>BLBF01000040.1:8955286-9003997 GCA_015471245.1 Laticauda colubrina | reverse complement strand
CCTTTCCTTTCCTTTCCTTTCCTTTCCTTTCCTTTCCTTTCCTTTCCTTTCCTTTCCTTTCCTTTCCTTTCCTTTCCTTTCCTTTCCTATTCTACTCTACTCTACTCTATTCCACTCCACTCCACTCCACTCCACTCCACTCCACTCCTTACTACTCTATCCTATCCTAACCTATGCTAGCCCATTCCATTCTGAATTAACTCCTTCAGATCAACATATTTTTCATGAATACATGTTCCAAGATAATGTTGCGGGATCCCATCTGGGTTGGTCATTGGGACCAAAGATTTAGTCTTCCAAGCTTTCGGACTCATGGTGGAGCCCATCCTCAGGGAACTTCTTTCTATCAGAATATGTTCAGAAGACTCAGAAGACTAAACTGCTAGTTCTGGCGACTGACCCAGATGGGATCCTGCAAATATAGTGGGGTTTGGTGTTTTTTTTACATTCATACAGAAGTCCTATGAATTCATATTTTTTCTCAATATTAACCTCTTCCTCCATTTAGGAAGTCCTGTCAGGCAATGTTTACTGTAGCACTTGACTGGTAGGCTCATCCCATTCTTCTTTAAACTTCCTGAACAAGAAGAAGAAGGATTTTTTTTTTCTATCACTTGGTCTAGGAGAGGAAAATAAAAGAAATCTTAATTTCACTGGTATTTTTTTCAAAGACAACTCCATGTTTCCCTAGTTCACTATTCTGTCAAAGAACGTATTAAAAAAATAGGTCCACCATTTCAGTATTCTGTCAGTGAACTGTAAAATATAAAACAGTACCAAAAAAAAAAAAAAAAAAAAGCTAGGGCCATTGTTTCACTTCAGTAACATTGTAAAAAATAAAACAAAAGCTCAGCTTTTCATTATTCCATTGATGAACGTGTAAAAACAATAAAATTGGCTATAGAAATAGCTGTGAAAAGGAAAATTACTATGTCATGGCATACAGTAAAGGTAGTCCTTGGTTTACAACCACAATTGAGCCCAAAGCAAGGCAGTTGTTAAATTAGATTTGAGTGTTAATAATATGTATAGATTATTATATAAAATGGAAGGTACATTGTAATTGCAGAGGAACAATTGGGCTCATGTTTTATTTATATGTACTATAAAAGAATTTGGGAAGTCATTCTGTTTTGTGTCTATTTTTGTTTTCATGTTTTCTTTTTTATTTTATTTTATCTTTTGCACTTCTATATGCTATTTCTCCCTATATTCTGACTTCCTTTCTCTTCCCTTTCTTGATTGTTAGGATATATAGCATGCCCTTGCACTTTGTTTTTTTGCCTACTAGGTGGCTGTTTTTGCTACCAGGAGGCTCCCCCCTTTTTTTTCCTCCTGGGCCTCAGGGAAGCCTCCTGAGTGAAGCAATAAGGCAGCAAGCGGGATCCTGGCACAGCTGATTGTCAGAACAGCTGATTGTTGGGAGAAAAAAAAAGAAATACTGAATCAATAGCTTTTTTTTTACTTCCGGTTCGACTGAACAGTAACATTTTTTACTACTGGTTTGCCAGAACCAGTCAGAATACCACCACTGGGGGGGGGGAGAAATAGATGGGGTTTGTAGCCAAAACAATAAAACTTTCTTGTTGGAACCCAAGGACATTTCCACAGGTGGCTGGCCAGAGGAGGGGTGAAGTAACCAAGAAACCGGCCAGCTCCTGAATTGGACAGCATGACCAGTGACTTGAGGGAAAGGAGAAACTTTACTCTTAATTATGTGAAAAACATGGGAACTTTCAGAGTCAGCTTTCAATAGTTGTTGCCAATATGATCTACCCAATAAAACTGCTCTTTGAGGAATCTGCCTGCCTCAGGGTTCTAATTTCTATGGGTGCATTATTTGGAATGCTGACATCCTGGTTTTTTTTAGGCTAGCAATATATCTCTGCGATATAACTATCTCTTAACTTCCCAGAAGTTAAGTGTGATGTCGGGGGTGGGGGTGGGGGTTCCAGTTCAATGTGTGAAGGGTGAAGGATGTGTTTGTGTTTATTTTCATGGTCATGGTCATGATGTACACTGAAGATGGTGCTTGATTTTGTTGTACAAGGTGCAATGACAATAAAGCAAACTAAACTAAAAACATTCCTGTTATCACACTTTAATGGCTTTTCTATGGTGGCTTTTGTAGTCCAATATTCTTAAATAAGTCCTGTTTGTTCTAGTGTTTAAAGCTTCAGGTTACAAATCAGGAGATGATGAATTTAAGTCCCACCTTAGCTGTGAAAGCCAGCTTGATGGCCTTAGACCAGTCCAACTCACCTCACAAAGTATTGCTGTAGAGAAAATAGAAGAAGGAAGGTATGTTGGATATAGCAATAGCAGAGGTGGGATTCTACCAGTTTGGCCCATTTTGAGTGAACCAGTAGTTCCGAGGATCAGCAATGAGTGAAACAGTTTACTCCAATGATCATCTGTTGGGCCTGTTGAGATAATTCACCGTTCTGAGAATGAGCGCATACAGGGAGACATATTTGAGAGTAGAGTTTGAATAATACACACACAGCACACAGATACACTGTACAGTAAATGTAAGGTTTTAATTTCAGAAACGGTTTAAGCAAAATTCAAAACAAGTAGTCCAAAGTCATTCACAGTCAAATCAGTCAGTTTTCAATCCAGGGATAATCCAAATATCAAGTCCAGTGTCAAAAAACAGTTCAGTAACAGACTTACATTAAATCCAGTAATATCAGTCAATTAGGAAAAATGGAGCAACGGCAATACTTTCCAACAGAAGGAAACAAAGATACACTCACACTCTTTTCTGAGACTCAGACTAAACAACCCAGGTTTCTGGCTCCATCTTATGGCCCTTTGAAAAACCACATCCAATTGCAGTTTTTGCAATCTCTTAAAGACAGAGTACTAAAATGTTTATCCTGGTTTCTATATTTCTAACCCAAATACCTGTTAGGTGACTTATATTCCTAACAGGGCCCACCCACCTGCCCTGGCTCTAGTCTGTGCTTTATATCCTGTTTTTCAAGCTCAGCTGATCTGTGTGGCACAGCAGATTGTCAGAGATTGCTGGAGAAGGTCAGTAGCAAATACTCTGTGCATGTGCAGGCACACTCACTGAACTGAATGTTTGGCACACTCACCGAAGTGGTTGTTTCACCAGATGAATCACACTCTGAGCAATAGCAATAGTACTTAGACTTATATACAGCTTCACAGTGCTTTATGGCATGCTCTAAGCTGTTTACAGAATCAGCATATTGCTCCCAGCAATCTGAGTCCTCATTTTACTGACCTCAGAAGGATGGAAAGCTGAGTCAACTTTAAGAGTGTCAAACTCCTGGCAATGAACAGTGAATTAGCCTGCAGTACTGCATTCTAACCACTGTGCCATCACAGTTCCTAGGTTCACAGTCTTGGGTTATTTGTAAAAATAACGGTGGAATACAAATAAATAAATAAATAAATAGACATTTAAAAAAAAAAATCCCTTATGAGCTCAGTTTGTGTCCTTGTGGAAAAAAGTTTATTGAATCTCTAGTTTGTGTCCAGCTATACTGCATTTTTATAAAGAAGCAAAAGAGTCTGCTTTATCGCTTTATCGCTTCTTATTCAACAAAGTACCTGGGGAATTCTGATTTATTTCCTGTGCTGATTCAATATGAATCAGTTTCTGTGAAGGTGGCCATGTTTTGCTATGCTATTTGTAAAACAGACACCCTTTGATTGTATCAATGATCTAGCCGGAAGCTTATAGGGTTTCATTTTATTTCATCTTCAGCTGTTAACTCAGTGTCCATAATAAGGAACTGAGACTCTCTATTGCTATTATGGTAGGCTTTGTGGGGAAACATTCAAGACTATCAAAGCTTTATATATTATTTGGATTATGTTCCAGTTAAAATTATTATCCCCATGTGCCAGATACTTCAAGTGTTTATTTGGAATCATTCTCAATATAAATATCCGTCCTTTGATTAGCAACATTTCTGAAAGTTGCCTCTTCTCTATTGCAAACCGGTGTATGGGTAGTCCTCAACTTACGACCCACAATTGAGCCCCAAAATTTATGTTGTTACATGAGACATTTGTTAAGTGAGTTTTGTCCCATTTTATGACATTTCTGGTCAAAGTTGTTAAGTGAACCACTGCAGTTGATAAGTGAATTCACACAGTGAATCTGGCTTGTCCATTGACTTTGCCTGTCAGAAGGTTGCAAAAAGGTATCGCATGACCTTGGGACAGAGCAATGATCGTAAGTATGAACCTGTTGCCGAGCATCTGAATTTTGATCACATGATCATAGGGAAGCTGCAAAGGTTGTAACTGTGGAAAACAGTCATAAATCACTTAAACAGTCATAAATCATCCCTCACATCCCAGACATAAACTGTTTCAACTCCTTCCCTTAAAACGACACAATAGAGCACTACACACCAGAACGGACACAAAGACAGGTTTTTCCCAAACATCATCGCTCTGCTAAACAAATAATTCCCTCAACACTGTTCAACTATTACAAAGTCTGCATTGCTATTAATCTTCTCATCACTCCTTATCACCCATCCCCTCCCACTTGTGACTGTATCACTGTAACTTTGCTGCTTGTATCCTTACAATTTATATTGAATGTTTCCTAGTATGATTTGATTGCTTATTGTACCCTATGACTCTCATTAAGTGTTGTACCTGATGATTCTTGACTCCTGATGAATATATCTTTTCTTTTATGTACACTGAGAGTATTTGCACCAAGACAAATTCCTTGTGTGTCCAATCATACTTGGCCAATAAAGAATTCTATTATATTCTATTTTCAGTGCTGTTGTAATTTTGAACTGTCACTAAATGAACTGTTGTAAGTCAAGGACTACTTGTGTTAAAAATCAAGTTTAAAAATCAGGACTTTTATAAACAGGTGAGATCTTCAAACTCTCCAGTGTTTCCCATTGGGTTAAGCCTGACTTTGATTTAAAAAAAAAACATTAATTAATATGTTGTACACAGAGGAAATGCACTTGTTTTGAGATTAAAGGTTTTATCTTTGGCATATTTAGAGAGGGTATGCACTGAAATTTACATTCTTGTCAACTGGCCAGTTAGAGATGGCAGATTTTGCACATTCTCTTGTTGCTGTATAGCTCTTCTGAGAGTCAGGATTTTTGAAAAATATTTTTTTAAAAAGGGAAATAACTGTTATTTATCTGTAACAGGGTTGAATATCTAATGATTTAAAAACTCTATATTTGTCCTGCTGGCCCTCCAGGTGAGAAGCAAATATCTTATATGAAATGGGCATAACATGCTGGGATTTAGCTATATTAAAACATATTAATCAGCTTGGTCGTGCTTTAATGCTGACGATGACCAAGCCAAATCAATTCAGTAAGCTTTATAAGCACAGCTACTGTTTATTGTCTACATTTCAAGAGGGAAATTCAGCCAAATCTTCCAGGGCACAAAATTTTAAAGCCTAAAAATCTATGAGAAGGGACTAATGTCTCCATATTTAGCATCAATACCTCTGATAGTTATTATACATCAATCAGCATTATCTTGATTTGCTGAGAAAGTAGACCCAAACACTTAGGGAGAAGTTATCTTTTAATTAGACTAGTCTTCAGTCCAGTGGTGCGTTTAAAATATTTTTCTACTGGTTCGGTGGGTGTGGCTTGGTGGGCACGCTTGGCATGTGCGCACACACTGCACACACATGGGTGCCAAATGTGCACTTTGTGCAGGCACAGAGGCATTCTGACTCACCTCCTGCAAGCCTGCACTCTCCCTGTTACTTCAGTAGCTGCTGCATGGCAATCAGCTTGCCGTGCAAAGCATCTGCGCTTCAAAAGCAGGACATAAAGGTTAGGATAGGATCCCAGGTGCTCTCAACAGCAGAGAATTGGAGAGGACTGGTTCAATCTCTGCTGTTCATCAGCGCTACTGGCTCGGCAGAACCGGTAGAATACCACCAGTGCTTCAGTCATTAAAGTTTAATCTGTGAGGTGGAAGCAGATAAAAAAACCACCAAAAGATTCATTGATCCAAGGAAAACAAGGTTTTATTCACGTGTCTGCAGAGACGGGTTCCCTCAGGCATTGAAGGAACGCAGAGCAAAATTCAGGCAGCATTTTTATCCCCTCTTACGAGGGCTTGGCTCACATTCTTTCTGTTTCAAATTGACACATATATTTCGAAGGTTCCTACTAGTCCCTATCTAGCAAAAGTAGTTACACGGTTTCTGACATCGCAGCACTTTATTACAGTTCCCCATTGTTCTAGCCTTATCTTGTTTTTTCTCTTGTGCACAAACTGGAACACTTTCTTATTTAGCAGAGCTACTGAGTTTGAGACACACTTCCTTAATTCAATTCAATGGGCCATCCAACATGACTTTGGTTCTGCTCACAATTCCCCCTTTTTCTTTTTCCACTCTTGTCTCAAACTCAAAGAGCAGATCCTCTGCTTCTTTCAGAGTGATTTCTCTCTGATACATCATTAGAGGTTCTGCTTCCTGCTTCTTCTCAAATCTTGAACCCAAGGATTTCCCTATCTTCCCACACGTTGTTATTGCACCAGGGAGACACTGAACACAACAACACAACAATACCCAGCATATAATAATCAATATAATTCCCATTATGGTAGATCTAAACCAAGTGGAAATGGGAAGCCAAGACCATAGTGCTCCCCACAGGTCTGGCAATGAGGAGTCACCTCTTTGTGATAATGGATTAGAGCGAATACGTTCTTCCATTATTTTTACTGTCTTTGTAATATTGGGTTGGAAATCATGGATGTATACACAGCAATGTGAATGAATCAGAGCACACACACCCCCTTTTGTAGCTAATACAATGTCTAAAGCATACCTATTTTGTAGAGCAACCTGTCTTACTTCAGAAACCTTGGTGTTAATCATTTTAACATTCTTTATTGTATCATTGAACATTGTTACCGTGAAGTTATTTAGAATATGTATATCTCGGTAGTTCATGGCTACTCCCAATGGTGTTATTATACCACGGGAAATTTGGGTCCAGAGTCTCCGGGTAAAGCCAGATTCTGAGTCTCTTTTATTATGCATCCAGCCTTGGGGAAGGCCATCAAGTTTATATATCACCGGTATCACATACCCGAGTGTACATGTGCCACTCCAGTAAGGTGGCATCTCCCTGTATGCATATTTCCCACACAATACCCACTTAAAGTTTTCCATAGCATAGGTCTGTTGTGATGTTCGGGTACAATTGATCATATCTTCAAAATGCATACACATCTGATGCTGATCTTGATTAAAATAATCTAATTTATGATAACTCTTGGTATAGCTATGGTTACTACAGGATGATGGCATATCAAAAGTCTTATTACATTTTTCCCAATCTCCTAAATGGAGCCCTCTAGTTTCTTTTCTCCTAAAACAAACATACACCATTTCCCTTAAATGAACAAAAATCCTTCCTGTTACATTTCGTTCTACACCATATTTTTCTGTCCTGTGCCCCTGTGGTCTTAGTCTGTTCTGATCAAGTGGAATTGCTTGTAGGATTAATCCTTCACCTGTTCTTCCTGGCAGGTGCATGCATAACCAGCAATTGGTGATGTTCAAGGAATGTGAGAACTTCTTGAGATCCTTTATGAACACATTGTCATCCCACAAGTCTGTTCCCAAGTCACTTGCAGGTCCAACATATTGTGAACTTCTTTGATGTATTAATGTAAATATAGTTGCAACAAATAGTCCTCTCCAGAGTTCAGTCGATATCTCCATGGTGGTTTCTGCTGGCTATTTCTTCAAGGTTACCTTTAACGGCTGACCGTCCACTGGGATTGCCTTCCAAGGTTTCTCAGGTTCCAGTGCTTTCTTGACTCTGCTGTAATGCGTCCAGCCTCCTTCCTGAGGACTGCAGATTCAGTCATCAGTAGCACCTGGTACGGACCTTCCCAGCTAGGTTGCAGTTTTTTACTTCTCCAAGTCTTTATCAGGACACAGTCTCCAGCCTCGTGTGGGTGTTGGCTACCAGCCAAAGGTGGTCGTTGCACCAACAGTCCCTGTTTGTGAAGAGAAAGCAAAGACCGAGAAAGTGCCAGCAAATATTTCCGAAGGAATAAGTCCCTGAACTCTGGTATGGGATTGCCTAGTTTGGCCAAATAGGGTCTCCCCATCAGCATTTCAAAAGGAGAAACCCCTGTGTCTTTCATTGGACAGGTTCTGATCCTGAGCAGAGCTAAGGGAAGATTCTTTGTCCATGGCAAACCATTTTCAAGTTGTAGTTTGGTCAAGTGTTCTTCAGTTCTGCGTTCGCTTTTTCAATTTTAACACTGGATTCAGGATGCCATGGCGTGTGTAATTCCCATTTCATCCCCACCACCTCCATTACCCTTTGCAGAACCTTTTGGGTAAAATGAGTTCCTCTGTCTGAATGTATTGCTTTCATCATTCCATATCGTGGGATAATCTGTTCTAGTAAGATCTTGGTTACTGTGAGAGCTGCGGCTCTTCTAGTGGGATAAGCTCTACCTACCCTGTTAGTTGATCTTTGATCACAAGCAGGTATTTCCAACGCCCCTTTTCTGGCAACTCAGTGAAATCAATTTGTGCTCTCTGAAAAGGCCAACCCACTAAGGGTCGCCCTCCCATCTCTTTCTTGCATGCCGCTTTCTTATTTACTTTCAAACAAATCAAACATTTCCAGCAGATGCTCTGAGCTACCGTCCACATCCTCAGACTCCAATAGTGAGGTTTAATGGACATGACCAAGGCCTCCGTTCCCCAATGTCCTCCTTCATGAACTTTCTCCAATATTCCCCTCATAACAATGGGTGACACCACCTTGATTCCCTCTGACGTCTTCCATCCCTCTGGGGTTTTGACACATCCCTCTTTCTCCAACTCCAACTTTTCCTTTTTCTCTGACTCCCATTCCTCCCTCTCGTCCTCCTTTTCCAGTATTGGTATAGATACCATTACCAACTCTATCTCCCCTGCAGCTTCCTTCGCCCATTTGTCCACCCATCGGTTTCCCACAACCTCAGGTGTGTTCCCCTTCTGATGTGCGCTCACATGGACGATTGATACTCGGCTGGGGAGTTGCAATGCCTCTAAGGCTTGTTCTACTAACTGCACTTGCTCTATTTGCTTCCCATCCGCCTTGATATACCCTCTTTCTTTCCAGATTTTCCCAAACGTGTGCACCACTCCCCATGCATACTTGGAATCAGTTCGAATCGTTACTTCCATCCCCTCAGCCAATTCCAAGGGCAAACAATTCACATTTCTGAGCTGATCAAGCAGCTGGGAGTGACCCTTTCTCTATTACCTCACCTTCCCCGGTTACTATTGCAAACCCAGATTTTCGCTTTCCATTTTCCACCCTGCTAGATCCATCTATAAACCACCTTTCTCCCTTCTCCAATGGAGTCTCTTCCAAGTCCTCTCTAACCTTCGTCATGAAATCCACTTGCAATAGACAATGATGGTCTTCCGGTTCCCACGCCTGCCTTCTCCCTTCCAAGAATTCTGCTGGATTTAGATTCTTGTCTGTCCCTATTACCACATCAGGACTGGTTCTCAAAATTGTTACATACTTCAATATCCTCCCTTCGGTCATCCAAGTGGTAGCCAGCTGGCTCAACACTGAGTTGACCTGATGAGGTGAATGCACCACCAAAGCTCCCCCAAAGGTTAACTTTTTGCTCTCCACCACCAACATTGCTGTTGCTGCCACAGCCTGGACACAAACTGGCCATCCTTTCACAACCGGCTCCAAACCCTTGCTTAGGAAGGCTACCGGCTAGTACTGCCCCCCCCCCTCTTTTGGGCAAGGACTCCAACTGCTGTTCCCTGAGCCACCGCCACATACAAATGAAACGGTAATTTCAGGTTTGGCAAGGCTAAAACCGGAGCGGTTGACAAAGCCTTCTTCAGCTCTTCCCACCTTTCACTATCTCCCTCCTCCCATTCTATGTGCTCTCCCTTTCCAGGCAGCTTTCTATGCAAAACTTGTGCCAACACTGTGAATTGGTCTACCCAGATTCTACAATACCCCAATAATCCCAATGCTTTCCGCACCTCTGTCTTGTTACTGGGAGGAGCCAAGCTCATGATCCCCTTCACCCTTTCAGGGTCCAAGGACCTAACCCCCTGCTGAATGTAATGTCCCAAATATTTCACCTTTTTTTCAACAAACTGAAGCTTCTCTTTTGAGACTTTCAGCCCCTGCTCCTTCAGCCAATTCAACAGACTCACAGAAGCCACTCTCACTTCCTTCTCTTTCTCCCCAGTTAACAACAAGTCATCCACGTACTGAATTAGGGTGATTCCTTTCTCTCTCTCAAACGACACCAATTTTTCTTCCAACGCCTGTCCAAACAACAAAGCGCTCTCGGTATATCCCTGAGGAAGTACTGTCCACCTCAACTGCTGTTTCCTTCCACTCTCAGGATCATTCCATTCAAAGGCAAACAAGTCTCTACTCCTCTCCTCCAGAGGGCACACCCAAAAGGCATCCTTCAGATCTATCACAGCAAACCATTTGTCTTTGGGGGGGATCCGCCCCAAGATGGTATAGGGATGAGGAACCACTGGGAATCTAGGAACCACTATCTCATTGATCCTCCTCAAATCATTAACCAATCTATACTTCCCATCCTTTTTTATTACTGCTAAAACTGGTGAATTGAACAGTGACATAGTAGGTTCCAACAGTCCCTGTTTCAATAATCTGTCAATCACTGGTTTCAACCCTTCCCTACCTCTCTTACTCAGAGAATATTGTGGAGTCCACAGTTTAGTTATTCCTGGTTGTATCTTGATCTGAATTGGCTGTATTGCCATCCTACTAACCCCTTCACCTCCTGCCCACACATCTGATGATATCTTCTCCTCGTCTTCCGTTGTTAGCATACACATGCGAACTTCCTTCCTTCTATCCCACAATTCTATTCCAAAAACATCCAACAAGTCTCTTCCTAGCAAGTTCACCCCTGAATCTGGAATATACAATATTTCGGTTTCAGTAACCACATCATTCAATTCCAATCTCACCTCTTCCAAAATCTGGATCTCTTGGGATTTCCCACTCACCCCAACCACCTTTAAAGTCTGCTTTGACCTGCATGCTCCCTTTACCGGATCGCATACAGATGTCCGGCTTGTGCCGGTGTTGATCAGGAACAGCCATTCCTGATGGTCAGGACCCACTAACACATTTACCAATGGCTCCCTGCAGGTCCCTCTTGGGGAGCCGGAACTTCCCTAATCGTATAGGGTATAGCTTCATTCCTCTGGGGTTTTGGGACATTCGCGCGCAAAATGTCCCTCTTTCCCGCATCTGAAGCAAGTTCTACTCTGGGACGGCCGTTGGAATCGACCGCCTCGATTGCCCCCTGGACCTCCTCACCTAACTGAGGGTCTCCACTCCCTGCTGGGAGATCTTTCATCTCTCCACCTTGGCCTCGGATCTGACATCTGGATCTCCCTGTTTTTCCTAACTTCATTCTTGGCTGCCGTTTGCATAGCAGCAACCATCATCTGAGACTTCTGTTTGGTTTTAACTGAGTCTCGGTTCACAAAAACTTGTTGGGCTGCTCTCATCAAATCTGTCATGCCCAAATCAGTCCATCCCTCTGTCTTCTGGATCTTTTTCTGGATATCTGGCCATGCTTTGGTGACGAATTGCATCTTCAGGAGAGTCTCGAAGGCAGGGGTTTCTGACTCCACTCCGGAGTACTTGGTTAACCCTTCACGGACCCGAGCACAGAAATCCCCTGGGGACTCATCCTTTCCTTGTGTTATTTCAAATGCTTTGGTCAAGTTTTTCCCTTGAGGGATGGCCAATTTAATTCCTTCAATGATCATGTGTTTCATATCTCTCATGTGCTCCCTATGAGCATCATCATTGATGTTCCAATTTGGATTGGCTATAGGGAACTTTGTGTCTGCAGCCACTGCTCCCTGTTGCCCTGCATGTCTCCTATCCCAGGCAGCCATTGCTGCCCTCCTAATGAGGTTCCTCTCTTCGGGGTGAAAAGGTGTCCAAGAATATACATCAGTTCTTGGTATGTGTATTATTGGGCCCCAGAAACAATTCCAACTGTTCCGGCACTTCATGAGCATTCTCATGGAGTTTCAGAAGGGTCTTTTTCAGATCCCGTAACTCAGCAGATTTTATGGGGACAGCCACGAAAACGGTAACTAGATTCCCCTGCGCATTCATGCCATTTGGGACTTCTCTGACTGGGAAAGCCGACACGGGATTGGCCGACCTTCCTCCAAGAGGCAAATTCTCTAGGTCCTTGTTTAATTGAGCCAGTTCCCTTCTGAGTCCTGGATATGCAGGTGGAGGTGGAGCCTGGGCAACTGGAGCCGGCAGGGGCGGTGGTGCCAGGACTGCCGGAGCTGATGCCAGTAGACTCCCCATCCAGTCTTCAGTTTTGCTTTCCTCCACCTTGCTGACAAACTGTCCTACTTCTGTTTCTGGTGGAACTGGACCTTCAAAGTGAGCATGATACCATACCTCCACATAGGGTATTTGCTCCTTCATCCGGTGTTTCACTATATACTCTTTCAACTGAGTTATCCAGTACGTGCTGGTATTCCCTTCGGGATCCCAGTGGTAAGGAAACTCAGGGTCTACTAGGGGATACTTCGGCCACCTATATTGGCATAGGTAGATCATTTTCTTTTTCTCTAGACTCCGAGTGTAAGTCCTCAGATGGGGTAACGACCATTGTTGTAGTAGTTGACCCAATGGGGAGTCAGTCAGAATCAGCCTTCTTGGGGTCTTTTCTATCTCAATACCTATTCCCTCTTGGAACATCTCACACTTGCTTTGTCCCTTTCCCATTCTCCAGGCTGCCCACCAACAATCTCCCAGAGATTCCCAACTCAGGGATTTACACTGTCCTCCAGCAGTCACTGGATTCCCAGAGTTTAAGGACAGTATATCCCTTCTTCTATCCCAAAAGGCAACAAACTCACCTGATACACCCCTGGTCTCCCGGAGATGAAAGGAGTGTGGGCGTCCCCACTTCAGGTGATCAACGACACTCCCAGAGCGTCAGGCCGGCTTCTCTCTCTCTTGTTTCCAAGGATCGTCTGCTGAGTGCAGCTACCCTGGGATCCAACTGAGACAAGGGAGGGGCCCCTCTACAATGGGAGGCAGTGGCGCCACACTTACCCAGTCCCTTTTCTCCAGTTGAAATTCCATCGGGGCCCACATTGAGTGCCAAATTGTGAGGTGGAAGCAGATAAAAAAAACACCAAAAGATTTGTTGATCCAAGGAAAACAAGGTTTTATTCACGTGTCTGCAGAGACGGGTTCCCTCAGGCACTGAAGGAACACAGAGCAAAATTCAGGCAGCATTTTTATCCCCTCTTACGAGGGCTTGGCTTACATTCTTTCTGTTTTCAAATTGACACATATATTTCGAAGGTTCCTACTAGCTCCCTATCTAGCAAAAGTAGTTACACGGTTTCTGACATCGCAGCACTTTATTACAGTTCCCCATTGTTCTAGCCTTATCTTGTTTTTTCTCTTGTGCACAAACTGGAACACTTTCTTATTTAGCAGAACTACTGAGTTTTGAGACACACTTCCTTATTCAATTCAATGGGCCATCCAACATGACTTCGGTTCTGCTCACAAATCTAAGTGCATTTTCCCCATTAAATCTAAAGCATCCTAAGCAGTGATGGGATTCAAAAAAATTTACTACTGGTTCTGTGGGCATGGCAGGGGAAGGATACTGTAAAATCTCCAGTCAGAGGTGGTATTTGCCAGTTCTCCAAACTACTCAAAGTTTCTGCTACTGGTTCTCCAGAACTGGTCAGAACCTGCTGAATATCACCTATGATCCCAAGCAAACAGTTTGCTCCAACAAATTGTTTAACTTGTGGCTATGTTAAGATCTTGCTTTAAATCTTTTAATTTTAATTGGGCCAGGCACTGATTAAACTCTGTTGTGCTAAGTTCTTCATTTGGGTTGGATTTAAAGTCTGAGGATTAGATAGAATTTAAGATAGAACTTAGTAATTTGAATGCAGTACTGCAGGCTAACTCACTGCTCACTGCCAGGTGTTCGATCCTCACGGTTGATTCAGCCTTCCATCCTTCCGAGATCAGTGAAATGAGGACCCAGATTGTTGGGGGCAATATGCTGCCTCTGTCAACTGCTTAGAGAGGGCTGTTAAAACACTATGAAGAGGTATATAAATCTAAGTGCTATTGCTGAATGTTAATCTACCTTCCACTCTTCTTATTCTAATTAGGTTACTTGTGAGTTCCTTTTATCTTGACTTCCAGCCCTCTGTGCAAATGAGCAGAGGCAGAAACACAGGAATGAATGATTAGCCAGCATTGTGCTGCAGCAGCTGAAAAAGCCAATGCAGTCCTAGGTTGCATCAACAGAGGAATAGCATGAAGATCTCAAGAAGTGGTGGTACTGTTCTATACTGTACAAGTGAGACCACACTTGGAATATTGCATATAGTTCTGGCCATCAAGATATAAAAAAAAGGTGCTGAGGCCTACAAGGAGGGCAGAGAAGAATAAGAAAGATGATAAGGGATCTAGGGCAGGGATGTCAAACTCAAGGCCTGTGGGCCGAAGCTGGCCCACGAGGTGCTTAAATCTACTGCATGGGGCCAGCCTGGAACTATCAAAGGACTGGCCTGTGGTGCCTCTGGCACTAAAATGGGCCTTGTGCAACTCCCTACACCTCGTTTTCACCCTTCATGACCTCCTGAAGCACTCTGCCAGCCAAAAACCAGGCCCAAAATGGGTCAAAAAATGGGCCCAAACAGCCCAAAAATAGGCCTGAAAACAGCCTGAAAACAGGCCACAAGGCCTGTTTTTTGGGCGGCAGAGTGCTGCAGGAGGCATCCACCCTAACTGCTCCCTCTTGCCCTCTGCCACCACTGGAGACCTGCAGAGGAGAATTAAAATGCTGATCTGGCCCTCAAAGAAATCCAGTTGAACACACCTGGTCTTGGGACAAAACTGAATGAATGGTGAATGGTTAAGGAAACTAGGTATGCCTAGCCTAATGCACGAAAGGAGTAGCAGTAATATGACAACATGTCTTCCAGTACTTGAATGTACTTGTCACAGAGAAAAGGGGGGACAACTTATTTTCCAAAGCACTTGTGGGCAGGACAAGAAGGAATGGGTGGAAGTTCATTCAACAGATATCCAAAATGGAACTAAGGAGAATTTTTCTGACAGTAATTAATTGATGAACTAGATTGCATCCTGAAGTTGTGAATTCTCCATGGCTGGAGGTTTTCAAGCAAAGATTGTCCTGGATGGAAAAAAGGTCTCCTGTATTTGGTCAGAGGGTTGGACTAGAAGGCCTCTGAAGTCCTTTCCACCCTATGGTTCCATGATACTGTGACTATTGAAGATATTGAAGAGCCACACTGACCAAAATATCATTATCTATTGAATATAGGCTTTATCCTAATTTGAAGTGAACATCTCCCACTGTTTTTGTAAACCTCCTTTATGTGTGGAATTTTCGCTCAAGATTTTCTGGGTCCAAATCCATTGGAATCAATTATCACAATCTGAAGAACCAGTTCATTTACATGTATTATTTGTTGTTTTCTCTCTACAGAGACACTGAAGAGAGTGAACTTTACCAAACCCTGAATAATGAACTGTAAGTGTAAACAGTGGAGGGATAAAAACAATGCTTTGATTTTTGTCTGAAATGTAATACACCATTGGAGGAACTGCCTGCAGGTCATGGAAGACCAGCTTTTCCAAGAGAAAAGAAACTTTTCTGGGGAAGGAATGAACTTCCAGGTATATCCCAGGGGTCAGCAGTATATCCATCATCAATAGAGATAGTCCTCGACTTACAATTATTTGTTTATTGTCTGTTCGAAGTTACAGCGACACTGAAAAAAAGTGACCTGTGATAATTTTTCATATTATTATGGCAGCGTCTCTGTGGTCATGTGATCAAAATTTGGACACTGGGCAACTGGCATATATTCACAGCAGTAACAATAGCAACAGCACTTAAACTTATATACCGCTCCATGTTGCTTTACAACCCTCTCTAAGCGGTTTACAGAGTCAGCATATTTGCCGCCAACAATCTGGGTCCTTATTTTACCAACATTGGAAGGATGGAAAGCTGAGTCAACCTTGAGCCAGTCAGGATCGAACTGCTGGAAGTTGACAGAGTTGGCCCTACAATGCTGCATTCTAACTACTGCACCACCACAGCTCATATGATGGTTGCAGTATCCCTGGGTCATATAAACAATTTTTGCAACCTTCTGACAAGCAAAGCCAGTTGAGTTAATAAGTGAAACTAACAACTGTGTTACTAACTTAACAACTGCAGTATCCACTTAACAACTGTCGTCAGAAAAATTGCAAAATGGGGCAAAAGTCTCTTAACTTTTGTCTTGCTTAACAATTGTTTAAAATTTTGGGCACAGTTGTGATTGTAAGTCAAGGACTACTTGTACCCTCCCATAACATTCACAGTCTCCCAAATTAAAATTAAATGTACTTTTACAATATTAAAAGTAATTTGCCTTTAGCAAGTAATTCTTGGATCTCATGACATGCTAAGCTTAGATTAGTGAATTCTCATAAAATGCAAGGGTCATGTTATTTTAAGTGACTGGTTGCCAACCCCTGGTATATTGTGTCATATCAACTGATACCATGTTTATTCCTCTTTAATTGCTATGATTGCCTTGCTATAATTTATGCTTTTTTAAAAGAACCTGATGATTTTCCATCAGAAATCTCTATTCATCCCCCAGAATTACAATAAAAAATAAATAACTTGTGTGGTCAAGATATGCAAAAGCTATTATCAAATCTCATCCACATAATCTTCATAAATGCATATTTGTATATAGGCTAACTGCTTACCTATTGGAAGTCCCACCTGTGTCACATCTATTTATAAAGCTACCATTTGTAAATTACATTTACAAAATAACCACACAAGTTATTTTTGTATTGTCTATCTTTAAGGAATCCATTGTGGGAAGAAATATCCATCTGGGTCAGTTCCAACCTGGGAGAAAGGCACTGGAGACCTTTGGGGAAATATAATAATCTGCCCTTTTTAATATTCCTCAAAATATTTCATTCTTCTAGAAGGTGAGGGGGCTTCCCACATCACAATAAGTCTTAGTTGGTAATAGGTTATGTTTTGAAGGGTCCTTGGTGCTCGCTGAGCATGGTTGTTTTCTTGCAGATATTTCATTACCCAAGCCTCGTGTTATAATTTAGGTAATGAAACATTTGCAAGGAAACAACCAAGTTTCCAGAGAGAACCAAGGATCTTTCATTTCAACTTTGAACTACGAATATTCTCTTTTATGGGCAGCTACTGTTTTATAGGCCGCAGTCTGTTGAAGGCAGTATCTGGGAGAGGTGTAGAAGGCCAATTAACCCTCTACAATTTTGGCAGGGAGATAATAACTTTATTGGCTTGATGCAAATAGGTTAAGAAAGTTGCATGCCTGGGGATTCTTATCTCTTATGACTTTGCTGGCCTTGCCTGTAATAAATTTGTAGGGAAGAAAAGACTGGGAAAAGGGAAGTAATTCAGCAGTTCTCTGATCTGGCTTTGCTTGGATAGGGTTTCCAAAGAAGTCAGAGAACAGACCTTTGCATAACAAGTAGGGTACTTAATTTAATTAGCCTGTAAGATTGATTAGCAAAAGCCAGGCAAATTTGAACTTGCAAGCAGCTGAACAAGCAAACAAAGGAAAGGAAAGCTAAACAAAACACCTACCTCTAAGACCATTTAGAGAGCCATGGAAATGATCAAAGTATTTCTGCTTTAAATAAATCTTTTAAAGATATCCAATTAAGAAAGCAATTGATATTTGCAGTCTACATTTGCTTCTGTTCCTACCTCCCCCTTACTTCTATTGTGTTACCCACTTTATATGTTCTTTTCAGAAATCTATATGAAAATATTTATATGTTTTTCACTTAAAATACAATGGAGACTTCCTCATATGTTTTTTTTTCCCTAGGGTGGAAAATTATGTTATGTGATCTGAAAAGGTGAATGTGGAAGGACAATTGCCTTTTGAGTTAATGTGTATTGGGAAATGCAAGTTAAGGGTATTAAATGTAAAGCCAAGGGTTGTCTCCCTCTTTGAAAAGAGCCAAGTCCAAAAAGAGCCAAGTCCAAAGAGCTAAGATTATAGTTCTTAATTGGAGACCCCTTTTCATTATGCTGGCAAAGAAACCTGGAAATTTTAGAATCATCAACCATGGCTGTGACATGGCACCAAAGTAGAATTTCAGGAAGCAAAGTTTTTTTTTTTGTCTTACATTTATGGTACTCAACTTAAAATAGCACTTAGCAATAACACTTACATTTATATACCGCTTAGTGGTGCTTTATAGCGCTCTCTAAGTGGTTTATAGAGTCAGCATAATTCTCCGAACAATCCTCACTTTATCAACCTTGGAAGGACTTAGAACCCAACTTAGAACCCATCAGGATCAAACTGTTGGCAGTTGGTAGAATTAGCTTGCAATACTGCATTCTAACCACTGCGCCACTACAAATGTTTAGTGAAGTTACCAATGTTTAGTTGCAGTTACCATAACATTGAGTGATTTATTGTTGTGGCTGGGGAAGGCTCTGATGGATGCTCTGCATCAGAAGCAGAGATAGAGCCAGGGCCATCCAACATTTCCCAGCTGCCTTCAGAGTCAGAGATAAGTGGGGAAGAAGAACAGCTGGGGCCTGTTTCAGATGCATGTATATGCAGACCTGTCAGGAGAGAACAACTGAGGAACAGGAACTGACTCAGGAAGAATGGTATATTATGATATGTAGGAAAGAGTTTAGGAGACAGAAGGAAGAGCCACAGACTAGACACCAGTCAGATAAATTGCAGTTGAAAAACATGGCAAAATATCTCAGAAGGGACCCTTACTAGTTTCTTGTACTGTAAATATGGAAAGGGCAGAAGTACTTTCAGACTTGTACGATTCTGTTAATATAACCTTACAATAAAATTAGACCAGTACTTAATATATTTCTTGTCTAAATCACAGGGGTAACAAGAGGAACTTTTAAAACTTGCTTATACAATTATTAAAAGTATGAGGTTGTCGTTTGGGTTTCTTTTTTTGAGGGGGGGGGGGAATGGGATTAGTTTCCAGACTCCTGAAGTCACAGTCTTGAGTCATTGATAATCATGCCAACCAAATTATAGGATGTGTTATATGCTTTTCCTCTGAAATTTTGCAAGGTAGTATTATGCTGAATGGAAAAACAGCCCAACCAATCATAAGACAGCTTTTTGTGATCAGGGGTGGGGGAGTAAACTGCATCTTCATTGGGCTATTGTGACTTGTCCAAAAGAATTCTTGGACTGAACTTTTTACATCCTGATCTTATTGAGTTCCAAAAAGGTGGTTTGTAACTTGAGTGCCTTCTACACTGATCAAATAGATCAGTGAATCTATTTGATTGAATAAATCAAATAGGAGGGACATCTGAGCTTTTGAGAAAGGACTATATTTCTTAGGTAAAAAAGTTACAAAAGCCTTTTAAAAATAACAGTGATTGTTGTTTTATCAATGTCTATCTTCCCGATCACATATCCTTAAAGAACTACAAATCCCATTCTTTATTGACCATTATCTCTATGATAAAAGTGGTAGCTATTCCTGAGATCACTTTCAGAATTGGGTGGTCTTTAAATCAATCAACTTCTGGAATAAAGCCTTGATTTCGGCTTCCAGAGATTTTTAAAAAAATGACCCAAAAATATAAGGTTACCCTCTGGGTTGGATATATCATATTGCTTCACCACAATACTCAATCTGATTATTTTTGCATGATTATCCTTCTCTGTCTTAAAATCCTGTTTTTCCTTATCTATTTAGCACAATGCTTGCAGAAAGAAGCTAAGCTCTGCTCAGGATAGTGCTATGATTTAAGTGACTTTAAAATGTAAAACTGCATATGCTGCACTTTTATGTGCAATATAAAATTGTTCAGAAATATAGAAGTAACTGTAAATTTGAGATAGCCAGGGTTGGGGGCAGAGGAGAAATTTAGTTGGGTGTTTTCACATCTGTGGCAGATCACCATAAATCTTAGCTTTTAAGATGGTCTGTCGCCCCACTCCTGTTTATTACACAGTCCTTTTAGCAGTCACATCCTTTTGAACTCTGATTCAGGTGACTTTGATTCAGTCACCTGATTCAGTCACCTGATTCAGGTGACTATAAACCCCTCAAGTGGCCTCAACAACCCTTTAGACAGCTAACAACCAGATGACTGCAAAGAATATAAACCCTTTCAATTCCCCAACCAGAATGGAAGAAACTTCTGGGATGAAAAGTGAAACCTTTTCAAGGAAAAAAAAAACAAGAAAGTCCAGTTGCTTTTTGGAAAAGCACTTCTGAATATTGCACCATGCACCAATATATGGTTGAATTGTGGATGGACAACCTGGAACATAGAAGCCACCATCAGCTGCAGAAACAAAGGCAGGCCCATTCTCTTTTATCAATGATCCCTGTGCCATGTAGGGCAGCAGATACAGATTAACAGAGTTGGAAGAGACCTTGTATGTCATCTAGTCCAACCCCCCCCCACCCCGCCCAAGCAGAACATCAAGTAATCTTTTACCAAAAGCCAGTCAGCACCCAAATAGCAGTAGCATTTAGACTTATACACCACTTCATAGAGCTTTACAGCCCTCTCTAAATGAATTTATTGCCCCCAAGAAGGTCCTCATTTGACTGACCTCAGAAGGATGGAAGGCTGAGTCAACCTTGAGCCTGGTGGGATTTGAGCTGCCAAATTGCAGGCAGCTGACAGTCAGCAGAAGTAGCCTGCAGTACTGCATTCTAACTACTGTACCACCGAGGCTCCTTGGACTGATTTGCAATGTCTGCAATGGGTCACTTGGAGGAAGGAGAAAAACTTGTGGTCTCTTTCTTCTACCCAATAACCTTACTCAGGATTGCATGGGGGGTGGGGTGGGGGTGATGGAATGCCTCGATGTTGACCCTGATCTCCCAAATGATCAAATTAACTCGTAGGACTCTCCATGTTTTAAAAGGAGGTTACTGATCCTGAAAAAAAAAAAAAAACAGCTATTCCAAGTAATCCATTTAAGCCCATGTCACACTGCACCAACGGATGCAAAGAGGATGTAAAACGGACAAAAAACCTTGCCATCCATTGGTTAACACGATGTATCCGTTCTGTACTCACTGCCTCCGTTTTGCTTCCTCTCTATCCGTCCAGCATCCGTTTATTGATGTTTCATCCACTCCAAAAGTTTTGGGCTGCCAAAAACTTTTGCACGGAAAATATATCCAGTTCGTCCATTCTGCATCCGCTACGCATCCGCTAGGCATCCGTTACACATCTGCTACGCATCTGCTGTATCCGCTAGGCATCCATTGTGCATCCGTGCAACTCCATCTGCCCGGACGAAGGGAGGAAGCGGAACGGACGCAGAACGGATGCAGAACGGATGTCTAGTGGATGTAGAACAGAAACAAAGCATTTAAAACGGAAAAAACGTTCGCAGACGGGACCTATCTCGGATATTAAGGATGTCTAGAGGATGCCTACAGGATGCCTCGAGGATGCCTAGCAGAAAACCTATACTGCCTATAAAAAGGGGGAGCAACTCGCCTTCATCGCACTTTCAGAACAGCAGCCCAGCGGTGCAGACCTCTGCAGCCTTCATCTGCCTCTTCCTCTTCCACAGCATCCAGTCATGTCCACCGTGGATTGTAACAAAGTCCTTTCGGCAGCCACCATTGTTCTGCAACAGTGCGAAGCCATCTGCAGGCTCTGTGAACACTACTGCGAGAAGAAAAGAAGCCACCCAAAAAGATTCGGGGTCCGAAGATGGTTCGCAGAAGAGCAGAGGACGGACTGTACAACAAGCTGATGGTGGAGCTCAGGAGCGAAGACACTCGGGCGTTCCAGAACTTCATGAGGATGCCTCCAGCCATGTTTGACAAAGTTGTGCAGCGCCTGACACCCAGGTTGACCAAGGCAAACACCAGCTTCCGGCCCAGCCTGGAACCTGGGCTCAAGGTGGCACTCACTCTGCGCCACCTGGCCTCAGGGACCTCCTACAGGAGCATGCAGAACGGCTGGAGGGTGCCATCCAACACCATCAGCATTGTGGTCAGAGAAGTGGTGCAGGCCATCATTGAAAAATACAAGGAGGAGCTCCTCCAGTACCCCTCCACTGAAGAAGGATGGAAGAAAGTTGCAGAGCAGTGGTATCAGAAGTGGAAATTACCACACACTGTTGGAGCCATAGATGGCAAGCACGTGGCCTGCAAATCTCCAGCCGACTCAGGGTCCACTTATTTCAACTCCAAGGGCTTCTTCAGCATCATCCTCTTCGCCATGGTCGATGCTGACTACAAGTTCATGTACATCGATGCTTCAGGCAACGGCTCATCTTCAGATGCCCAGGTATACAACACCAGTGACCTCAAGGAGGGGCTGGAACACAACCTCATCGTGGGCTTCCCAGATCCAGAACCCCTGCCCAACGACACACAAGATGTGCCCTACTTCATCGTGGGGGATGACGACTTCTCCCTCACAACCTACCTCATGAAGCCCTACACCTCCAGACTCCTCACCCGTGAAGAGAGGATCTTCAAATACAGGCTGTCCAGGGCAAGGCGGGTGGTGGAGAACGCCTTTGGCATCATGGCCAACAGGTTCCAGGTACTTCTCACCACCATGCAGCATTGCCCAGAGACCGTGAGGAGGATCATGGAAGCTTGCTGCATCCTGCACAATCTCAAGTGCACCCGCTACCCAGTCTTGCAGAACAGGCTTGTGGACTTCCAACAATCCAATGGGGACATGGAGGCTGGGGAATGGAGGCAAGGGCGAAACCTGATCGACACTGAGGATGTGCAGGGCCCCAACAGAGCCTCACATGAAGCGAAGAAGCAGCGCAACCTCCTGAGACACTGGTGCAACTCCCCAGCTGGAGCAGAGGAGTGGCAAGACAGGATGGTAGATGCTTAATGGATGCTTCCTTCAGCCTGTCTCATCACACGGATGAGATTGGGCCATGTATGTTTGGTTGGCCTACAATGAACAGGGTGTTTAATAAAGATTTGTGTTTATGTTGACGTGTGGATAATTATTACATTATTATTGATAATAAAGGGCCATAGGTGTGGCACCTGGGAGGGTGGACCGTACAGTCCCACTATGCTTGCACTCGAGATTTATCTATCCCACTGCTATCCTAATCCATCCCACAGCTATTACTCATCCCACAGGTATCCTAACCCATCCCAAAACTATCCTTACCCATCCCACAAGCATGCAAAGGCTTAAACCATTTCTAAAAGTTTCCAGCAAGACTTTATTAAAAAAAAGAAACGAAGCAAGTGTATGAATCAAAGATAGACTTTATAGCTATAAAACAAAAATGAGTCTCTGGCACTCCTCTTGGTCGCTCAATCTCAGGGGTGAAGGTTCCAGGTGCTGTGGAGGTGGCTGGTGCTGGAGTACTTGTCATCAGCTCCTCCAGAAGCAGAAGCAGCAGAAGCGCCAGCCCCAGAAGAGCGAGTCCATGCTGCAGAAGCCCCAGCAGAACCAGAGTGAGGGCCAGGGGGCGGGATGGTAGCCCTGTCCCTCTTGCCAGGGCTGGCAGCAGATGGCTGAGGCTTGCTGTGCTTCCGCATGGTTGTGGGGTTGCTGGCTGGCAGGGAGGCTGGCAGGAACCAAGGCTGGCAGGGAGGCTGGCACCAAGGCAGGCAGGAAGGCTGGCAGGCAGGCAGGCACCAAGGCAGGCAGGCAGACATGAACCAAGGCTGGCAGGAAGGCTGGCAGGCAGACATGAGCCAAGGCTGGCAGGAAGGCAAGCAGCAAGGCTGGCAGGCAGACAGGCTGGCAGCAAGGCTGGCAGGGAGGCTGGCAGGGAGGCTGGCAGCAAGGCTGGTAGCAAGGCTGGCAGCAAGGCTGGCAGGCAGACATGCAGGCAGGGCAGGCAAGGCAGTCGATGTGTCCGGCAGCAGGTCTTTCCTCTGAATGGCGACTTGCTTCTGAGCTGCTTCCGTTATATCCGCGGGGCTGACGCAATGCATCCTCCCCGCATGCACAATTAACGCCAGGCATCCATTAGGCTTCCGCTATGCATCCGCTAGGCTTCCGCTGTGCATCCGCTTCATCCGTTTGGCGTCCGCTCTGCATCTGCTCTTTCCGTTCCACGTCCGCTTCTCTGAGGCCCCCCGGAAGCCCTGCGGATGTGCCACCCACTCCCATCCACTCCCATCTGCTTCCATCCGCTAGGCTTCCATTCCGCATCCGCTTTGCATCCACCCTGCGTCCTCCCCACGTCCGTGTTATCCTCTCCGGTTATGCAAATTTTTGCCCCTTTTGAGAGCGGATAACAACAGATGGAACATTTTGCTCGTCCGCTGTGTCCTTTTTGCATCCGTTGGCCAGTGTGACATGGGCTTTAGATTGAGGAGTGAATTGCTTAAAGCAAGTCTCTCTGCAGAAGCCAGAAGGATATTGAACCTCTTTAATTCATGAATAGCAAAGAGGGTGTCTAAAATGGCTCTAATTCCTGCCTCTCTGACGATGCTGAAATTCGTCCTGTTTAAGACTCATAAAATGCTCCCCAAATCTTTCACTGATGTAAGTGCTGCAGATTTATGAAACATCCTTCATTGGCATTAATTTGCTCTATAACTCTGCAGCCTGTTTTAGCTTGCACTGTAAGCGAGCCAAGGTGGCATGACCTATTATATCCAGAACTTGCTCATCTCTGGGCCAATGGTTTCAAGCTCCCATTTCACAGCGTTTGATGCCTTGGGAGCAGATGTCTGTTGCCAATGAAGCTGAACTGAAATTTCCACCTACCACTAAGTTAAATCAGCACAGGTGCCAGGAGCTCTTTTATAATCCTGTTTCTTCCAGGTTTGTTTAGGTGTTGTCATTGTCAAGTCAGGGTGTAAAGTAGACTCTGAAAGCAGCGAACAAAAAGGAGGGTCATTTTTATCCCATTTGGTGGACATGTATAAAACCTAGAAAATGTTGGGTTCAAATACATAAAGTGATTCAAAGGTTTTTCAGTTTCAACTTTCTCATATTTTAAAGGTTAACCTTCAGTTGAAACCAGAAACTTTTCCTCCTGGAACGGACAGATAAAAAGAGTTAGAAAAAGAGCCACAGAGCACTATTTTTATGCTGTATATGGCAAATGCAGTGAGATTATTGTTTACACAAAAATGGAAAGATTTGGCAATGCCTTCAGTAGAGGAATGGTTGGCAAGAATGACAGAACTTGCTGATATGGCTAAATTGACTTGTTTGATTAGAGAACATGCAATATCTAAATTTTTTGGTGACTGGAAAATCCTTATGATCTTTTTGCATCAAAAAAATGAACTCAATGATTTATAGTTTTGATGAAAAAACAGGATATATCATAGAAAGAAGAGAGTCATAATATAACTTTAAAGAGAGAGGATAAAATATAATTATACTTACAAAATCTGTGACAATCAGAAACCCTTATTTATCTTTCTTTATATTCTATTTTACCTCCATTTTTTCTTTATGCATGTTCGCGTTTTCTTTTTTCTCTCTCCCTTCCTCTTTTTTCTTTTTCATTCTATTTTTATTTGTAGCAGTTCTTATCACTGTTAAAACTTTCAGTAAAAATTTATCAAAACATAAATTAGACTGGACCACATCTGAATATTTTCACTGGAAAGTCTTTTATATATTTCTTAAGATGAAAACCAACCAGGTGTCCAAGTAGTTGCCAAGGTGAAATAGAATGTTCTTTTTCACTTTAAGTTTTGTGTGTGGGTGTGTGTATGTTTCAGTTGGTTGGGATGCAACCTTTGAGACATCCTTACTCCATCTCTTGATGGAATCACGAGGCTACAAATCTATTTTTATTTGCAATATTTATCAGACAGCAAATGTACCTTTTATTTTATTTTATTTGCATGCACATGCTGGGCTCCCAGGTTCAGTTTTTGACATATTTAGTTTTAAATACAATGTGGGAGAAGAAGGGGCTTGCTGAGAACAGGCCATTTAATCATTGCCAATTTGAATAGGTTCTCAGTCAGTGTACTAACCAGGTCTATGTGTTAGAACATAGAATAATAGGGTTGGAAGGAAACTTGGAGGTGTTCTAGTCCAGCCCCCTACTCAAGCAAGAGATCCTACATCATTCTGGACAAATGGCTATCCCATCTCTTCTTAAAAACCTTCAGTGATGGAACAACTACAACTTCTGGAGGCAAATTATTCTACTAATTAATCTTTTTTACTGTCAGGAAATGTCTCCTTAGTTCTAGGCTGTCTCTCTCTCTCTTCCACCCATTATTTTTTGTCCTGTCCTGAGGTATTTTAGAGAATAGATCAACTCTTCTTTTCCATGATAGCCCCTCAAGTACCAGAAGACAGCTATTCATATAATCTCTAGTCCTCCTCTTCATTAGATAAGACATACCTATGATGACTTCCAGAATTCTTAGCAATAGCCAGGGGTGGACTGCTGGGGATTCACAGGGGTTGGAGAGAGCCCCTAGCTAAGATTCTGTGCAGTTCGGAAAACCCCCAAATTCCACTCCTGGCTGGCTCTGCCCACCCCTCCCAGGAGTCCCCATGCAGCCCGTTTTGGATGCAGATAAGTGCAGGGTGCTCATGGAGACTCGGAAGGGTGAAAAATGGGCCTCCCAGAAGTTCAGGAAGGCTGGAAATGGGCCCATTTCTGGCTTCTAGAGACCTTCTGGAGCCCGAGGAAGCCATTTTTGCTCTCCTGGAGACTCAAGGAAAGTCTCTGGAGCCCGGGGAGGGCAAACCCCTCCCATGCCATGATGCAGGAGGCTGACTAGGCCATGCCCACCAAGGCCATGCCCACTCAGCAACTGGGTAACCCAAAACCAAAAATATACTCCATGATACCTAAGGAAATGAAAGAGCTATGGAACTATATAGACAAAAACCTAGCCAGAGGTTTCATCCAACCTGCAAAATCCAGATTGACTTCCCCGTGCTATTTAAACTCTATGGCACAATCAGTGTTGTGATGTGGTGGCAGCATATTGAAGAACCCTTTGCTAAAAATTCTGAAGCTCACTCCTGGCAATAGCCCTAATGGCCAGAGAGTTCTGGAAATATAAATCCATACATTTGAAGCACACCTATTTGAGAACAGCAGGAATAAGTAATAGGAGCTGCCCTCAATAAGATAGCTCCTCATCTTATTTTATCAAGTTGTATCACACTTCAAGAATATATCATATTTATTTGAAAAGACTACTGGGATTACTTGTAAGTTTATGTTTCTAAACTTTATAGAGCATCCATATTTTTCAGAAAGTCCATAAATCTTTGTTGATTTACAACCTAAACTTAAATATATAGTCATCTTGCTATGTAAATGGAATTTTTTTCTAAGTTTTTCCCTGGGTTGTAACTCAAAGAAAGAGTGATTCCCCCTTAAAAAAAACCAAAGTCTGAGACAGTTTTTTGGACATGTGCGTATTTTTCTTGACAAATTGCACCTGCAAAGACACAATTACAACTCTACAGTCTCACAATATATACTTAATTTCAAAATAGATAAAAATTATACACATAAATAACATATTCATTAAAAGATGCCTCCTTTTTCTTTTTGATCTCCCTTGTTTATTTCATTAAGTTGGGGAGGGAAAGGATACCCCTTAGCAATGATTTCTCTAAGAGGGTTTTCACTCATTTTAGCTTCTGGCTTAGCCGTGATTTAGAAAGAACAGTTCAGCAATTTTATTATCTGCCTGTCAATATTTCACTGCTATTGTCCTCCCAACCAATCCTTATTTATGCTGATATTTGAACAAGGCTGTGTTCAGCCTGATAGGGCCACTAAATTATTGCTGGGGAGGAAAAGACAGTTACTAAAGAAACAACTAAATAATGGTCTACAACACTTGATCTCTACTAAGCTGTTGTGGCAAAAAGTGCTGTAGATGTTTCTCAGGAACTTGTGCTCTGTGCCAATAAAAAAAAATCTCACAGCATTACAGGAAAGCCAATTAAAATTATTATTATGAAAATACATTATTGACATAGTGGTACACTACAGAAAGGTTCATGATTTCAGATAAAAGGAAGGTTAATAAATATGAGTAGAAATTTGCTAAGACATTAAAATGAGAAAATGCAATTATTGCTTGAAATTCTAGTACTAAAAAAGCAATTGAATCAAGTAAAATAGAAAGGATTAGATTAAAGCTAAAATAGAACATGTGTAGTAGGATTAAACAGTCAAGACAGGACAAAATTTGATAGTTATGGGCCTGGAGACTAAAACATGTGAAGAACAGTTGCAGCAGTGGTGGTATTCTACTGGTTTGGCCCGGTTCACCTGAACCAGTAGCTCTGAGGATCATCTGTGAGCAAACCGATTCGCTCCGATGATCAGCTGCTGGGCCTTCCCACCTGCCCCAGCTCTATACGGACCTTTATTTTCTGGTTTTGAAGCTCAGCTGCTTCACGAGGCACAGCAGATTGCCGCGCGTCAGCTGTTTAAGATGCAGGAAGAGTGGAGGATTGCAGGAGATCAGTAGAAAACCCTCTGTGCGTGTGCAAAGTGTGTGTGCATATGCAAAGCATGCCCACCAAGCCATGCCCATAGAACCGGTGGTAAAAAAATTTGAAAGCCACCATTGGGTTGCAGGAATTGGGTATGGCTAGTCTAGAGAAAAGAAGGACTTGGGTGACATGATACCAGTGTTCCAATATTTGAGGGGCTACCATGAAGAAGAGAGGATCAATCTATTTCCCAAAGCACCAGAAGGCAAAACAAAAAACAATGGTTGGAAACTAATCAAAAAGAGAAGCAACCTAGAACTAAGGAGAAATTTCCTAACAGTGAGAACAATTAACTGGTGTAATGGCTTTTCTTCAGAAGTTCTAGGTGCTTCATCACTGGAGGATTTTAAGAAGAAACTGGACAGGTAGTTGTCTGACATGGAATAAGGTTTCCTGCTTGAGCAAGAGGATGGATTAGAAGACCTCTTCCAAGGTCCCTGCTAACTCTTATTATTATGGATTCTGGATTTAGATGCATAATAATATAGTTCTATGGAAATCTACTCAGAAATATGAAGAATTCCATCAGATTTGGAAGTGAATTGTAGCATTTTTTTTTCTACCACTATATCCGTGTCTGGGTGAAAGTTAAAAAGAAGACTTCATTTGCAGAACAGATGAAGGTTGCATTCACTTTTAAAATATACAAGGACACCAATGTATGTAGTCATACATATCTGAGCTGAGAAATCCAGACTCTCCAGTTGACATCCAAGAGTTAAGAGTTAGCCTTATATCATTTCAAGGACATCTGGTCATCTAGATATTTGCAACTCAAATACCCATTTAATGTAATTATATATACTAGGGCTGCTTCAGACCATGTGGAGTGCAGACATAATAGCAATCGGCTACAAATTAAGCAAAATACTTTTTTTCCTTAGGTTCTTATAATTCAACTTTGCAAAGCCAGTGTGCAACAGCAGAAGAAACAGCTGCTTTAAATATTCCCAAAAGCAACTAAGTGCGAACTCATCCGTGCTTCAAGTCACATTTTGCCCCTCAAATATGGATCTCTTCATAGCCCAATTTATATACTGTTTCTAATGCCAATATGTTTATAATAAAAGCTGCAATAAAGTAGATAATAAAATGATACATTACAACTCTAATAAATGATATGTATTACAAGTGAGGAGAAAATTCAATGTTCAAAACTAGTAGAGGTTCTGAGCTTTGCCAGAAAGAGGATCAGTTAGTAGATATAGAACTTCCCCACTCAAAAAACAACAACAACCCCAAGCAGCAATGTAATACAATTTAAGGTGGTGTATCACCTTCCAATCTTAAATTGGATATTTCTAACTCTTCGTGCAATAACTAAATAGAAGAATGAATGCACAGGCTATCAAAATTATCTGCAACACGATCTACCTGCCTAATATTTTGCAGTAAAACTGACACAATCAAGTTGCTTAAAAATCATTCCCATTGGAGGGATCTGTAGTGACCACTGAAATAAATAACACAGAGACCTGTGTTAGACTGATCTCAGGTTGGAAAACTTTGAACTCCCAAATCGTATTCTGGCTGATTTGACTAAAACCCCTCAAGATCCACATCTCCAAATTCTCCTTCTCTCTTCAATCATTGAATGCTAGAGCTGAGTTCTTATACACTCAGGTAGAAAATATATAAATTAAATATTTGGTAGCTGCTGTATCTCCAGTAATGTCATTCAGTCCATAGAAGGAAAGAGTAGAGTCATTCCTTTGAGATGGGTAACTACACTAAAATAAGAAATAAATTTGGCCACGGTGCTCAATTCTGCTTTAGGCTACCTGTTCCTCATCATTTTTTCTGAGGCAAGAAGGCAGAAACATTGAGGGCCCATGATGATCAAGGATTTTCAGTTTACCCACTTTGAGGATTGCAAGGATTTGAAATCAGTGGAGAAAAATGTGCCACTTGAGCATATTTGGAGTGGAGTATAAATTGAGGTGATGATAGTGGTAATGTCAACAGTGTTAGTTTTGATTATAACTTTACAGAACAAAACAGAACAACAAAATTGGAAGGGGCCTTAGAGGTCTTCAACCCTCTGCACAAGCAAGAGATCCTATGCCCTTCCAGACCAATAACTATCCAGTCTCTTCTTAAAAGCCTCTAGTGATGCAGCACCTACAACTTCTGAAGGCAAACCATCCCACTGATTAATTGTTCTCACTTTTAAGAAATGCATCTGTTAGGAATGTAAGTCACCTGACAGTTATTTAGGTTGGAAATATATAAACCAGGATAGACATTTTAATACTGTCTCTTTAAGGGAATGCCAAAAAAAAACTGTAATTGGGTGTAGTTTCTCAAATGGCCATAAGATGGAGCCAGAAACATGGGTTGTCTTAGTCTTAGTCTCAGAAGAGTGTGTTTCAGTGAGTCTCTGTTTCTTTCTGTTGGAGAGTTTTGCCATTTCTTCTAATAACTCTAATTCTTGGATTTGGTATAAGTCTTATACTGAACTGTTTTTGACACTGGACTTTGTTATTGGATTATCCCTGGACTGAAAACTGACTGACTTACCTTGAATGATTTTGGCCTGCTTGTTTTTAACTTTGCTTAAATCTTTCTGGAAGTAAAAACCTACATTTACTGTACAGTATATCTGTGTGCTGTGTGTGTATTATTCCAACACTTCTCTGATTATGTCTCCCTGTATGTGCTCATTCTCCTAACAGGGAATTACCTCAACACTGGTTATGGGCCCAGGCCATACCAGGCTCAGATAACTGAGAGTTGGTGTGAATACATAACACTGTATACAGACAGCTGTTTACTGTTTAATTGTGGGTTATTATCCTGGTAAAGATGGCACAAGTCACTTCAACAAGTCTACCACTGATAACCCAGTTGGATGGAACAAACTATGTTTCCTGGTCTATGAAGTGCAGTCTACTTCTGTGTAGAGAAAGTTTATGGAATGTAGTTCAAGACCCACCGGATGTAAATGCTTGGAATCCAAATAATGAGGATGATGCCAAGAAGATTGCTGACTTTAAACAGAACAACGAACGAGCTCTTTGTATAATTGGACGAACACTGAGTGACCAGCAGCTAGTCCATATTCATGGAGAAGAGTCTGCTGCTAGGTGTTGGGAGAATTTGAAGAGGATTTATGTTCGTGACAGTGTAGGTGCACACATACATCTTACACATAAACTGTTTAGAGCACGTCTTCTGAAAGGTGGAGATATGTTAGCTCATTTAAACTTCATGAAAAGAACTTTTCAAGAGCTACATGAAAAAGAACTGATATTTTCAGAGCTGCATCAAGTTTACATCATTCTTTCCTCATTGGATGAAAGTTATGAGGACTATGTATCTTCACTGGAAGTCCTGCCCAGAGATAAACTGACATTGACTGACATAACCGGAAGGTTGCTAGAAGAAGCAACAAGATGGCTGGATAGGGACCAACTGAGAAAGGATCAACCACAACAAGAGTATTTGTCTTCAACTGCCTATACTGTTACCATATTTCTCCAACAATATGGCCTCCACCAATAGGAAGGGCCAGCATGATTTCTAGGCATGAGGTGAAATTAAGCCCCACCTCCAAAATGTAGGCCTATTTAAACCATGCGTTTCCCTGCCATTTCTCTGCCATTTCTATTATTTGTGAGAACTACATGAGGTGAAGAGAAATGGGGGGGAAGGGCAGGGAGTGAAGAGAAAACTTGCCTTTAGGAGTGCCCTGCAGGTATCCTAGGCTAGAAAAACCTGACAGCCAAAAGAAGCTCCCTGAAGGCAGAGTCCCTAGCTGCTTCAGGGTGTGGCATGGCTGCCTGTGTCCCCTCACCTTTAGGCAGTCTCTTTCAGGCGATGGAAGCTCCCCAAGGGCAGTCACCAGCCACTTCGATCAGCCAGTAGAAAGCAGCCTCAGGGTGAGCACCCACACAAACTCCCCTTGCCGCGAGGTTGCTCTTACCGGCATGATCGAAGTGGCTGGGGACTGCACTTGGGGAGCTTCCATCTCCTGAAACAGACTGCCTAAAGGCAAGGTGCACAGGCAGCAACGCCATGCCCTGAAGCGGCTGGGGACTCTGCCTTCAAGGGAGCTTTCATCGGCCGATACAAGCAGCCTTGCAGTGAGGGGAGTGTGTATGTGCACTCATCCCGAGGCTGCTTCTACCGGCCGATCGAAGTGGCTGGTGAATGCACTTGGGGAGCTTCCATCACCTGAAAGAGACTGCCTAAAGGCAAGGAGACACGGGCAGCCATGCCTCACCCCGAAGCAGCTGGGGACTCTGCCTTTGGAGAGCTTTCATCAGCCGATAGAAGCAGCCCTGCGGCGAGGGGAGTGTGTGTGCGTGCTCGCCCCAAGGCTGCTTCTACCAGGCAATCGAAGTGGCTGGTGACTGCACTTGGGGAGCTTCCATAACCCAAAAGAGACTGCCTAAAGGTGAGGGGACATGGGTAGCCATGCCATGCCCTGAAGCGGCTGGGGATTCTGCAGCCCTTTTTATAGCAGCTGCTCACGGCTTGCGGCCAATGACAGCTCTTTAAGATTTCCCGCCGTCAGGCGGGCCAATTGTAACTATACTTTATTAACCAATCCTATTGCGGCCTGCTCAGCCAATCTGTTTGTTTTGTTCTTAGGTCTGGGTGCGTCTTTAATTGCTTTTACTTTCTTTTCAGTGGGGTATATCCCTTTCTCATCTCTAAGGTAGCCTAAGAATTTGACTTGATTGGTGGCTAGTTGACATTTTTCTCTTTTGACTTTAAGCCTGATTCCTTGAATCTTTGCAAGACTCCTCTCAGTCTCTCTTCTAATTCATGTTTGTTTTTCGTGGATACTAATAAATCATCAAAATTGGGAATGACCCCTTTTAGTCTATTTAGAAGGTGCTCCATTAGGCTTTGGAAAATGCCTGGGGCAACGCTAATGCCAAATTGAAGTCTGTTGCATTTGAATGCCCCTCTGTGCGTGACTATAATCTGTACTTTGGCAGTTTTGAGGTCAACCGGCAGCTGTTGGTATGCTTGCGTGAGATCAAGTTTCGCAAAAAAATTTCCTCCCCTTAATGAATGCAACAGATGTAGAACTACTGGAACAGGGTACGTGCTTTGCTGGAATGCATGCTTGAGGGTAGCCTTATAGTCACCACAGATGCATACTGATCCATCTGGTTTGACAGGAGTCATGATGGGAGTTTCCCACCTGGCATGGTCGATTGGCTCTTACACCCCTTGTGCGATGAGTTTGTTAAGCTGCTCATCTATTTTCAGCTTTAAGGCAAAGGGAACATGTCTACCTTTGAGCCTGATGGGAGCTATCTTAGGGTCTAGGGTGAATGTTATTGGGGTCCCCTTGTACTTGCCTGGGGTCCCGTCGAATACATCCTGGTACTCTTTCAGCAGGCTTTCCTCCCAATCAGTCTTGGTGACTCTGTTGATTCCTGTCACTCCGAACCCCAGAGGCGTGAATCATTCGATTCCCAGCAGGCTAGGGTGATCACGGTCAACGATTGTCAGAGGAAGTACTTCAGCGTGGTTTTTGAATTCTACTGGAAATTCTCTAAGCTAAGAGAAAAGTAAGGTTATACCTGTAAATGGACTTCATGGGTTTAAGACCAAAAAACCTTTAGAGGTTGTGTTTGCTGACATAATTGGTCCTAAGAAACCAAGTTTAGGAAGTGCCTGCTAAATTTTAAGTATTATGGACCATTACTCATGGTACGGTTTCTGCTATCTCATGAAAAACAAAATAGAAACATTCCAACATTTCTTTAAACTGGCTAAGGTTTGCTGAGAGAAAAATGAAAAGTAAAGTAATTACTTTAATTACCGATAATGGGACTGAGTTTGTTAACAAAAGATTCCAAACTATGTTGAAATTGGTTGGTGTCGAGCATAAGTGTTCTGCACGTTACAGACCACAACATAACTCGTTTATTGAATGAAGAGGGCAAACATTACAAACCATGGCTCGTACTATGTTATCTGATTCAGATTTACCTGAAACACCATGGGGTGAGGCCATAATGTGTAGTAATCATGTGTTAAACAATGTAGTTAACACATCTGGTGAATTGCCATTCACTCAATGGCATGGCAGAAAACCAAATTTAAGTTATCTACACACATTTGGAGCTCCAGCATGGGCGCATATTCCCTCACAAGTAAGACTGAAAGGACAACATAGAGCTAGGAAATTATTTTTTGTGGGTTATGAGGCCAGCCATAGATCATTTAGATTCTGGGATCAAGGCACAGCTCATGTTTATTGTCGTGCTTGTGCAACATTTCTCGAGCACGTTGGGTGGGATAAATTGGAACAGAAATCCAGCAATTATATTATTATTGACACCCAAATAGTCCCTAAAGTTAAAATAAGTAAATCACGAATCGCCATTAAAGAGGAAGAACAGGAGGAAGTAGGAGAACAGGCACAGGAAGAGGTAGAAGAACAGGAGCAGGTGGCATAGGTGAGTCCACCAGTAAGCCCTGTATTACCAAGACGTTCAACCCGAGTAACACGACCACCTGATAGATATCAGGCTAGTGTTGTATGCCAAGAGAATACAGTTCCAAGTAATTATAGTGAACTAAAACTGTATCCAGCTAAGGATCAGGCTGCTTCGCAGGTAGCAATGGATAAGGAACTGGAATCATTAAAAAAAAAATGGAGGTATCAGAAAATGTTAAGTTACCACAAGGTAAACATGCCATAGGATGTAAATGGATACATAAACTGAAGACAGGTGTCGATGGGACTGTTACCCATAAAGCCAGGTTAGTCGCACAAGGATTCAATCAGACAGCAAATGACTATGATGAGCTGTTTGCACCTCGTCTGAAGGCTACTACATTAAGGGCAGCATTTGTGTAAGCAGCTAAGGAAAAAATACATTATAAATCATTTGGATGTAGAAACGGCATATCTGCATGCACCATTGCAATACACGAGATATTTAAAGAAACCTTTAGGTCTCAAAAATGATTATACTGATAATAATGATTGCTGGAAATTGAAAAAGAGTCTTTATGGTTTGAAGCAATCAGGATATGAGTGGAACCAATGTATAGGTAAAGAATTAACTAAAATAGACTTTGTAACTGGAATGGAGAATCCATGTTTGTTTAAAAGAGAAGGTAATGGTGTCATTTCATTGTTGCTATTATTTACTGATGACATAGCATTAATCACCAAAACTGAACAAGAAGCTATTAAAATAATCTCACTGTTAGAGAAGAAATTTAAGATAAAACAGTTAGAAATCAAACAATATCTTGGTTTAAAGATAGATAAATTAGGGGAGGATACAAGATCTCACAGGCAGATAAAATTAACCAAATACTAAAGAATTTTAAAATGGAACTTTGTTAGCCGGCTAAAACACCAATGAGACAGGAGTTTAGCCATTGTGATGTTCAAAGTCCTATTTTCAATAAGAACATTTATCAGTCTTTGATTGGTAGTTTATCTTATCTCAGTAATTGGTCAAGGCCAGATATTGCATACTGTGTTAATCAATTAACAAGATTTAACTCTGAGCCAACTAAAAGGCACTGGCAAGCTGCTAAACATGCGTTAAGATATCTGAAACAAACAGTGCATTATGCATTGTATTTGGAGCCTAAAGATGAACTGAGTTTAACTGCATATGCTGATGCAAGTTTTGTTACAGACATAAATACATGAAAATCTACATCGGGTATTAGTATTATTGGGAAAGGCATTGATTGGATGGAGGTCTGTTAGACAGAAACATCTAAGTTTGTCAACAATGGAGGCTGAATTCTTATGTTTATTTTTATTATGTACAGATTTAGTTTTGTATGAGCAACTATTGATTAATATGGGAATTAATGTAACAGATTCTATTGTTGTTTATGAAGATAACCAATGAGCAATACAGATCGCTTCAAATATTGCTGTTAAGACAAGAATGAAACACACAAATTTGAGATATTTAAATGTGAGACAATGTGTGCCAAGTAAGATGATTAAGCTGGAATACTGTATGTCAGAAAACAATATAGCAGATCATTTTACAAAGGTCCAAGGCTCTATAAAGCATAAGGCTTGCTGTGAGGATTATGGACTTAGAAAAATTCCAAAAAACTGTAATTGGGTGTGGTTTCTCAAATGGCCACAAGATGGTGCCAGAAACCTGGGTTGCCTTCATCTTAGTCTCAGTGAGTCTCTGTTTCTTTCTGTTGGAGAGTTTTGCCATTCCTTCTAATGACTGTAATTCTTGGATTTGATGTAAGTCTGATACTGAACTGTTTTCTAAACTGGACTTTGTTATTGGATTATCCCTTGGACTGAAAACTGACTGACTTACCTGTGAATGACTTTGGACTGCTTGTTTTTAACTTTGCTTAGATCATTCTGGAAGTAAAAACCTACATTTACTGTACAGTGTATCTGTGTGCTGTGTGTATTATTCCAACACTGCTCTCACTATGTCTCCCTGTTTGCGCTCATTCTCCTAACAGGGAATTATGTCAACACCATCCTTACTTCTAGGTTGCTTCTCTCCTTGATTAGTCTCCATCCATTTTTTCTTGTCTTGCCTTCTGGTGCTTTGGAAAATGGGTTGACTCCCTCCTCTTTGTGGCAGCCCCTCAAATATTGGAATGCTGCTCCCATATCACCCCTAACCCTTCTTTTTACTGGACTAGACAAACCCAATTCCTGCAATTGTTCTTCATATGTTTTAATCTCCAGCCCCTTAATCATTTTTGTTGCTCTTTTCTGCCCTCTTTGCAAAGTCTTTACATCTTTTTTTTTTTATAATAAGGTGACCAAAACTGGATGCAGAAATTACAACTTCCTTGCTATTTCCCTAAATTTGTCTCTTAGGATGAATAGAATAGATTGAAGGAGATTAAGAAATTGTAACTTAATAAATTCATCAGTTACAGTCAGTGGTGGGATTCAAATAATTTAACAACCTGTTCTCTGCCCTAATGATTTCTTCCAAGAAACAGTTCACCAAACTGCTCAGAAAGTTAACAACCAGTTCTCCCAAAGTGGTGCAAACTGGCTGCATCCCACCACTGGTTACAGTAATTCAACATTTAGTCCTGTTTATACAAACAATATTCAGATTTTCTTTCTTTTTGTTTTCCTTCTGCCCCTGCATAATCCAGTTTTGAGAGAACTGGCCTATTAGCATATGTTCTTGTTTTTACAAGGATCAGGTTGTTCTTATCTTCTCTTTTGCTGCCAGTATGAGATTTAAGTCTTATCCCCCCCCCCCAAAAGGCCAACTTATTTTGTTTCTTTGAAAGACCAAGCCTATCCTTCTGTGTTCATGATCATTTTTGAGATGGATGCCAAAATCCACATCTGCCAGCTAAAAACAAATGAAAGCTATTATTATTTGACACAGAATTTGCATTCTCTATAGACCGTTCCCCAAATACACTTAATGCAGCCAAATCTTATCAGTGGTTCTGACATCACAAAATCAAAATGAATCTAAAATTAGATTCTAGAGCAGGGGTTTCCAAACTTGTTGCCAAGAGCCTTTACCTCCTTCCTCTGGAACATCCTGCTAAGTATCCCAAGATCCTTGCCTCAGGAGAATACCAGCAAGACTTCAGACTGCCTGGGGTTATTATAGAGGGGATTGACTTTTTCTTCAAAGCACTAGAGGGCAGCGCAACAAGCAACAGGTGAAAGCTTATCATAGGGATATCAAACCTAGAAGTCGATCAGGAGTGTCAAACTTGAGTCGTCATGGTATCATCATGCTAAACCAGGTGTGGGTATGGCCACCATGTGACGCATCTGGCCCGCAAGTTGAGAGTTTGGCAGCCCTGAAGTAGAGAGAATAATCAATCAATGGAATAGCTTGTCTACTGGAGTTGTAGATGCTCGATTGCTGGAAATTTTCAAAAATAGATTGGACAACCATTTGACCAGGATGGTATTAAGGTTTCTTGCCTTGAACAAGGAATTGGACTAGAAGATCTCTGAGGTCCTTTCTAGCCCTATGGTTCTATGTTCTAAAGCTCTCGGGCAGGGATCTTCAAACTTGACAACTTTAAGACTTGTGGATTTCAACTCCCAGAATTCCTCCTCCAGTCATGTTAGTTCAGGAATTCTGGAAGTTGAATTCCACAAGTCTTAAACTTGCCAAGTTTGAAGAACCTTGCTCTAGGGGGAAATTTGTGGTTTTCTCAAGGTTGATAAACTAGAACTCCTAGGAGTCCTAGCCAGCATGGTTAATAGTGAAGGAAATTGAGAGCTATACTTCAGCATAATCTGAAGAACCCCTGGTTCTTCCCTTCCTTGTTTATAGGAAAAGATGGAAGCAGGATGTGACAGTAAATTTGTAGCTTGGGTCAAAGAACAGCAGTTCTTTATTGCTTAGGCAGCAGATCTGATAGCAATTGGGCATTGCCATTCATTCCAACATCCAGGGTTGTTAATAAATATATCAGAGGTGGCTATCAAAATAATATAACAACATGATAAATTGTTCTGTGTCCATAAAGGTTTGTACATTCACTGGAATTCTGTCTGCTTGCCTAGAATCAATTAGAAATGCATTTCTGCCTGCTAATGTAGTGATCTGAAACCACTGCAAACTTGTGCATTTCCAATCCAACAACAGCATGACTGTTGTAAAGAGCCCAGCTGTATCCAGACATCATGCTCAACTAAACTATGATAGAAGCAAATTTGGCCCATTGGTGCCCAGTATTCTTCCCTCTTATCTTCTGATTGAGCTCTAAAGAAGATATTCAATAATTGTTACTTCCATGTTTAATTAACTGGTACTTGCAATCTATACTAGAATCCCCAATTTGGGCTGCAAACTCCAAACTATCTTTAGATAGCAGATATAGAAAGCTGTATTGCTCTGTGGTTGTATGAAATTTAAATAAACCATCCATTTTTTCTCTTCTCTGATTTTCATGTTATCTCCACCCCCACCTCTCCCTTTACAATGTTTATTCAATTTTAAATAAGTTTAGAAAGTTTCCAGTGATGTGTGATTTGGAAGTTTGAACATCATATATTGCAAACAGAAGTAATAAAATCACTTAATGCTGTGTCAGGCATCATTTTATGATGAGAGAGCCACACTTGCATTATAAAATAATAATAATGGGACTTAACAGGACTCCAATAGGATACAGTGATAGTACTGAAAAACTGGAGTCTAAATTAATAGCTGTTTATATTTTCAAATGTTCAGGATTTGGATTGTTTTTCTTCAAACAAATAGTTGTGTTTATTACACCAAATGTTTAATAATAATCTGTTTTGAGCTTTGTTGTGTAAAGAAAGAAAAGCTGCTGACGTTTGGAGACATATCTTGGAAGATTTCAGGGGCTGTAAAAATTGAATGTTAATTATTAAATAGAATTTTGGAATGAGCTTCTTTATCTCATTTGATCTACAATGTTTACAATATTTCTGGAACAAAAATAGGTTTTCTCACATGCAGCTTGTTCCGCCTTCCTGTCTTAAAATATTGTTTGTCTATGAGATGCCTCATTTATGGAAGACCTTAGACTATGCTTGCCATGTTAAATGTCAGGTTGGGTTTATGGAATTGTTTTGTCTGACTTTCCCAAATATATATATATATATATTATTGGGAACAGGATTACTTGTGTAATCCAGTTTAGGTGATTGAAAGCATTCTGAGGAGCATTTTGATGTATGAGATACGTTGGAAGTAGAATAGAAACAATTTTTTGTTGTGTTCAACACGTCATGGACCATAGCATGCCAGGCTCTCCTGTCTTCCACTGTCTCACAGAGTTTGCCCAAATTCATGTCCATTGCATCAATGATACTATCTAATCATCTCATCCTCTGCTTTCCTCTTCTCCTTTTGCCTTTCATCTTTCTCACCATCAGGATCTTTCCCAATGAGTCCTCTCTTCACATTTGGTGGACAAAGTATTTGTGTTTCAGCTTCATTATTTAGTCCAAAGACCAGTCAGGGTTGAATTCCTTTAGGACTGACTCATTTGATCTACTTGTAGTCCAAGGGCCTCTCAAGAGCCTTCTCCAAAACCACAATTCAAAAGCAGGAAACAAATTTAACTGGTGGATGAGACCCATTTCTTCGATATATATATGCAAAATAGACTTCTTGGGAATTCTTCCAAGGAGCAGATGGGGCAGAGCCATGGGATAAAGTGATTCAAAAAAGTCAAAATGGCAACCATGGCTAGGCAATCAGAATCTTGCTTCTTTTTCATATGTGGATGGAAGAAAAAAAAACTTTAAATCATACTTTTTCCCTTATAAAAATAATGTAAGTGTGGCATACAAGAAATACAAATTCTTGTATTTCCACATCCTGGGCAGTATTCTTTTTCTAGCTAAGGAATGTTTTTAAATAATTTATCACACATTACATGATAATGGGAGGAAAATAACATTATGGGTTTAGTCATTCAACTAAGTGCTGAAACAGTACAGTGGCTTATTGCTCTTCATTATGGTTGTAGTACATTTGTAACTTGTACACCATGTAGACTTTTAATGTTTGTTAAAAATAATAGCTGTAAAATGCCTGCCTGCCAGTTTAGTGGCCTTTTGCACCCCAACCAATAGAGAAGAATGTTTATAGCTTAGGGTTGAAATGAAGGGTCTTTGGTGCTCTCTGAACTTGGTTGTTTTTTTGCAGACATTTCATTACCCAACTAGATAGCATCAACAGTGCTGGTAACCTAGTTTGGGTAATGGAACATCTATAAGGAAAAAAAAACCAAGCTGAGAATGCACCAAGGACCCTTCATTTTCCACCAATGTTCTACATGATTTGGTCCTGGTTGAATTTAGATGTCTTGTGCCATAAACCATGATTTACTGAAAGTATAACATACTCTGTCCTCTATTTCACATAATTGTATGATTATTTGTTTAAAGTAACTTTCCATTAATGAGAAAAAGATATCAGGATCTTAGCAGGGTGCCCCTAAAAATAGCTTTGCAGTTTTCCATACAGATGATTACAGATTAGATTCACCTGTCACCCAAGAGGTTGTGTGAATCCAACCACTATGGCTTGGTTGCCAAACTGTGGTTCAGCAAACCATGTGCTTAAACCAATTCCAATTTCAATATGTTTATGAAGAAGTGTGTAGAGCAGCGGGTTCAACCTTGGCAACTTTAAAACTAGTGGACTTCAACTCTCAAAATTCTCCAGTCAGCCAATTGTGGGAGTTGAAGTCCACAAGTCTTAAAGTTGCCAAGGTTTGACACCCCTGGTGTAGAGTGAATTTGTACTCACAAGTCAGTGGTAGAATTCAGTTGATTTAAACCGGTTCATGTGAACTGGTTATTAAAGCCCCTGTCCCACTGCACCAACGAATGCAAAGAGGATGTAAAACATTAAAAAAGCTTGCCATCCATTGGAAAACGTGTGTACTCACTGCATACGTGTTTCATACACTCTATCCATCCACTGAGATTTCATCCATGCAAGAAGTTTTGAGCTGCACAAAACTTTGCGAACGGATGAAGTTTCTGCTGCGTACGATGTACGTCCGCGACATATACAGGCAACAAACGTTCTATGTCCGTTATCATCCGTTAAACGTCCACTGTATCCTCTCGGCATCCTCTAGCCATCCTCACAACTCACATCCACTGCAGCTGAAAGCGGAAAGAGGGAGGAAAGAAAAGATACACGGAACATCCACACAGCGTTAGTAGCACGGAAATAGAAAGGATGTAAGCGGATGCATCTCGTATATAAAGGATTAAAACAGACAAAATATTTGAATCTAGGATGTATCTCCGATATTTAGGATGTCTGCAGTATGTCTAGAGTATGTAGAAGGACACCTAGCAGACAACCGATATTTCCTATAAAAAGGGGGAGGAAATCACCTGGATCTCAGTATGAGTCCAGCAGCCATGGTGTACAGACCTCTTCACCCTTGGTCTTGGTCTTCCACATCATCAATTGTTCTCCACCATGACATGACACAGTCCGTATGGTAGCTGCGATCATTCATCACCAGAACCAAACCCTGTTCAGACTGTTTCACCTTTTATACGCAAGGAGAAGAAGGAGACGTCCAAGAGCTGTGTGGGTCGGAGAATGGATCATGAGAAGAATGGAATTTGGACTGTATGACCAGTTGATGGTGGAGCTGAGGAATGAAGACCCTCATGCATTCCATCACTTCATGAGGATGCCACCAGCCATGTTTGACGAACTTGTAGAGCGTCTGAGACCCAGGTTCACCAAGCTGAGCATCAACTTCCATCCCAACCTGGACCCTGGACTGAAGATGGCACTGACTCTGCGCCACCTGGCCTCTGGAACCACATACAAAACATGCAGTATGCGTGGAGGGTGCCACACAACACCATCAGCAAAGTGGTCAGAGAAGTGGTGCAGGCCATCATCGAAGAATACCTGGAGGAGCTCCTCAAGTGTCCCACCACTGAACAAGGCTGGAGGAAACTTGCAGAAGAGTGGTATCAGAGGTGGAACTTTCCCCACACCGTTGGAGACATAGATGGGAAGCACGTGGCCTGCAAAGCTCCAGCCAACTCAGGGTCCACTTATTACAACTACAAGGGCTTCTTCAGTGTCTTCCTCTTTGCCATGGTTGATGCTGACTACAAGTTCATCTACCTCGATGCTTCAGGCAACGTGTCAGCTTCACATAGCCAGGTATACAATGCCAGTGACCTCAAGGATGGGCTGGAATGCAACCTCATCATGGGTTTTCCAGATCCAGACCCCCTACCCAATGACACACAAGATATGCCCTACTTCATCATGGGGGATGACGCGTTCTCCCTCAGAACCTACCTCATGAAGCCCTATACTTCAAGATACCTCACCCGTGAAGAGAGGATCTTCAACTACAGGCTGTCCAGGGCAAGATGAGTGGTGGAGAACGCCTTTGGCATCCTGGTCAACAGGTTCCAGATACTTCTCACCACCATGAAGCATCACCCAGAGACTGTGAGGAGCATCGTGGAAGCTTGCTGCATCCTGTACAATCTCATCCGCACCCGCTACCCAGTGTTGCAGAACAGACTTGTGGACCATCAACAAGGGAATAGGGACATGGAGCCTGGTGAATGGAGGCAAGGACAAAACCTGATAGACACTGTGGATGTACAAGGCCCCAACAGAGCTTCACATGAAGGGAAGAAGCAGCCCAACCTCCTGAAACACTGGTGCAACTCCCCAGCTGGAGCAGTGGAGTGGCAAGACAGGATGATAGATGATTAATGGATGCTTCCTTGAGCCTGTCTCATAACACTGATGAGATTGTGCCCTGTATGTTGAGTGGTCCTACAATGAATAGGACATTAATAAAGAGCTTTGTATATTTTGAAATGTGTTGATCAATGAATAAATTATTATTGATAATAAAGGTCCATATGTGTGGCAACTGGGAGGGTGGACCATACAGTCCCACAATGCTTGCACTGGAGGTTTATCTATCCCACAACTATCCTTATCTATCCCACAACTATCCTTATCTATTCCACAACTACCCTTATCTATCCCACAAGCATGCAAAGGCTTAACCATTTGTTCAAGGTTTTCACCAACACTTTATTAAGTAAAAAAAATGAACCAAGTGTCTCAAGCAAAGATAACCTTTATTAACTATCTTAGGTAACCTTTATGACTTTATTAAATAAGCAAAGTGAACCAAGTAAAGTGTCTTAAGCAAAGATAAAGTGAACAAGTAACAACTCAGTCTCTGGCACTATTCTCAGTCACTCTGAGTCATGTCCATGGTCTCAGCTGTTAAGCAGGAAGGTACTGTGGAGGTGGCTGTGGCTTGAGTGTTGGTCTGAGGTGCCCTTGGGGTGCTTGGCCCCGAGAGTACAACAGGGGATAGTGTGTTCAGGAAGCTCTCAGAGAGCTGACTTAGTCCTCTGAGGTTGAGAGGACCTTCATCAAGAACATGGGATGTCAGGCACAAGACTGATGACAGATTGTCCGTTGACGGGCTTGGCTGTGGGGTGGAGGAAGGAGGAGTGTAGTGGGGCTGTCTGGTCTGCAGCTGGCTGAGGTTTGGCATCTGTGGTGTGTGATGAACCTGGGCCTGGACTGGGAAGGTCTGCTTCTGCTGTGGGAAGTCCTGGTAGTCATAGCCTTTGTAGGTGAGAGGCTGTTGAAAGTCGTGGAAGGGCTGTGACATTGCCTGGGGTGGAGGAGCAGACCTGGACTGGGTAGGAGCAGCTTCAACTGGGCCTTGAGGGTTGTGCAGAAGTGCTGTGATCTTCTCCTTCATCACCTAGTACTGGGCCTCGGGCATATCCCTCAGGGTGTGGCTCACGTAAGTGATGAAAGTGTGGCGGCTGGAGGATCCTCTGTCCAAGTGGACCAGCTGAGAGAGAAGTTCTGTGCTGGTCTTCATTGTGTCCCTGATCTCCAACAGGACAGTTTGGCTCTGGCCCTCCAGTCTGCCTCTCTGCCTGCATCCTGTGGAGCTGGGGGTGGGGGTGGGGGTGCGTTGGTCTCTGGTGGCTGCCGCTTCTTCCTCCATTTGTGACAGGGGATCCTCCAAGTCCTCCGGCATGGGGAGTGCAGCTGTCGGGGGGGGGGGTCTCTGCCGTGGGGCCCTCTGAAGACACCTGCCTGGACAGGGTAGCTTGATCCTGGCTGGAAGAGGACTGGCTGTCTGTGGACTGTCTGAGGGAGAGGGGTGTCAGAGGGGCTGCTCCTCGGTGGCGGACCTCACCCTCCAGGAAACTGCACTAGGCCATGACGTACATCTCCCTGTCAGTGAGCTTGACAGTGGCCTGCCTGGATTTCTTGAGGTGTAGCTTGCCATACCAGGTGTGCATGTGCTTCCACCATCCCAGGAGTACATCTGCAATGTAGCCCAGGCTCTCTGCCTTGTCTCTCCAAGCTTCCTGTTTCTTCTTGGTGTCACGATAGAGTCTGTGGCCCTTTCTCCAGAGGTACTCATTCTCCCTCAGCCATTCCAGCACCTCATCCTCATGCTCCTCGGAAACGGTGTCCTGTTTCCTCTCTCCCTTCTCCTTCCCTTGCCTTTTCCTCCCTCTGGCAGGGCCTTCAGCAGCAGGGCCTTCAGGGTCTTGAGCAGCAGGGCTTTGAGGGCCTTGGGGTTGGTCCACCACAGCAGCAGTAGCAGCAGGAGCAGTAGCAGCAGTAGCAGCAGTAGCAGCAGCAGTAGCAGCAGCACCAGCACCAACAGCACCAGCAGTAGCAGCAGCAGCAGCAGTAGCACCAACACCAGCAGCACCAGCAGCACCAGCAGCTTCAGAGTCAGTGCCAGGGGGTGGGATGCTGGTTCTGTCCTTCTTGCCAGGGCTGGCACGAGTAGGCACCGGCTTCCTCTTCTTCCCTGACTGACGAACCATGGTGTTCTTTCAAGATGTATGTGGCAGCACGTCTTTCCTCTGAATGCTGACTGCGTGTGAGCTGCATCCTTTTATATCCATGGAGCTGACGCAATTCATACTCCCTGCAGGCACAGTGAACGCTTTGCATCCGATATACATCCGCGCGGCATCCCCTTTGTTTCCTATAGGCGTCCGTGATGCATCCGCATCATCCGCTATGTATCTGCTCCTTCCGTTATGCGTCCCCTTTGCAATTCTCCCCAGGAACCCCTTCGGTTGTGTCATCCGCTTCCATCCGCTATCATCTGCTAGCCTTCCTATGAACATCTGTTTAACATCCCCGCTACGTACTACCCACGTCTGTTCTTTTCTGTTCTTTTCCGTTCTGTTTATGCAAATTTTCACCACTTTTGGGAGCGGATGACAACGGATGGAGCCACCCCCGAAATTTTGCTCATCCTCTGTGTCCTTTATGCATATGTTTTGTGTCTGTCGGCCAGTGGGACCTTGCCTTAAATTACCACTCTGCCATCAAAGTGAATCCTGGGTGTTGCACTGTGCTGCAATGGAGAAATGGGCAATGAAGCAGCCAGCATGAGGTAAAAAGAAGGCTGCTTTCTTCTCCCTGCTCCTTCTCCTTTCCTCATTTTTACATGCAGCACAGTGCAGTGTCTAGGATCCATTTTGATAGCAGGGTGATTTGCCTGAGCAAACTAACCCCGCAGTCTCCCCTACATTGGGCCCAGCTTTGATCATGCTTACAATTTAATTCCTCACCCTTCTCACTTTTGCCCACAGACTGACCAACACCCCCTGTATGCAACTCCATGGGGACAGGGGAGAATCCCTCCCTCCACTTCCCCACCCAATTCTTCTCCTTCCCACTTGAGCTTTTGGGAGCATCAACTCTTTGTCTCTATGGTAATTCCCCTCTTCATTCCTCAGAAACATCACCTCCTAAAGGAGCCATGTCCAAAAGGCTGAAACAGCCATGAGACCAATGTGCAAACAAGCATCCTCAGAAACAGCCTTTTGGCAAAGAGTGGAAATTTAATAATTGGTTCATCCAGGGTCAGGTTGGCCATCATGGGAGCAGAGGTGGTATTCAGCAGGTTCTGATCAGTTATGGAGAACTGATAGTGGAAATTTTGAGTAGTTTGTAGAACTGGCAAATACCACCTCTGACTGGAGATTTTACAGTATCCTTCCCCTGCCAAGCCCACCAAGCCACACCCACAGAACTGTTAGTGAAAAAATTTGAATCCCACAACTGCGCAGAAGGCTCATTCTGCATGTGCGATGGAGATGGAGGATGAGAATGAGTTACACCTCCCACAATTATCAAGCTGACCCTGAGTGAACCAGTTGTTAAATTATTTGAATCCCACCACTGGTCCAAGTGTATTGTCAGAAATGCAGAAGAACTTATATTTTCTAATGAGACATGTTCCAGATGTGTTTGATTTGCAATTCTGGGATCTATATGTGATGGTGCTAGCTTGCAAAAGGCTGTTTTAGTATTTTCTTGTTGGTCTTACAACAGCACTGGAAGTCTTGACGATTTGGATCTCCCTGATGTTCATTTTTATAGAAATAATGGAAGCTGCCTTGGATAGAAATCAACCATTCAGTCACTTACCTCCATCTAAAAATGTATCTCTCAAATATATGAGAATTGGTAGCTGTTCTATTCATGCCACAATGTTCCTCAGTTTGAAATTCATCAACATGATGCAGTTCATCACACCTTGATTACATGACTCTCTGGACTCTTAAATCAGATTTAAATCGAGAACATGAAATTCCTTCTAATTTGTTTTAGCCTGGCTGGCATTTCTTGATAGTTAGCCTTGGGCAGATATTGTACATTTTGCCAAGTTTCATGGAGATCTTTATTATTTTAAAGGCAAGGGGGGAGAGGTGTACTTTCAGATGAGCAAAATTAATTGTAGTAACTTTACAATAAAGTTGGAGCTACTACTTCTGGGACTGCTTTCCTGAATTACATGACAGTATTGATACAAGGCAATGGAAAGAGTGCAAAAAAGAGCAACAAAGGTTATTTGGGAGGTGGATGTTAAAACATATGATGAACCATTTCAGGAATTGGGTATGTCTAGTGAAAAGAAGGACTGGGTGCTGACATGATAGCAGCTTTCCAATATTTGAGGGGCTGCCACACACACAAAAAAAAGATAGCATCTAAGCACCAAAAGGCAGAACAAGAAGCAACTGATGGCAACTAATCAAGGAGACAACCAAGCTAGAACTTTGGAGAAATTTCCTGACAGTGAGAACAATAAACCAGTCGAAGCATGGATTCCTTGAATGGATTCCTCCAGGATTCCAGTCGAATGGATTCCTCCAGAACTTGTGGGTGCTCCATCACAGGAGGTTTTTAAGATGAGATTGGACAGCCATTGGTCCAGAATGGTATAGGGTCTCCTGCTTGTGCAGGGGGTTGAGCTAGAAGACCTCCAAGATCCCTTTCAACTCCGTTATTCTGTATTTTGTAAACTATTATTGTGCATACAATGACTCTTCCTATTGCCATAGGATTGCTCTGCCCAAGTTACATTTTCATTCACTGGGATACTGACACATGGGGTAGTCATATATCCCAAAATTAATCCATGCTTTCAAAAGTAATAATCAAGATGAACAATGGATACATCAAAACACATTTAATCACATTATCTATTTATGCCTCCAGCCACCTTAAGAGAAAATAATGGAAACAATACATTAGATGAGAGCATGGACAAGCAGTGTGCAAAGAAACCATCAATGCATAATAATAATAATAATAATAATAATAATAATAATAATAATAATAATAATAA
>BLBF01000040.1:8887041-8946363 GCA_015471245.1 Laticauda colubrina | reverse complement strand
AGACAGACAGACAGACAGACAGACAGACAGACAGACAGACAGACAGACAGACAGTGGGACCTTTATACAGACATACTTTTTTTTAATAAAAAAAAGTCTGTATCCTTGGCTTGGAATAGACTTAGGTTCAACATTCTCTGGAGAACTCATCAGACATTCTGGCATTTTACACATCACAGAAGACTCCAATTAGCTGAAATCTCTGGAAAGGGAATAATTTAGCGTATCCAAAAGAACATTACCTTATAACAACTTGGGGTCTTGAAAAAATATTAGTATTCATGAATACTCTTCTTGGGATAGTTGGGAACTTACAGATCAAATTCACATAAATGCTGTTAACTTTTCCATTCCTGTTCTATGCTATGCTCTGAATTGAGTAATTGTGCCACATTTATGAAAGCCTTCCTCCTCAGTTGTCCTTCCAAATTGGTTATAATCTTGAGGAAGCATTGCAATTTTGCTTTGAATCTGTTATTAATCAGCACATTGTTATACAATGGACACCTAGTGTAATGCTAGCAGCCAGCCACAGTGTATATGCAATATCAAAACTGGGCTTGGAAAATGCTATTTGTAAAGTACCCTAATTAAGAAAAATCAAAAACTCTGTAACTTGGCTGTAGAGAAAGCAAATAATTGAAGAAAGATCAGATACATGTTTGAATACTTCCCAACAAATAAGTGAATGATGTTTAAAAATAGCATGAAAGTTAAAGACAGCAATAATTGTTAATTAGACAAGCTGTGACCCATACAGGTATCAGGTTGGGTAACAGCATGTATATGTATATGGCTTATCCAGCAGAGTTCTTCTTATATTGTTAACATTAAGATATTGTCATTTTAGTTTTCAGTTCCATAGTAAGACATATCAAAGAGAAAAGAAGCTAGAATAAAGGAAAGAGAATCAGCAGAGGTCTGGGAGGATAGGATAGAAATAGCACTTACACCTCTTGTGCTATACTCTGTAAAGCTAGTGCTTCACAGCCACTAAGTGGTTTACATCGCCAGTCTACTGTCCTCAACAATCTGGGTCCTCATTTTATTGACCTCGGAAGGATGAAAGGCTGAGTCAACCTCGACCTGATGAGAATTGAACTGCCAAACTGCTAATGGCTGGCAGAAGTAGCCAGCAGGACTGCATTTTAAACACTGTGTCAACCACTCAGGGGTTACCATGGAGAGGAGGGGAGGGAAGGGGAGAGGAGAGGAGAGGAGTTGGGAGGGATCCTAGAGGTCTTCAACCTCCACTCAGACTCTATACCATTTTTATGCCCTGGGATTTAGTGTTCAATCTCCAAGTTAGATGCCCATTTTGGCTCACAGCTGGCTCATAAGCTTTTTTTTAGCTTGCATGGGATTCGGGAATCATCCTGATGGAATATGGGGAAAACTCCATGAAATTAAATGCTTCCAAATTGAATCCCCTCCCTCACACATACACACACACACACCCTTAAGTGGATGCCTCTATGTACAGGCCTTGAAAATTTTTTACAAAAGTTGACCACCCATAAAACAGTTCAGTTTCTTGCTTTGGAATTGACTTGGCTCTTTTCCAAGTAACTGCTGAGACCTGAAATATGCTATAACTCGCCTCTTCCAATCTGTCCCCTCCTCTCGGAGAACGATGGGAAATTGGACATCAACAAAGCCAGCGTGGGAACAGCGATTCCGTGTGTTGGTTCTTACATCAAAATTGTTTGAGTACTTTTATCAAAGAACAGGATCAGAGTGTGTGGTTTGCATACTTGCCCTTGAATCCCTAGTACCTGATCCTTATCACCTGGCTCAGGTTCATACCTATATAGAAGGTAATTGGGTGTGAAAAAAGATCCATGGCATTACTAGAATTAACAGCCATGAGACAGGCTTCTAGGGTAGACTATAATGACTTCTCTATTCCCTATTCATGTTTTGAGCAGCCCTCCACCAAGTTCAATTGCCACAGCTGATATCCTTTTGCTCCTGTCACTGTGGGAGACAATTATCTCGAAATCTTTTTAGTGTACAGTTCAACTCAATTACTTTTTGACTGAGGATAACAAAAGCAATCATCTGCAGTAATCTGTGGGACAAATGTTGGCGAAGATAATATTTTTAAAGCATTCACACAGCACTTAAGTGGCCTGGGCTCGTTGTACACATTGTCCAATTGCTGTCTTTTGAACAATCGTATAAGGCAGCCTTTCCCAGCCAGATGCTAGAATCTGAATAGAGCTGGAAGGGACTTTGGAGGTCTTCTAGTCCAGCCCCCTGCTCAAGCAGGAGATCCTATACGATTTCAGACAAGTGACTGTCCAAACTCTTCTTAAAAACCTCCAGTGATGAAGCACGCACAACTTGTGAAGGCAAGCTGTTCCACTGGTTAATTGTCCTCGCTGACAGGAGGCTTTCCTCAATTCCAGGTTTGCTTCTCACTTTGGTTAGTTTCTATCCATTGTTTCTTGTCCTGCCCTCTGATACTTTGGAAAATAAATTGAATCCTTTCTCTATGTGGCAGCCTCTCAAATACTGCTATCATGTCCCCACCCCACCCCAAGTCCTTCTTTTCTCTAGACTAGCCAAACCCAAATCCTGCAATTGTTCTTCACATTATCCAGGCCTTTAATCATCTTAGTTGCTCTTCTTTCCACTTTTTCCAAACATTTTATTTTCTAATGTGGTGACCAAAACTGGATGCAATATTCCATGTGTGGTGTTAATAAAGCCCATGTCACACTGCACCAACGGATGCAAAGAGAATGTAAAATGGACAAAAAAGCTTGCCATCCGTTGGTTAACGCGATGTACTCGCTGCCTCCGTTTTGCTTCCTCTCTATCCGTCCAGCATCCGTTTATTGACGTTTCATCCGCTCAGAAAGTTTTGAGCTGCCCAAAACTTTTGAGCGGAAAATGTATTCAATGCATCCGCTCTGCATCCTCTACGCATCCTCTACGCATCCACTCTGCATCCTCGACGCATCCTCTATACATCCGCTCTGCGTCCTCCCCACGTCCGTTCCTTTCCGTGTTATCCGCTCTGCTTATGCAAATTTTTGCCGCTTTTGAGAGCGGATAACAATGGATGGAACATTTTGCTCGTCTGTTGTGTCCTTTTTGCATCCGTTGGGCAGTGTGACATGGCCTTAAGTCTTTATAAAGCATTGTGATATCGCCTCCTATATCTTCTAACCATTCAGATCAAATCTTGCTCCTTAGAAAAGATGTAGGTTGGGGAGCACTATAAAGCAATCCATATTCTCACCATTCTACAGACCGATATTTTATCTAAAGCCACCCAGGATATTTGTACAGTTGTAGGAATGAATGGGAACTTGCAGAACAAGCCTGGTCTAGTGGTTAAGGCACCAGGCTAGAAAGCAAGAGACTGTGAGTTCAACTTCCATCTTAGCCATGAATGCCAGCTGGGTGACCGTGGGTCAATCACTTTCTTGGCCCACCCATCTCACAGGATGGTTGTAGTGAGAAAAACAGGAGGAGGAAGGTGTATCAGAAATGTTTGTTACCTTAAATTATTTACAAAAATAATAAAGACAGGATACAAACAATAAATAATAAGAGCCCTGGTGCACAGTGGTTAGAAGGCACTATTGCAGGCTAACTCTGCCCACTGCTAGCAGTTCGATCCTGACTCAGCCTTCCATTCTTCTGAGGACAGTAAAATGAGGACCCAGATTGTTGGGGTTGATATGCTGATTCTGTAAATCACCTAGAGAGGGCTATAAAGCACTGTGAAACGGTATATAAATCTAAGTGCTATTGCTATTCTGAATGTCCATCCCAAAAGGTCTGTCTGGTGGTGCAGCACTCACTCAATGATTTATTTACTTCTAGCAGAGGTAGGCTTGGTGAGAATTTCTGGGAATTGCTGTTCTAGTACATTTTAATGGATTTTGTTGGGAAAGGATGAATTAAAATTATACCACAAAGCTTCTCAATCTAGAAAAAGGTCTTCCCCCACCCTACCCCTTTGACTCAAGCAATAAATTAATTTCACCTCAAAGATTAATAGGCAAGCCACCTCTGCTCCCTCTGAATGAATTCGGCTTTTCATTTGTAAAGCAATATTAAGGCCCGGTCCCACTGCACTTACGGATGCAAAGAGGATGTAAAACATTAAAAAAAGCTTGCCATCCATTGGAAAACGCTATGCATCCATTGTGTCCTCACTGCATACGTGTTTCATACGCTCTATCCGTCGAGCATCCGTCCACTGTGATTTCATCCGCGCAAGAAGTTTTGAGCTGCACAAAACTTTGTGAACGGATGAACTTTCTGCTGTGTATGATGTAAATCCGCGACATACGAGCAACAAACGTTCTGTGTCCATTATCATCCATTAATGTCCACTGTATCCTCTCTGCATCCTCTGGGCATCCTTGCAACTCACATGCGCTGCAGCTGAAAATGGAAAAAGGGAGGAAAGAAAAGGTACATGGAACGTCTATACATCATTAGTAGCACGGAAATAGAAAGGATGCGCAGTGAATGCTTTGCATCCAATATACATCCACACGGCATCCCCTTTCTTTCTTTTAAGGCCCTGTCACACTGCCCAATGGATGCAAAATGGACACAACGGACGATCAAAATGTTCCATCCATTGTTATCCGCTCTCAAAAGGGGCAAAAATTTGCATAACCGGAGTGGATAACACGGACGGGGGGAGGACGCAGGGTGGATGGAAAGCGGATGCAGAACGGAAGCCTTGTGGATGGAAGCGGATGGGAGCGGATGGCACATCCGCAGGGCTTCCGGGGGGCCTAAGCAAAGTGGACGCGGAACGGACACAGCGTATGCAGAGCGGATGAAGCAGATGCACAGCGGAAGCCTAGCGGATGCACAGCGTTAATTGCGCATGCAGGGAGGATGCATTGGGTCAGCCCCGCAGATATAATGGAAGCAGCTCGGAAGCAGGTCGCCATTCAGAGGAAAGATTTGCTTCCAGACACATCGACTGCCTTGCCTGTCCTGCCTGCATGTCTGCCTGCAAGCCTTGCTGCCAGCCTTCCTGCCAGCCTTGCTTCCAGCCTCCCTGCCAGTCTTGCTGCCAGCCTCCCTGCAAGCCTTGCTGCCAGCCTCCCTGCCAGCCTTGCTGTCTGCCTCCCTGCAAGCCTTGCTGTCTGCCTGCCTGCCAGCCTTGCTGCCAGCCTCCCTGCCAGCCTTACTGTCTGCCTGCCTGCCAGCCTTGCTGCCAGCCAGTCTGCCTGCCAGCCTTGGTTCATGCCTTCCTGCCAGCCTTGGTGCCTGGCTGCCTGCCAGCCTGCCTGCCAGCCTTGGTGCCTGGCTGCCTGCCAGCCTTCCTGCCAGCCTTGGTGCCTGCCTCCCTGCAAGCCTTCCTGCCAGCCTCCCTGCCAGCCAGCAACCCCACAACCATGCTGAAGCACAGCAAGCCTCAGCCATCTGCTGCCAGCCCTTGCAAGAGGGACAGGGCTACCATCCCGCCCCCTGGCCCTCACTCTGGTTCTGCTGGGGCTTCTGCAGCATGGGCTCGCTCTTCTGGGGCTGGCGCTTCTGCTGCTTCTGCTTCTGGAGGAGCTGATGACAAGCACTCCAGCACCAGCCACCTCCACAGCACCTGCACCCTTCACCCCTGAGACTGAGCGATCAAGAGGAGTGCCAGAGACTCATTTTTGTTTTATAGCTTGTTGTTAATAAAGTCTATTTTTGATTCACATACTTGCTTCATTTGTTTTTTTTAATAAAGTCTTGCTGGAAATTTTAAGAAATGGTTTAAGTCTTTGCATGCTTGTGGGTTGGGTTAAGATAGCTGTGGGATGGTTGAGATAGCTGTGGGATGGGTTAAGATAGCAGTGGGATGGGCAGGGATACCTTTGGGATGGGTAATAGCTGTGGGATAGATAAACCTCCAGTGCAAGCATAGTGGGACTGTATGGCTCACCCTCCCAGGTGCCATACCTATGGCCCTTTATTATCAATAACAATTTCTTCATTGATCCACACATGTCAACATAAACACAACTCTTTATTAAATGCCCTGTTCATTGTAGGGCCACTCAACATACATGGCCCAATCTCATCCGTGTGATGAGACAGGCTGAAGGAAGCATCCATTAATCATCTATCATCCTGTCTTGCCACTCCACCGCTCCAGCTGGGGAGTTGCAGCAGTGTTTCAGGAGGTTGCGCTGCTTCTTCCCTTCACGTGAGGCTCTGTTGGGGCCTTGCACATCCTCAGTGTCTATCAGGTTTCGCCCTTGCCTCCATTCCCCAGGCTCCATGTCCCCATTGCCTTGCTGGAGGTCCACGGGCCTGTTCTGCAAGACTGGGTAGCGGGTGCGCATGAGATTGTGCAGGATGCAGCAAGCTTCCATGATCCTCCTCACGGTCTGTGGGTGATGCTGCATGGTGGTGGGAAGTACCTGGAACCTGTTGGCCAGGATGCCAAAGGTGTTCTCCACCACCTGCCTTGCCCTGGACAGCCTGTAGTTGAAGATCCTCTCTTCACGGGTGAGGTATTTGGAGGTGTAGGGCTTCATGAGGTAGGTTGTGAGGGAGAAGGCGTCATCCCCCACGATCAAGTAGGGCACATCTTGCGTGTCATTGGGCAGTGGGTCTGGATAGGGGAAGTCCACGATGAGGTTGCCTTCCAGCTCCAACGGTGTGTGGGAAGTTCCACCTCTGTTACCACTGCTCTGCAACTTTCTTCCATCCTTCTTCAGTGGAGGGGCACTGGAGGAGCTCCTCCTTGTATTCTTCGATGATGGCCTGCACCACTTCTCTGACCACAATGCTGATAGTGTTGGGTGGCACCCTCCAGCCGTACTGCATGCTCCTGTAGGTGGTCCCTGAGGCCAGGTGGTGCAGAGTGAGTGCCACCTTGAGCCCAGGTTCCAGGCTGGGCGGGAAGTTGGTGTTTGTCTTGGTCAACCTGGGTGTCAGGCGCTGCACAAGTTCGTCAAACATGGCTGGAGGCATCCTCATGAAGTTATGGAATGCCCGAGTGTCTTCGCTCCTGAGCTCCACCATCAGCTTGTTGTACAGTCCATCCTCTGCTCTTCTGGCAATCCATCTTTGGACCCAGATGCTTCTTGGCCGCCTCTTTTTCTTCCCGTAGTAGAGTTCACAGAGCCTGTAGATGGCTTCGCACTGTTGCAGAAGGATGGTGGCTGCCAAAAAGGACTGTGTTACGATCCACGGTGGACATGACTGGATGCTGTGGAAGAGGAAGAGTCAGATGAAGGCTTCAGAGGTCCGCACCGCAGGGCTGCTGTTCTGAAAGTGAGATCCAGATGTGTTGCTCCCCCTTTTTATAGGCAGTATAGGTGTCCCTTTGCATCCTTTAGGCATCCTCTAGGCATCCTCTAGGCATCCTCTAGGCATCCTCTAGACATCCTTAATATCCGAGATAGGTCCCCTCTGCGAATGTTTTTTCCATTTTAAACGCTTTGTTTCTGTGCTGCATCCGTTCTGCATCTGTTCTGCATCCATTCTGCATCCGTTCCGCTTGCTCCCTGCGTCCGAGCGGATGCGAGTTGCGCGGATGCGCAGTGGATGCCTAGCGGATATAGCGGATGCGTAACGGATGCAGAACGGATGCGTAACGGATGCGTAGCCAATGCAGAACGGACGAATTGGATACATTTTCCGCGCAAAAGTTTTGGGCAGCTCAAAACTTTCTGAGCGAATGAAACGTCAATAAACCGATGCTGGACGGATAGAGAGGAAGCAAAATGGAGGCAGTGAGTACATCGCGTTAACCAACGGATGGCAAGCTTTTTTGTCCATTTTACATCCTCTTTGCATCCGTTGGTGCAGTGTGACAGGGGCTTTAGGCGTACGTGATGCTTCCGCTTCATCCACTATGTGTCCGCTTCGCAATTATCCCCCGTAACCCCTTCGGAGGTGTCATCCCCTTCCATCTGCTTTCATCCGCTAGGCTTCCAATGAACATCCATTTAACATCCCCGCTACATACTACCCATGTCCGTTCTTTTCCTTTCTTTTCCATTCTGTTTATGCAAATTTTCACCACTTTTTGGAGCGGATGACAATGGATGGAGCCACCCCCGAAATTTTGCTTGTCCGCTGTGTCCTTTATGCATACATTTTGCGTCCGTCGGCCAGTGGGACTGGGCCTTAATAGTCTCTTCTTCAGGTCAGAAAAGCTTCCATCCAATCATCAATAGCATCTGTCTTCTTACTTTTCAAATATCAAGAGATGACAGCATCTCTGCATCACTTTCCATAACATAGGGTTTTAGGAGAAGCTTTGGTGGTCCAGCAAGACTTTTTTTAAGCAGGCAAGCTTTGCCACTTAAATATATAAGGACAAACTTTTGCACTGCTTGACTAATTGAGCAACCGGTCCTGCCTCACTAATTTGCAAGACAAATTAGAGCTCCTATGGGGCTACTTTGGGAGAAGAGCCACACAAAAGCAAAATAAATAATAATAATAATTTGAACGGGTTTTCTGTTTGCCAGCAAATCTCAATTAGGTGTGGAACAGGAAGAAGTGTACACAAAGATATGATGCTGACTGAGTAATCTTCTCTTCTCCTCCCCCTTCTCCTTCTCCTTCTCCTCCTTCATCTTCATCTTCTTCATCATCATACACAACTCCTTGCTCCTTTTAGAACAGAGCTTATTGTTTTATTTGACATAGAACATAGAATAATAGAATTGGAAGGGACATTGGATGTCTTCTAGTCTAGCCCCATGCTCAAGCAGGAGACTCCTATATCATTTCAGACAAATGGCTGTCCAGTTTCTTCTTAAAAACCTCCAGTGATGGAGAACCCATAACCATGTAAGGCAAGCCATTCCACTGTTTGATTGTTTCTCCTTGGTTCCATATTGATTCTCTACTTGTTTGGTTCTCTCCTTGGAATATTGCTTTTGTCCCCAAATCTCAATTGCACTGATGGATACAACAGTGCTTCTTCTAGCTAGCCAAAAACAGGGGGCAACAAAAAAGGTTTACTCCAACCAGTATTTCCTAGGCACTTCTTGCCAAATGTGGTACAGAAAATTATAAACTGGCTATTGTGTTGAGGAACAACAGTCTTTCTTCAGAGCAACCAGTTGCAAAAGTTGCATGTTATCTCAGTTCATTCATTTAGCACTGGGGTCAGGCAAATAGAAGATTTCCCTTTAGATATAGGAAACCAACTTTCTTCATGACAGTTCTTTTAAGTACTTTGGATCATGTGAATTTACCCAAATGCATACTTTTTCTTTGTGTAACAATATAGAAACCATGAGCATATATTTTCACATTTTGTAAAAATATATATTTATCTTTCACCCCAGATTGAAATAGGATTCAGCGACAGAATTTGTGGAGTAAGAGGAAATATCTCCAGATGACAGATAAAAGGCACATTTTAGAACAAAAGCATTTTGAAAATGTTCATCCAGAAGAAAAAGGCCTTAGCAGAATTTCATCTCTGGAGAAATTTGATCTTTCTCTTTGCCCCTAAAACACAGTATGAATGCTAATGTGTTGCTCATTGCTTTAGTGGTTTATGGTCAGCAAACATTTTCTTAAAAGAGCATTTATTTTATTCTGGATTGATACCTAGGATGTGGGATAGGCTTTTCCTCATAGGCTAAGGGGATTTATGATCACTGAAATCATGAGGTTTTAAATGTACCTAATTCTGGCACTGGAAACTTAATCATATGTTGTATGGTAGCTGTACAGCAGTGAATTAAAAGAAAATGTTAGCTCCAATAACTATATAACAATCATTATTAAGTTCTGTTGAAACTGGAAAAATAGGCTCTTGTCACGAGATTCCATTTCAGATGGAGATCCAGACCATATGGATCAGGTGTCAAGTGGATTTTTATAGATATTTTTGGGATTCCTTGAAAGACATCTGGAAAGTCAATTACCCACAATTATCCATTTTGAGTAATCTTTTTATGAGGTCTCTAGGTATCCTTAAAATAACCCTCTCTCTCCAAACCCTGGCTCCACATCTAAGATAGCTCAGGTAATACAGATAGTCCTCAACTTACAACAGTTCATTTAGTGACTATTCAAAGTTACAATGGCACTAAAAATGTGGCTTATGACCATTTTTCATATTTATGATAGGTTGTGTGGCAGCTATACAAAAGTGAATTAAAAGAAAATGTTAGCTCCAATTATATAGCAATCATTATTGAATTCTGTTAAAACTGGAAATACGGGCTCTCATCATGAGAAACCTCCAGGGTTCTTTCCGATTCTATTATTTTATGTTCTATGTCAAATAAAACAATATGCCATGTTCTAAAAAGGAGCAAGCAGATAGAGGAGGAGGAGGAGGAGGAGGAGGAGGAGGAGGAGGAGGAGGAGGAGGAGGAGGAGGAGGAGGAGAAGGAGGATATTATTATTCAGCCAGCATAATGTCATCGGGTACTTCTCCTCTCAGATAGAGATTTGTTGGCAAACAGAAAACCTCTTCAAATTATTATGATTTATTTTGCTTTTATATGGCTCTTCTCCCAAAGTAGCCCATAGAAGCTCTAATTTGACTTCTTTTTTTTAACTTTTTTATTTAATAAATGCTTGATAGCACAAGCAAGAAAAAAAAACAGAAAAAGCAAGAACTAAAGGAACAAAAAAAAAAAAGAGAAATGAAAAGTGAGCTATGAAAATGCTATTAAAATATTTTCAACGGAGTATTAAACTAGCAATAGAACTTAGATTTATATACCACTTCTCAGTGCTTTACATCTCTCTGTAAGTGATTTACAGAACCAGCATATTGCCCCCAACAATCTGAATCCTCATTTTACCAACCTCGGAAGGATGAAAGACAGAGTCAACCTTGAGCCAGTAAGAATAGAACTGCTGGCAGTTGGAAGAATTAGCCTGCAGTACTGCATTCTAACCACTGCACCATCATGTATCTTTAACAAAACCAAAGCACCCTTTTGATTCCGAGTGAGCCATTTGCCTTGGCAACAGGGATTAGAATTAAGATCAGTCAAGTTTCATCCAAATTACAATTTTCATCCAAATGACAGTGACAGCTGAATTTTAAAGCTTTTAGGCAACTTCTTCAACTATTTAAACTCAGCATAAGCAACTGGGGCTATCAGTACTCCTGGGTTCTCTTTTGAGGGACTGGGGAGCTTCCCTTGATGAACACATTGCCTTAGGGGATGCCTTAAATGCTTTTTAGTGGAGGTTTTACCTCTAGTATAGCTTTCATCTAGAGTGCAAACATTTTTGACTTTTAAAACAGTGGAAGGCTTTGTACTGTGATCTGCATATCAAGCGTTTAAAAAAAAGGTCTTCTCTGTTCCAGAGTCAGGACTAGATTTAATGGGCTAAATAAAATTTCAGCTTGAACATGAAGAATCACATCTTTCAGCTTCATGCATTAAAATCAGCTCTCACAACATGTTTAACCTTCATATTCACTAGTTAGTTATCTAACGAACTAAACATTAAACTGGGTTCATCTCAGAGGGACTAGATCAAACTCAAGGCTTGTGGGCCAGATCCAACCTGTGATGTGGTTGGATCTGGCCCGTGGGGCTGTCTTGGTCTACCCAGTGCGAAGAGGGATGATCAGGCCAATGTAGCTTCATCCCGGTCTACTCAATACAAAGAAGAAAGATCAGGCTAGCATGGCTTCGGCCCAGTGTACCCAATGTGAAGAGGAAACATGCCAGCAGTTTTGGGGAGTGGCGTCAAACTGGCCATGCCCACCCAGTTGGCCATGCCCACCCAGTTGGCCATGCCCACCCAGTCAGCCTCACCCACTTAGTCAGCCATGCCCACCTGGCCCCCAAGGTCAACCACAGCCCTGATGTGGCCCTCGATGAAATTGAGTTTGACACCCCTGGACTAGATATACAGATATGTACCTTCTTGGCTGTCCTCAGTTGGGGAAGTTAGGAAACTGCCAGCTAAGCTGGAAGGAGGGTCAAACGAGGGCCTATCTTGGAGTCCTTGCACAGACTCAAGTGGCATAAGCTGTTCTCCCCCAAGATCCATGAGCCTTATCTGGTCATTCCCAGGGGAAAGCAAGCAGCAGCCTGAGAAGATTCTTATAACATAAAAGAACATTATGTTATTGTAAATAGAAAACATAAAGTTACTAACTTTCACTATTCACAAGAGGCTGTGGTTGGTTGCTCCTGACAGGCATCTGAAGGTTCAATAAAGTCCAATTCATGACCACAATCATGCAATCAAAGTTCTACAGCACACATAAAATAGGGCTGGGGTTCCTGCCATCAACAGGACTTTTTAAACCATCCCCTCCATGGATGCCTGTCTCTGTTTTCATTAATAACCCATATTTACAGTCCTGTGTGACAAAGTATTTTGTGATGGATTTTTCACCATCCAGCTTCATTGGATTGCTCATGACCAGAGGGAGAAAAAAAATTGTTTCCAAGAGGGGCCAAAGAGGTCATCTGTGTCAAAATTGAACAGCCCTCTTTCCACAGAGGGGGAGGGATATGACATCATTTATCTCCAGTCTACAACACAGTCCTTTCAGCAGTTCCAAGAAGGCTCCACATCCATTTGCACTACTCAGGTGATCCTGAGGAAGTAGATAAACCTCCAAATGGCCTCAATGACTCTCTAAAAGAATGCAAATGATCAGCTAACTATGAGGAATATAAATCTTTCCATTCCCCATCATCCAGTCAAAGCTGAAGAAGCTTCTTGGATGAGAAGCAAAACATCTTTAAAAAAAAACCATGAAAGTCCAGTTGCCTCTTGAAAAAGCACCTTTGAGACAACCATAACCTGATAACTGAGAATCTCCATAGATATTCTTCATTTCCAACTTACTCTTTTACTTCCTGTCCTACTTACACTGCTTGGAGGAATTCTAGTGTGCTCTTTCTTGCAGATGCTTCATTATCCAAACTAGGTAACATCATCAGTGCTAGTAGGGAGTAGGATTTGCTCTTAATTTATATTCTACTAGTTTGCCTTGTCAGTGTTGGAGTGAGTGGCTTTGGAGGTTCTTTGGTTGGGGCAACTCAAGGTAAAATAACCTCATTCTTGGCATATCAGGAACTGGGTTAATTGATGACTCTGAATGGTTGGCGAAAAGAGATTTACAGGAGGCTTTGGCTGGAAACAGCTTGCAGGACAAAACAGTCAATGAAGAGGAGAAGGAGAAGCTGCCTTCCTTGGTGGATCTGAGAGCACACAGAGCAGAGAAAAGACAGGAGCGGCAGAGATCTGCCAGATTACTTGGGAGAAGGCCCTGGCCATCTTGATGGGCTGCACTGAAAACATGGCAGGCAGAGGGAGGCATTGCTGGGAACAATGTGTTTGGTTTATGGTTGTGTATTTGTTCCTCTTGCTTCCTGTTTGATTGTGCTTTGGAGACTGAAATTCTTTTGCCAATAGAACTCTCATGGGTATATATATTCATGAAGGGATGCAATGGCTCAATGGCTAAGACACTGAGCTTGTCGATCAGATAGGTTAACAGTTCGGTGGTTCAAATCCCTAGCACCCTGTAATGGAGAGAGCTCCCATTACTTGTCCCAGCTTCTGCCAACCTAGCAGTTTGAAAGCATGTAAAAATGCAAGTAGAAAATAGGGACCACTTTGGTGGGAAAGTAACAGCGTTCCGTGCACCTTTGGCATTTAGTCATTGCAGCCACATGACCACAAAGATGTCTTTGGACAGCACTAGCTCTTCAGCTTTGTAATGGAGATGAGCATCACCCCTAGAGCTAGAAACAACTAGCATGTATGTACTAGGTGAATCTTTACCTTTTTTACCTTATTATATTCATTTATCCCTGCTTTTTTTGAGCTGAAGTGAAGGGAGCTAAAATTTTATTGCTTCACAGTGGTGATGCTTCAGGCATCCGTCTTCTAGTTTGTTGGTTTCTACCCTTACTCCATCTCTACAATATGCTTTATGAGGAGCAGTACTCTATGGGCTTTAGCACCATATATTTATATCCAGTAAATAAGTTCTCCAATGGCCACCATTATTTTCTGCTCCCTAAGATTGAATTTACATTATTTTTCTGCCTGTCATTCTCTGTCTTCCAGTTTAACCACAGTGTCTATTTCCATAGCCAATGAATTTCCCATCCATGACATTTTAGGATTAAAGGCCGGTCCCACTGCACTTACAGATGCAAAGAGGATGTGAAACATGAAAAAAAGCTTGCCATCCATTGGAAAACGCTATGCATCCATTGTGTACTCACTGCATACGTATTTCATACGCTCCATCCATCGAGCATCCGTCCACTGCAATTTCATCTGTGCAAGAAGTTTTGAGCTGCACAAAACTTTGTGAACGGATGAACTTTCCGCTGCATACGATGTACATCCGCGACATATACGGGCAACAAACGTTCTATGTCCGTTATCATCCGTTAAAAGTCCGCTGTATCCTCTCTGCATCCTCTGGCCATCCCCTCAACTCACATCCGCTGCAGCTGAAAATGGAAAGAGGGAGGAAACAAAAGGTACCCGGAACGTCTACACAGCGTTAGTAGCATGGAAATAGACGGACAAAACATTTGTATCTGGAATGTATTCATATATTTAGGATGTTTGCTGTATGTCTAGAGTATGTAGAAGGACACCTAGTGGAAAACCGATATTTTCTCTAAAAAGGGGGAGAAAATCATCTGGATCGTTGGGATGGTGGACCATACAGTCCCACTATGGTTGCACTGGAGGTTTATCTATCCCACAACTATCCTTATCTATCCCACAAGCATGCAAAGGCTTAACCATTTTTTCAAAGTTTTCACCAACACTTTATTAAGTAAACAAAATGAACCAAGTAAACTAAGTGTCTTAAGCAAAGGTAAACTTTATTAACTTTCTTAGGTAAACTTTATGACTTTATTAAATAAGCAAAATGAACCAAGTAAACTGTATTACGTCTCTTAAGCAAAGATAAACTTTATTAAACAAGTAAACAACTCAGTCTCTGAGACTATTCTGAGTCACTCTGAGTCATGTCCATGGTCGCAGCTGTGAAGCATGCAGTGACTGTGGATGTGGATGTGGCTTGAGTGCTGGTCTGAGGCACCATTGGGGTGCTTGGCTCCGAGGGTACAACAGATGGTGGTGTGTTCAGGAAGCTATCCGAGAGCTGACTCAGTCCCATGAGGTTGAGAGGTCCTTCATCAAGGACTTGAGATGTCAGGCCCAATATTGATGACAGATTGTCCATTGACGGGCTTGGTTGTGGGTTGGAGGAAGGGTTGGGAAGAGTGTAGTGGGGCTGTCTGGTCTGCAGCTGGGTGAGGAGGGGCATCTGTGGCATCCGATGAACCTGGGCCTGGACTGGGAAGGTCTGCTTCTGCTGTGGGAAGTCCTGGTAGTCGTAGCCTTGGTAGGTGAGGGGCTGTTGAAAGCCGTGGAAGGGCTGTGACATCACCTGGGGTGGAGGAGCATACCTGGACTGGGTAGGAGCAGCTTCAGCTGGGCCTTGAGGGTTGTGCAGAAGTGCTACAATCTTCTACTTCATCACCTGGTACTCGGCCTCAGGCAGGTCCCTCAGGGTCTGGCTCACATAGGGGATGAAGGGCTTCTGGCCTGAGGATGCTTTGTCCAAGTGGACCAGCTGAGAGAGAAGTTCTATGCTGGTCTTCATTGTGTCCCTGATCTCCAACAGCACACTGTGGTCCTGGCCCTCCAGTCTGCCTTTCTGCCTGCATCCTCTGGAGCTGGGGGTGGGTTGGCCTCTGGTAGCTGCTTCTTCTTCTGCTGCTTCTTCCATTTGTGATAGCAGGGCATCATCCTCCACGGGATCCTCCAAGTCTGCCGGCATGGGGAGTGCAGCTGTCAGGGGGGTCTCTGCTATGGGGCCCTCCAAAGACACCTGCCTGGACAGGGTCGCTGGCTCCTGGCTGGAAGAGGACTGGCTGTCTGTGGGCTGTCTGAGGGAGAGGGGTCTCAGAGGGGCTGCTCCTCTGTGGCGGATCTCACCCTCCAGGAAACTGCACTTGGCCACGACGTAAATGTCCCGATCAGTGAGCTTGACAGCGGCCTGCCCGGATTTCTTGAGGTGTAGCTTGCCATACCAGGTGTGCATGTGCTTCCACCGTCCAAGGAGTACTTCTGCAGTGTACCCCAGGCTCTCTGCCTTGTCTCTCCAAGTTGCCTGCTTCTTCTTGGTGTCCCAATACAGTCTGTGGCCCTTTCTCCAGAGGTACTCGTTCTCCCTCAACCATTCCAGCACCTCATCCTCATGCTCCTCAGAAACGGTGTACTGTTTCCCCTCTCCCTTCTCCTTCCCTTGCCTCTTCCTCCCTCTGGCAGGGGCTTGAGCAGGGCCTTCAGGGGCTTGAGCAGCAGGGCCTTCAGCAGCAGGGGTTTGAGGGGCTTGAGGGCCTTGGGGCTAGTCCACTACAGCAGCAGCAGCACCTTCAGAGTCAGTGCCAGGGGGTGGGATGCTGGTTCTGGCCTTCTTCACCTTGCCAGGACTTGAACAAGTAGGCATGGACTTCCTCTTCTTGCCTGACTGATGAACCATAGTGTTCCTGCAAGATGTATCTGGCAGCACGTCTTTCCCCTGTATGCTGACTGCATGTGTGCTGCATCCTTTTATATCTGCAGAGCTGATGGAATACATACTCCCCGCATGCGCAGTGAATGCTTTGCATCTGATATACATCCGCACGGCATCCTCTTTGTTTCCTATTGGCGTAGGTGATGCATCCGCTTCATCCGTTATGCATCCGCCCTTTCCACTTTGTGTCCACTTCGAAATACTCCCCAGAACCCCTTTGGAGGTATCATCCTCTTCCCTCCGCTTTCATCTGCTAGGCTTCCGATTAACATCCGTTTAACATCCCCGTTACATACTACCCACGTCCATTCTTTTCTGTTCTATTTATGCAAATTTTTGCCACTTTTTGGAGTGGATGAAAACGAATGGAGCCACCCCCGTAATTTTGCTCGTCCACTGTGTCCTTTCTGCATACGTTTTGCATCCGTTGGCCAGTGGGACCTAGCCTTTATACTCAGTGTGTTTCCTTTCTAATTTACACTGAGCCTCATTTGCTCATTGACTTACTTTGGGAACAACAGTAATCTGTTTTCATTTATCCCTCTGAATAATTTTGGATTCTCCAGCATGGTTTGGACAAGAGAACTACAGCAATTCGTAGAAAGTATCCTCAAATCTTGCGTCTGTATTATCGTTAACATCATCCTCTCTGCCTCATGTGTTTTTTATAGTTTTTAATTGTGAATGTTCAACATGCATACCTACAGTTCAAGAATGTCTCCTCAGGAAATTTCACTTTTAACTTACTCTTGATCCTGTCAGGTAGAACTTGTTCCTTTTCCATAACATCTTTTAGACACAATTTCCTCATAGAGGCAGATGTCTTTGTTGGCACTATTAAAATTGACTGTTCAAAAAATATCCTTCAATTTGTCCAACGTTAGAATATTTTTCTTTCAATGGTCCTTGAACGCATCTCTGACAGATGACTATTTCAATTTTAGAGTATCTTCCTAAACTGGAATGCCATAAGTAGCAAGCTAGCCTAGGGTTTTATTTATGGCAGTATTTTATTGCGTGTCACAGATCAAGAAAATGAAAATGTAGCATATGTTTCAAAAGTCAACATGCATTTTCCTGCTTGCATTAAGAAAAAAGGACCTGGAAGAGAATAACAGCTGTTCGGCTTCTTTTGAATCCAATTAATTTTAACTAGCACTTTTATTTTCAGAGCAAAGCAGGGAGCCAATTATACACAGGCACACATATGGACACATACATATGCATAGGACTTCAGGAACATTTAGAAGTATAAGTGGTTTTTTAATGCAAAATCAATTTCTTTCTCTAATGGTTATCCTTAATATCAGAATTAGCATTTATGGACTATAACTCTGCACATGGATTTGTTCATCATCTAAACAATGGGCTTCTCTTTACATAAAGCTTTAAAATCTTAATGAATTTCTCATAACAAGAGTACAATTCGTTCAGATGATCATATTGGCTGTATTTGTTAATTATTGAATGTTGATTGTAATAACAATTTCAAAATGTTGAGCTTGTATAAGGTAATTTAACATGCAGTACTAGTTTAAGAGCTAGTTTAGTGGCAGAGTGGTTAGAATGCAATATTACAGGCTAACTCTGCCAACTGCCAGCAGTTCAGTTCCCACAGGTTCAAGACTGACTCAGCCTTCCATCCTTCTGGGGTTGGTAAAATGAGGACCCAGATTGTGGGAGGCAATATGCTGGTTCTGTAAACCTCTTAGAGAGGGCTGTAAAACACAGTGAAGTGGTATATAAGTCTAAGTGCTATTGCTAGTTTAATACTCCCTTGAAAAGTATTTTATATATATATGTGAACAAGAAGTCAAACTGGTTAATAATTAATAAAATATGATTCAATTAGGATTCATTAAATAGTAGCCTTCAAGGATTCTGCTGATTTCTATAGCATTTATGACTCAGAAACTGTATCTGATTCTGCAGCAACAGCCTTCATTTTGAATGTCATGGAAGAGAAATATAGTCTATCTTACCATCACTGAGAAATACAATTTTGGTAGCACTTTGGAAGTAAACACTTTGGAAAAGATATTCAAATTCTATGCTGTGTCTATGGTAGTTATCACTAGCATTAGCATTTAAACATATACCTCTTCATAGTGCTTTACAACCCTCTCTAAGTGATTTACAGAGTCAGCATATTGCTTCCAACCATCTGGGTCCTCATTTTACTGACATCAGAAGGATGGAAGGCTTGAGCTGGTCAGGATCAAACTCCTAGCAATGGGCAGAATCAGCCTGCAATACTGCATTCTGACCACTCCACCACCATGGCTCTCTTGTGCAAGACATAATATTCCCTATAAAAAGTCCATAGAAGTGAGAGCTGACTTTGAAGAAGGAGAATAGGAAGAGCATGAGACTTTTGAACTTTGGTGTTGGAAAAGATTGAACACAGAAAACTCTGGGGTAGTTATGTGACAAGGAAGAAAGGGGATTTAGACTGGATCCTGATTGTCGGATTTTCTACTGGTAAAAAGTCAGAATATTCTTTTCAATGAATGTTTCCTATAAATTTCACAGTTAAGTGCTGTTGAGTCAGATTTGAGTCATAGTGACTCTATGATCAAACACTTGACTTATCCTTAATAATATTGGCAGCTCCCTTCCATCCCATCCTTCCATATTATCTCCCCCTTCTTCTGCTTCTCTTTGCTGGGTTATCTTGGTACAATGTTTCTCAACTTTGGCATTTTTAAGATACTTGGATCTCAATGTCCAGAATTCCCCAGTCAGCCTTTATAGAGTCCCAGGCTTGCTTATCTGATCTCTGGAGTATCCTTTGTTTAATTGTCACATCTTGGCTAAGAACTGGTTGTTCAGCATTAAATGCTTAGGCATCTGCTTCTGCAAGATCCCTGAGTTCGGAGAAACAGCTGTGTCAGTTGGCAGCAATTCATAACTTGTTTGGGTTGCAGATCCATTTTAGCTGTTGGTCTGCTGAGTTGGTATTGGGTGCTTTATGACTGGTGCAATTTTAAGCTTTTAGTTTTATTGACCTTTGGTTGCCTTTGCTTACTTTTTTAGGGGTTATTTAGGTTTCAATGTCTATATCTGTGTTATATGAGAATCAGTGTGGTCGAATGTTTCACACATCAGGTTAGAAAACAGAAGAATGTAAATTCTAGGCTCACTTTAGATACAAAGCTAGTTGGGTGACCTGTGTCTGGTCACTTTCTTTCAGCCCTGGAAAGGAGACAATGGCAAAACCTCTTTTGAAAATCTTGCCAAGAAAACAGTAAGGAGTTGTCCAGTCTCCAAAAATCAGAAATGATTGAACAAAAGAAAAATAAATATGTGTTTTACATATCTATATGTACATCTATGTAGAATTCTTTATTGGCCAAGTGTGATTGGACACACAAGGAATTTATCTTAGTGCATATGCTCTCAGTGTATATAAAAGAAAAGATATATTCATCAAGAATCATAAGGTATAACACCTAATAATAGGTGGGATTCAAAAAATTTTACTACTGGTTCTGTGGGCGTGGTATTTGCTGGTTTTCTGAACTATTCAAAATTTCTGCTACCGGTTCTCCAGAATTGGACAGAACCTGCTGAATACCACCTCTGGTCATAGGGTACAATAAACAATCAAATCATACTAGGGAACAGTCAATAAAAATAGTTAGGATACAAGCAACATGGTTACAGTCATACAGTCACAAGTGGGAGGAGATGGGTGAAAAAAAGGATGGGAGGATTAATAGTAATGCAGACTTAGTAAATAGTTTGACAGTGTTGAGGGAATTATTTGTTTAGCAGAATGATGGCATTTGGGAAAAAACTTTTATTGTGTCTAGTTGTTCTGATGTGCAGTGCTCTATAGTGTCATTTTGAGGGTAGGAGTTGAAACAGTGTATGTCCAGGATGTGAGGGGACTGTAAATATATTCAGAGCCCTCTTTTTGACTTGTACAGTATAGAGGTCCTCCATGGAAGGCAGGTTGGTAGTAACTGTTTTTTCTGCAGTCCTAATTACTCTGAAGTCTTTGTCTGTCTTATTAGGTTGCAGAACCAAACCAGACAGTTACAGAGGTGCAGATGACAGACTCAATAATTCCTATGTACAAACTATATCAGCAGCTCCTTGGGTAGTTTGAAGTTTCTGGGTTGGTGCAGAAAGAACATTATTCACTGTGCTTTTTTGATGACGTTTTTGATGTTAGGTGTCCATTTTAGGTCTTGTGATATGATAGAACCTAGAAATTTGAAACTCTCTACTGTTGTACTATGTTGTCTAGTATTGTAGGAGGTGGTAGTATGGGTTAGGGTTCTATCTATCGATACATCTATATCTACATCTATATCTATCTATCTATATCTAATCTATATCTATCTATATATATCTCTACACACACACACACACACACACACACACAGAGGTAGTTCTTAATTTACAGCCATTTGTTTAGTAATTATTCAAAGTTGTAGTGGCACTGAAAAAAGTCACTTACAACCAATCCTCACACTTGCAATCATTGCAACATCTCACAGTCATGTGATCAATATATGGGCACTGGGCAATGTCCTGGAATCATCTCTAAACCCTGTTTGCAACTTTCCCAGTGGGCTTCCAACAAGCAACAGGGGAAGCCAGATTTGCTGATTGACAGCATGCTTCAGCGATTTGTGGATCACAAAATGCCAAAAAAGGACATAAAATTATATACGATTCACTTAACAATCATCTTGCTTAGCAATATATATTCTGATCTAAATTATGGTGGTAAGTCAAGGACTATCTGTACTTCTTGGAGGGTGAGATCCACCACTGAGGAGCAGCCCCTCTCACAACCCTCTCTCTCTGGCAGCCTGCTGAGAGCCAGTCCTCTTCTGGCCGAGAGTCAGCTCCTGTCTCCAGGCAGGTTTCTTTGGAGCGTCCCATGGCGGAGAACCCGCGGACAGTTGTTTTAACCGTGGTGGAGCGCGTGGAGGACTCCCTGGCGCAGTGGGAGAAAGGAGATGGCACTTCCACCACAGTCCTACCCACATCCACCCCCAGCTCCACCTTCACAGGAAGGCAGAGAGCCAGACAGCAGGAGGGGCAGAGCCACACTGTCCTGCTGGAGATCAGGGACACCATCCAGATCAACATAGAGCTCCTCTCTCAGCTGGTACACCGACTCCTCATCCTCCAACCACAAGCCCTTCCTCACCTATGTCAAACAGACCCTCACGGACCAGTACCAGGTGCTGAAGGACCGGATCACCGAGCTGCTTCACAACCCTCCAGATCCAGAGGAACCTTCTCCCACCCAGTCCAGGTCTGCTCCTCCACCCCAGGTGATGTCCCTCCCATTCCAAGGCTTTCCACAGACCCTCACCTACCAGGGCTACGGCTACCAGGAGGTCCAGCAGCATAGGCAGCAGCCCTTCCCAATCCAGGCACAGGCTCATTGGATGCCACCGTTGCCACCGGTTCCACTGATGCCACCAATGCCACCCACGCCACTGATGCCGACGATGACACCGATGCCATCCATGCCAACAATGCCACCCACGTCAGTCCTCACACACCTGCAGACCAGACAGCCTCACTACACTGCTCCTTCCTCCACCCCACAGCCAAGCCCGGCCTCAGTACATCTGTCGTCGGTATTGGGACTGACACCTCCTGGCATGGAGGAAGGAGCTCTCAACATCATGGAGCTGAGCCAGCTGTCTGAGAGCTTCCTCAACACACCGTCCCCTGTTGTCCTCTCGGGGCCAGGCACCCCAGTGGGGCTTCAGACCAGCACTCCAGCAGCAGCAACCTCCACAGCACATGGACCCTTCACCCCTGATACTGGGCACACCTCCGAGTGACCGATAAGAGTACCAGAGACTGGGTGCTACCTGTAGACTTTATTTGGACACTTTACTTGGGTCATTTTTCTTTTACACCTTGTTATTAATAAAGATTATCTTTGCTTCACACACTTGCCTCATTTATACCTGTGGGATGGGTTAGGATATCTGTGGGATGGATTAAGATAGCTGTGGGATGGGTTGAGATAGCTGTGGGATGGGTTGAGATAGCTGTGGGATGGGTTGAGATAGCTGTGGGGATAGATAAACCTCCAGTGCAAGCATAGTGGGACTGTATGGTCCACCCTCCCAGGTGCCACACCTATGGCACTTCATTATCAATACTAATGTAATCATTGATCCACACATGTCAACATAAACACAACTCTTTATTAAATGTCCTGTTTATTGTAGGCCCACCCAACATACATGGCCCAATCTCATCCGTGTGATGAGACAGGCTGAAGGAAGTATCCATTAATCATCTACCATCCTGTCTTGCCACTCCACTGCTCCAGCTGGGGAGTTGCACCAGTGTTTCAGGAGGTTGTGCTGCTGCTTCCCTTCACGTGAGGCTCTGTTGGGGCCTTGCACATCCTCAGTGTCTATCAGGTTTTGCCCTTGCCTCCATTCCCCAGGCTCCATGTCCCAATTGCCTTGTTGGTGGTCCACGAGCCTGTTCTGCAAGACTGGGTAGCGGGTGCGCATGAGATTGTGAAGGATGCAGCAAGCTTCCACGATCCTCCTCACGGTCTCTGGGCAATGCTGCATGGTGGTGAGAAGTACCTAGAACCTGTTGGCCAGGATGCCAAAGGCGTTCTCCATCACCTGCCTTGCCCTGGACAGCCTGTAGTTGAAGATCCTCTCTTCACGGGTGAGGCATCTGGAGGTGTAGGGCTTCATGAGGTAGGTTCTGAGGGAGAAGGCGTCACCCCCCATGATGAAGTAGGGCACATCTTGCGTGTCGTTGGGCAGGGTTTCTGGGTCTGGGAAGCCCACGATGAGGTTGCGTTCCAGTCCCTCCTCACTGGCGTTGTATACCTGGGCATCTGAAGCTGACCCTTTGCCTGAAGCATCGATGTACATGAACTTGTAGTCAGCATTGACCATGGCGTAGAGGATGATGCTGAAGAACGATGCTTATATTGTAGTTGATATAAGTGGACCCCGACTTGGCTGGCGCTTTGCAGGCCAGGTGCTTGCCATCTATGGCTCCAACCGTGTGTGGGAAGTTCCACCTCTGATACCACTGCTCTGCAACTTTCTTCCAGCCTTCTTCAGTGGAGGGGCACTGGAGGAGATCCTCCAGGTATTCTTCGATGATGGCCTGCACCACTTCTCTGACCACAATGCTGATGGTGTTGTGTGGCACCCTCCAGCCGTACTGCATGCTCCTGTAGGTGGTCCCTGAGTCCAGGTGGTGCAGAGTCAGTGCCACCTTGAGCCCAGGGTCCAGGCTGGAGCAGAAGTTGGTGCTCTGCTTGGTCAACCTGGGTGTCAGCCACTGCACAACTTTGTCAATCATGGCTGGAGGCATCCTCATGAAGTTCTGGAATGCACGAGCGTCTTCGTTCCTCAGCTCCACCATCAGCTTGTTGTACAGTCCGTACTCTGCTCTTCTCCTGATCCATCTTTGGACCCAGGCGCTTCTTGGCCGCCTCCTTTTCTTCCCGTAGTAGAGTTCACAGAGCCTGTGGATGGCTTCGCCCTGTTGCAGAATGATGGTGGCTACCAAAAGGAGTTTGTTACGATCCAAGGTGGACATGACTGGATGCTGTGGAAGAGCATGAGGCAGATGAAGGCTCCAGAGGTCTGCACAGCAGGGCTGCTGGTCTGAAAGTGAGATCCAGGTGAGTTGCTCCCCCTTTTTATAGGCAGTATAGGTTTTCCCCTATGTGTCCTTTTGCATCCTCTAGGCATCCTCTAAACACCCTTAATATCTGAGATAGGTCCCCTCTGCGAACCTTTTTTCCGTTTTAAATGCTTTCTTTGCGTGCTGCATCCGCTTTCATCCTTTCTCCGTCCGTGCTACTAACGCTGCGCGTCCATTCCGCATCCATTCCACTTCCTTCCTGTGTCCGCTTTCCTCTGGAGCAGATTTGAGTTGCGCGGATGCGCAGCGGATGCCTAGCAGATGTAGCGGACGCGTAACGGATGCCGACGGATGCAGAATGGATGTCCCCCGTATGCTTAGCGGATGCAGAATGGACGCGTTGGATACATTTTCCACTCAAAAGTTTTGAGCAGCTCAAAACCTTTTGAGCGGATGAAATGTCAATGTACGGATGCTGGACGGAAAGAGAGGAAGCAAAACGGAGGCAGTGAGTACAGAACAGAAGTATCGCATTAACCAATGGATGGCAAGTGTTTTTCTCCGTTTTACACCCTCTTTCCATCCGTTGGTGCAGTGTGACAGGGGCTTTACCAAATTTGCAGATGATACTAAGCTGGCAGGAATAGTTAACACCCAAGAAGATAGGCTCAAGATCCAGATGGATCTTGACAGACTAAAACACTGGGCCATATCTAACAAAATGAAATTCAATGTAGAGAAAAGTAAAGTCCTACACTTAGGCAAGAAAACTCAAAAGTACACATATAGACTGGGTGAAACCAGGCCCAATAGCAGGAACTGTGAGAGGGATCTTGATTATCTGTTATCTGAAAACTGACAAAACCAGTCTAACAGATTCCTTGGGTTTGCTGGGAATTACTTGTTCAGCAGAAAATACTGGGAGATTCTGAGCCTTGATCATTAAATACCATTTTAGCTTGTTTTAAAAGTCTGAGGAACCATCAGTTCTACTTCAGGAATGATAAACAGCCATTTAAAAGGTTTCTAGTCTCAGCATGGTTCACCATTTAAAAAAAAAAAAAACATCGGATGGAAGAACAGTTAACGTTGACATCAACAATTACAACCATTACTGGAATTAGTAGCACAAGCGGTAAATGTAGAATGGTGGCCTTATTTACAAATGCAAAGTACATATACACAGGACAGGAAAACATGGGGCATTAATAAAGAGTTAACAATTCTGGATACGCTTCTGTTAGAGGCCGATAATAAATTAATAAAAGTACTGTATAGATATTTATTAGAATACAAACTTGAGGAAAAACATGTTCAAGAAACAATGGTGGCGTGTGCAAAAAATTTTTGGTTATAATATTGAATTGACTAAATGGCAAAAACTTTGAACCACCAATAAGAAAATAACATTGGCCACGGCATACAAGGAAAACCTTTATAAGATGTTTTACAGGTGGCATCTTCCACCTTTCCAAAGCTTCCCAAGGCTTTCCAAAATGTTCAAAATCTTCAAATTGTTGGAAGTGCAAAGATGTATCAAGCACATTTTTTCACACGTGGTGGACTTGCAATGCTGCAAAAAAGTATTGGAGACTGATTCAAACATGGGTGGAACAAATGGTGGGAGAATGTATTTTCTTTTTTTCATGGTGCAATTACTCTTTTTTTTAAACTAGATTTTTGTGTGTGTGCTGGTATATCTTAATTTAAGTATGGTGCAGAAGTGGTATTTAGCAGGTTCTGACCAGTTCTGAAGAACCAGTAGCAGAAATTTTGAGTAGCTCTGGAGAACTGGCAAATACCACCTCTGACTGGCCCTGTCCCCATCTATTCTCTGCCTCCTGAGTCCCAGCTGATCAGCTGGGTCTTCTTTTGTTACCCTGTACAGGAGAACGGAGCTGGAAAACAGGTTAGTGGGATAGGGAGGTGTTTTGTTCGGAAAACACACGAGGTAGACCGGGTTCCAACAACAAATACTTTTATTATAACCAGTCAGTAACGGAACGCCGGCTGAAGCCGGGGCCAGCCCTTTTATACAGGCTGGCTTGCCTGCTTGCAGCCAATGGCAGCTATTTGGATTTGCCGCCTTTTTGGCAGCTCTTTGGATTGGTTCCTAGTGAACCAATCCACTGTTCTTTTCCTTAGCCAATCAGAATGGTAGATTTGGAGTCATCCACTTTACATACAGAACAGGAGGGAATGGGATTTTGAAGTATCCTTCCCCTGCCATGCCCACTAAGCCACGCTCAAGCCAAGCCACACCCACCAAGCCACGCCCACAGAACTGGTAGTAAAAAAAATTGAATCCCACCACTGGTGTGCTAGTGAGGGTTGTATGTGTCTCTATATATCCATACAGTATCTTCTAAAAGTTGGAAAATATTTTTAAAAAGTATAATATCAACTGTATAAATTGAAATATCTATCGATGTAGGAGAGAAATAACTATCAATGTAAGAGAAGAGCAGAGAGACTTAGAGGCAGAGTTAAGTGAGTCATCAGCCTAGAATCACTGTGTTCCTATGAACAGTCTATGTTCAACCCCTCTTGAGTTCTGTTGACCCTTATCTGGTACTAATTTAATATTATATATTAGTTGATAGTTACATATCAGTTAATGTTATATATTAGTCAATTCTTGCTTATAGCATTGAGCAATAAATCTTCTGAACTGGAACTTATGTGTGATCCGATCCTTCACAACTGACAGTCAAGCTGACAGATTTTGTCCCATCTAGATTTCCAGCAAAGTCTCGTCCTTATGGTGCAAAGGATGAATTTCTAGGTATGGTTCCACCAAAATTCATAACCAGCAACCAGCTACGAATAGAGCCTTCACAAGCACATGAAACTACTATACATGAAAAATAAAGTGACACCCATTAAAAATTTAAAGCTTGGACCCACTTTAGAGCAATACTTTCATTAACAGAACTGAACATCTCTTTAAATTGACTTTGTAAAAATATTGCCTTAAGGATAGGCAATACAATATTAAAATACCTTCCTGTTTACTGAAAACTAGTTAGATTTCTTGGACCCCAGGGAGATAAACTGATTTATTCAGATGTATTAATCCTCTTGAAAATTATCAAAGATACCTACTTTCATTTTTGAGAAATGAGAAGCCATTCAGAAAATATTCATCTTGATGAAGTCAGGTGATAAAAATATATTTAATTGCTCAAAATGTCAGTTGATGGTTGAAAATGTAAATGTTAATGAAGGTTTTTAATTTGGGAGGGGGTTGAGTGTCTGTGCATGTATTTTTGATTGATCAACACAACTAGGTGGAAATTAGTCTTAACTGTGGAAATGGAATCAATCAATTAGTTGTGGCATATACAGTATAATAATTTCCCCCCCAACCTTTGCCATTTCTTTATTACATTTCTTCTTTGGAATGCGAGTTAAAATGCAATGCAGATTATAAAACTGAATTAAATGTCAGGGAGAGCAGAGCCATTTTAGATTTGACGGGAAAGTCAGCTTCTTTAAAATATTCATCAGCCTTTTCCTCATTCCTCTCTTCTTGCCTATGAAGTATTACTTTTGTTAACTGGCCTTAATGTCCAGTACAACCAAATTCAGAAAAACATGCTTAGCTTAAACTCTCTTCTGCTACTTTAAGCACTATTAAGACAGAAAAAAACAAGACATGAATATTTAAAATAAATAAATAAAACAGACCAACAAGAGGCTAAGATTTCAGATCTTATTCCTTATTCGAGAAACAATTAGGCATGGTTTTCCAGATTAAGACCACTTTTTGTTGTAGTTTCAAGCCAGAATCAAATGATTCCAATTTATTTCTGTGTTATATAGAAGGAAAGGAAGGGAACATTTGCATAAGAAGATTTTCCAATATCCATCCATTGATAGAACAGCATCCACCAGCAGAAAGGGTACATTTTCCATCCTCCACAAATTCCATACCTCAAATCTGTTCCAGGGAATTGGTAACCTGGTGAAAAAGATTTAGAGTTTCTGTGGATAGGTGAAAAGGGAAGAAAAATTTAGCAATTACTTTGTTACAACAAAAGCCTGCTCAGTAGAACATCAGGCTTTTCTAAAAGATCCATTAGACAACCACAATGGATGAAACAAGGACCACACTGAAATGCAGATTATTCATCCTGTATTTCCACAGGAGCTGAGCAAACACATTACTGCAAGCAAGAATTAGACAGGACTGCATAATGAAAACTATAAAAGATTGTGTGTTGCCAAGAGAGCAAACCAACAGCTACAAATAAAAGCCAAATTCTGTGATAGCTTTTCTCATGAAGAAAACGCATTAGTTGGATAATACTATAGGGAGATACATGTAGATATTCTCTTGGACAAGTTATGGATTATGGGGAGAGGCCATGATGATGAGTGTGTACATTGAAAGATTTCACGGAAGACCGAGTGACTTCCTGGTCATAATTCCAAACAGCATCATATTAGTAATGCATGAGCTGACAGGCCTCTTCTTTCATGAGGCTCATATTGATTTCCAGAGATTATTTTGGCCTCAAGCAACAATATAGCATAGAAAAGGATTTTTAAAAAAGAATTGATCTTTGTAAAGAGAGATGTAATGATTTGGAAGACTCAAAGATCCTATCTGGGCTATATAGCCCAACTGGCTATATGTAGCCCAACTTTTCCATAATCCTCTCTGCACTAAACAATGTGTTAGCCTATATTAGCTTTCTTTTCAACCCAGTGCTCTCCTGATGTATTGACTTTCAATTCCTAGAATCCCTAGCCAGCATAGTTAATTCATTCTGGGAGATGATAATGAATATATTAACAGGTTGAGTTGAACTATAGAATGAATTCCCATGATCTGCTTTGCTGGTCCTCTTGCAATATTATTACCTTGGAAATTTAGGAAAGTTTCTCAGGAGGTGTTAACAGAATATCAGAGTATTTTAGCAGAATAACAAGAGTTGTCTGAAATGTTATAGGGTCTCCTGCTTGAGCAGGGGATTAAAGAAAAAGACCTCCAAGGTGTTGTGGTTCACCGGCAACCTGTGCAGAGGACAGCTGAATCAGACAATGGGGAAGAACAGGGACCAGTCCGTGAGTCTGGGGAGGACTTGGACAAGGGTCCTGAGTCCAATATAGAAATGGAGCCAGAATCATCTGGGAGTTATCTTGGGGACACAATAAAAAGTCTTCTTGCTAATTCTTTTAGGTGGCAAAAATCAGTTTGGGGAGGGTTCACCCACTTTTAACTCTTTAAATGCCTTTCATTAGTAACACTATGCAAAGTTTTGGTGTTAATCGCCAGAGTCACCTTTCTAAATGAACCAGGCTCATGACAACCAAAGGTAGCCATAGTGTTTGCAAGTGGGACAATCTATGTTCTAGATACTATAAATCTGCCTTCTCAAGAATGAATTTGCCCATCCAATGAGATTGGAAGACTGGCTTTGCTGACTCTGTCTTCTTTGAGGGAATGCCACATACAATGATGTTGGAGATGAAACTTCTCATAAATTTATGAAACAAGACCCCTGGTGGTGCAGGGGTTAGAATGCAGTATTGTTGCATGCAAAGCAAGATAGTTCAAGCCGTGATGTGTCATAATTGTGATGATTATGGCTTACAGCTCATGAAAACCCCAAATCCACAATCTCAGGAAATTAGAATATTACATGCAATCAAAACAAGGACTGTACATAGACAATATCGGTCCTCTGAAAAGTATAAGCATGCATATGTACTCAATACTTGGTTTGGGCCCCTTTTGCAGCAATGACTGCCTCAATGTGGCCTGGCATTGAAGCTATCCATTATTATGGAAGCTAAGTAGCACTGCTGAGGTGTTATGGAAGACCAGGATGCTTCAATAGCGGCCTTCAGCTCTTCTGCATTGTTCGGTCTCATGTCTCTCATTTTTCTCTTGGCAATGCCCCATAGATTCTCTATGGGGTTCAAGTCAGGTGAGTTTGCTGGCCAATCAAGCACAGTAATCCCACGGTCATTGAACCAGGTTTCAGTGCTTTTGGCAGTGTGGGCAGGTGCCAAGTCCTGCTGGAAAATGAAGCCAGCATCCCCATAAAGTTCATCTGCAGAAGGAAGCATGAAGTGCTCCAAAATCTCCTGGTAGACAGCTGCGTTGACCCTGGACTTAAGGAAGCCCAGTGGACTGACACCAGCAGATGACATGGCTCCCCAAATCAACACAGACTGTGGAAACTTCACACTGGATTTCAAGCATCTTGAATTGTGTGCCTCTCCATTCTTCCTCCAGACTCTGGGTCCTTGGTTTCCAAATGAGATGCAAAAGTTGCTCTCATCAGAAAAGAGGACTTTGGACCACTGAACAACAGACCCAGTTCTGTTTTTCTTTTGCCCAGGTAAGACACTTCTGACGCTGTTTGTTGTTCAGGAGCAGCTTGACAAGAGGAATATGACATTTGAAGCCCATGTCCAGGATCCGTCTGTGTGTGGTGGCTCTTGATGCACTGACTACAATCTCAGTCCATTCCTTGTGAAAGTTCCCAACACTTTTGAGTAGCCTTTTCCTGACAATCCTCTCCAGCCTGCGGTCATTCCTGCAGCTTGTGCACTTTTTCCCCCCACACTTTTCCCTTCCACATAATTTTCTATTAATGTGCTTTGATACGGCACTTTGGGAACATCCAACTTCTTTTGCAATTACCTTTTGAGGCTTCCCTCCTTATGGAGGGTGTCAAGGATGGTTTTCTGCACAACTGTCAGGTCAGCAGTGTTTCCCATGATTGTGATTCCAACTGAACCAGACTGAGAGACCATTTCAGAGCTTAGGAACCCTTTGCAGGTGTTATGGCTTAATTAGCTGATTAGAGTTGGATACTTTGGGCCTAGAATATTGAACCTTTTCATAATATTCTAATTTTCTGAGATTGTGGACTAGGGGTTTTCATGAGCTGTAAACCATAATCATCTCAATTATGACAGATCATGGCTTGAACTATCTTGCTTTGCATGTAATGAGTCTACCTCATATATTAGCTTCACCTTTTAAGTTGCATTACTGAAATAAATGAACTTTTGCATGATATTCTAATTTTTTGAGTTTCACCTGTACAAGAGCACACAATAGATACAAACTCAAGGAAAAACAAACCAAACTTGATTGCAGGAATATGACTTTAGCAACAGAGTGGTCAATGTCTGGAAAACTCTACCTGACTCTGTGGTTTCTTCCCCAAACCCCAAAAACTTTAACCTTAGACTGTCTACTATTGACCTTACCCCTTTTCTAAGAGTTCTGTAGGCAGAGTGCATAAGTGCACCAATGTGCCTATTGTCACTGTCCTATTTTCTTTTCTTATTCATATCCATTTCATGTATTCATAGCCATGTTTATACTTATACCTGTTGTCTAATAATCGCTTGACAAAATAAAATAAATAAATAAAATAAAATAATGAACTCAAGGCAATCAATACTGATAGTTTGCTCAGGTTCAAGAAGCCCAGAGGTGGTATTCAGCAAGTTCTGACCAGTTCTAGAGAACCGGTAGTAGAAATTTTGAGTGGTTTGGAGAACCGGCAAATACCACCTCTCACTGAAGGAATGACAGTATCCTTCCCATGCCATGCCCACCAAACCACACTCACAGAACTGGTTGTAAAAAAATTTGAATCCCACCACTGAAGAAGTCCTTTATTGAGTACATCATATTGGCATTTAGAAAGGTGAAATTCCCATCTTTAGAGATAGTTAAAATAATAGAAATTCTTTATGGGAATTCACCATGGCCAAACTCGCCGCAGGACAATTTAACAATTCAATTTAATTATTTAAAATAAATAAAATATTTTAATTTTTGTCATTCACATTTCATTCTGTCCTTCCTTTTGCATCTTTTCTTTAATGATTCTGTTCCAGTATTTCTTTGATATTAGTGTAATTCTTGTCCCTCAACGAGTTGACCTTGGCATGTTGTCCTGCAGTAAATTGGCTGTGGCGAGTTGGCCATGGTGAGTTGGCCATGGCAAATTGCCATAGACCTTCAAATAAGTGTTGGGCAGATATTTGTCTGGAATGGTCTGAGGTCTCTTGCCCTAATCAGGGTGTCAAAGAAGAAGACTTCTCAGGATCTCTTCCAATAAGGAGATATTACGATTGTAACACAATAGAAAAAAGGATACACAGATAGTCCTCAACTAATGACCACAACTGGGACTAGAATTTCCATTGCTAAGCAAGGGAATTGTTAAGTGAGTCATGCTTGATTTTATGACCTTTTTTGCCAATGATGTTAAGCCAATCACTGCAGTTGTTAAGACACTTATTAAGCAAAGCCAGATTCCCAGGTTGAGTTTGCTTATGGGAAGCCAGTTGGGAAGGTGACACATGGTAATCATATGACCCCAGGATAACTCAACCATTGGCCAGTGCCCAAATTTTGATCAAATGACCACGGGGAAGGTTGTAAGTGCAAGAATATAAGTCACTTTTTTGTGAGTCATTGTAACTTCAAATGGATGCTAAACAGATAGTTGTAACTTGAGGACCACCTGTGTCCATCTGACTGCAGCACTGTCAATAACTACAGGGAATCCTCAACTTACCACCACAATTGAGACCAAAATTTCTGTTAAGTGAGTTTTGCTCCATTTTATGACATTCCTTGCCACCGTTTTTAAGTGAATCTATTGCAGTTGTTAAGTTAGTAACCTGATTGTTAAGCAAATCTGCCTTCCCCATTGGCTTTGCTTGTCAGAAGGTCTCAAAAGGGGATCATGTGACCCCAGGACACTGCAAGCATCATAAATATGAACCAGTTTCCAAACTTCTGAATTTTGATCACATGATCATGGGATGCTCACAGTTTTCATAACTGTGAAAAACGGTCATGTCACTTTTTTCAGCAACATTGTAACTTTGAACTTCTTCAGTTGTAAATTGAAGACTACCTGCATTTAATTTCTGCTCTCTGGGGAAATTGAAGTCTGAAGGGTATTAAAAATAGCAACTCATATGACCTAGTATTTGCAAGAGAGAGATACTGACATACTATCAGGTCCCATAGATTCCTATATGGATGTTGTCATTCTGGTGGGATGGGGGAGGCTTGAGGGGATCTCTGTGTAGGTTTTCTGTTTCTATTCCTTGCTTTGCCTTGCTGTAACTTTCGGGCCTCGGGAGGCCAGGAATGTGCCTTGAGCCATCTGCCTTATCTTGTCTCTAGAGAAGAGCTGCAGTGTTGCCTTGGGAACCAGCGTTTATCACCTTCTCAGCCTGAGTTTTTCATAACATCTTTACACCTCAGGATTGGCTTGATAATGGACTGGACTTTGGGAGGGGCTCTGTTTGCAATGGTTTAACCTAATGTTTCGAGCAGGAAAACCTTAGCTCCTGCCTACATCTTCTTGCTATCACAGTCTTCCAATAAAAGTTCCTTTTGAAATGGCTTTTTTTTTGAAGAGTTCTGCTTTCTTGAGAAGACTGGCGAGGCAGGACTTTACAAGAACTAAAATTAAAGGAAGTGCATAACATTTTCTTGCTCTCTCCAGCATCACTTCAGCAGACATTTAGATCAGTGATGGGATTCAAAAATATGTACTACCAGTTCTGTGGGTGTGGCTTGGTGAGTGTGGCGTAGCATGGTGGATGTGGCTTGGTGGGTGGGGCAGGAGAAGGATACTGTAAAATCCCCATTCCCTCCCCATTCCTGGGGGAAGGTAACTGCAAAATCCCATTCCCTCTCCACCCCACTAATCTGCTTTCCAGCTCCCTTCTCCTGTGCAGGGCAACAAAAGAAGATCCAGCCAATCAGCTGGGACTCAGGAGGCAGAGAATAAATGGGAGCGGGGCTGGTCAGAGGTGGTCTTTGCCAGTTCTCCAAACTACTCAAAATTTCTGCTACCGGTTCTCCAGAACTGGTCAGAACCTGCTGAATACCACCTCTGATTTAAATACTTGGCTTAAACTTCTCCTGGAGAAAAGGCTTTGCTTCTACAGTGGTAGACACACCAATTTCTAGAGACTTAACTTCATGAAAGCCAACACAATTTCTGTTGCAGGCAATTGATCCGAATTCCTGCAGGAAAGCTGATATCATTAGACCAAAGACGGTGATAGCAGTGGGATTATCCAATGCTCTGGAAAACTACACAGAGTGGGTTTCATATACCCACAGTGTGTGTGTGTGTGTGTGTGTGTGTGTGTGTATGTGTGTGTGTGTGTGTGTGTTAATGAATGGCAAACTCTTACAAAGGCATTCTTTGGGGCAGAGCAAAATTTCCCTGACAGATGGTTTCCATTATTCCTGCTTCTCTTCAGTGTTCATGTTTTGCATTCTTGAGAGAAAGTCAATCTAGGCATCTTTGACTAGGAAAAATTGCCATACAGTGTTAAGCCTGGGTTCCCCAACCAGGGTTAGGTAGACAAGCTAAACAGAATGTGCAGCGTTAGTCAGATAGGCACACAGATAAATGAGTGAGCTAAGCTTGTATGTTTATTAACATACAGTAAAAATAACAGATACGCTTGTGCTATCAAGAATATAGTTTATTCCATTATAAGTTCATGGCATAGTCAAATAACAGTCCAATAGTCATGTATCAAGTAGTCAGTCCATTCAGGGATATTCAGTTAGCAAAGTCCATGTAGAATATCCTATGTCAGTTCACTTACAAATCAGTCCTTTGTTCTCTCTCCCGTTCGAGCAATGCAGTCTTGATTCCAAGCAGTAATCAGGGATCATCAAAGTCAGAGTGAGCAAGCTGTAGACTTGCTACTTTTATAGTGTTTTCATAACCACTCCCTTAATTACTATCCCATAGTTAAAGCTGCAGACACTTTAACATACACAACTATGATTCATAGTTATTATTTCACCTAAACCAGTTAGGGTAAACAATGTTATCCCTAACATACAGTATAAAGAGTTTTCGCGCTCTGTGCTAACACACTTAGCAGGGTTCTCTGTGACATTTAATCAAATAAAATAAGTCCATTTGTTTGATGTGTCTTGAAAGGATAACTGAAGAGCAAAGAGCAGAGCTGAGTAAGCTTTTCCAAAGGTTTTCCAGAGGAGACAACATTAGTTAAGGCTGCCCTGTTACAGAATTGTATAAATATTAATGACCACTATCTCTATGTCAGTTGGCTACCTATGCTTGTGAAAGTTGGACTTAAAAAAGCAAGTCCGGACTAAAATAATCTCATTTGAGTTGTGGTACTGGAGAACATTCCTTCATATTATTGGATAGCAAAGGTGACTAACAAGCAAGTTCTGGAACTGTTCTGACTAGTGGTGGGATTCAAATTTTTTTTACTACCTGGAAACAGCAAAGGACTGGCCTGCAGTGCCTCTGCCAGTGAATTTTTTTCTTCTTCCATTTAGTCCAATGGGGGGATTCAAATTTTTTTACTACCAGTTCTGTGGGCATGGCTTGGTGGGCGTGGTAGGGGAAGGATACTGTAAAATCTCCAATCTGAGGTGGTATTTGCTGGTTCTCCGAACTACTCAAAATTTCCACTACCGGTTCCCCAGAACTGGTCAGAACCTGCTGAATACCACCTCTGATTCTAACCCAGCTCCCCAAACATGACAGGCCCTCTGTACTTAATTACTGATTCCTTTATTAGGGGCGCCAGCAGCTTCAGTGAAAAGTCTCTCACTCCCCACAGGGTAACAAGTCCATCTGGCCAGGAAATGAAAAGTTGTCTGCCACATCTATTCATCTCTGCCCCCTGTTTTTTATCTCCAAAAGATAGGATTGGGCTTCCATCCCAAGGATCAGGCCATAGATTACCACTGCTGTCCTCTCCTCTGCCTTCTGTGCATCTACACATCAGGCATTGGAACCAGCTGTTCCTCCTCTTCCTCATCAGCCATCTCCAGACCTGGAGGCTGGTGATTCTCCATCTGAAGGTTGATGGATGGTCCAGGCTCTGCCTCTGTCTTTCTCTCTGACAGCTCCATTCCTTCTTCCACCTTGGAGCTCTCAGGTTGCCTTGATGCTGATCCTGACTCATCTGATTCAAGTTGCTGGAGGGGCCAGCAGCCAACAGGCCACAACAGGTGCACATAGCACCAAACATGCCACTAGATGAAAAAACTATGTCTCACTTATTTTGGCCACATAATATGGAGGAATTCATAGCAATTATGTTTGGAAGAGTTAGCAATAAACAAAAAACAAAAAACAGGCCACCAAAGAACTCAGTGGTGGACACCATCAAAGCTGACACCAACCAGAACATAGAACAACTCAAAGAAGTAGTGCAAGATCAGAAAATGCAGAGGGACCTGGACCATAGAATCATCAAGAGTTGGACATGACTGAATGGATAGCATCATCATCATCATCTAAAACAGGAGTGTCCAACTCGCGATGACACATTGTCATCACATGGCATATCACAACTTCACTAAATGGGGTGGGCCTAGCCAGCACGTGATGCACCTGGCCTGTGGGCCAAGAGTTTGACACCTTGATCTAAATGTTCAATATCCTCCAGTTTTTATTAGATTGGTAAGATCTAAAACTCTCTCTCTCCAACATTCATCATTATGGTAGATTTAAGCTAGCAGATAGCACATCTGCTGTTTTTGCTAGAGTCTTTTTGGATTTGATAAAAAAGAAAAGAAAAGAAACTTTCTTATGAAACAGGGGTCTCCAACCTTGGCAACTTTAAGACTTGTTGACTCCCAGAATTTCTCAGCCAGCTTTGGAAAAAAGTCCCCTAAGTTTCTGTTCCTCTTAAACAATACACATTGTTCTTGCTGGTTATAAACCCATCTTTTAGTTACTATTATTTAAGCAAATCTCCTAAACTATGTTGGATTTGCCACCCTGCAAAAAACTTTCACCAAGCACCATGCTAAAAAAGCAAAAACTATAATATTGCACAATTCCTTCTTGGCCTATAGCAGTATTTCCTCATCTTGTTACTTAAGAAGTCTGGACTTCAACTCCCAGAACATTTATACTCCAACACTAGTTTTATACAACTAAACCCTAAGCCTGAATTTGCAAAATTCAATTGTTATTATTGCTAAATCAGTCTGGAATGATTTTATGTGATACCATCATTATGTAATGAATAAGCTGTATTTTCCACAGCATCCTGAATCACAAGAATGCCAGTCCTATTTTAAACCAGAGTTGAATATGGTCCCAAAGTAGGAAAAAAGAATATCATCCTTGTTTTAAAGGATATCCATTCTTAATGAGAAAACTAATCCATTTAAATCAACTTAAAATATATTCTTAGTTCTACCATCATTAAGTCCAGAATGTAGAACTTCTTGGAAAACCAAGGCAAATACCCTTCCCCCAATTAAATAGGGGGAGAACAAAACCTTTTGAATGGGTTCTGGAGTTACATCAAAGGTTTTGGAGGACAATACAGGTTTTTATGTTCTCAATAAACAAAATCCAATTGGCCCTCAAGAGTCCTGGTTTTTGACTGATTGATTGATTATGTGCCATCAATTACTTTTTGACTCCTAACAACCATACAGATAGATCTTTTTTTTCCATGATCTGTAGCTAACCTGTTTTCAAGTGTCTGAAAAATGCACTCATCATCACTATACTCTAACTCAGTCCATCCACCTTGCTCCTGGTTGTCTTCTTCTCTTTCCTTCCACCTGTCCCAACATTAGAGCTTTTCCTGAGAACTAGGATTTCACATAATGAGTCTGAAGTACAATGATTAGTCTTGTCATTTATGCCTCAAGTGAAAACTCTAGTGTCAGGCTCAAAGGGTGCTTATGCTGTTGCAACCATTATCACTTCTCAACTTGGCAAAGAACCAGTGTGGAGGGAAGGGTGAGATGGAATTCTGGCTCCAGACTTGAAGAAGACAAGCTGTGAGAAACAAGGACATATCAGCAGGTGTTCGCCAAGACCTGAGACTTTTTCTCATAACAATACAATGACACTCATTTGGGCAATGTGACCTGCACTAATGTGGGGGAGAGAAATCTATACTGTAATTATGTGGGTTTCCACAGGAATTAGATAGAGCTGGTTTTGCTTTCATCAGTGTGAAAATGATGTAGTCAATAAAGTTTTGCATTCAGAGATTGGAAGTCTTGAACATGCTTGCTTTGGTTGTGTTCATCAGTCAAAACATTGTTATCTAGATGTATTTGTTCAGTGGCCAATTGGTTGCTTTCTTGGCTGCCTATGATACTCTCAGGAGTCTTCTCAACAGCAAAGTTAAAATACTCATCCTATCCTCTTTAAAATTCATTTTTCTCAACCATGAAGTGCCACAGCAAATATTGTGTCTTGAATTAGATTAAGAATCCCAAGACATGGAAAATGTAAACTCTTGACTGTGTGTAGGTGCATTTTAAACAATTGAGAACTCTGATTTGATGAGACAGAAGATTTTGAGATAAACTACTAGAATTTTGCATTGATTTGGATTCTGTTCCACAGAGATAATCCTCAGTACCAACATTGTTGGTGTTTAGTGGGATCATCTAGTTACCATTCTGAAGCTACTATGATCAGAACAGAGCACAATTCTTGAGGTGGTACCTCATTAACCTAGAGGATTCAAGCATGATCAAAGCAGGGCAATGAGGAAGATCAGGGGTCTGGAAACTATGTCCCTCTAAAGAAACATTAAAGGGACAAGGCATATCAAGTCTCTAATTTTCTGGCTGGATATAGAAACAGGCTGTTCAACACTACAAAGGCTTCCATACAAAGTTACTTTATTGGATTATATCAGGCATCCTCAAGTCATAACTCACAGTTTTGCTGAGATTCATCTAATGTCCAATCTTTGCATTGTCGTCTTCATAGTATGAAAAGATAGTTATCTTCCTCTCATACATCAAGGGAAGACTCCAGCATGGTGCTGGGGTCCAGGTAAGAATGACCAAAACTCCCCCAGCCCAACCAGAGGTCAATTCAGTGACCAATCAGGATTATAGATGTGACCACATGACATGAACTATATGTCCCATGAGGCATTAACTACATTTCCCATGAGGCATTCCCTTAAAGGGACAGTTCCCATTCCCAAACTAACTATGCTGTCTTACCTGCACATTATATACTGTCTAACCAGCACAAGGAACATTTAGTTCTGAAAATAAATGATTGTGATGAAATATGACAAATGTTTGAATTGATATCACACAAAAGAAGGTCAAGACCTATTCTCTAGTCTTCCAGAGTACAGAACAAAGAATAATGAATTTAACTTCAAGACTGCCAGAACTGATCTAACCTGCATGAGCATCCCAGGAAAGCTGATAGTCGTTCTTCACTCTTACAGTGTATGTTGTGGGAGGTTAGGAGCTGAAAACAGAGGTTTTTTGGTGACAATCCTTTTTATTTAATTTGACACCCCAAAGTATTGCAAATCTGGTTGAAACTATTATGGAGAGCATTAGAGAAGATATATCTGTCGGTTTTTCATTTGTTGATTTCATTAATATATATTAATGTATATTAGTATTTATTGTGGATATTTTATGCTAATTGTCAACCTTTGACAATCCTTCAACTTTATGGCATGATAGGGACGGGGAGGGAAGGCAGAAAACAGGAAGGTAGATTCCAATTTCTCATTTTGGTTCTGATTGTGTCCTGCTTGAGGTTACGTTACAAAAACTTTACTTACATTAGAAAGCCATTTGGTCTCCCTGAAAAACCTCAAGTTGAATTCCTACCTAAACAAGAGGTTGAATTTGATGGTCTCAATTTGCCCTTCCATCTCTCTGATTCTATGACTCTGTTTCTCTTGTTTATTCTAGCAAACTTGAGTTATGTCCTTTATTAAGATTGTATGCCATACATGATATTTTGAAGACTAATATTGCAACTCATCAGTGTTTGTAAAGCCCATGTCACACTGCACCAACGGATGCAAAGAGGATGTAAAATGGACAAAAAAGCTTGCCATCCGTTGGTTAACGCGATGTACTCACTGCCTCCGTTTTGCTTCCTCTCTATCCGTCCAGCATCCGTTTATTGACGTTTCATCCGCTCAGAAAGTTTTGAGCTGCCCAAAACTTTTGAGCGGAAAATGTATCCAATGCATCCATTCTGCATCCTCTAGGCATACGGGGGACATCCGTTCTGCATCCATTAAGCATCTGCTATATCTGCTAGGCATCTGCTGTGCATCTGCACAACTCAAATCCGTTCCAGCGGTAAACGGATGCAGGGAGGAAGCAGAATGGATGCGCAGCGTTAGTAGCACGGATGGAGAAAGGATGAAAGCGGATGCAGCTCATCCGCTCTGCATCCGCTCTGCATCCGCTCTGCATCCGCTCTGCATCCTCTACGCATCCGCTCTGCATCCTCTACGCATCCGCTCTGCATCCTCTACGTATCTGCTCTGCATCCGCTCTGCATCCTCTACGCATCCGCTCTGCATCCTCTACGCATCCTCTACGCATCCTCTATACATCCGCTCTGCATCCTCTATACATCCGCTCTGCGTCCTCCCCACGTCCATTCCTTTCCGTGTTATCCGCTCTGCTTATGCAAATTTTTGCCCCTTTTGAGAGCGGATAACAACGGATGGAACATTTTGCTCATCCGTTGTGTCCTTTTTGCATCCGTTGGGCAGTGTGACATGGCCTTAAAGTAAACACAAAAGCAAACCAGTTATATCCGGGATGATCAGGGTGATTTGCCAAAGAAGCCGCCTGCTTCTCTCTTAAGCTAACTTTCCTTAAAAGATACTCAAGTTCCACTGAAGTGTGAAATAGCTGTCGCTTCTTATTGCCATAGATAGTTGTAGGAAAACACCTTGAAGCATTTGACTCTCTCAGAGTCCGCCAACAAAATCCCACTGGAGAAACCCAATCAAAGGTGAAAGCGACACAATGCCTTTAAAGGAATTTTTATAACAACCAACTTTGACAGACTTGTTCTTTTAATAGAAAGTATCATTGTCTCTGGAAATGAAGTGTCCTCCTCAGTAGGCATTTGAAAACATGAAAAGACAAGTTATGTAGATGGATTTGAATCTCAATTTCACAGAAGTCCTGTCAAAAAAGGTCAGGGGAGTTAATTTTTGCTAACATTTCAAAACTCTATTGACATATTGTTGGATGAGGTGTCTAAAGTATAAATAGTGATTGTATTTCTGATGATGAAGACAGTATGAAAGAACAAAAGAAAAATAATTCTCTTCTAGCCCATTCTCTAGGATAGCATTCATTATATAGTTATTACAGTGTGGGAAGACAAGTTAATTAATACTCAGTTGCAATTAATTTCCATTGGATGTGTAATTTGTCATGCTAGTAAGCAAAAGCTTGTGGAGATCTGTCATTTAGAACTTTATGTTGCCCTGAAGATCTCTGTGGAACCCATTGTTATTTTTTTTCTCTAACCTTCCTAGGTAAATGTAAGTATTTAGGCTAGTTTCAGCATAGGGCAGCCTTATAGAAGCTAATCATTTTCCATATTGTTGCCAAGAAAACTGCATTAGATCTGAATGGTCACTAAGAGTCAAACTTGATTTGAAAAACATTTATTTAACAAGATAGTTGTTTCAAGTGATCATGAAAAGGGAACTGCCTGGCCTGTGGAGGAGTGATTTCCAAAAATAAAAATTACAGATCTTTCCAATAAGATATGAGCTTATCATAAGCTCATAAGCAAAAGCAAGGAACCAGGTCAAATGGTCTAGTCTTGTAATCTTACAAATTTTGGGGATTTTCTATTTGATCAGCTAGATACTGGATGTCTTATACTTAGACACTAGTGTTTCTGTGAATTGTTGGAACTTGGCCCATTGTTCCCAAATGCCTTCTGTGATTAAATAAGAAGTGAGGGATGCTTCTTGATTTACGGTGGAAGTTGGGGTAAATAAAACACATGTAATTTTCTACCATCATTGTATCTTGATAAACCATCCAGCGGCTCTTTGTCAGGCGATGCCGCAGAAGTGAAAAAACTTCTTGGATGAGAAGTGAAACATTTTCAAACAACCTTCCCACCTCCAGAAAGTCAAGTTGCCTTTGGGAAAGTACCTTTAAGTCTCTCTGAAATAAATGCCACATTTGCTGTGGACTTTGTTGAGATTATGGATCATTCTTTTTACTGCAAAATCTGCCAGAATTTGTGGGAACAGTTTTAGTTATTGTTAGTTTAGTTATTTTAGTTTAGTTATTGAAGAAGGATAACATGTTTGCCTGAGTGAGACCAGTGGACTGATCTCTAGATCTTTACCTATCATGGCTGCTACGTCTCTGAGGACTCTGAAGTTTTGAAGAAATGTCATACAAACTTATAAATACTCTTTGTAGTAACAAGAGTGATGACCAACATCACTCTTTGCTTAAAAACTTTGTACAACTTTGCTTAAAAGAATCTGATTATTTAAATCTGTTTCAGACTGCCTGACTTGAAGATACCTTTGGTTGCCCAAATATATCTTTATCAGGAGAGAGGCAGAAACGCAATTATATTGATCCTCCAAGATCTCTTAGAGACAGTCTTGATCAAAGGATATTGCCAGAGCGGCTCAGCACATGGGAAACTGGAAGCTCTGCATTATAACAATGACACTCTGCCTAAAGCTACATTATCAGACCATGGCATAAGGAGATTACAATTTGGACCCATGGTACTTATGCTAGGAATGTTATTTTTCTTCCCCTGCTGTTCAGCATCTACGTCAAGTCAATACAGATGGTCAGCAGGAGATTTGAAATACAGTGTGATTTGTATGCTGATGATACTCAATTAACTTCCCTTTTCACTTAAATCAGGAAAGACAATGTAGATGCTTGACAGTTGCTTAGAGTTGTCTTGACTTAAATGAGAAGCAAAATAATCCTCAGCAGATGGAGAATCCAGGGATCAGTGATATTCAGTCTTTAGGACATTGTCTTGTTCTGAGCAAAGCAAAGCTATATACTGTACTTTGGACGTTGTCCTTAATTCTCATCATGATGAGAAGCACAAACAGCCTCAAATAACAAGGAAATCTATGCCCACTTTTACATGGCACACCCTCCCTCAATTAGGATAAGCTCACCGAATTGACTGAAGCCAAATAATGTCATGTTTATGATGGTTAATAGTATAAAGTTTCTGGGAGGGAAAATAACAAGTAGGTTAGTGAGACACTGGTGAGGTGGGCATAGCAGTTCCTGCATTTTGTGTGTAGTATGAGAAGACATAGAATTTCCCTGTCCTTATCAATTTCTATTGAGGGATGATTGAAAGCATTCTGCTGTATTGTATTACTGTTTGGTTTGGAAGAATTTTCAACAGGAAGGCTGTGTGGAGAGTGGTGAGGACAGCAGAAAAAAATATTAGAAGTTCACTTCCTTCTATCCAGGGAGTGGTGCGGTATCCTAGAGGTGGAGCTCTCACCTCACAATCAGGAGACTGTGAATTCGATCCTAGGTAGAGGCAGATATTTCTCTCTCTCTGGGCATGATGAGAATATATCTGCTAAATATAACACTGCATTGGTGACAGGAAGGGCATCTGGCCAGTAAACACTCAGCTCCATTCAGTTGCCCAGACTCCACCCTGCAAGGGATAATGGGATCGTTAAAAGTTGATGATCCTTCTATCCAGAACATGGCATATAAGCACTGCTTAACCAGGGTCCCACAGTATTTTCAGGGATTCTGTACATCTTCATGACCTGTTTTCTTTATTGCCTTCTGGTGGGGAGGCTTTACAGTATCCAAAACAGAACAAATACATTCCATGATACCTTTGTATCATATAGTATCATGGACTTGAGATATCTATAATAAAAAAGCAAACAAACTACAATGATGAAATTTCCACAATGGAACAAGAGAAGTATTTACCAAATTCAAGAAGATAACAAGGCACAGTCTGTTGGAAGGACACCAGCCAAGATAATTTCAGACCAAAATAAAACATGCTTTGTTTCCAGTGTTTGCCAGTACGCAGGTCCAAACTCTTATGCAGTTGCCACACCTGCATCCCCTGAAGAGGATCAAGGCTCTCTCCTCCTGAGGAGACCATGTCTCTCCCTTATCCTCTCCTCCCTGCGTGCCCTAGGATGGATAAGGGATGGGCCTGAGTCCTCCTCTGACTGCTCAGCCAGCCTCTACCCTTCCCCAGCCTCCTCCACAACCTTCCAAGCCACACTTCCACTCCTGTCAGCTGTTCCTCCTCTTCCTCAGAGTCAGTTTCCACCAGGGGCGTGACATATGTGTGTGTGTGTATGTATATGTATATATGTGTGTGTGTAAGTGTGTGTGTGTACACACATATGGATATGTGTGTATATATGTGCATATGTGTATGTGAGTATGTGTGTATGTTTCTTCTGAGATCAGGCATCAGAAATTCATTTTTAGTATGTACACAAAAATGTGATAAAGGTCTATTAATGTACAAAACAGCTTGATTTGTATTTGAGAGTATATAATACAGGGTATCAAGTATAACTATGATTGACAAAGATTCAGTTCTAGCCATGCCATGTCAAATTAAATTTCTGGGAAAGTTCAGCCAAATTCTAGGTAGCTGACGCTTTTGGCTTCCAGTCTGCTGGGTGGTTTTCTCAGCTGTAGAAACACTCAATTATAGGTAATATAATCAGTGCGCAGACTAGTACTGATGATGTTACCTACTTTGGGTAATGAAATGTCTGCAAGAAAACTACCAAGCTGAGAGAGCATCAAGGACCCTTCATTTCAACTATGAGCTACAAACATTCTCCTTTATTAGTACACTCCCGTTCACCCAGACATTTATACAATTGCTCTCTGAACTGTCTTTTAGATAATTAATATACTTTTCTGTACTAAAAGGAGCCCTATTTTGACATTTTGTATTTATTATTGTTATAGTTCACTGGTTTTATTATGTATCTTCATTTAAGTGTGCTCTTATTCTTTTCTTATATCACTCTGGAATCTTCCTAAAAGAAGTGCAAGATAGAAATACAATACAATAAAATAAAATGCCATAATTACATACTATACCCAACCTCCCCAACAACAAAAGATGCTGCATCAAAAAATGTAAATAAGAGTTAGCAAGTGCACAAAAACCACAGTAAAAAAAGAAGTCACTATTATTTTACTTACACTGTTATTTTATTTACCTGGCAAAGTAGATCATAACAGACTGAGAGCAAATAGATTTTCATAATGAGAACCTGTACAAATGCCTTGCATATATGTGTTGTTTGTATTCAGTGGTGGGATTCAAAATGTGTTACTACTGGTTCTGTGGGTGTGGCTTGGTGGGCATGGCAGGGGAAGGATACTGTAAAATCCCCATTCCCTCCCCACCCCTCCCCACTAACCTGCTTTCCAGCTCTGTTCTCCTGTGCAGGGCAACCAAAGACAATCCAGCCAATCAGCTGGGACTCGGGAGGCAGAGAAGAGATGAGGGTGGGGCCAGTCAAAGGTGGTATTTGCCAGTTCTCCAAACTACTCAACATTTCTGTGACTGGTTCTCCAGAACTGGTCAGAACCTGCTGAATACCACCTTTGTTTGTTGTATATACAAACATCCTATATGTATGAGGGATCCTTGCTGCTCTCTGACCTTACTTGTTTTCTTACAAATGTTTACCCAAACTAGGTAACATCATCAATACCTTGATGATGGTTAATGTCTGCAAGAAAACAAGCAAGGTCAGAGAGCTGCAAGGACTGCTCTGAACTACAACCCTGAACTACAAATATTCTCCTTTACTGATACCCTACATATCTCCAAAATTATATTGAAATTAATGCTTGTATTATATGTGTGTGTATGTGTGAGAATTGTTTATTGATTGATTGATCATGTGCTACCAAGTTGATGTCAAATCTTAGCAACCATATACAAAAATTTTCTCCATAACAGTTTGGCTCTAGATCTTCAGGTCTTCCAATGATATACCCATTGCCACCATACCTTGCTGCTCACCACCCTCTTTTTCCTTCCACTTTTCCCAGTATTACAGACTTCTCCAGAGAGCTAAGTCTTTACATATTTGTATCCAATTGTGGAGATTTTAATCTGGTGATTTCTACCTTGAATGAAAACTCTGAGTGTATTTGTTTGATTTGATCTCATTCATTTTTATGAGCCAAGTCTTCTTGACTATCACTGTCTTCTCCAACATCTAATTTCAAAAACATTAATACTCCTTGAACTCAGCTTCTTCAAAGTCTATGTTCTGGTTCTATAAGATGTCAGAGGGCATACCATTGTGTAAACTATTCTGATTTTTTCACAACACCTGAACATCTTTTCCAAGGCTTTTATGGCTACTAGTCTGTAGGGATTCTCAGTCATCCAGGTATGATTATCTCAAGGGTGCTTTTTCAGGGGGCAACTGGACTTTCTTGCTTTTCTTTGAAGGCATTTCATTTCTCAACCAAGAAGCTTCTTTTTATGGCTAATCTACCAAGTGCTAGCATATGGCTAGCCTATAGCTGTATTTCTTGACTGTTCACTTATTCTTCATGTTGATCCTAAATAGGAGAAAAAAGATGATGAAGACTCTGATGTTGGGAAAGATGGAGGGCAAAAAGAGAAGGGGACAGCAGTGGATAAGATGGTTAGCTGGTGTCATTAACACCAGTGAACATGGGTCAGGCAAACACCAGGAGACAGTAGAGGACAGAAGACCTGACATGCTATGATCCATATATTTTTTCTGTTTTAATGACCCCATAATCCCTTGCATCAGGGTGGAATTGGGGCAACTGAATGGTTACTGGCCAGATGCCCTTCCTGTTGCCAATGTGGAGTTCACAGCAGATATATTCTCATTGTGCCCAGAGAGAGACATATCTGCCTCTACCTAGGATCAAACTCACAGCCTCCTGATTGAGAAGAGAGCTCCACCTCTAGGCCACTGCACCACTCACATGCTATGATCCCTTGGGTCACAAAAAGTTGGATGAGACTTAGCAACTGAACAACAACAACATTCAAAAGTTATTAAATGGAGCAAAAATTCTCTGCATAGTTTTTCCCAATCAGTAACGAAACCAGGCTGAGAAAGTACAGTTATATAAATAGAATGCACAAATAGTACCTTTTCCTATTTTTTAAAAAAAGTTAGTCTCTTCACTGAAGGGAAAAACTCTTCACTAAAAGGGATATTTATAGAAAGTTGCCCTCTCCACTGATATAAATGAGAGAGCCTACACACTCTCCTCTCATCTGTCCACGTTCACTTGAGCTTCAACGTAAAGAATCATCGCTTCCCATACCAAATGAGAATCTGCAATGCTGATTGCAGAATCTGCAATGCTTCTTGGATGAAGATCTGCAGAGCTGCCAAAGGCAAGTGTCCGTGAAGCTCTATACAACTCATGCCTTGTAAATAATTGTAGTCATTCTTCTATTTCACCCATCTATTTCAAGGGTAGAAAAGAGGTTGGAGTTAATGTAGCATCAAATGAGTTTTCCATTTTAATAATTAGACATTGGATTTAAAATATAAATAGGTTGCGCAGAGAGTAGCTACATTAAAAACGGACAACCTTGGTGCAAAGCTGTACATGGGAATAGTTTAAATCAATCGTATAGGCCAAGGCTATAAATATACAAAATTTAGCATAGATGAGCAAACATATTTGATGTGTAACTAATGCTACAGTTGTTGTAGAAGAAACAGTCATTAATAAATTTTGCAGGCCATCAAATAAATTCCCCTATATCAGGACTCTGCACACTTTATGGAGATGGAGACCCATCTAGGTTTTGAGTAGCAGGGATCCAGAAATGATATAAGCAGCATGGCATGGACAAAACTACAAATAGCACTAGGCTGGATTTTAATTAAATTTAATGTAATACAAATTGGAATTTAATTAATACAAGTACTGTGATCAGTCCCAAGATATTTGAGGGGGCGGTTTCCCAACCATCACATGGAAATTTACAGTGAATGGTAAAATTTGGGAAACACTGTTGTGGACTACACACAGTTCCCTGTTTGTTTGGACATGCCTACTATATACAGGGGACATGGTGGTTCAGTGGCTAAGACGTTGAGCTGGTCGATCAGAAAGGTCAGCAGTTCGAATCCCCAGCACCACGTAATGGAGTGAGCTCCCATTACTTGTCCCAGCTTCTGCCAACCTAGCAGTTTGAAAGCATGTAAAAATGCAAGTAGAAAATTAGGGACTACTTTGGTGGGAAGATAGGAGTGTTCCATGTGCCTTCGGCCACATGGACATGCTGGTCACATGGCCATGAAGATGTCTTCGGACAGTGTTGGCTCTTCAGCTTTGTAACAGAGGTGAGCACCACCCCCTAGGGCCAGAAACGACTAGCACGTATGTGTGAGGGGAACCGTTACCTTTACCTTCACTATATACAGAGGAACTTAAAAGTAGTTTTCAACTTACCACAGTTCATTTAGTGAACGTACCATGTTACAATGCCAATGAAAAAAGTGACTTATGACCATTTTTCAGGCAACTATTGCAGTATCCCCATGGCCATATGATCAAAATTTAGCAATTGTCTCATGTTTATGATGGCAGTGTCCTGGGGTTAGGTGATCACCTTTTACAACCTTCTGACCAGCAAAGTCAATGGGGAAGGCAGATTTATTTAACAACCATGTGACTAACTTAAACAACAGCAGTGATTCATTTAACTGCTCTGGCAGGAAAGGTCATAAAATGGGGCAAAACTCACTTAGCAAATGTTTCACTTAGCAATGGAAACTTGGGGATCAATCGTGATCATAAGTCAAGGCCTACCTGTATTTCCATTCCATTCAATGCCACCACCGAGGCATTGAAAAGTGCCTCCAAAAAATTTGGGCATGGGGGAGGAATAGAGAAAAGATTCTCTTTCAAGGCAAGCTAAGAATGTTCTGTAGAAATTGAATGCCAATTGTCAGCTGGGGAGAAGACATAGAAAAGCCATGAAGAATGCGATGGAGTGTTCTGAAAGAGACTGATTGAAAAATGGAAGAGAAAACCCTCCAGGCTTGCAATATATGAAAGAGAGTGGAAGAAAGGTGTAATCCTTTGAGAGGAGTTTGGAATAAAGGATGCAAAGTTCTCCCAAGAACCATTACCTCTAAACAATTCAGCAAATATAGAAGTAAACACCTAAGTCATTTAAATTCTTTCAAAACACTGTGTGTGGGGGGGTTGTATCTTGTTTGCAATTTCAAAGCAATTGAATACAAATGGTCTCCAGAAATTGTGGATGCTGCAACACTGGAGATGTTTAAGAACAAGTGGGGTTGAGACTGGACTAGGAGACCTGCAATTCCGGTCTGACTCTGTTGTTCTATTGTTACTCTGTTAAATGTTCCTCTGACTCCCCTAGACCAGGCTGTCAAACTTGTGGCCCACTGGCCGGATGCATCATGCGCTGGCCACGCCCATGCCCAGTTTAGCAAGGGGGAAAGTCCCAATATGTCATGTGATGCTGCCATGATGTTGCAAGTTTGACACCCCTGCTCTAGGCCTGGGGTATGCAACAATGGTGGGCTGCAACCAGTTTAACAACTAGTTCTGTGAGTGCATGCTTCACAGCACACGCTGTGAGCACAGCATTCAATAAACACCAGTTTGAACCCCTCCAGCTCATCTTCTAGTCTTTCCCGGTAAATAGAACAGCTGAGGTGTGGTAATCCACTTTGCCATGCAAATCAGCTGAGCAGCAAAAAAAAGGAAATGTAAGACAGGATAGGGCTGGGGTGGAGGGGCGAGGCCAGCTGATCATATGTACAGGTTTGCTGGAACAGGTTCGAACCGGCAGCAGAACCACCAAGGTTGGGAACTGGTACTCAACCATGGCAACATTAAGACTTGTAGATTTCCACTCTTAGAGGTCCAATTCTGAAAGTTGAAGTCCACAGACCTTAAAGTTGCCAAGATCGGATACCTCTAGTCTAGACCCTGTACATTTCAGTTCTAAGCAACAGGATAATTGTGGCAACTGGCAAAGTAGAATTTGCATCTTGTAGTCATTGCAGGACACTAACAATGTAAATGAGAGAAATAGATGGCAAATAGAAGTCGATTTCCTATCCTCCTACAATGGAACCATTCACATTAGTTCAATTTTCTTTATTGCAGTTTATAAAATTCTTTAAAAGTGCACCAACTTTGTCTGTTTCTCCTATAATGATGACTCTACTCTTATGGGGCTAAACTGAGCAGATAATAAAACTCATTAAAGTATTCCTCAAAAACTATTTAGCTCATTTCTTGAACCTAGTAATATTATTCAGCAAAGCAACAAGATCAGTATCTATCATATTGTCCTATCTAGGCAACCTATTGCTAATGAGCACTACTAGAAATTAGAAATTGTGAAGAAAACATGTCAGCCAGTAGAGTGGAGAGGAGGAGGAGGAGGAGGAGGAGGAGGAGGAGGAGGAGGAGGAGGAGGAGGAGGAGGAGGAGGAGGAGGAGGAGGAGGAGGAGGAGGAGGAGGAGGAGGAGATGAAAAAAGAATATTTCCTGAGTTTCTTTTGAGATTTTCAGTCATCCAGGTCATGGTTGTCCCAAAGATGTTTTTTTCAAGAGGCAACTGGACTTTCTGTTTTTTCTTTGAAGACATTTCACTTCTCATCCAAGAAGTTTCTGCAGCTCTGAGCTGAATGAAGATGAGAAGTAAAACATCTTCAAAGAAAAACCAGTTATCTTTTGAAAAAAAAAAAAGCATTCCTTTGGAACAATCTTTCCTGAATTTAATCTTATTTTGAGCCTTTACCTTCAAAAGATCTGCTTTTTAGTTAGCTCTAGGTGGATAGGACCATGAAGCACTTGCACTTGCATTCCTTGGATTTGGACAATGCTACAGGTAGAGCTATCATATCTGGAGTGCAAACTTCAAACCGCTAGATGGCAGCAGAGATGCAGAAAACTTGATTAGATTTTCTGCCATCTAGTGCTTGTCTGAAATTTTGCATCCCAGATGGGATAGCTCACCTTTCACCCAGCAATTCCAGCAAGAAGCCTCCAACCATACAGACATATTAATTATTCAAAAGGCCCAAAACTATAAGACTCAGAAGCTTATAGCATATATTAATAACAATGGTGATAGTTCACAAAGATTATTAGGTGCAAATGGAAATATATACTATTTCCATAGCAAGGAAGGTAAAGCAAGAATGGTTAAATTGGTCATTTTATTCAAAGAGGAGAATATATTTAAATACGTTTTTCACTTGGGTGTCACTTCTGGATTATATGCTACAATTATAAGAAAAAAAATGAAAGTTTGACCTTGGTTTTGTTGATTAGATAGATTTATCATTATAGAAATGGCTAGTTACTGTCAGGCGGAGCTCCATTCAAAATCCAGGAAAGAAATACTTAGACTCTTTAGTTTAGAGAAAAGACATCTTTTACTGAAAGTGAAGTGGTAGCAACCAAAGAATTCTGAATCTGAGAAATTAGACGCGCAATTCACATATACAAAGTGATGTAAATGTTCCCACCCCCAATAGTTCAGATGACACTTCCAATTAGAAGTTGTGAATATAATCATGTGGGCATCTTCAGGTGATGATGAGGCCTCTGTCCATTGACCTTGGCATATTTTGATAACGGGTTGCAGTTGTGCAGAGAAAAGAAGGCTAAGCGAGAAATAGAAACCTAACTCTATTGTATGCTCCCCCCCCCCCATTTACACAACAGAAGAATTTAACCCCCCCCTTCCCCGAACTTTCCCTTCCTTCCCCCCCCCCCCCCCCGTTACTTATGGCAGTCGAAAGATGTAAAGCAATAGTAGAAGATCTTGAAGGCTGACAGTTACTTATTAATGGGTTAAAAGCAAAATGTTGAGTGGTAAAAAGAATCAGAAGTCAACACCTTTTTTTCTTTTTTCTCTTGTACCACATACTTTCTTTTCCCCTCTTTTTTTCTTTCCCCTAATTTCCTATATCTATTTTTCTTTGTATTTTATATGTTAATAAATAAAACTTCATAATAGAAACTTATAGAAGCTGTCCTCATCCTTTGGAGGGGACCTGACATTCCCAGCATAACTCAATCCTACATTTGTCTTGTATATGACAGCTAAAAGAATAGTGTCCCTAACTCCTATCTAGTATTCATATCATGTATCAGTTTGTCACTTTATCACACACCATCTCTCATACTGCTTAACATTCATCATTAAGCTCTTACCACCTTTCAGCCTCAGATACTTTAATAGGACTTTTTGTCATAGATGGGCAACTTGGCCTTTGGACTACATGCAGCCTTCTTCTCCCACACCCTGTGCTACAGTTTTCTCACTCCCCCAAATGTTAGCTTGCAACCACCCAATAATAGCAGCATAACTTCCCAGTAGTTTTCTGTAGGAAAGTATAAAGATCCCCAATAGACTTAAAGCTCCCTCACCCCCAGAAATAAGAAACTCCAAAGAGGGAAAACAGGCCAAATCTTCATCCTGTAACCTAAATGTTGACATCTTAGCCATAAGGCATGAAGGATCAGGACCACATGTTAAGCTGATTTATTGGTCATGTCTAAACATAAAAAATCTAGTCAACTAGTAGTCAGCACTAAATTGGTGCTAGATAACAGTCAATGGAACTAAAGCGGGGTGGATTTGTATTGTTTGTGAGACTGTAAGGATTCAGGCTGATTACTCTCTTGATTCCATCCTCAAGCTCCACCTGTCTGCTTCATATAACAGCATCAGTATTCTATCCACTGCAATCTTCAATGGGCAAACTAAAAACTGAAAAAGAAAAAGTACAGTCCCATTAGAAACAGGGATGTTTTATAAAGGCTATAGAATCAGAAATCTCTATCTAGGCATTAGATTTCACCTCTGCCTTGTGAAAACAGATGACGGCACATGGTCAACCTGGTCACAGAATAGAAACTGAGTATAGTCAGGCTTGGTTAGTGCTATAACCTTGTTGCTTGTATCTTTACGATTTATATTGTTTTATTTAGTTTCCTAGTATAATTTTGATTACTTACTTAGTATGCTATGCCTATCACTAAGTGTTGTATCTTATGATTCTTGATGAATGTATTTTTTATGTACATTGAGAGCTTATGCACTGAAGACAAATTACATGTGTGTCCAAGCACACTTGCCCAATAAAGAATTCTATTCTATTCTATTCTATTCTATCCTATTCTATTCTGTTCTATGTAGATGAGACACTACAAGAAATTGCTGGACAATAAGTAGACTTGGAAATTGAAAAATGTTAGAGTTTGCTGCAGAAATTCAAGTTCAAAAAACACAGAGATGACTAATTCAGCAGGATCATTAACTTCTTTATAAACCTATGGTATTAATAATATGAATAAAGTTTACAATACCATTTGTAGATTCTCTCAATGCAACAAAAGCAAAAACACTAGCAGCAGCTCAGAGGGCACACAACAGAAATAAACCATGCTTATAATTACAAACCAGATTCTCTTTTTAAGTTTCAGCCCCTAATTCAGTTCTTATTGGCTAAAGCCGATGTCACACTGAACCAACGGATGCAAAGAGGATGTAAAATGGACAAAAAACCTTGCCATCCGTTCGAAAACGCGATGTACTCACTGCCTCCGTTTGGCTTCCTATCTATCCGTCCAGCATCCGTTCATGGACGTTTCATCCACTCCAAAAGTTTTGGGCTGCCCAAAATTTTTGAGCGGAAAATGTATCCAGTTTGTCCGTTCTGCATCCGCTATGCATCCGCTAGGCATCCGTTACACATCCATTACGCATCCGCTATATTCGCTAGGCATCCACTACGCATCCCCGCAACTCGCATCCGCCCGGACGCAGGGAGGAAGCGGAACGGACGCAGAACGGATGCAGAACGGATGCCTAGCGGATGCAGCATGGAAACAAAGCGTTTAAAATGTAAAAAACGTTCACAAAGGAGACCTATCTCGGATATTAAGGACGTCTAGAGGATGCCTAGAGGATGCCTAGAGGATGCCTAGCGGAAAACCTATACTGCCTATAAAAAGGGGGAGCAACTCACCTGCATCTCACTTTCAGAACAGCAGCCCAACGGTGCAGACCTCTGCAGCCTTCATCTGCCTCTTCCTCTTCCACAGCATCCAGTCATGTCCACCGTGGATTGTAACAAAGTCCATTCGGCAGCCACCATCGTTCTGCAACAGTGCAAAGCCATCTGCAGGCTCTGTGAACTCTACTGCGAGAAGAAAAGGAGCCACCCAAAAAGAGTCTGGATCCAAAGATGGTTCACCAAAAGAGCAGAGGACGGACTGTACAACAAGCTGATGGTGGAGCTCAGGAGCGAAGACACTCGGGCGTTCCAGAACTTCATGAGGATGCCTCCAGCCATGTTTGACGAAGTTGTGCAGCGCCTGACACCCAGGTTGACCAAGGCAAACACCAACTTGTGGCCCAGCCTGGAACCTGGGCTCAAAGTGGCACTCACTCTGCGCCACCTGGCCTCAGGGACCACCTACAGGAGCATGCAGTATGGCTGGAGGGTGCCACACAACACTATCAGCATTGTGGTCAGAGAAGTGGTGCAGGCCATCATCGAAGAATACAAGGAGCAGTTCCTCCAGTTCCCCTCCACTGAAGAAGGATGGAAGAAAGTTGCAGAGCAGTGGTATCAGAAGTGGAACTTACCACACACCGTTGGAGCCATAGATGGCAAGCACGTAGCCTGCAAATCTCCAGCCAACTCGGGGTCCTCTAATTTCAACTCCAAGGGCTTCTTCAGCATCATCCTCTTCACCATAGTCGATTCTGACTACAAGTTCATGTACATCGATGCTTCAGGCAACGGCTCATCTTCAGATGCCCAGGTATACAATGCCAGTCACCTCAAGGGGGAGCTGGAACGCAACCTCATCGTGGGCTTCCCAGATCCAGAACCCCTGCCCAATGACACACAAGATGTGCCCTACTTCATCGTGGGGGATGATGCCTTCTCCCTCACAACCTACCTCATGAAGCCCTACACCTCCAGACTCCTCACCCGTGAAGAGAGGATCTTCAACTACAGGCTGTCCAGGGCAAGGCGGGTGGTGGAGAACGCCTTTGGCATCCTGGCCAACAGGTTCCAGGTACTTCTCACCACCCTGCAGCATTGCCCAGAGACTGTGAGGAGGATCATGGAAGCTTGCTGCAGCCTGCACAATCTCATGCGCACCCACTACCCAGTCTTGCAGAACAGGCTCGTGGACTTCCAGCAAGGCAATGGGGACATGGAGCCTGGGGAATGGAGGCAAGGGCAAAACCTGATAGACACTGAGGATGTGCAAGGCCCCAACAGAGCCTCACATGAAGTGAAGAAGCAGCACAACCTCCTGAGACAATGGTGCAACTCCCCAGCTGGAGCAGTGGAGTGGCAAGACAGGATGATAGATGCTTAATGGATGCTTCCTTCAGCCTGTCTCATCACACGGATGAGATTGGGCCATGTATGTTTGGTTGGCCTACAATGAACAGGGCATTTAATAAAAAGTTGTGTTTATGTTGACATGTGTGGATAATAATACATTATTATTGATAATAAAGGGCCGTAGGTGTGGCACCTGGGAGGGTGGACCATACAGTCCCACTATGCTTGCACTGGAGGTTTATCTATCCCACAGCTATTACCCATCCCACAGGTATCCCTGCCCATCGCAAAGCTATCTCAACCCAGAACACAGCTATCTTAACCCATCCCACAAGCATGCAAAGGCTTAAACCATTTCTAAAAGTTTCCAGCAAGACTTTATTAAAAAAAAGAAATGAAGCAAGTGTGTGAATCAAAAATAGACTTTATTAACAACAAGCTATAAAACAAAAATGAGTCTCTGGCACTCCTCTTGGTCGCTCAGTCCCAGAGGTGAAGGGTGCAGGTGCTGTGGAGGTGGCTGGTGCTGGAGTGCTTGTCATCAGCTCCTCCAGAAGCAGAAGCAGCAGAAGCGCCAGCCCCAGAAGAGCGAGCCCATGCTGCAGAAGCCCCAGGAGAACCAGAGTGAGGGCCAGGGGGCGGGATGGTAGCCCTGTCCCTCTTGCCAGGCCTGGCAGCAGATGGCTGAGGCTTGCTGTGCTTCCACATGGTTGTGGGGTTGCTGGCTGGCAGGGAGGCTGGCAGGAACCAAGGCTGGCAGGCAGGCAGGCAGGCAGGCACCAAGGCTGGCAGGAAGGCTGGCACCAAGGCTGGCAGGCAGGCTGGCAAGCAGGCAGGCACCAAGGCTGGCAGGTAGACATGAACCAAGGCTGGCAGGAAGGCAGGCAGCAAGGCTGGCAGGCAGACTGGTTGGCAGCAAGGCTTGCAGGCAGGCTGGCAGCAAGGCTGGTAGCAAGGCTGGCAGCAAGGCTGGCAGGCAGACATGCAGGCAGGGCAGGCAAGGCAGTCGATGTGTCTGGAAGCAGGTCTTTCCTCTGAATGGTGACCTACTTCCGAGCTGCTTCCATTATATCCGCGGGGCTGATGTAATGCATCCTCCCCGCATGCGCAATTAATGCCAGGCATCCATTAGGCTTCCGCTGTGCATCCGCTGTGCATCCGCTTCATCCGTTCAGCGTCCGCTGTGCATCCGCTTCATCCGTTCCGCGTCCGCTTTGCTGAGGTCCCCCGGAAGCCTAGTGGATGCGCCATCCGCTCTCATCCACTTCCATCCGCTGGGGTTCCGTTCCGCATCCACTTTGCATCCGCCCTGCGTCCTCCCCACGTCCGTATTATCCGCTCCGGTTATGCAAATTTTTGCCCCTTTTGAGAGCGGATAACAACGGATGGAACATTTTGCTCGTCCGCTGTGTCCTTTTTGCATCCATTGGGCAGTGTGACATGGGCTTAACTTTGTTAAGGCCCGGTCCCAGTGGCCAACGGATGCAAAACGTATGCATAAAGGATACAGCGGACGAGCAAAATTTCGGGGGTTGCTCTATCCATTGTCATCCACTCCAAAAAGGGGAAAAAATTTGCATAAACAGAATGGAAAAGAAGGGAAAAGAACGGACATGGGTAGTATGTAACGGGTGTTAAATGGATGTTCGTAGGAAGCCTAGCGGATGAAAGCAGATGGAAGCGGAAAAACCTCTGAAGGGGTTCCGGGGGAGAATTTCAAAGCGGACGCATGGTGGAAGGGGCGGGTGCATAGCGGATGACACAGATGCATCACGGACACCTATGGGAAACAAAGGGGATGCCGTGTGGATGTAAATCAGATGCAAAGCATTCACTGCGCATGTGGGGAGTATGAATTGTGTCAGCTCCGCAGATATATAAGGATACAGCACGCACAGAGTCAGCATACAGGGGAAAGACGTGCTGCCACATACATCTTGCAGGAACACCATGGTTCGTCAGTCAGACAAGAAGAGGAAGCCCGTGCCTACTTGTTCAAGCCCTGGCAAGGTGAAGAAGGCCAGAACCAGCATCCCACCCCCTGGCACTGACTCTGAAGCTGCTGCTGCTGTGGTGGACTAGTCCCAAGGCCCTCAAAGCCCTGCTGTTGAAGGCCCTGCTGCTCAAGCCCCTGAAGACCCTGCTGAAGCCCCTGCCAGAGGGAGGAAGAGGCAAGGGAAGGAGAAGGGAGAGAGGAAACAGTACACCATTTCTGAGGAGCATGAGGATGAGGTGCTGGAATGGCTGAGGGAGAACAACTACTTCTGGAGAAAGGGCCACAGACTGTATTGGGACACCAAGAAGAAGCAGGCAGCTTGGAGAGACAAGGCAGAGAGCCTGGGGTCCACTGCAGAAGTACTCCTTGGATGGTGGAAGCACATGCACACCTGGTATGGCAAGCTACATCTCAAGAAATCCAGGCAGGCCACTGTCAAGCTCACTGACCAGGAGCTTTATATCATGGCCAGGTGCAGTTTCCTGGAGGGTGAGATCTGCCACCGAGGAGCAGCCCCTCTGAGACCCCTCTCCCTCAGACAGCCCACAGACAGCCAGTCCTCTTCCAGCCAGGACCAAGCTACCCTGTCCAGGCAGGGGTCTTCAGACTGCCCCACGGCAGAGACCTCCCCCCGACAGCTGCACTCCCCATGCCGGCAGACTTGGAGGATCCCGTGGAGGATGATGCCCTGCTGTCACAAATGGAAGAAGCAGCAGAAGAAGCAGCAGCCACCAGAGGCCAACTCACCCCCACCCTCAGCTCCAGAGGATGCAGGCAGAGAGGCAGACTGGAGGGCCAGGACCACAGTGTGCTGTTGGAGATCAGGGACACAATGAAGACCAGCACAGAACTTCTCTCTCAGCTGGTCCACTTGGACAGAGCATCCTCGGGCCGGAACACTTTCATCACCTATGTGAGCCAGACCCTGAGGGCCCTGCCTGAGGCCCAATACCAGGTGATGAAGCAGAAGATCACAGTACTTCTGCACAACCCTCAAGGCCCAGCTGAAGCTGCTCCTACCCAGTCCAGGTCTGCTCCTCCACCCCAGGCAGTATCCCAGCCCTTCCATGGCTTTCAACAGCCCCTCACCTTCCAAGGCTATGACTACCAGGACTTCCCACAGCAGAAGCAGACCTTCCCAGTCCAGGCTCTGGTTCATCGGATGCCACAGACGCCAGTCCTCACCCAGCTGCAGACCAGACAGCCCCACTACTCTCCTCCCAACCCTTCCTCCCAACCCTTCCTCCAACCCACAGCCTAGCCCGTCATTGGACAACCTGTCATCAGTATTGAGCCTGACATTTCAAGTCCTTGATAAAGGACCTCTCAACCTCACAGGACTGAGTCAGCTCTCGGATAGCTTCCTGAACACACCACCACCTGTTGTACCCTCGGGGCCAAGCACCCCAATGGTGCCTCAGACCAGCACTCAAGCCCAAGCCACTTCCACCTTCCCTGCCCGCTTAACAGCTGAGACCATGGACATGACTCAGAGTGACTGAGAATAGTGTCAGAGACTGAGTTGTTTACTTGTTAAGTTTATCTTTGCTTAAGATACTTTACTTGGTTCATTTTGCTTATTTAATACATTCATAAAGTTTACCTAAGAAAGTTTATCTTTGCTTAAGACACTTAATACAGTTTACTTGGTTCATTTTGCTTATTTAATAAAGTCATGAAGTTTACCTAAAAAAAGTTAATAAAGGTTATCTTTGTTTTAGACACTAAGTTTACTTGGTTCATTTTTTTTACTTAATAAAGTGTTGGTGAAAACTTTGAAAAAAATGGTTAAGCCTTTGCATGCTTGTGGGATAGATAAGGATAGTTGTGGGATAGATAAACCTCCAGTGCAAGCATAATGGGACTGTATGGTCCACCATTCCAGCTGCCACACATATGGACCTTTATTATCAATAACAATTTATTCATTGATCAGCACATTTTAAAATAAACAAAGCTCTCTATTCATTGTAGGACCACTCAACATACATGGCACAATCTCATC
>BLBF01000040.1:8859667-8887031 GCA_015471245.1 Laticauda colubrina | reverse complement strand
TATTATTTCACCTAAAACAGTTAGGGTGAACAATGTTATCCCTAACACACAGTGTCTATCAGGTTACGTCCTTGCCCCCATTCACCAGGGTCCTTGTCCCCATTCCCTTGTTGATGGTTGACAAGTCTGTTCTGCAACACTGGGTAGCGGGTGCACATTAGATTGTGCATGATGCAGCAAGCTTCCACAATGTTCCTCACAGTCTCTGGGTTATGCTGCATAGTGGTGAGAAGTATCTGGAACCTGTTGGCCAGGATACCAAAGGCGTTCTCCACCACCCGCCTTGCCCTGGACAGCCTGTAGTTGAAGATCCTCTCTTCACGGGTGAGGCATCTGGAAGTGTAGGGCTTCATGACGTAGGTTCTGAGGGAGAAGGTGTCATCCCCCACGATGAAGTAGGGCATATCTTGCATGTCGTTGGGCAGGGGGTCTGGATCTAGGAAGCCCATGATGAGGTTGCATTCCAGCATCTCCTTGAGGTGACTGGCGTTGTATACCTGGGCATCTGAAGCTGCCCCGTTGCCTGAAGCATCGATGTACATGAACTTGTAGTCAGCATCGACCATGGCGAAGAGGATGATGCTGAAGAAGCCCTTGTATTTGTGATAGGTGGACCCTGAGTTGGCTGGAGCTTTGCAGGCCACGTGCTTCCCATCTATGGATCCAACGGTGTGGGGAAAGTTCCACCTCTGATATCACTCTTCTGCAAATTTTCTCCAGCCTTGTTCTGTGGTGGGGCACCTGAGGAGCTCCTCCATGTATTCTTCAATGATGGCCTTTACCACTTCTTTGACCACTTTGCTGATGCTGTTGTGTGGCACCCTCCATGCATTCTGCATGTTTCTGCCTCTTCCAGAGGCCAGGTGCCGCAGAGTCAGTGCCACCTTCAGTCCAGGGTCCAGGTTGGGATGGAAGCTGATGCTCAGCTTGGTCAACCTTGGTCAACTTGGTCAGATGTTCTACAAGTTCGTCAAACATGGCTGGTGGCATCCTCATGAAGTGATGGAATGCACAAGGGTCTTCATTCCTCAGCTCCACCATCAACTGGTCATACAGTCCAAACTCCATTCTTCTCACGATCCATACTTGTAGATCCACACAGCTCTTGGACATCTCCTTCTTCTCCTTCTGTGTAAAACTTGCTACAGTCTGAACAGGTTTTGGTTCTGGTGATGAATGAGCGCAGCTATCATACGGACTGTGTCATCATCCATGGTGGAGAACAATTGATGATGTTGAAGACCAAGACCAAGGGTGAAGAGGTCTGTTCACCACGGCTGCTGGACTCATACTGAGATCCAGATGATTTTCTCCCACTTTTTATAGAAAATATCGGTTGTCCGCTAGGTGTCCTTCTACATACTCTAGACATACTCCAGACATCCTAAATATACGAGATACATCCCAGATACAAACGTTTTGTCCATTTTTAATCCTTTATATATGAGACACATACATTTACATCCTTTCTATTTCTGTGCTACTGACGCTGTGTAGACGTTCCATGTACCTTTTGTTTCCTCCCTCTTTCCATTTTCAGCTGCAGCGGATGTGAGTTAAGAGGATGGCCAAAGGTTGCAGAGAGGATACAGCAGACATTTAACGGATGGTAATGGACATAGAATGTTTGTTGCCAGTATATGTCATGGATGTACATCGTACGCGGCAGAAAGTTCATCCGTTCACAAAGTTTTGTGCAGCTCAAAACTTCTTGCGCAGATGAAATTGCAGTGGATGGATGCTCGACAGATAGAGCGTATGAAACACGTATGCAGTGAGTACACAACAGATGCATAGTGTTTTCCAATGGATGGCAAGCTTTTTTTAACATTTTACATCCTCTTTGCATCTGTAAGTGCAGTGGGACCGGGCCTTATTACTAAGCTCTATTCCAGTTCATGAATATACTCTGACAAAAGACATTATGTCATAAGACTCTGACAGAAGAAGATAATGGCAAACTATGTTCATATTATTGCCAGGAAGACTACATGGGCATGTTCATCAAGTCACAAGGGATTAGGGTGACTTGAAATAGACTTTACATACTGACTTATCAGCCTACTTCCTTGGTCGACCCTAAATTCATCCTGCAAAAAGATGAGGCTGAATTCCAGACCTATCTCAGTGTATTCAGAATGAAGCTAGTGTGTCTTTTTGATATCCTGCACAATCCAGTGATTTCAGTGCACCTGATGCATTAATAGAACTTTGTTAAGTGTCCTCTATGGTCTACTTGTATACTATGATCTTAAAGTAGTTTGCTTTTTGAAACACAGAAAAGGTATGCAAATAATTCTTTTGCAATCATTGTGCTTAGTGGACTGGACCAGAGTATTATTATTATTATTTTCCTACTTTCCCTGTTGGTTGTTTTCTCTGTTTGTTCTCCTAGAAAATGCCTGTGGAAATTGAAATATTCTAAATGATGACGCAATTCAGCTGCCAGGTACAAATAAAAAGGCCATTTTCAGCAAATGAAGAACTCCAGGCAGTTACCTGTTTGCAAAATGTTATTGACATTTCAGTCAAAGATAATTGCTTCATAATGTAAGCTGTTTTATTATGGATGTGAACATGGCAGACAATTCAAGGCATTATATGTCATCTTGGATTCAATATTCTGGCTTTTATGATTTCCCACAGTGAAATAAATCAGAGATGAAATGTGATTGCAGTTAATATATGGTATTATGTGTTGCATATTTTAAAAGTGGAGTTCATTAAGGGACAGGTTATGATTAAAGTAACAAACATCTGCATGTACCCAGAAGGAGGTGGATAAGTATTAAATTTCACCCCAAGTTGTTTTGGTCATTTTATTTTTCTGTCTATCTTCCTATCTGTCTGTCTATCTATTATCTATTTGTCTATCATCTATATCTATTATCTACCTATCTAGTATACAGTACATGTCTGCCCATGTCATTAAAAAGTAACTCTAAAATGCACAGAAAGAAAAGGAGGAATAATTTTAGAATACAATTCATTTTAACTTTAAAACAGATTACAATTTGGGAGCATCAGTTTGTGACCCATGCAGGAAATTTCAATTAGGCTAATTAAGGTAAGAGAAACAAAGTTCACTTAAAGTTTCTTTGATACTAGGTTTAGTATAAAAAATTATAATAAGGAATTAGCATACAGAGCCTTGAACTGAACAAACAATATCCCTGCATTGATTTATAAGTGGGTTCATTAAAATAGAATATCTATGAGTCTTTTTTTCCCCCTGAATACAAACTGAATACAAACTTCTCTTTTCCAAGTCTGACACTATAATATCCATCTGTGATGGTTTAAAATGTACATTAGTGATGGTTTAAAATGCTTCCTTTTTCTTATTCAACAATTCATTTTAAAACAATCAATATAACGGTTTGCCTTCAGACATTGTAGCTGCTCAATCACTGGAAGTTTTTAAGAAGAGATTGGACAACCACTTGTCTGAAATGATATAGAGTCTCCTGTTTGAGCAAAGGGGGTTGGACTAGAAGACCTCCAAAATTCCTTCCAACTCTGCTGTTCTGTTATTCTGTTTTACACATATATTTTAAAAAAATATGTCATTCAAGTCAACTTTCAATCTTATGATTTCATAGAAATGTCCATATTTTAGGAAGAGTTTACTTTTACCATCTTTTGATATGTTTTCACCCTATCAGTCCATCCTACAATCCTGAATTTCCTAGTAGGTTCTCATGCATAAACCAACCAAATCAAACCCTGTTTACTGTTTTTGAGGTCAGCCAATGTCTGCTAAGAATCAAGCTCAATTCATAGGCATCTTTGTTTTACAGTCATATGAGAAACTGGCTATTAGGATGTATTAAAGCTATTGCCATGATGTGGAATTTTTTTGCCATAATTAAATCATGTTTAGGTTTGAGATGCCTAATGTCTTGTAGACTAGATAAACCAAAGTCTGATGCAAGATAACATCACTCTTTTCTTCCTAAGTAACTTTGTGACAGTCATTTTAGCAGTGGGATAAAACCATTTTAATCCATAAATGAAAGACTACTTAATAGCAAAAAGAAAGAAAGAATCAGTTGGCTTTGAATAATTAAATGCTTAGTTAAAATCTCTAAGCATGTTTAATGCTTCTTCTTGGATTTTGCATCCTTATTGTTTCTCTAGCCTTGTACCTGTCCTGTTAGATAGATTCCAAGTGAGTATTTGCAGCATTTAATTTATTTTAGATAAAATTATAAAGGAAGCCTGGACATTAGAACCTTCATCTTATTTCCTGTATTTTTCAGGATCAGTATCTTCCAGTTGTGTGGGCTTGGAATGTCTGATGGGCAGAAAATCTCTAGCAATTCACAAAGCATATCTAATAGTTATGCAGATTGTTGGTTGAGTCTGGAAACTTAAAGGCAAAGCCGAAGGAACCAAGAATGACACAATGAATTACTTTTGACTAGTTTCTTTATTGTTGTTCACCTACAGACAGAATCTTGCCAGACTCAAGCAATTATCTTCATAGTTATAGATATGCCCTGTGAATTGCTAGGAAGAGTCTGACCTTGCCCTCATTCTGCCCACCAGTCATTCTAAACTCCACTGGGAAAGAGCCCCTCTCTCCTATAAGTCCAGACTACATTCCACCACCAAATTGGCAGAAACCAAATTAGGAATGCCTGGGACAAATGTTTCATCCACCAAAGCATGAATCAGCTTGTCTATAGTAAAACAAAACAACAAGCATTTAATACCTATTTATATCCTGACCCGTAAAGTATTCTTCTTGCAACCTCTGTATCATTCTTTTACATTTTCCTTGTAGAATTCATGCTGCCTGTTCACTCTTGGCAATTTTTCTATATTTTCAGATTTTTTTCTAAATCATTGATTAGCACATTAAACATAGCTTGCCTTCTGGGATTTAGCTAAAACATATATATTATTTTTCACCCTAAAGATGAATGGAATTTATCACCAGGAACTAATGGGGGAGGCTGACTTTATTGCAGGCATGAAATTTGCCCTCCAGGAGGTCCAATTCATAAAAATGTTTGCAAAAGCATTTCTTTGTTGCTCCCTTTAATAACGTCTCTGCGTGCTTATCTGAGATTGATGAGTGGGCACCGGTGGAAAATAAAACAGGGATGAAGATGTTAATGAATGTAAGAAAAAGAATCTCCTTTTAATAGGGAAGAAATCAAATGCACGTTGAAAGAGAAACTTCCTTTTCAAATGCGAAAGAAATTCCCAAGAAACAGAATCTGAACCAATTGTTTACCATCTAAATGGCACCTGGGATGAACCTGAGTGTCAGGCATCCAGAAAGTATCCACAAGATCATATATACCTTATATAAATACTATATATAAATAGCCACTGCCACCTTTTGCTATTTTCTCCAAATAGGAACACAATATTCATCTGAAAGAGAAAAGAAGGAGGGAAAAGGGGGAATTGTTAATAAACTCACTGTTAAAAGATTTATAAACCATTTTTCCCCCTAGGGAAATTTTAAAAAATAAGGACAGGTTTAAATATTCTCTGCTGTTTCCCATATTAATAAATCAGAGTCATTGCTCTATGTGAAGAGTAAAGACCCGGCAATATAAGATTTACTTTTGGGTATTTTTCCACCCTAACATTTGTTCTCATTTCAAAGTTTGTTTATGCTAGGATTATAATAGCTATTACAGTGAATAATAGCAGGAGAAACATTTTGAGGCTTCCAGAATCTGTGCAAAGGGTCTAAAAACAGTAGGGTGGTCTAATGGTTCGCCCATTGTGCTCTTTTTATTTCTGACTAATATTGCTTTGTTTTGTTTTTTAACTCGTATGTATCCTATCAAAGACAACTGAAGTTATTGAGCAATTCAGAAGTATGACAACCAAACAAATTAGCTTTTGATTGTATCCTGTAGCTTTTTCTTGCAGTTTAGAAAGGTTCTTCATGGCCTCATTCATTCAGCTGTTGCTCCAACATATGGTATGTTCAACATGAAATTGTTCATTGCCAACATTAGTAGATATTATACACAATAGATTTCTTTAGCACAGCCTTCCCTAGCTTAAAATGGAATAGCATTCCCAATATTTCTGAATCCAGGTAGCCTTTGGCCTGCTTTCAAAGGATGATACATGAAACAAGGTGTGATGACCTAGAGTGTAACACAAACATAACAAAATCCAAAATGTAAATAAGTGTCCTTTAATGCCTCCAACTTGGCCCCACTGTTCAATAATTCTCAGTGGGAGAAAAAACGTACTCAAAAATAGTCTGCAAAAGAAAGCAATACAGTCCAAATTTAATGAGCAGATAGAGGTGAAAATAAAAACCATACAAACTACAATGATGAAATTTCCACAATGGAACAGGAGAAGTATTTACCAAATTCAAGGAGATAACAAGGCACAGTCTGTTGGAAGGACGCCAACCAAGATAACCTCAAAACAAAATAAATCACGCTTTGTCTCCAGCGTTTGCAAGAACGCAGGTCCAAACTCTTATGCAGTTCTCACACCTGCAGCCCATGAGGAGGATTAAGGCCCTCTCCTCCCAAGTAGACCATGTCTCTCTGTTATCCTCTCCTACCTGCATGCCCTAGGATGGATAGGGGATGGGCCTGTGTTCTCCTCTGATTGCTCAGCTGGCCTCTGCCCTTCCCCAGCCTCCTCCACAACCTTCAGAGCCACACTTCCACTCCCTATCAGCTGTTCCTCCTCTCCCTCAGAGTCAGTCTCCGCCAGAGGCATGACACAAGGGAAAGCACCAGAGGTGATATTCAGCAGATTCTGACCAGTTCTGGAAAACCAGTAGCAGAAATTTTAAGTAGTTGAAGAACCAGGAAATACCACTTCTGACTGGCCCCATCCCCATCTGCTCTCTGCCTCCTGAATCCCAGCTGTTCAGCTGGATCTTCCTTTGTTGCCCTGCACAGGAGAACAGAGCTGGAAAGCAGGTTAGTGGGGTGGGGAGAGAATGGAGATTTTACAGTATCCTTTCTCTGCCACACATACCAAGCCACGCCCACCAAGCCACACCACACCCACAGAACTGGTAGTAAACAAAATTGAATCCCACCCCTGGGAAGCACCATCCTTGTCAAGCCTGAAGCTGCCCTGGCTGTGGCCATTTTCTTTTCTTTGGGGCTTCTGTTTCTATCAGGGTTTCTTTTCACATGGCTTCAGGTTGACCCAGCCTGGAGTTGAAGGAGGAGGGTAGAGATAGATCGGGTTTTGTAGCAAAAACAAAATAGCTCTCTTATGTGTCAGAGACATTTCAATGGCTGGCTGGCCAGAGGAGGAAGAGAGAAGTCACTAAGCAACCAGCCAGTATCCAAACTGAACAATGTGATTTATTGTTTTGAGAAAACAGGAAATTTTTACTTTTAAGGTGGTGGAAAGAACAGGAGCCTTCAGAGTTGGCTTTCCACCAGTTTGTGCCAAGACAATGCCTCCAAATAAAACTGTTCTTTGAGCAACCAATTTGCCTCGGAGTTCTGTTTGCGATGGATGCATAACTTGGAACCCTGACACTACTCTTCATTCAGCACCAAGGACAAAAGCCTTGAGGCAGATGAGGAAAGGTCACCAATCAACACAAAGTGTAAAGCCCATGTCACACAGCACCAACAAATTGAAAGAGGATGTAAAATGGAGAGAAACACTTGCCATCCGTTGGTTAACACGATGCATCTGTTGTGTACTCACTGCATCCATTTTTCATACTCTCTATGTGTCCAGCAAGCATCTACTGAGATTTCATCTGCTCAAAAAGTTTTTAGCTGCACAAAACTTTTTGAGTGGATAAAGTATCCAACGGATCCGTTATACATCCACTACGCATACAGGGAACATCCGTTATACGTCCATCATCATCCGTTACGCGTCCGCTATATCTGCTAGGCATCTGCTGCACATACGCGCAACTCACATCTGCTCCAGCGGAAAACAGACACAGGGAGGAAGCAAAATGGACACGGAACGGACACACAGCATTAGTAGCATGGACGTAGAAAGGATGAAAGCGGATGCAGCTCGCATATAAAGCATTAAAACGGAAAAAACATTTGTATAGGGGACATACCTCGGATATTTAGGATGTCTGCAGGATGTCTAGAGGATGCAAAAGGAGCGAAAAACCGAGCGGAAAACCTATATTTCCTATAAAAAGGGGGAGAAATCACCTGGATCTCACTTTCAGTCCAGCAGCCCTGCTGTGCAGACCTCTTCAGCCTTCATCTTGCTCTTGCTCTTCCACAGCATCCAGTCATCTCCACCATGGATCATAACACACTCCTTTTGGTAACCGCCATCGTTCTACAACAGTGCGAAGCCCTCTACAGGCTCTTTCACCTGTTCTACAGGAAGAAAAGGAGGCATCCATGAAGTGTCTGGGTCCGAAGATGGATCACGACAGCTGAGTATGGATTGTATAACAAGCTGATGGTGGAGCTGAGAAACAAAGACACTCGTGCATTCCAGAACTTCATGAGTATGCCACCAGCCATGTTTGATGAAGTTGTGGAGCAGCTGACACCCAGGTTGATGAAGGCAAACATCAACTTCCGGCCCAGCCTGGAACCTGGGCTCAAGGTGGCACTCACTCTGCACCACCTGGCCTCAGGGACCACCTATAGGAGCATGCAGTACAGTTGGAGGGTGCCACACAACACCATCAGCATTGTGGTCAGAGAGGTGGTGCAGGCCATCATTGAAGAATACCTGGAGGAGCTCCTCCAGTGCCCTTCCACTGAAGAAGGCTGGAAGAAAGTTGCAGAGCAGGGGTATCAGAGGTGGAACTTTCCCCACACCGTTGGATCCATAGATGGGAAGCACGTGGCCTGCAAAGCTCCAGCCAACTCAGGGTCCACCTATCACAAATACAAGGGCTTCTTCAGCATCATCCTCTTCGCCATGGTCGATGCTGACTACAAGTTCATGTACATCGATGCTTCAGGCAACGGGTCAGCTTCAGATGCCCAGGTATACAACGCCAGTCACCTCAAGGAGATGTTGGAACGCAACCTCATCATGGGCTTCCTAGATCCAGACCCCCTGCCCAACGACATGCAAGATATGCCCTACTTCATCGTGGGGGATGACACCTTCTCCCTCAGAACCTACCTCATGAAGCCCTACACTTCCAGATGCCTCACCCGTGAAGAGAGGATCTTCAACTACACGCTGTCCAGGGCAAGGCGGGTGGTGGAGAACGCCTTTGGCATCCTGGCCAACAGGTTCCAGGTTCTTCTCACCACCATGCAGCCTCGCCCAGAGACCGTGAGGACCGTCGTGGAAGCTTGCTGCATCCTGCACAATCTCATGCACACCCGCTATCCAGTGTTGCAGAACAGACTTGTCGACCGCCAACAAGGCAATGGGGACATGGAGCCTGGTGAATGGAGGCAAGGGTGAAACCTGATAGACACTGTGGATGTGCAAGGCCTCAACAGAGCTTCACATGAAGGGAAGAAGCAGTGCAACCTACTGAGACACTGGTGCAATTCCCCAGCTGGAGCAGTGGAGTGGCAAGACAGGATGGTAGATGCTTAATGGATGCTTCCTTCAGCCTGTCTCATCACACTGATGAGATTGTGCCATGTATGTTGAGTGGCCCTACAATGAACAGGGCATTTAATAAAGAGTTGTGTTTATGTTGAAATGTGTTGATGAATGATTAAATTGTTATTGATAATAAAGGGCCATAGGTGTGGCACCTGGGAGGATGGACCATACAGTCCCACTATGCTTGCACTGGAGGTTTATATATCCCACAGCTATTACCCATCCCAAAGCTATCCTTACCCATCCCACAGGTATCCCTGCACATCCCACTGCTTTCCTTACCCATCCCACAGGTATCCCTGCCCATCCCACTGCTATCCTTACCCATCCCACAAGCATGCAAAGGCTTAAACCATTTCTGAAAGTTTCTACCAAGACTTTATTGACTGAGAGAACTGAACCAAATGTGTGAAGCAAAGATAAACTTTATTAATAACAAACTGTAAAAGCAAAATGACCCAAGTAAAGTATCCCAAGCAAAGATAAAGTCAACAGGTAGCAACCCAGTCTCTGGCACTCTTCTCAGTCAGTCTGAGGTGTGCCCATCATCTCAGGGGTGAAGGGTCCAGGTGCTGTGGAGGTGGCTGCTGCTGGAGTGCTGGTCTGAGGCGCCATTGGGGTGCCTGGCCCAGAGAGGACAACAGGGGATGGTGTGTGGAGGAAGCTCTCAGAGAGCTGGCTCAGTCCCGTGATGTTGAGAGCCCCTTCCTCCAGGACATGGGATGTCAGTCCCAAGACCGATGACAGATGTTCTGAGGCCGGCCTTGGCTGTGGGGTGGAGGAAGGAGGAGTATAGTGGGGCTGTCTGGTTTGCAGCTGAGCGAGGTGAGGCATCTGTGGCATCTGTGGTGTCAGTGGCATCTGTGGTGTCAGAGACATCTGTGGCATCTGTGGTGTGGGTGTCATCTGTGGCATCAGTGGCATCGGTGGCATCGGTGGCATCAGTGGCACCTGTGGCGTGCGATGAATCTATGCCTGGACTGGGAAGGGCTGCCTGTGCTGCTGGAACTCCTGGTAGCCGTAGCCTTGATAGGTGAGGGGCTGTGGAAAGCCTTGGAAGGGCTGTGACATCACCTGGGGTGGAGGAGCAGACCTGGACTGGGTCGGAGCAGGTTCAGCTGGGCCTGGAGGGTTGTGCAGAAGACCGGTGATCCTCTCCTTGATCACCTGGTACTTGTATTCGGACATGTCCATGAGGGTCTGGTTGATGTAGGTGAGGAAGGGCTTGCGGTTTGAGGATGGTATGTCGGTGTGTACCAGCTGAGAGAGGAGATCTATGCTTCTTTTGATGGTCTCCCTGATCTCCAGCAGAACAGTGTGGCTCTGTCCCTCCAGTCTGGTTCTCTACCTGCTTTCTGTGGAGGTGGAGCTGGGTGTGGGTGTGGGTTGGTCTCTGGTGGCTGAGACCTCTCCTTGCTCCAACTGTGTCAGGGGGTCCTCCATACGCTCTGCCATGGGGAGTGCAGCTGTCAGGGGAGTCTCCATAGTGGGGCGCTCCACAGTTACCTGCCTGGACACAGGAGCTGACTCTTGGCCAGAAGAGGACTGGCTCTCTGTGGGCTGCCTGAGAGAGAGGTTTGACTGAGGGGCTGCTCCTTGGTGGCGGACCTCTCCCTCCAAGAAGCTGCATTTGGCCATCACATAGGTCTCCCAGTCGGTGAGCTTGACCGTGGTCTGGCCAGATTTCTTGAGGTGCAGCTTCCCATACCAGGTGTGCATGTGCTTCCACCAACCAAGGAGGACCTCTGAAGTGTAGCCCAGGCTCTCCGCCTTCTCTCTCCAAGCCGCCTGCTTCCTCTTAGTGTCTCGATAGAGCCTGTGTCCCTTCTGCCAGAGGTACTCATTCTCCCTCAGCCAGTTGAGCACCTCATCCTCATGTTCCTCTTCAATGGAGTCCTGTCTCCTCTCCCTATCACACGATTGCCTCTTCCTCCCTCTGGCAGGGCCTTCTGGGTCCTCATCAGTAGGGCTTTGAGGTTCTAGGGGCTGGTCCAACACACCACCACCAGCAGCAGCAGCAACAACAACAGTAGCAGCAAAAGCAGCACCAGCAGGATCAGGAGCACCAGCAGCACCAGCAGGACCAGGAGCAGCACCAGCAGAGTAAGCACCAGCAGAAGCACCAGCACCAGGAGCAGCGCCAGCAGAGTGAGCACCAGCAGAAGCACCAGCACCAGGAGCAGCGCCAGCAGAGTAAGCACCAGCAGAAGCCCCAGCACCAGGAGCAGCACCAGCAGAAGCCCCAGCAGAAGCAGAGTCAGGGCTAGGGGGTGGGATGATGGCCCTGTCCTTCTTGCCAGGGCTGGCAGAAGATGGCACAGGCTTCCTCTTCTTCCCCATGGTTGTTGGCTGGAGATGTGTCTGGCAGCAGGTCTTTCCTCTGAATGATGACCTGCTTGCGAGCTGCCTCCTTTTATATCCGTGGGGCTGACGCAATGTGCAGTGAACGCTTTGCATCTGCTAGGCATCCGCTAGGCATCTGCTAGGCTTCCGCTCTGCATCCGCTTCATCCGCTCGGCATCCGTTCCTTCCGTTGCGCGTCCACTTCACTGTGCTCCCCCGGAAGCCCTGCGGATGTGCCATCTGCTTCCATCTGCTTCCATCCACTGGGCTTCCATTGAGCATCCGCTTAACATCCTCGCTACGTCCTCCCCACATCCCTTCCTTTCTGTTGTTATCCGCTCTGTTTATGCCAATTTGGGGCACTTTTGAGAGCGGATAACAATGGATAGAACATTTTCTCGTCCGCTGTGTCCTTTTTACATACTTTTTGCATCCGTTGGCCAGTGTGACAGGGCCTTTAGACTCCCTTATTTTAACAATGACACACATCTATCATTTCATATGGGAGCCATCATTCAGAAGTGTGACTGGGGCTCACACAGAGTATACTCAGGCTCAGAGTGATCAGATCATGGATTATTCACTGAACCAATCACTTAAATATGAGCCAACAGTGTGCTGCAGCAGCCAAAAAAGCCAATGCAATCCGAAGCTGCATTAATAGAGAGATAGAATCAAGATCATGTTCTAGTACTACCTTAGAAAGCCTTTCTAAGATCATACCTGGAATATTGCATCCAGTTCTGGTTACCACAATATAAAAATAACTTGAGACTCTGGAAAGAGTGCAGAGAAAAGCAACAATTATTAGGGGACTGGAGGGTAAGACATATGAAGAATGGTTACAGGAACTGGATATGTCCAGTCTAATCAAAAGAAGGACTAGGGGAAACATGATAGCAGTGTTCCAATATTTGAGGGCCTCCTACAAAGACAAGGTGATCAAATTGTTTTCCAAAGTACCAGAAGGCAAGACAAGAAACAGTGGATGGAAACCAAGGAGAGAAGTAAGCTGGAACTAAGGGAACATTTTCTAACTGTGAAAGTAATCAATCAATGAAACAACTTGCCTTCAGAAGCTGTGAGTGGTCCATCACTTGAGGCTTTCAAAAAGAGACTGGACAACCATTTGTTTGAAATGGCATAGGGTCTCCTGCTCCAGCAGAAGTTGGTCTAGAAGATCTCCAAGGTCCCTTCCAACTCTATTATTCTATGTTCTATTTTGAATTTTAAGTGCTGACATTGACCTCTAACAGTGTCCAGATCTTGAAGTGCTTATATCTCCCCAGTGGCAATTAAAATGCTTGGCTTATGTTCCAGATCATAAATTCAGTCAAAGGCTTCTTACCAGATAGACCGCATACAAAGGCAAGAGACTTTAATTCAGACAAACACCAGGTCCCAATTTCAGGACACAGTCCAGTAGCAAAAAATCTTCAGGTCAGCAATTGGCATGAGGCATTCACCACAGTTTTCTTCTAGCAACCCTGCTGTTTAAATCAGCAATTGCCTCTAACTCCATCTTAGCACAACTGGTCCTATTGTTCTCACAGATTTACTTGGCTTGGGCCAGCTGGCTCCTGGTGTATCTAAGCCCTCCTTTGCAATTCCGCCTTCTATTGTCACCTTCTCTAATGCTGGTGTGTTTGCAGGCTGGGGTCGAAGAGTCTCTTAGTCAAGGTCAAATCTTTGCTGTCTCTTGATTGGTTGCTGACTCTTTCTTCTTGCTGGGCCTTCCAACAGCAGATCTACCTTTGGCCAAAGTTCCTCTTGTCCCCAGATGAGTTCATGAGACCAGAATTTGGTAAACAGACCGCATAGTTTAGAAACAAAGTATCTATCAGTCCCTCTAGGTAGAGCCAAGCTCTGTGGAGGTCAACTCCACAGAAAGGCTAAAACTATTCTTACTGAGCTATAATAACTGTGATGGGGCAGTGGTTAGAATGCTGTATTGCAGGTGAATTCTTACAACTGCCAGCAGTTCGATTCTCACCAGCTCAAGGTTGAATCAGCCTTCCATTCTTCAAAGGTCAGTAAAATGAAGACCCAAATTGTTGAGAGCAATATGCTGACTCTGTAAACCTCTTAGAGAGGGCTGTAAAGCACTGTGACATGGTATATATAAGTCTAAGTTCTACTGCTGCTAATCAAATCTTGCAAATCTGATTGTGCAGTATCTCCTTTCTAGTCTTATATTCCTGTGAATTAGAGAGGTATCTGCCTGAGTCATTCTCAATGTTATATTCTTAAAAAGCTTCAGATCCTTCTGCCTAGGCAACTGCTCTTGCACATGTCCATCTCTCTTACTCTCCACAGTATCTCAGGTAATCATTACATTCGTCCATACAAACACATTCATCTATTCCACTGTTCATATTTACAGACCCCTCACATCCAGGACATAAACTGTTTCAACTCCTTCCCTCAAAACGACGCTATAGAGCACTGCACACCAGAACACAGAACACTACGATACCTTTGTAGAGTTGATCAAGAAATCATCAAGGAAAAATATCCCACGAGGATGCCGTACAAGCTATACACCAGGCTTGACAGATGACTCCAAGGTGCTGTACAACGAATACGTCAGACACTTTGAGAATGACCCCTTCAGTACTGACACACTTGAATGTGGGGAAAACTTGACCACTGCCATTATGGATAGCAGACGGAGGAAGTGGCAGGAATTCATTGAATCAACAGATCTGACCCACAGCAGCAGGAAAGCTTGGAAAACGATTCGCATCCTTGGGAACGACTCTACGAAATCCCAACCAAGGCCTCAAGTCACTGCTGACCAAGTCGCTCACCAACTCCTTGTGAACAGCCAGGGTAACCCTAACCACCACCCAAGAAGAGCCAAGCTCCCCCAAAATGCTGAGACAGCTTCCCAAGGGCCATCTGACTTCACAAGACCTTTCACCATGAATGATCTGTGTGGTGCTACCAAAGCAATGAAGAGTAATAAGGCAGCTGGGTTAGATGATATCCTCTGTGAGCAGATCAAACATCTTGGACCTGTTGCACTCCAGTGGCTGCTTGACATGCTGAACAAATGTCTGAGTGACAACACCTTGCCAAAGCTATGGAGGAAGTCCAGAGTAGTCGCCTTACTCAAACTAGGCAAAGACCCAGCCAGCCCAAAGAGTTACAGACCTATCTCCCTGCTCTGCCACACGTACAAACTCTTTGAAAGGCTCCTACTCAACCGTATCGCCCCCTTTGTAGATGAGCTCCTCATTCCCGAGCAGGCAGGCTTCAGGCCAGGAAAGTCCTGTACTGGCCAACTGTTAAATCTCACACAGTACATCGAAGATGGGTTTGAGGAAGGGCTGATAACTGGAGCAGCTTTTGTTGACCTCTCTGCGGCCTACGATACAGTGAACCATAGGATTCTTACAAGGAAAGTCTTTGAGATGACCAAGGATGTCAAGCTGACACAAGTGATCCTGAACCTGCTTTCAAACCGGCGGTTCTATGTGAATCTGAATGGTACCCACAGCAGATGGCGGAGACAGAAAAACGGTCTCCCGCAAGGAAGCGTCCTTGCCCCGCTTCTTTTCAACATCTACACGAATGACCAACCAATCCATCCAAGTACAAGGAGCTATCTGTATGCTGATGATCTCTGCATTGCCTCACAGAAGCAATCCTTTGAAGAGGTGGAAAAAGCACTCAGTGATGCTCTGGCAGGTCTAACTCCTTACTATGCCGCAAATCACCTACGTGCAAACCCGGAGAAGACTCAACTTAGCGTCTTCCACCTTAAGAACAGAGATGCTAACCGACAACTGAGGGTCAGATGGTATGGAAAATGGCTTAAACACACCAATAAGCCGATCTATCTAGGTGTCACACTGGATCGTTCCCTTACTTACAAGGAGCACATTGCCAAGACAAAGGCGAAAGCTGAAGCAAGGAACAGCATATTGAAGAAGCTTGCTAATACAAGATGGGGAACAGATGCCAAAACTATCCGCACCACAGCTCTTGCTCTATGCTTCTCCACTGCCGAATATGCAGCCCCTGTCTGGTGTAGGTCATCCCATGCTGCAAAGATCGACCCAGTCCTGAATGCAGCTTGCAGAGTTATCTCTGGATGTCTGCGTCCAACAAGAGTAGATGACCTTTACTTACTGTGTGGTATTGCTCCACCACACATCAGGCGAGAGGTCTCAGCACAGATGGAGAAAACCAAGCAAGAAGTTAACCCTCGCCACCCACTCTACAATCGTGAACCGGCTAAAAAGAGACTCAAATCCAGACGCAGTTTTCTCCATTCAACCGAATCCCTTGATGACACCGCCCACGGTCGAAGGATTATCCTATGGTCCAACCACCTCCAGTCTGTGACGCATCAGCTCTCCTATGAACCAAGTGAATCACTTCCTCTGGGTTCAAGTGAGGCATGGCCCATCTGGTCATGCCTGAATCGCCTACGGACAGGAACAGGACGATGCAAAGTCCTCATGCAGAAATGGGGCTATAATAGGGATGGAGAAACTGCTTGCGACTGTGGGCAGGATCAGACAATGCAACATCTTTTGGTCTGCCCTCTCCTACCAGAGCCATGCACTGTCAATGACCTGGAGACTTTCAACACCAAAGCCAGATCCTGCGCTCTGCACTGGACAGGACTTGTGTAGTGACTCGAGAAGAAGACCAGAACAACTAGACACAAGAACAGTTTTTTCCCGAAAGCCATCACTCTGATAAACAAATAATTCCCTCAACACTGTCCAACATTTACAAAGTCTGCACTACTATTCCTATTAATCTTCTCATCGCTCCTTATCACTCATCCCCTCCACTTGTCACTGTATGACTGTAACTTTGTCATTTGTATCCTTAAGATTTATATTGATTGTTTCCTAGTATGATTTGATTGCTTATTGTACCCTATCACTATCATTAAGTGTTGTACCTGATGATTCTTGACTCTTGATGAATTTATCTTTTCTTTTATGTATACTGAGAGCATTTGCACCAAGGCAAATTCCTTGTGTGTCCAATCACACTTGGCCAATAAAAGAATTCTAATTGTAATCTTCCATCAAAAATGCAGCAAGCAAATATATAATTTTCTAAAAGGTGACAAGGGCCCCAATAACTCTGCTTTTTAAGCTATATTTGAAAATAGTTAAGATGATAACATTAATGATGCCTTGTTTTATAAATCTTCTTGGACATCCTATCCATGCTGAAGATCTTCATGTCTTCGAAAGGTCAGTTCTTTTGTGTCAAAAATGTTTGTGGAAGATATTTCCTCTTTTGTCCTGGAGTTTCTAAAAATAGAATGATACCTTGGTACTCTTCATTAATTGGTTTCAGGCACAATGAGTACCAAAAATAATGTTTACTGAACACATTTTTCCCATAAGGACTAATATAGTGAGCCACAAGGCAGCCATCACCGACAAATTCTAGCTTGTGCATAGAGTACCAAACAACAATGGGTACCAGGACAAAATTTTCATGTCAAAATGCATTGAGTACCAACTTCAATGAATTTCAAACCAGTTGAATGCCAAGATACCACTGCAACAAGGTAAGATGAGTTTTTTGCCCACCAAAAAGTTTTGTCCACTGGTAAGTTTTTTGCACCAGTCAATTATATTTGCCTACTTCTGCTGTCTTGCACTTTTTTCCCTTCCCAAATGTGCTAGGGATATGAATCAATAGTTGACAATTACCTCTGCGAATTTATGCCATAATACCAACAAGGATATAGCACAAATTGATTACATCCATGGCAGGCAAAAACATTTCTGACACTCGTGACAGACAAAAAGGCATAGGAGCCAGCATTTGATATATGGAGTATATATACAGAAAAATACAGTATTTACTTTTTTTCTTACTGCTGGGAGCACATTTGTTTTATATCTCTCAAGCTGACCATGTATCCAAATCTTCTGTAGGGTTACAATGGAGGTAAACAATCAGGCAACCACAGCCAGGTGCAAGACTCACAAAGTATCGAGCAAGCAACAAAATTTTGATAATTAAAATCACATCCCTAATAGGAATAGGATTCAGACAGGGATGCATATCTGAGATGTCCTTCAACCAGATCAGATATATGGGTCATCTAGACCAGTATTTTCTCAATTTAGCACTTTTACGATGCCTGGACTTCAATTCAACTTCAGCTGGGGAATTCTGGGAGTCCAGACATCAAGGTTGAATATATCAGTCTACAGTAGACTATAGAGAAGCCTGAAACTGCAACTCCAAGAATTCCTAACCTAGCAGTAGAATTTCCAAAATTTCTCGATGGCATCTTCAAAGGAAATTGAAATCACAATAGCAGTTACTACTATTGACCTCACTCTTTTCCTAAGAGGTCTGTAGAGGGCGTGCATAAGCACACCAACATGCCTACCGGCCCTCCTATTCTTTCTTTTATTTTTCTTATGTGGTACCCATTTCATATATTCATAACTATGTATATACTTATACCGATTATCTTGTAAGCGACTGACAAATCAAATAAATAAATAAAAATAAATAAAATAAATGGCACTTAAACTTATGTACCGCTACATAGTGCTTTATAGTCCCCTCTAAAGTGGTTTACAGAGTCAGCATATTGCCCCAATAATCTGGATCCTTGTTTTACCGACCTCAGAAGGATGGAAGTCTGAGTCAATCTTGAGCCTGGTGATATTTGAACTGCCAAGTTGTAGGCAGCCAGCAGAAGTAGCCTGCAGTACTGCATTCTAACCACTGTGCCACCCTAGCTCTTTAATACAAGTGAAGGATGAAAACAAGTCCATTCTGATACTGTCCTGCCTGCCTTATTGGAGTGGTTTTCAAGGTTTCAGGTCATGTAAACCACATGATCTACCATTCAATTATAATCCCATATTTGCATTTTCTTCCTTGCCTGGTGGAGAGGATATTTGTTAGTGTATATTCACAAATGCAGATGCAAATGGCAGATATGTAAGAAAATTAATGAAGATGATGTGGTGCATTCAGCCATGTCTGGCTCTTGACAATTCTATAGGCCAGTTCTCTCCACATCTTGTGATCTGGCACTGCTTGCTTGAGTTTTTCTTTCGTCTGACTGGTGTCAGCTTTGATGATGTCCAGCCATTGTGTTCTTTGGTGGCCTGGTCCTTTTACTGCTAACTATTTCCAGCATAACTGCTTCCTCAGTGAAAAGGAAAACTATTAACTGTCTTCTATTTAGTCTGAAGGGGACCTAGTTGTTGAAGTTTAAACAGTCAGACATTGTAGGTAAAGATTTGGGGCATTATGAATGGAAGTAATATTTGCTTATCTTTTTTTTTTCTTTCTCATATTTTTTCCCATAAGTGCAAGATTTTCTTTTTTCCTATCCCCCAAAAGTCGATCCATTTGATTGCAACAGAAATTGACTGACCAGCTTGTCACCTGAGCCTGTTGTTGTGGGATGACACTGACTGGCTCCAATTCATCAAACTGGCCTTCATGCCTAAGGCAGGACTCAAACTCACAGTCTACTAGTTTCTTGCCTAGTGTCTTAACCAAGGATGTCAAACCCGATTTCATTGAGGGCCGCATCATGGTTGTGTTTGACCTCAGGGATGTGGGGGACATGTCCCAGTGGGCATGGTCATGATGGGCATGGCCAACTCAATGTCACTCATGTTGGGGGCACTGGGCAAGGCTGCTAGTAGTTTGTTTTGCTAGAACTCTGCCAGCAAAAATGGAACTCAGGTACCCAGGATCTGTTTTTGGCTGTGAAGGTCTCCTGAAGCCTTCTGCCAGCAAAAAGGGCCACTGCTGTGGCCCTCTCAAGCTCAGTTTTTGCTGGCAGAGGCACCATGAGACAGTCCTTCACTGTTTCCAGGATGGCCCTGCAGGCCAGATCTAAGCACCCTACTGAGTTTGACACCCCTGCCCTAAACTAAACTTCATTACCACCTATATTATGAGTCTACTGGTTGTACTGTACATTAAAAAAAACCTACAATGATGCTTCTGTCAGAAGATAAACGTCTTCAAAAGGAAAGAAAATAAAGTCCAGTTGCCTCCTGAAAAATCACCTTTGGGACAACCATGACCTGGATGAATTGAGAATCTCTACAGACTTGCTGTTATCACAGAGTAAAAATATTGCGAATCCGGAATTCATTATAGAGTTGCTTTCAGCATTACTAATGTACTAGCCCATCCAATACTAAATTTGATTTCCAAAAATAATTAAAATAGCTTTCCCATCTGGCCTATATCTGAAGTGGAAAGATAACTTCACACCATTCATACTTTAAAATGAGCTGCTGTCTTCTTCCTTGTGAATACATTGCTTTTCATTTCTTTTCCATTGTTCCTTAATTAAATGTTGCAATCCACACATGTATTTCAGGCTAAAAACTTGATGGCTTGACAAAATGAAAGGTAATATTCTCCAATATTTCAATCACAACTCATCTTACTATGTCTCTGTGTATACGGTGATGGTGGTGGCTTTCTAATAGATATCAAAATCCAGATACAAGATCAGTTTTTAATAGGAATAGTATGGTATTGATATACACTGATACTTGACCAAATTTAACTTTCATCACAAAATATTTGAAACAATTCTTAACTTGTGAAAAAATAATTAGAATGCATTGTACTATTTTCACCTACCTGGATTTGAAGAGCCTATTTGAAATCTTCTTTAGATCTTCTTGCCAAGGCAGAGGTGATGCGGCTGGTATCCTGTGTGGCAAACACTTTTGTGAAGACATTCCAGTCTTAGAATTTAATGTCACACCATAAAATGTTAACTTGTCTTTACTATCTTCTCTACATCCCAAAGAAATTAGGAATGCTACACCTGGAATACATCTGCCTAGCGACTACAGGGAATCTTTGATTTATGTTCATTTACTGACCATTCAAAGTTACAACAGCACTGAAAACAGTGACTTATGACTGTTTTTCACACTTACGGCTGTTGCAACATCCCCATGGTCCTGTGATCCAAATTCAGACACTTGACAACTGACTCATATTTATGAAGGTTGCAGTATCTTGGGATCACGAGATCCCCTTTTGTGATCTTCTGACAAACAGTCAATGGGGAAGCCAGAGTCACTTCACAACTGTGTTAGTAACTGAACAAATTTGGCAAGAAAGGTTGTAAAATTCACTTAACAAATATCTCACTTAGCAACAGAAATTTTGGGCTCAATTGTGGTCATAAGTCAAGGACTACCTGTACAGTCTGTTACTTTCACACCCTTACAAAACTGGAGAGCAGAGTATACAAAACTGCATTGTATGGAGAACTAGATTGCTTATTGTACCCTATGACTATCATTAAGTGTCAAATGTATCTTTTCTTTTATGTATACTGAGAGTATTTACACCAAAACAAATTCCTTGTGTGTCCAATCACACTTGGCCAATAAAGAATATTCTATTCTGTTCTGTTCTGTTCTGTTCTGTTCTGTTCTGTTCTGTTCTATTCTAGACTAGACTAGACTAGACTAGACTAGATGATCATTGAGAATAGTTCTTACATTACTTCCTGTGATTCTCCAAACTAGTTCAAATCAATGGCCTGTGCAACCAACCTATGGGCTTGTCCAATCCCCTACAGTACCCCTAGCCAGTATGTACATCCCTTCAGATCTTCCCCATTGGAAAATTAGGTGATAAAGTGGTTTTCCTTTATTCCTATCATTCCATGGTAGGTGAGAGTAGAAAGTCGTAATCCTTCTGACTGAAGTGGGATCGAGGACCATGTTCTGAAACTTTTATTCTTTGACTGATGGGTGGACCCAGAGCTGTTATTGTTTCCATAGCAAAATCCGTGCCTTTTTACTCTTTCACCTTTCCTTTATGTGCATCAGCTAGTTGTTATTATACGACAATAAATGACATATAAATTAACAGCAATAAATGAACTTCTCTACTAGGCTTTCAGGATACACTGCTGGGCCACCTTCCTTTTATGCCAGAGAAAGTTCCAGATGGGATATCAAATATTCTTTTTAGTTTGCCTGTAAGTGTAATAGGTTCCAAAAATCCAGGCATTCCAGCTCTGTAATACTTACTATTTTGGGATGTGAGGTGCTTTCGTCCTGCTCAGTCTCTGTCTCAACCTCTTTTGGTTGGTTGAGTGAGTAGCTCATTGTATGGCTCGGCGAAATTGCTCCTTGTATGTATCTTCTGTGTGAGAATGTGAATTTCATATGCATCTAGGGGTTTGCTGTGATATTATTTTTGGTCCATATATCTAATAAAGGTATCATTGTTTTCCTCTGGAAGGAATTTTGAGCATTAGTCAGAGAGGATTGAGAGAGAGAGAGGATAGAGAGAGAGAGAGAGAGAGAGAGAGAGAGAGAGAGAGAGAGAGAGATATAACTGTAATAAATTATCTCAACAATTCAATTAATTAAGCTCCAGTTCTTGAGGTTTTGATCTTCCATTTCTAGAAGGAGAGGAAGAAAGGAGGGGAAATGCTGGAGAGTAAAAAAGAGCCTTTGCCTGTTTGATAAATAAATAGAATAGAGTTCTTTACTGGCCAAGTGTGATTGGACACTGGTGTATATGCTCTCAGTGTACATAAAAGAAAAGATACATTCATAAAGAATCATAAGGTTTTAACATTTAATGATAGTCATAGGGTACAATAAGCAATCAAATCATACTAGGAAACAGTCAATATAAATCGTAAGGATACAAACAACACAGTTACAGTCATACAGTCATAAGTGGGAGGAGACGGGTGAAAGGAAGGATGGGAAGATTAATAGTAATAGTAATAGTAATAGTAATGCAGACTTAGTAAATAGTTGGACAGTATTTAGGGAATTATTTGTTTATCAGAGTGATGGCATTTGGGAAAAAACTATTCTTGGGTCTAGTTGTTCTGGTGCGCAGTTCTTTATAGCATCATTTTTGAGGGTAGGAATTGAAACAATTTCTGTCCAGGATATGAGGGGGGTTTACATATTTTCACAGCCCTCTTTTTGACTCATGCAGTATGCAGGCAAATGCAAACCTAATGAAGTTATCATATGATGGGAATGGTCAATGGAGCATTGTTTCATCTGGTTACTGAATTAATTCATTTCTTGACCTCACCTAATATGTTATACTATTAAGTAGTCAAATAACTTGGATTTCATCAAATTCTAAACCATGAAAATTTTAAAAAGGAATCAAAGTTAATACTAACCAGGCTTATGCATACTCACCCATCAGATCTTTCTCAAATTTGATTAAGTGTATGAAATGAATGAATCCTGCTTGTGACTTTTCTTTCCTCAGTACTGCCGGAGTTCCACTTTCTCCCAACATGTTCTACAGTACAGCTCTTAAAGGTACAGGCATACCATCCCAACCTGTGTGTGTGTGTGTGTGTGTGTGTGTGAGAGAGAGAGAGAGAGAGAGAGAGAGGGAAAGAGAAAGAGAAAATTCCTCAGTCTCTTCTACAAGAATTAATTGCTAATACTAATGCCACTTATTTAAAATTATCAGGGTTTTAAACTCCCTTTGAATTAGCCTTATTTGAGAAGACACTTTCTTCTAAGCAATGACAAAGCAAATATGCAGCCTCAAGGATTCAGTATACAAATGGCTGTGATTATCCACACAAAAGGGAGATGGCAGCTGGTGTTCTAATTGCCCAGGAAGTGGGTTACTAAGCAAGCTTCTCCTCACCCAATTTGCTATTTCCCCCTGGGGGATGTAGCCACACAATTCACTCTCTGCAGACTGCAATCACTCCTACTTAAAGCCCAGTTCAAAAATATCTTATTGTAAACTATTACAATTCCAAATCTGGCAGGGTCCAAGTAATATCATCATCATCATCATCATCACAACAATAATAGCAATTGCTACAACGGGAGCTTTAATTTGATTATACAATTTACTTTCCCCCAAAATCATTTCCCCTTTAACAGATGGTCTTGTTTTCCCACTAAAATAATAGTTCAAAGCATTGGAGTGGCTCTCAATCACTGTCCTCTAGGCAATCAATACATAATATAATGAGAGGTTGGACATTTGTGAAAATGTACCGAGGTACTATGCTTCATATTTGCTTTAGCTATAAACTGAGCTTTTCTCATTTGTGTGTGTGCGCAATTCAATAAGAATAGCTAGTTACCAAGGAGACACACACATACACACATACATACATCCCGATGATTCAGAGAGACCAACCGGTTTAAGCTTTTGGCATTACTGTATCTTCTTAATTCAAGAGACCATAACAGTTTAAATGGGAAGGAGGCGGAGGGAGAAGGGAATATGAGAAAAGTCAGAAAGGACGTGCCTGCTGCCTTCCAGCACCAAGGACACTTCCGATTGTTTAGCAGGGGAAAGGAATTAGCCATCAAGAGATGTAAGATGTAAATGAATTGAAGTAAGAATTCTCCAGAGCACCCTTGAGTTTGGAATCAGAAGAGAACAGAGGGAGAATCAAATGGGAAATGCAATGCAAGGGCAATGACAATCCAGATGGAACTGATTAAAGACAAAGCTGAGAAGACTCTATTTGCATCCAGGGGTGAAGAACAAAACCATGAGCCCCTGGAGAGGAGTCTTGGTTACGCCGCATTCTTGGTGCTTCCATCAAGAGAAGCTGGGCGCCGTTTCTTCCTGCACTTTTCTAGAGAGAGGCAGACGGGGCTGAGATGTTTTTAAAACAAATTCCTTGTCTCAAGAATTGCTAAGAAAGAAACAATGCTAATTTGGATTCTGTGTCGGTGCTTATTGGTCTTTCGAAGGATTCCGATTGTTGTTTGAAATTCTGGCTCCAAACCTTCCTCTGCTTGCCTGTTGTTTCCACCCTGTTTCAGCAAATGGCAGGTGAATGATGGATTTGGCAAAGGAAACCGAGTAGAATCTGAAGCCTGACCCTCCTTCAACCATAATATCAACGAAACCTAGAAGAGGATCAGCTAACTAAAGAGATATAAACACTGCCAAAGATGAGTGGAATGTTCACAGATATGGCAATCCCTGCAAACTTCACTCAGACAAAGTTTGACTGAGACCAACTCAGCTCTTGTAGAGTCTCCAGTTTCAATGGAGTTTCTTCTCCCAGCAAGTGGATTGGCTTCATTGCTTTTAAGACAGTTCTTGGACTTTTTACTGGACCATTTTGCCATATATTTTTCACCCTCTTGATTTAGAAACAAATCTTTCAAGGCAAATTTCTTTGGAACACTGAGAAAAGCACCAGAACAATCAAACATCTGCATGTGAAGACTTACAAACACTTCCCACTCCCTGAAGTTGAAAACGGCAGAAGTATGTAGATTAAAGGAAATATTAACTTATTTGGCCAAAACCTACTAAAACCTCCATGTTGAAACAGCTGCACCACAGTTTCTAAGGTAACTGATCAATTAAAGATTGTCTAATAAAATATGGGCAACTGGAACTGTACGTCTGAAGGTCTATAAGACCAAGAAATTGTGTTTCAATTGCCTCTAGGAATTTAATTACCAAATCTCTAGATAGCATGATTCTTAAAGGAAGGAAGTTACATTAGTTTATTTTAGAATTGCATTGAGGGTTTTTTTTAAAGGCAACTATTTTCAAAAATTATTGTTGTTATAGTTATTCACGTAGCCAGATGTTTAGACTGGATCTGCTATTTTTATATCATCATGATGATCAGCATTGTTTTCTGACATGACTTACTTAAACTATCAAGTTAGCATAGCAGTGACCAACTTAAAGCAGTAACTAATACTATTGTTCAGACTGTTCTAGCAATAGAACAAAAGGCAATAGGGTAAAGAGTATTTCTGGAAATAAAAATAGTCCCAGTTTACCAGAGCATATAATGAGATAAATCTGGAGGGAGGAATGTACCTCAAAGATCAAAACTAGAAATTGTTGAAACAACATCAGAATATGAAGAAGCTTGGAACACAGAGAGAGGTTAAACCAAACAATAGATAAAGGTTAACTACTAAATACCCCTTTAATTTTTTTAAAGATATGTTATGCCAACTTCTGGAGAGAAATGCAAGATCCAAGTAGAATGTTTTTTTTTTTAATAAGGCTTTTTGAGCATCTTCTAATTAAAGAGAGATAAACTCAAAATATCCTACTAACTCTTCTGATCTTTGGATTGCAATAATATGCTGAGTTTAGTCCTTCAAACATTTTTATAGACTTCCTTATGATTTTGTTTTAGAAAACAATCATGTATTTGTTCCATTTATTTCACTCTCATTTAATGCCTGCAGTGCCATCATAAGCAGAAGCACCAAGTCAGAAATAACATGCATGAAATTCACCTGATCTGAATTCATGCTAAGAAAAGTACATCGAATTTAGTGAGGTCTCCATCCTAGCAAACAGGGTCAGGATTGCTTAGCTTTGATTGACATGCACACTTTATTAGCAATCTTATCAGGTAATGTTAATTTAAATAATAGTCACAATTTTCTGACTTAACAGTGGCTGTCAATTTAAAAAGCCAATGATATTGATGCTATCTTTCACTTAAGTGTAAACTGTGATCAGTTGGATAGGAAGGAATCATCTAAAACTGGCTGCTTTTCTATTTGAATCCAAGGTCATCCAGAAAGGCAAGCAACTTCAATTTCACGAAAAAAATTCATTTCTAGCTTATACGTAATGTTTGAGAGGCCTATTGTCGTCATTGGTTTGGGTCAAAAGCTAAAATGCATGGACTTTCTGGAGGATATTTCTATGGCAGGATTAATTTCAAAAATTAAATTGGAATGTTTACATTCTAATTTGATACCAAATAAATAAGCTTTTTACAGGAGCATCCATCTTCTGTTTGATACACTATTTCTGTACAGAAATAGGATCTGTTTTTTTTTTTAATTATTGCAGGCTTTAAAGATTGATATGATTTTTTGAATCTGTTGTAGGAACCATACAGTAGGCTCATATTTATGTTCTGAACTTTGATATGGTGGTCTGTATATAAGTTTTTGAACTTCCACTGACTTTCATGCAAGTTTAGTAAATACCGAAATGTTATTGACTAACCATCCAATTAGTTTGCTAGTTCCTCTTTAAGGAACACATTACTATTTCAGCAGTGACCTAGCAAGAGCTGGGAAATGATAAAGAGATGGAAGTCTTGGATTTGGCACCATCAATTTTGGAAAGTTCTACTTGGCAACTGACCTAAAGTAAAAATCTGAAGGCCAATCAAGAAATAAGCTCACTGTGTTGTGTGCTCTGAGGATGTTACATGCTTCCGGGGAATGAAACATGGCCCAGACCACTCACCCAAAGAACAACTTGATGCAAAGAAGAGTGAGCATGCCCAGCACTTGCTCAAAGATCAGGGTATTATTCTTATGGGTTATTTGAGAAGTCAGTTGCTAGACTCATCCCGATGTCTGAAGACGTTATACCAGGAGAAGCTACCCTTGAGGAAAGGGGGAAGTTGCCAAAGCGACTCAACTTACATGACTTTTCTAAACATGGGTAAACCTACATTTCTTTTTCTTTCTTTCTTTCTTTCTTTCTTTCTTTCTTTCTTTCTTTCTTT
>BLBF01000040.1:8823538-8841333 GCA_015471245.1 Laticauda colubrina | reverse complement strand
ATAGATAGATAGATAGATAGATAGATAGATAGATAGATAGATAGATAGATAGATAGACAGATGATAGACAGACAGACAGACAGATGATAGGTGATAGATAGATATAGATAGTTAGATATAGATAGATATATAGATAATATAGATGTATAGATATATATTCTATATATAGAATATAATTTATATTATATTCTATATATAGATATGGTTTACTATTGCTTTTTACTAATACAGAGTCTTTCTCTTACATCCGCAATGGGAGACCAGAACTGCCATTTCCATCCAGGGTGGCTGTTAAGTGAACCATGTCCAATTTCATGATCTTTCTTGTCGCGGTTGTGAAGCGAATTGCTGTCAGGGCTCCAACAAATCTACCTTCATTCAAATAAAAAGTCTCTAGCTGCATCTCAGAGTAAAGAAAATTGATTTATTAGATGTTGCCATGTTGGCGCGTGGCTGGGTGCAGCCAATACTAAATTACATCATACATTTCCCCTTTGACCCTGGTCTTTCCCCCACCCCCTGGATGTGTCTTCTCCAATGGGACCCATCCATCTCCAAGAGTCATCCATCATGCTCTCCAATAACCTTATGCTTCGACAACTTTGGGCTACCGGGGTGATTATCTAGGCATTTCAAGAATGTCTTGTTTTCCCCCCACTCCCTTTTTCTGGCAGCTAAAAAAAAACAAAGGAATATCTTTTTAGTTGACATTCAGCTCCCCTCACTTCCTGAAGGTGACCTGTTCAGTTGTTACATGAATTATGCAATTGTTAAGTGAATCCAACTTCCCCCATTGATTTTGTGTGTCAGAAACCAGATGGGAAGGTCTCAAATGGTTATCACATGAGCCCTGGATATTGCAACCATTGTAAATGCATCTGGTTGCCAAGCACCCAAATTTTGATCATCAAAATTGTGGGCATGCTATGACAATTGTTTGTGCAAGGACCAGTTGTAAATCACCTTTTTCACTGCCATTATAACTTTGAATGTCCACTAAATGAATGGTTGTAAGTTGAGAACTACTTGTATAGGTGGTGTTGTTTTTTTTCATTTCCCACCCAGTTTACAACCTTGGCCTGTCCCAGTGATCCCTGACCAAATATTAACCAGATTTGACCCTGCTTTGCTTTAGTGGATTTAAGCTTTGAAGCAGATTCTTTCTGACATGGGAAAGAAACAAGGGAAAGAAAAATAAACAAAGTTTCTTACCTAAAAGCTCTGGCCTTCTAATCTATTAGATTAAAAATAAACAAATTCATTTATTTCTGCCAAGGGAGACTTAAGACTCTAATTTAAGAGAATGAACTGATGGCAGCTTATTAAAGAAGTGTACTAGGCATGATAGCCATAAGAGCGTCTGTTTCTGAAAATCCAAGATTAACCTCTTCCTCATCTGATGCCCAATACAACTGGAATATTAAAATGCCCTGGTTAGATTACAGAATTGGAAGGGACCTTGCAGGACATCTCATCACACTATTTTCCAAGGCACATGAAGGCCAGACAAGGAATAATGGATGGAAATTGTCCTTTTTGCATCCACTTCTGCAATTATGCTTCATGTCTCTGACCTCTTTGTGAGAGATGTTCTGTTCTACAACTGCTGAATATCTGATTTGGGAGCTGGGACTAAAGAAACATTAAACATGACCAAGTCTTCCAATTCCTGCTTATTTAGAAGATCACCCATCGAGTGTCTCTATTCTGGCATGGCAGTGGTTGATGAACTAGCTTGTTTTTACAAAGAGAAGGCAAAACCGAATCAATTACATCTGTGGAGAAGGACATAAAGAAAATTTGCTATGGATTTCTGTCAGAAAGTCTGAGCGATCTTCCAAAACTGACCTCAGCATGGTGTAGATCAGAGCTCTGAAAAGAATTCACTAGTAATGTCTGCCTTCTTTTGATCACACATATATGGCAAGGCAGATGTTTGGGGAAAGAAACAACATCTGAAAATCAGCATATATTTCTGAAAGTTGCACGTGAAAAAGCATGCATTACAAATTTTTTAAAGCATGTATTACTGGCATTAAAAAAGCCTACTTTAGAGACATTTAGGTTAAAATACCTGCCTTTGAGTGATTCGTGTAAAAGAAAACAGTGGGAAATTCGTACTCTAAAAACTTTAGAGGAAATTGCTTTAAAAATTGGGATGTGTTATATTACAAACCAGGTATTTTAGGAAAACTGCTGTATTTTGTGAATGGCAAGTTTTTCTTTTTTTTTTAAAGATGGATATAAAACTACCTTCTGGAATCAAATACAGCAGAGATGGTATTCATCAGTTCTAACCAGTTCTGGAGAACTGATAGCGGGAATTTTGAGTAGTTCAGAGAACTGGCAAATACCACCTCTGACTGGCCCTGCCCAATCTATTCTGTGCCTCCTGAGTCCCAGCTGATTGGCTGGGTCTTCTTTTGTTGCCCTGCACAGGAGAACGGAGCTGGAAAGCAGGTTAGTGGGGTCAGGAGGGAGTGGAGATTTTGCAGTAATCTTCCCCCAGAAGTGGGGAGGGAATGGGGATTTTACAGTATCCTTCCCCTGCCATGCCCACCAAGCCACACCCACAGAACCGGTAGTAAAAAATTTTGAATCCCACCACTGAAATATAGCCTTCATAATTCAAATATTAAAACAGAACATTGGTACTGAATTATACAGCCATATCTCAAGATCAGCATGTCATCTAAAGTAAAATACTTGCCTTGGTCATTCAATGCCTGATCCATATATTTGGACTGTCGCACCTAGGTTTAACTACACAATCCATAATGGAAGGGCTACCTATTGATTGATTGATTAATTCATTGATTGATGGGTTTGGTTTGGTATATATAGCCTTCCATCTTACATATGTCATTTTGGATGACTTACAAGATAAAATACAAGAAATGAGCCTCCAAATTTAAAAAAAAAACATGCAAGCATTAAAATATTAATATAGTTAAAATGGTGCCATATTATCAATGGAAAAAGCACAAACAATTCAAGAATAATATAAGTATTTATAAGCTCCACACCACCACTAACTGATTGCAGAGCCATATTTTCAGGGTTTTCTGGATGGTCAGCAAGGTTGGGGCCAATCTGACCTCAGGGTAATTGAGACTTGCAAGATTGTTCTCAGCCCTCCAGGGTAGACTAAACTTGGAAGCCAAATATTACCCATGAGGTAATATTAGTTTGATTATAAGATTATAATAACAGAATCTTGTAAGTCTGAACGTTCTTCCCCTTTCTGTCCCTTTACGTTCATGAGAACTAGAAGGGTTAGGTCCAAGATGCTTTCATAAATTATATTCTAACATATTTCTTTTATCTGACCATTGTTTTAGTTGTGACTCTTCTCCCTGTTCCTCAAGGTTATGGTTCACCTTGTGAGGAGGTCCAGACAAGAAACAAAGCCCAGAGTTCTGGCACTATCTTTATTCTAAGGCTCCATTAACAGAATCTTGAAAGTGTGAAAGTATCCCTTCTCCTCCCTCTCTTTTACTCTGCTGCAAATGAGGGAAAGTCCTTTCTGAGAACCTTTGCCATCCTTCTTCCTTCAGGCTCAAATTTCATTTGTAAGACTGTTGTCTAGGCTGCAACTCTTCTTCCTGTCTCTCAAGGCCATCCCTACATACCATTACAGGTCTTCCTTCCCATTACATTGGCTTCTGTTCCTTAAGCCCCTGTCACACTGCACCAACGGATGCAAAAAGGATGTAAAATGGACAAAAAAGCTTGCCATCCATTGGTTAACGCGATGTATCCATTCTGTACTCACTGCCTCCGTTTTGCTTCCTCTCTATCCCTCCAGCATCCGTTTATGGACGATTCATCCGCTCAGAAAGTTTTGAGCTGCTCAAAAATTTTGTGCAGAAAATGTATCCAATTCGTCTGTTCTGCATCCACTATGCATCCGCTAGGCATCCGTTCTGCATCCATTACGCATCCGCTATATCCGCTAGGCATCCGTTCCGCATCCGCGCAACTCGCATCTGCTCGGACGCAGGGAGGAAGCGGAACGGACACGGAACGGATGCAGAACAGATGCCTAGCGGATGCAGCATGGAAACAAAGCATTTAAAACAGAAAAAACGTTCGCAGAGAGGACCTATCTCGGATATTAAGGATGTCTAGAGGATGCCTAGAGGATGCCTAGAGGATACAAAGGGACACTTATACTGCCTATAAAAAGGGGGAGCAACTCACCTGCATCTCACTTTCAGACCAGCAGCCCAGCTGTGAAGACCTCTGCAGCCTTCATCTGACTCTTCCTCTTCCACAGCATCCAGTCATGTCCACCGTGGATCGTAACACAGTCCTTTTGGCAGCCACCATCCTTCTGCAACAGTGCGAAGCCATCTACAGGCTCTGTGAACTCTACTACGGGAAGAAAAAGAGGCAGCCAAGAAGCATCTGGGTCCAAAGATGGATCACCAGAAGAGCAGAGTACGGACTGTACAACAAGCTGATGGTGGAGCTCAGGAATGAAGACACTCGTGCATTCCAGAACTTCATGAGGATGCCTCCAGCCATGTTTGACGAAGTTGTGCAGCGGCTGACACCCAGGTTGACCAAGGCAAACACCAACTTCCGGCTCAACCTGGAACCTGGGCTCAAGGTAGCACTGACTCTGTGCCACCTGGCCTCAGGGACCACGTAGAGGAACATGCAGTACGGCTGGAGGGTGCCACACAACACCATCAGCATTGTGGTCACAGAAGTGGTGCAGGCCATCATCAAAGAATACCTGGAGGAGCTCCTCCAGTGCCCCTCCACTGAAGAAGGATGGAAGAAAGTTGCAGAGCAGTGGTATCAGAGGTGGAACTTCCCCCACACCGTTGGAGCCATAGACGGCAAGCACGTGGCCTGCAAAGCACCACCCAAGTCGGGCTCCACTTATTTCAACTACAAGGGCTTCTTCAGCATTGTCCTCTTTGCCATGGTCGATGCTGATTACAAGTTCATGTACATCGATGCTTCAGGCAACGGCTCATCTTCAGATGCCCAGGTATACAATGCTAGTCACCTCAAGGAGGGGCTGGAAGGCAACCTCATCATGGGCTTCCCAGATCAAGACCCCCTGCCCAATGACACACAAGATGTGCCCTACTTCATTGTGGGGGATGACGCCTTCTCCCTCAGAACCTACCTCATGAAGCCCTACACCTCCACTCCTCACCCGTGAAGAGAGGATCTTCAACTACAGGCTGTCCAGGGCAAGGCGGGTGGTGGAGAACGCCTTTGGCATCCTGGCCAACAGGTTCCAGGTACTTCTCACTACCATGCAGCATCACCCAGAGACCGTGAGGAGGATCGTGGAAGCTTGCTGCATCCTGCACAATCTCATGCGCACCCGCTACCCAGTCTTGCAGAACAGACCAGCTGAGAGAGGAGAACTATGCTGGTGCGGATGGTGTCCCTGATCTCCAGCAGGACAGTGTGGCTCTGGCCCTCCTGCTGTCTGGCTCTCTGCCTTTCTGTGGAGGTGGAGCTGGGGTGGTGGTGGATGCGGCTACGGCTGTGGTGGATGCGACGTCTGCTTTCTCCCACTGCACCAGGGAGTCCTCCACGTGCTCCACCACGGTTACAACACCTGTCCGCGGGTTCTCCGCTGTGGCACGCTCCACAGAAACCTGCATGGAGACAGGGACTGACTCTCGGCTGGAAGAGGACTGGCTCTCAGCAGGCTGCCAGAGAGAGAAGGTAGTGAGAGGGGCTGCTGGTGCTCCTCGGTGGCGGATCTCACTCTCCAGGAAGCTGCACCTGGCCATGACGTAGGTCTCTCTGTCCGTCAACTTAACCGTGGCCTGGCCAGATTTCTTCAGGTGCAGCTTCCCATACCAGGTGTGCATGTGCTTCCACTAGCCGAGGAGCACCTCTGAAGTGTAACCCATACTCTCCGCCCTCTCTCTCCAAGCAGCCTGCTTCCTTTTGGTGTCCCTGTACAGCCGGTGTCACTTCCGCCACAGATAGTCTTTCTCTCTCAGCCACTCCAGCACCTCATCCTCATGTTCCTCCTCAATATAGTATTGCCTCCTCTCCCGTCCCCGCATACGCCTCTTCCTCCCTTTGGCAGGACCAGATGGGCCCTCATCAGAGGGGTTCCCAGGTAGTAGGGGCTGCTCCTCCACACCACCACCAGCAGCAGCACCAGCAGCACCAGCAGGATCATCATCATCATCATCATCATCATCATCACCAGCAGAATCATAATCATCATCATCAGCAGCAGCAGCAGCAACAGCAGCAGGATCATCATCATCATCATCAGCAGCAGCAGCAGCAGCACCAGCACCAGCACCAGCACCAGCACCAGCACCAGCAGGATCAGCAGCAGCACCAGCACCAGCAGCAGCACGAGCAGGACCAGGAGCATGAGCAGGACGAGCAGGACGAGCAAGACCAGGAGCACGAGCAGTACGAGCAAGTCCAGGAACACAAGCAGGACGAACACGACCAGCAGGACCAGGAGCAGCTTCAGCAGAGTAAGCACCAGCAGAAGCACCACCACCAGGAGCAGCTTCAGCAGAAGCTCCAGCACCAGAAGAGCGAGCCCGAGCAGCAGAAGCCCCAGCAGAAGCAGAGTCAGGGACAGGGGGTGGGAGGGTGGCCCTGTCCCTCTTGCCAGGGATGGCAGAAGGTTGCTGAGGCTTTCGCTTCTTCTCCATGGTTGTGGGGTTGCTGGCTGGCAGGGAGGCTGGCAGGGAGGCTGGCAGGCACCAAGGCTGGCAGGAAGGCTGGCACCAAGGCTTGCAGGAAGCCTGGCAGGCAGGCTGGCAGGAAGGCTGGCAGGAAGGCTGGCAGGAAGGCAGGCAGGCAGGCTGGCACCAAAGCTGGCAGGCAGACTGGCTGGCAGGGAGGCTGGAAGGCAGGCTGGCAGCAAGGCTGGCAGGCAGGCAGAGAGCAAGGCTGGCAGGGAGGCTGGCCAGGAGGCTTGGAGGCAGGCTGGCAGGAAGGCTGGCAGCAAGGCTTGCAGGAAGGCATGCAGGCAGGGCAGGCAAGGACTCGATGTATCCAGCAGCAGGTCTTTCCTCCGAATGCTGGCCACGTGCGAGCTGCTTCCCTTTATATCCGCGTGGCTTACACAATGCATCCCCCCCGCATGTGCAGTTAACGCTCGGCATCCGTTCGGCTTCTGCTGTGCATCCGCTAGGCTTCCGCTCTGCATCTGCTTCATCCGCTGTGCATCCGCTGTGCATCCGCTCTTTCCGTTCCACGTCCGCTTTGCTGAGGTCCCCCGGAAACCTAGCGGATGTGCCATCCGCTCCCATCCTCTTCCATCCGCTGGGCTTCCGCTCCACATCCACTTTCCATCCACTCTGCGTCCTCCCCGCGTCCATTCCTTTCCGTGTTATCCCCTCCGGTTATGCAAATTTTTGCCCCTTTTGAGAGCGGATAACAACGGATGGAACATTTTGCTCGTCCGTTGTGTCCTTTTTACATATGTTTTGCATCCGTTGGGCAGTGTGACAGGGCCTTTAGATCAATGGAACTTTCCTGCTTGCCTCAAGAAGACATAAAGCAGGGGTGTCAAACTCAAAGCCCGTGAGTGGAATCCGGCCTGTGGGTGCTTAAATCTGGCCCATGTGGGTGTCCTGGAAACAGCAAAGGAACAACCAATGGTGCCTCTGACAGCAAGAATGGAGTTAGATTTTTACTGGCAAAGTGTTTGGGCTACCACAGGTGCCCCCAACACATATGATGTTGAGCTAGCCATGCCCACCTAGGCCCCTGAGGTCAAACACAACCCTGATGCAGTCCTCAATGAAATCGAGTTTGACACACCTGACATAAAACAATGTTCCAGATACATGTGTGATGCCATCAATTATGGGTTAACCCTGAATGACACCTTATGGGTTCAGCAAGGTAGACTGACACAACATGTAATAACCATCCCTCTCTAATTGCTGCAACCAGCTGGTCAGCACCATTCTAACTTCCACATAAGTGAAATATTAAATCCACTCTTAATATCTTAATATCTGTAGATATTAGATATTAGAAAGGGTGGCTCAGTGGCTAAGACTCTGAGCTTGTCAATTAGAAAGGTCAGCAGTTCAGCAGTTCGAATCCCTAGCACCGCATAATGGAGTGAGCTTCTGTTACTTGTCCCAGCTTCTGCCAACCTGGCAGTTCGAAAGCATGTAAAAATGCAAGTAGAAAAATAGGGACCACTTTGGTGGGAAGGTAATGGCATTCCATGCGCCTTCAGCATTTAGTCATGCCAGCCACATGACCACAGACAGCGCTGGCTCTTCAGCTTTGCAATGGTGGTGAGCACCACCCCCAGAACCATAAACATCTAGCACATATATGTAAGGGGAACCTTTACCTTAATATCTCAGACTTTATGCCTTTCATTGCATGATTTCCTTGGTGCATTTTCTAGCAATTGCTTTTTCAGGTATCCTAGAACTGTTTAAAAATTGAAGCTTTATAGGAAGAGAGCTCCAGAGTGCTTATGATTTGTCTACAGGAAGGTAGTTAAGTGGCCATTACTACTTGGGCAGCACATCAAGTGTTGTGCATAAGGGCAGCAAACAATAATTAGTGCGCAAAGATGTGGCCTATCTCTTCCTCTTGCTCTTGAATTGTAGTCTTAAAAAAAAAAGAATAAAGACCATGCTGAGACTTAACATCTGTCTTTTGCTTCAGCTGTTGTGCAAAGGATAGTGAGCAGGAGTCAAAAGACGCTTGCAATGTTTCGTTGGTCTTCTGTTGCTACGGCAACTGCCTCCTTGTTATCAGTATCTTGTCTTCCTCCGTCACATTTGGGCATTTGCACTCAAAGAGTCAAGCAGAAGTCAGGTCTTATGGAGCAAGAAAGAAAAGGAAGTTGTATAAAAATACACTGTAAACATAAATCAGACTTCATTCCTTCCTCTCCTGATACATACAAATTAATTGAAAGTTTTAAAAAAAAAAAAAATCAACATTTTTTCCCTCATGAAGCAGGCCAACATATTCCAAGGCAATCTAAATCCTGTTATGGTTTTTTGGCATGACCATTAAATATGAGGTCTGCAAAAATACCAAACTGCTTTTAATTCTGTCCAGGATTTAACTATATTTCAGCTATCAATTTAATATCTATTGCTGTGATGTCAATTTCTGGAATATCATTTTTTTTTCTCACCAAATAAGTGATGTTACTTCCCTAGTAATCTTTTGTTCCTGTGAAATTAGGGGGATAGTTTTATTAGCATTGAATTTAATAGAAAGATTATCTTTACCTGACTGGAACTTATTAATTATGTGCAATAAGAGCTTTATTGTTATCTACTACAAGTTCCAACTTCACAGATAATCTCATTTTTAAAAGTTACTTTAAAAAACTATTTTGCTTACATAGATAGTCTATTAACTGTTAATTGTTAACATATGAGATCATGGCAATAACGATTAGAAGAGGTTTTCCAATAAAATAAATATGGAACAACTTTCTAACTGCACAAACTGTGTAAGCTAAAGGGAGTTTTCCTTGGCTAACAATAATTTTATTCATAACCTCTAGAGAAGAACATTTATGGTAATGAATTGATCTTTTAGTTAATTCTGATTTTAAGAAGCCAGCTATAACTAGCTGCATTACTGAAATGAAGCTTTATATTCCATGTAAATGACAAACTTCTGAATTCATCCAAATGATTCATTGATTGAAGCTTCTACTAAATATGATAAACACAACTGTTATTTAACTTGGCCAATATATTAGTGAGCACGAGAGTAAAGATGGAGAAATTGGAGACATCCAGAGACTTAAAGGTTCTGAAAGTAAAACATTGACAGAAATTAAAATGTTGAAATGATGCAGGCATTGTTGTTATTGTTGTTGTTAGTTGCAAAGTCATGTCCGAACCATTGTGACCCCATGGACAACGTTCCTTCAGGCCTTCCTGTCTTCTACCATCTTCTAGAGTCCATTTAAGCTCACACCGACTGCTTTAGTGATTCCATCCAGCTGCCTCATCCTCTTCTGTCCCGTTCTTTTTTTGCCCTCAACTGTTCCCTGCATTAGGCTCTTCTCCAGTGAGTCCTTCCTTCTCATTAGGTGGCCAAAGTATTTGAGTTCCATCTTCAGGATCTGGCCTTATAAAGAGCAGTCAGGGTTGATCTTCTCTAGGGCTGACCAGTTTGATCGCCTTGCAGTCCAAGGGACTCGCAGGATTCTTCTCTAGCACCAGAGTTCAAAGGCCTTAGTTCTTTGGCACTCAGCCTTTTTTATGGTCCAACATTCTCAGCCATACATTACAACTGGGAAAACCACAGCACTTTTGTTGGCAGGGTGATATATCTGGTTTTTTAGTATGCTGTCTAGATTTGCCATAACTTTCCTCCCCAGGAGCAAAGAGATTTCTTGGCTGCAGTCCCCATCTGCAGTGAATTTGGAGCTCAGGAAAATAAAATCTAATGCAGGCATACATTTCTTTAATTATTGTTATAAATGTTTAATTAAATAATTAAAAACATTTGTTTAGCCGCTCATTTTATACTGAAGTCTGGGTGGCTGTCAATCAATAAACATATCATGGAGACAGAGAAAAATCTTATTTCTATTGGAAAGCTGACAATCAGGTATGGCACTGGCTAGATTCCCTTCCTTCATTAATTTTTTTTTACAAATTCTTTTCCTCAGAATCTCAGTAGAATTAAGACTCAAGATGGCAGATACACTAGTCTTCTCCATAAAAGGTGAAAAATCTATGGGGATTCTCAGTCATCCAAGTTATGGTTGTCCCAAAGATGCTTTTTCAAGAGGCAACTGGACTTTCTGATTTTTCTTTGATTTTTTTTTCTTTGATTTTTTTTCAAAAGCCATGATGGCACAGTGGTCATAGTGCAGTACTGCAGACTACTTCTGCTGACTGCAATTTGGCAGCTCAAATCTCACCAGGCTCAAGGTTGACTCACACTTCCATCCTTCCAAGGTGAGTAAAATGAAGACCAAGATTGTTGGGGGCAATAGACTGACTCTGTAAACCAGTTAGAGAGGACTGTAAAACACTGTCAAGTGGTATATGTCTAAATGCTATTGCTATTGCCTCTTGAAAAAGCATATTTGAAACATAAAAAGGGGAAAGTTCTCCTCTTCTAAATGCAGCTATGGTGCTCCAAAGCAGACAGTATGACATAAAGTGATATCTCAGTACTCATTGTTAATCAATTCCGAAGGTGCGATGAGTACCAAAAATGCCAAACAGTTTTTTTCCCACAGTTTTTTTTCCAACCCCCTCAATGATGAAGCACCCACAACTTCTGAATGCAAAGCTGTTCCACTGATTAATTGTCCTCACTGTTAGGAAGTTTCTCCTTAATTCCAAGTTGCTTCTCTCCTTGACTGGTTTCCATCCATTGTTTCTTGTCTCACCTTCTGGTGCTTTGGAAAACAGCAAGGCATTTTTAAAAAGAGGTGGAAAAATAGAAACTTACTTACTTTAAACCTTACTTTTTAAACAACTTTAAAAGATTTTTAACACTTCTTTTATGAAGCAAGGATCTTGCTTCACTGGTTCAATTTATGTTTTGGGCTAAATCATTTTGGAGGTTACTACATTGTTTGTCTTTCATTCTCCCCTACCCCCAAACATCTAAGAGGAATATTTCAAAAGTTCAGTAAAGTCCCTGAAGATATTCTGCTAAAACATGATGCATGATATTGTTTAATGGACTGATCATTCTTCCTCTTTTATACCCATTTTATGAAAAAAAATGCCTTCAGGTTTGTAATGCTTCTGCATTAAAGCTAATCATTTTTTTATTGCATCTCAAAGTGCTTTAAGAGTCAAATTGAATCAGTTTGCCTTCAGGGCTTCTGGTTTGAGTCCCTTCAGTGACTGACAGAAATCCGAGAGCATGCACGGTTTTGGTCTGGGCTCACCGCTGGAGCACCCCGAGCCAGCTGGTTTTGGGGCTAAGCCACCCCATAGAGGTGGTGAAGAGGGGGGAGACTGCCAGCAGGGTTGAGGAGAGCCGCATCTTTCCTCCTCAGCTGGCCATTACTCCCTTTCCCAAAGGTGGTTGCAGCGATGGTCAGAAATGGCCACCTCAAAGAAGAACTTGACTGGAAAAGAATGTGCAGGAGGAAGAAAAGAAGTGAAAGTTTTGGCTGACCAGGTTAAATTGCAAAGGAACAACTAAGGTACACTGGAATTTAAACTTACAAAAAAATAACATCATTCCCAAAGAAGAGTCAGAAGCAGCGAAGGAAAGTGAAAGGGAAAGGTTTGCTGTTTTTTTTCTCTCCCTCTCCCTATACTGACAACTAAGAGACTTAAGTAAGAAATTGGAAAAATCCACTTTGACATCAACAGGCAATTAAGCTGAAAATAAACCAAAATGTCAAAGGGATAATAAAGATTTCTGGACACTTAAAAAAAATTTATAAGCTGGAAGGGAGAGAAAAAGAATAAAAGGGCAGGATCTGGAAAAAGGGAGGAGACTGTCTGGAATTAAAAAGAATCTACAGTAAAACTTCAATAAGACTTCTAAAAGATACATTTTAACTGAAACTTTGTAACTGAACAGTAGAACCCCAGGAAGAGAAAGTGAAAAAAAAAGAGCAAAAAGAAACAGCTTTTGTGTATTTGGATTGCTTGGTGATCTTTGAATTCTTGGTTATTTATTGTATTTGAATGACTAAAATTACTCAGGTGATTGTTTAAAAAATTATATAATTGCACTACTTTTGAATGAATTGAAAATGGAACTTAAAAAGTACAAAGAAGATGCACAAGAAGGGAGGGCTTCTTTTGGCTTCGTTTTTCAATTCTTAGAAATGGAGATTTGGAACTATGAGAAACAACAAGAAACATCTGCAAAACCAGAAGACTGGGACAAAGAAAAAGCCATCTTTAATGAACAAGTAATTCTATGTGGGGAAGAAAAAGGAAAGGGGGGGGGAGAAAATGAAGAAATTAAGACTTAAAAAAACAACCAAAGAAAAGAAAAATAATTCAAAAAATAAGTATAATACTGGAAAGCAACAGAAGAGGGGAATACAGAAGAGAGAAATAGAGGTAGAGAGACAAGGGGTTAAAAAGGGGAGAGAGAAGAAGAGAGGGAAGAAGGAAAGGAAAAGAAGTTATAAAGGATTGGAACAAGATATGAAGAAACAGGATTTATTTAGAGATAATGGGTGAAAATTTAATTGAAAAAGTGATTCTATAAAGGTACATAAGATTGTATTGTTATATTAGTAATAGAAATAACTTTAGAAAATTGGAAACAATGTATGGTTAAAATGAGGGATAAAGTAGTGTGATTTAGTGAAATGTTTGTAAATAAAATAAATGAGAAAACTGAATTAGGAAGGGACGGGAACATTTTAATTAGTTAATGTTTTATAAAATATAAGTGAAGAGGGGAGGATTAATGATGGAAAGCTTATAACTGTTCCCATAGAAGTATGATATTTAATTGAAAAGTAATGTTAAAGAAGTTAAGATTTTAATGAATATTAACATCAATGATAGAATTGAATTGGAATGGAATGTGTTGTTTTAACTACATATATTTATAATTTTTTTTTTTTAAGAATATAGTGTGTATTTTAAGAATGTACCAAGCAGAATCTGAATGGAAGTTATGTTGAATGTTATAACTTTAGGGTATATATTGAAGGTGAAAATAAGAGTTAAATGGATAAACTTAAAAGATATAAAGGTGTCATACTCCAATCAGCAACTACAGGAGAAACTTTGTTTAATGAGAAAAGATAATAGATAATTGAAACAGGACAGACAAAAAATATAAATATAATGATTTGAATTGAGACGAGATAATTAAAATAAAATTGAGAAAATTAAAAGAGGGGAGAAGCTATGTACAAAATGTAAAACAGTAATAAGATATGGAATAGTACGTAAAAATGAGCATGAAATTGAATTTGTGTCTGTACGAAGAAATGTAACCCAGGACTACAACCCATCTTTCAAAAAAGATGTTTTATTTGTATTTTTTTCTGTGAAAACTCAAAAATAATTTACAAAAAAAAGAAAAAAAAAGAATCAGTTTGCCTTCAGATCTTGAATCACAGTCTCAAATTGAATCAGGCCTTGATTGAATCTTGAATTTCTTCTTTGAATTAAATGAAAGCTTCTAATATCCACTCCGGCAACCCTGAAAATTGCACTCACACATGACTTGGTAGAGTACGTTTTCTGTTTAAGTTCCAGAGAATTCCTGGGGCTTAGTTCATACATCATCCTAACTCATAATGTAACTCCTTTGGTTTGGAGCTTAGCTCAGTCTGTCTGAACTGATCTACTGCTTTTATAAACTATGGTTTTGTCCACAAAATATCATGTGGAATCTGTGGTAGGGAGAGTGTAGATTGGGGAATCCTTGATTTAGGCTGGTTCCAGTTTGCATTGCCAAACTGCAAGAAAGATAAGTGGAATTGGAAAGAATGCAATGAAGAATAACAAAGATGGTTAAACCTAAAATGTCATGTGGTTGTGACATATAACTCATCAGAATCAATGGTAGGCTAAATCTGTCAATATTGGGGCAGAAGTGGACGGGAGGTGAGAGAATGCGAGAGCAAGTAGCTTAATTTTTTTTAATCATTGCTTATTTGTTTTGTTGAGAATTTCCTTTAGAAACTGTGTTGCAGGAGAAATAAATTAATGACTGGTGCTCTTGTATAAATTTAATGTGAGGATGTATGTGAATGGTAAGTAGTGCGATGGCCTAGAGGTAGAGCTCTTTCCTCAAAATCAGGAGGCTGTGAGTTCAATCCTAGGTAGAGGCAGATATTTCTCTCTCTGGGCACACTGAGTGTGATGACCCAGAGTGTAACACAAACTTAACAAAATCCAAAATGTAAATAAATGTCCTTTAATGCCTCCAACTTGGCCCCACTATTCAATAATTCTCAGTTGGAGATAAAACATATTCAAAAATAGTCTTCAAAAAAAAGCAATACAGTCCGAACTCAATGAGCAGATAGAGATGAAATAAAAAACTAAAGCAAACTACAATGAAGGAATTTCCATAACAGACCAGGATAAATAATTACCAACTTCAAGGAGATAACAAGGCACCGTCTGTTAGAAGGACACCAACCAAGATAACTTCAGCTCAAAATAAAACACACTTTGCTTCTGGCAATGCTGTGTTTTAACCATCTCTCTTATATACTATTCTCTCCAGCTGCAACCAATGAGGAGATCATGGCCGTTTCTTCTCTCATAAGCCAAGTTGTTTCCTTCTCCGTTCCTCCCTGCGTATCCTAGGATGAAGAGGGGATGGACCTGGTTCTTCATCTGACTGCCCAGCCAGCCTCTGCCCTTCCCCCGCCTCCTCTACAATCTCCAGAGCCACCCTCCACTCCCTGTCGGCTGTTCCTCCTCTCCCTCAGAGTCTGACTCCCACAAGGGTGTGACATTGAGAATATATCTGCTGAATAAAACTCTAAATTAGCAACAAGGAGGGCATCCGGCCAGTAAACACTCAGCTCCATTCAGTTGCCCAGACTCCACCCCCACAAGAGATTATGGGGTCATTAAAAGAGGATGATGATGTATGTGAATGGTATTTTTTCTTTACAGGTAGTCCTCAATGTACAACCATGATTAGTCCAGAATTTCTGTTGCTAAGCAAGGTGGCTGTTAAGTGAGTCACATGTCAGTTTATGATGGGTTTTGCATATAGTAAGCAAATCAGTGCATTTCTTCAGTGAATCATGCAGTAATTGAGCAAAGTCAGCTTTCCATTGACTTTGCTTGTATGAAGTGAGCTGGGAAGGTCACAAATGGAGATCATATAATCTTGAGATGCTGCAACCAACATACATATGTGCCAGTTGCCAAGCATTTAAATTTTGATCACGTGACTGAGTGAAATGCTCTGATTTTCATAAGTACAAGGAATTATCATAAATCGCTTTTTTCAGTACCATTGTAACGTTGAATGGTCACTGAGTGAATACTTGTAAGTTGAGAACTATCTCTACAATTATCTTTGCTAGGGTATGTGTTTGGCATTTGATAATTCTTCTGGCACAAAGTTTATCATAACTGTCCTTGTTTTTTTGCTGTGGCTCCATCACGTTTTTTACCTTGTTAGTAGAGGATTGCCAAACCACTCAGAATCTTTGTGAACTGGATACAGCCCCTAGCAAATAAATAAGTGAATCGAAGAATTGTACAGTTAAAAAAGGACCTTCATGATCATGTAATCCAAAACCCTGCCAAGGATAGGAATATTGTCCCAGACAAATTACTGTCCAATTTTTGCTTGAAACTTCCAGCAATGGGGCACCAACAAATTCAGAAGACAAGCTGAAAATTTCTTCCTATGAAAGCTTCCTGTCTTCCTATACTTCAATTAAATCTTAATAATCCATAGCAATGTTAAATTTTTGTGTGGAGTTTGTTCAATACAGATCAGAAGTGGTATTCAGTAGGTTCTGACTAGTTCTGAAGAACCAAAAGTGGAAATTTTGAGTAGTTTGGAGAACCGGCAAATACCACCTCTGATTGGCCCTGTCCCCATCTATTCCCTGCCTCCTGAGTCCAAGCTGATCGGCTGGGTGTTCTTTTGTTGCCTTGCACAGGAGAAAGGATCTGGAAAGCAGGTTAGTGAGGTGGGGAGGGAATGGGGATTTTACAGTATCCTTCCCCCTGGAGTGGGGTGGGAATTGAGACTTTGCAGTATCCTTCCGCTGCCACACAACCAATCCCACCACTGATATAGATACCAAAAGAGTCTTGCCTCTTGGAAATAGTTGAAGCCAATTGTTGGAGACCTTCCTGGGTCCCAGAGAAATTCAGAGAGATACATTTTTTCTGCCCATTAATTTGGTGGAGACTCACATATGCCCAGATGTGCTTTGCCCCTTTCCCCACATTTAAGCATCCATATATGATGAATGAGCAACAATGAAGAGCAACAATGAAGAAATATCAGCAATTAACTATTCCTTAACATCCTGACCATGGCTTCTGAACACTACTGATTGCACAGTCATCCAGAGGTGAATATGTTGAAATTCAGCCTCCAACTTTAGCTTCTTCAATGTTACATATTTATGTGATGGTGGGATGTGCTACTTTCCAGTTGTATGATGAAATGTAAGATTGGCCAGCAAAACTCTCCTGATGTTCTCAATGAAGCATTTAAATTGCAGTTTCGAGGAGCCAAATGTTGATGATGGTCCTCAGGGATTTTAAAATGTTGAGCTGTTTCCATTCAGCTCCACTTATCTTGGCATGATTGCTTGGAAAAGATTATAATCTCTGTTTCCTGATGATTAATGGTGTGGACCTGCTGTAACACCAGAGGATTGAGGATGTTTTGTTGGTCCCTTACTTCCTATTATATATCTGTATCAGTCATTAAAATATATCAAATATTGAATATGGATGCTTAAAATAATGAAGATCAGATATATTGATTATTTCTATTTCATCCATTTCCTCTGCTTTGGGATTCATAGATACTTTAACTCTATTTGCTTTTGTTATGTTGTGTGGTTGTTGTTTTTTTCCTTCATAAGACCGAAAAAAAGATTAACAAAGTTTCTGGAATTCTGTTCAGCACCTTTATTGTCAGTGGCTATCGGAGATGTCTCTGATATCTTCTATGGAAAGAAATAATATATTGCTTCTGGGTGTGTTTCTGGTCTCTTCTGATGTTGTGTCTGTCTGCATTTTTTTTGTATGATATATGTAAGTGCATTTTCAGCCCAGGATATGTACTATACATATGAGGTGTGTGTGTGTGTGTGTGTGTGTGTGTGTGTGTGTGTGTGAGAGAGAGAGAGAGAGAGAGAGAGAGAGAGAGAGAGGGAG
>BLBF01000040.1:8766495-8822832 GCA_015471245.1 Laticauda colubrina | reverse complement strand
TTCCTTCCTTCCTTCCTTCCTTCCTTCCTTCCTTCCTTCCTTCCTTCCTTCCTTCCTTCCTTCCTTCTTTCTTTCTTTCTTTCTTTCTTTCTTTCTTTCTTTCTTTCTTTCTTTCTTTCTTTCTTTCTTTCTTTCTTTGATTATGGATGATGAACTCCAAAATTCTGGACACAGAATTAAAGGATGGAGATTTGAATGTAGGTGTATGTGCATGCATTTTTCCTTGTTGCTAAGGCAAAGGAGAATTTGTGAAGATATTTTTTTCTATTCTGACAGTCTATTCTGACAGCATCCTGGGGTGTTTCTGTGATTGGATCTATCTGAGGTGAATTTCTTTTTCAATTGTTTCATGACAAAGAGGAGCATGTCAAGACCTGCATTAACGTACTGTATCTGCCAAGTTTCAGTCTCTCCAGGGCCCTAGTGCCAGTCTTTATACCATTTCTTTGTATTTGTGGTACCTGATTATTGTTTCAGAAGCCCACAACTTCCTTCAACCCTGCATGAATGAGGTAGACTTACAATAAGCAAATCAAAGAATAGACTTCATTTCAGCACCGGATTCCTAAGAAACAGGAATCATAAATAGGCAAATGTTTCTCCTTCACAATGCTTTATGATTCTTTCCACCATTTTTATGGATAGTAACTATACATTCTGTGCTATAATGCTTCCCTTAAGTTTATCTCTGTGAATGGGAGCATGAAGCACAAGACTGTGTGATTATCTGACTGATACATTTAAGATGAAAAGCTAAATTTCATGCAGGATTGTGTTTTATCCATGGACATGGTTGCATTCTATCAAGTTATTACTGTAGCAGGGAGGAACTGCTTAATTTTACTTTTTGTTTTGTTTTTAGCCATCATATTTGCACTGATGTGATACTCTTAATCTATATTTGAAAACACAAATGTACTCAATAGAATGGTATAGCTAAAAGTCTGTAGAGATTCTCAGTCATCCAGGTCATGGTTGTCCCAAAGTTGCTTTTTCTGGAGGCAAATGGATTTCTTGTTTTGTTTTTTTGGAGGGAGGGGTTATTGGATTATTATTATTATTATTATTATTTTTGGAATGTTGTGGGTGTAGGAATGGATTTCCAGAAAAAAAAATTGCAGACTACAGGAACCAGAAGCACCACTCAGGTTACTCTGAGGACACAGATAAATCTCCAATGGCCTCAATGACTCTTTAAAAGGATGCAAATGACCAGATGTCTGCAAGGAATATAAATCCTTCCATTCCCCACTATCCTGTCAGAGCTGAAGAAGCTTTTTGGATGAGAAGTGAAACATCTTCAGAGAAAAACAAGAAAGTCCAGTTGCCTTCAGTAATAGTAACTTTGGGATACTAAGTAGAATGTATCTATGTTCTTTTATGGCAGAACATTTCAGACAAAAATTGGCTTCTCTGTCTGAAATTTATCAGACTTTTCTGATGTTGTAGATCAGAGTGTACAACATATAGCCCCAAAAGTTTTTAATAGAGCTTCAAAGCCTTTCCATCACATGGCTTTTACAAACTAATTTCTAATGTAACAGAAGGAGCAATGTATTAATTCTATTCATAACATATTGAAATTGTTTGTGTGGATAGCAGAGTTTGTCAAAGTCTGGAATATCATACTAATTTAATTGTTTCAGCTACCATCTTTCACAAATTTAATTTTAATTTAACTTCTAGGGACCTCACCCCTATATTTAAGAGGTTAGATACAGACAGAGATTAAAAGAATTGGAAGGGATGTTGTAAGTCATCTAGTCCTCCCCCACCCCAAGCAAGAGACCTTACACCATTTTTGACAGTCTCTTCTTGAAAGTCCCTGTCACATTTTAAATGTTTTATTTTGCTCATTGAAATTTGTAATTTTTATTTGACAGATAAACATAAATATAAATAAATAGTTCTACCTGTCTTAGCAGTAATGGAGTCAAACAGAACTTTTCAAAGCTTGAATCAACCAGATGAACTAATTGCTTCCTGCAAAAGCTCACATCCTACCGGTATTTTCTCCTCTTTTATGTCCTATGGGAGGAGCTAATCATCTCTGGGGTATGGCTTTACTCCTGAGTTCAACCCTGCTTTCTCAATTGTTCTTGTCTTTTAGCAGCCCTGCGCATGCTCAGGCTGGAAACTGGCTCCCAGAGAAAAGCCTCTGGAGCCCGGGGAGGGCAAAAGCACTTTCCCCCACCATAGTGCAGAAGGCTGACTTAGGCCACACCCACCATGGCCATGCCCACCCAGCAACTGGGCAGAGAATGCTTTGCTAAATTTTTTGAAGCCCACTCCTGCACTGTAGTTGCAGGAACTGGGCTTGGCTAATCTTGTAAAGAGAAGGACCAGGGGAGACATGATAGCAGTCTTCCAATATTTGAGGGGCTACCACAGGGAGAAAGGGGTCAATCTATTTTCTAAAGCACCTGAAGGCCAAGGAATAATGGGTGGAAACTGAACAAGGAGAGATTCAACCTGGAAATAAGGAGAAACTTTCTGACAGTGAGAACAATCAACCCATGGAACAGCTTTTGCCTTCTGAAGTTGTGGGAGCGCCATCACTTGAGACTTTCAAGGAGAGATTGGACTGCCATTTGTCAGAAATTATTTAGGGTCTCCCGCTTGGGTGGGGGGTTGGACTAGATGACCTACAAGGTCCATCCAACTCTGATTATCTGTTATCTGTTATGTACTTAACTATATTCTACAAAGCAGAGTTGAAACAAAGTATGGCTTGGAATTATCTATGAATCTAGCCTAGCCATTAATTAATCCTTAATTAATTAATATATATGTATTCTAATCTGACCAGAATACATATTCAGCATTTCTCATCTGCATATTTCCTTGCTACAAATAATCATCATCCACTGCTTGCACTAAAGATACTCTGAATACTTACAAAGCTGGCTGTGGGATGGTAAATTGGAAGAGCAAAACAAGTTAGATGTATTATAAAGCTTGTTCCAAAAAGGCTTTCTTTTCATAAAATGCTACTCATCCGAATCCAATCATCTTGATGTTTGAAGCTGAGCTCTCATTGGGATGTCAGATCAGTGCTAGAGGTGTTCAATTCACATCTGGGGTGTTTATGCAAAAAAAATATCCTTGCAGACGGAAAATGTTGCTCAGAAGGTATCTGAGCCAAAGAGCCAGATATATAATCTGAAAGGGGTCTCTAAAGAAGTCGTTTTTTTTTAATTTGCTATAGTTTTATTATAATATTTGAAACTCTCCATCGATTAATCATTAAATTACATGATCCTTAGTAACTGATCAAGTTGTGCTTTGTTTCTGTATGAATTTGCAGCTTCTGTTCAAAGGGGGATCTTCCTACCACTGGCTTATTATGCACTTTGTTCATATCACATTCAGTGGTTACCTCACCCTATTCTCAGAAGAACAGAGTTGAAAGGAATCTTTGTAGGAGACCCTCTAACATTTCAGAAAAATAGCTGTCCAATCTCTTCTTTAAAACATCCATGATGCAGCTCCCACAACTTCTTGAGGCAAGTTGTTCCTCTGATTAATTGTTCTCACTTTCAGGAAATTTCTTCTTAACTTTTAAATCAGTTCTCTTCTTGACTGGTTTCCATCTATTGCTTTTGTCCAGCCTTTGGAGAATAGTTGATCACCTTAAGGCCCTGTCACACTGCCCAACAGATGCAAAACGTTAACAACGGACGAGAAAAATGTTCCATCCGTTGTTATCCGCTCTCAGAAGGGGCAAAAATTAGCATAACTGGACCGGATAAAATGGAAAGGAACGGACGCGAGGAGGACGCAGGGCGGATGGAAAGTGGATGCGGAACGGAAACCCAGCGGATGGAAGCAGATGAGAGTGGATGGCGCATCCGCTAGGCTTCTGGGGGACCTCAGCAAAGTGGACACGGAACGGATACAGCGGATGCAGAACAGATGCTGAACGGATGAAGCGGATGCACAGCGGATGCACAGAGGATGCACAGTGGAAGCCTAGCGGATGCCGAGCGTTAATTGCGCATGTGGGGAGGATGCATTGCATCAGCCTCGTGGATATAATGGAAGCAGGTCAAAAGCAGGTCGCCATTCAGAGGAAAGACCTGCTGCTGGACGGATTGACTGCTTTGCCTGCCCTGCCTGCATGTCTGCCTGCAAGCCTTGCTGCTAGCCTTGCTGCCAGCCTTGCTGCCAGCCTTGCTATCTGCCTGCCTGCCAGCCTCCCTGCAAGCCTTGCTGTCTTCCTGCCTGCCAGCCTTGCTGCCTGCCTCCCTGCCAGCCTTCTGGCCAGCCTTCTGGCCCTCACTCTGGTTCTGCTGGGGCTTTTGCAGCACGGGCTCACTCTTCTGGGGCTGGGGCTTCTGCTGCTTCTGCTTCTGGAGGAGCTGATGACAAGCACTCCAGCACCAGCCACCTCCACAGCACCTGGACCCTTCACCCCTGAGACTGAGCGACCAAGAGGAGTGCCAGAGACTCATTTTTGTTTTATAGCTTGTTGTTAATAAAGTCTATTTTTGATTCATACACTTGCTTCATTTCTTTTTTTTAATAAAATCTTGGTGTAAACTTTTAGAAATGGTTTAAGCCTTTGCATGCTTGTGGGATGGGTTAAGATAGCAGTGGGATGGCCAGGGATACCTTTGGATTGGGTAAGGATAGCAGTGGGATGGGCAGGGATACCTTTGGGATGGGCAGGGATACCTGTAGGATGGGCAGGGATACCTTTGGGATGGGCAATAGCTGTGGGATAGATAAACCTCCAGTGCAAGCATAGTGGGACTGTATGGTCCACCCTCCTAGGTGTCACACCTTTGGCCCTTTATTATCAATAACAATTTATTCATTGATCCACACATTTGAACATAAACACAACTCTTTATTAAATGCCCTGTTCATTGTAGGCCCACCCAACATACATGGCCCAATCTCATCAGTGTGATGAGACCGGCTGAAGGAAGCATCCATTAAGCATCTATCATCCTGTCTTGCCACTCCACCACTCCAGCTAGGGAGTTGCACCAGTGTTTCAGGAGGTTGCGCTGTGAGGCTCTGTTGGGGCCTTGCACGTCCTGAGTGTCTATCAGGTTTCACCCTTGCTTCCATTCCCCAGGCACCATGTCCCCATTGCCTTGCTGGAGGTCCATGAGCCTGTTCTGCAAGACTGGGTAGCGGGTGCACATGAGATTGTGCAGGATGCAGCAAGCTTCCATGATCCTCCTCACGGTCTGTGGGCGATGCTGCATGGTGGTGAGAAGTACCTGGAACCTGTTGGCCAGGATGCCAAAGGCGTTCTCCACCACCCGCCTTGCCCTGGACAGCCTGTAGTTGAAGATCCTCTCTTCATGGGTGAGGTATTTGGAGGTGTAGGGCTTCATGAGGTAGGTTGTGAGGGAGAAGGCGTCATCCCCCATGATTTAGTAGGGCACATCTTGCGTGTAGTTGGACAGGGGGTCTGGATCTGGGAAGCCCACGATGAGGTTGCCTTCCAGCCTACCCTTGAGGTCACTTGTGTTGTATACCTGGGCATCTGAAGGTGAGCCGTTGCCTGAAGCATCGCCGTACATGAACTTGTAGTCAGCATCGACCATGGTGAAGAGGATGATGCTGAAGAAGCCCTTGTTGTTGTGATAAGAGGACCCTGAGTTGGCTGGTGCTTTGCAGGCCACGTGCTTGCCATCGATGGCTCCAACGGTGTGTGGGAAGTTCCACCTCTCATACCACTGCTCTGCAACTTTCTTCCATCCTTCTTCAGTGGAGGGGCACTGGAGGAGCTCCTCCTTGTATTCTTCGATGATGGCCTGCACCACTTCTCTGACCACAATGCTGATGGTGTTGTGTGGCACCCTCCAGCCGTACTGCATGCTCCTGTAGGTGGTCCCTGAGGCCAGGTGGTGCAGAGTGAGTGCCACCTTGAGCTCAGGTTCCAGGCTGGGCCGGCAGTTGGTGTTTGCCTTGGTCAACCTGGGTGTCAGCCGCTGCACAACTTCGTCAAACAGGGCTGGAGATATCCTCATGAAGTTCTAGAATGCACGAGTGTCTTCGTTCCTGAGCTCCACCATCAGCTTGTTGTACAGTCCGTCCTCTGCTCTTCTGGCGAACCATCTTCGGACCCAGACGCTTCTTGGCCACCTCTTTTTCTTCCTGTAGTAGAGTTCACAGAGCCTGTAGATGGCATCGCACTGTTGCAGAAGGATGGTGGCTGCCAAAAGGACTTTGTTACAATCCACGGTGGACATGACTGGATGCTGTGGAAGAGCAAGAATCAGATGAAGGCTGTAGAGGTCTGCACCGCAGGGCTGCTGTTCTGAAAGTGAGATCTAGATGAGTTGCTCCCCCTTTTTGTAGGCAGTATAGGTGTCCCTTTGCATCCTCTAGGCATCCTCTAGGCATCCTCTAGACATCCTTAATATCCGAGATAGGTCCCCTCTGCGAACGTTTTTTTTGTTTTACATGCTTTGTTTCCATGCTGCATCCGCTAGGCCTCTGTTCTGCATCTGTTCCGCGTCCGTTCCGCTTCCTCCCTGTGTCCGAGCAGATGAAAGTTACGCGGATGCGGAACGGATGCCTAGCGGATATAGCGGATGCGTAACAGATGCAGAACGGATGCTTAGCAGATGCGTAGTGGATGCAGAACAGACGAATTGGATACATTTTCCGCGCAAAAGTTTTGAGCAGCTCAAAACTTTCTTTTTTTTTTTTTTTAAAGTTTTTATTAATTTTCTACAAACAAACAAACATACAAAACATTAAAAACATCTACTCTCATATATACTTCCGGTGTATCGGTTGGTTCATCAGTTTTGTGCATTCATTTTATAGTGTCAATTATAATTATATTGCATAACCACTCATATTGTCAATCCATATTCTAATATTACTAAAAAAAAAAAAAAAAAAAAATCTTTTTCTGACTATACTTTTAATCATTCATGCTTTGCAAGATAACAATACTTCAAACAGTTTATTCTATAATTTGTCGTATAATCATAACAAATCAATCCTAAAAACTCTTCATATATATAATATTAATGCTCTATTATTGTATTTTATCATCTAACCATTGATAAAAAAAACCCCAAATTGCATAAAATTGTTTATCTTCTTGTTCTCTAATTTCAAATGTCAATCTACTCATCTCAGCACATTCCAATATTTTCTTAATAATTTCTTCCTGCAATGGTATTTTCTCATTCTTCCAGTTTTTAGCAAATACAATCCTAGCCGCCGTTAATACATTTACAATCAAATATTTCAATTCTTTATTATATATATCAGGTAAAATTCCCAATAAAAAGATCTCTGGCTTCAAGTCTATGTGTTTCTTTGTCATTTTTTCCAACCACATGTGAATTTTTGTCCAATATTTTCTAGCATTCTCACAAGTCCACCACATATGATAGTATGAGCCAGGTATCTGATGACATTTCCAACATTTTTCAGATTTAACCAACGGATGGCAAGCTTTTTTGTCCATTTTACATCCTCTTTGCATCCGTTGGTGCAGTATGACATGGGCTTTAAGTTCACACCTTTTTCCATTGGCACCTGCCAAGTAGCTTCCCAAAGCTTAGGATCTCCTAGACCTAAATATGGCCATGAATAACTATCTCCTTAACAAATTACATTTCTGAGTGTCAATTATGACAATGATACAATTTCATGGAGAAACCATCCAGCCATTCCAAGCGTACCATCCAGGCCACCTGTAGATTCATCTTTGCCAAAGTATAGCCCTTTGGAGTAAAAAGAGGAATGTCATTTTTCTTCTCTCTGATTCATATCTGGGAAGGGAAGGTGTCTGTTGATTCATTTAAAGTATAACAGCCTGTCAAACATTTTATATTAGTTATTTCACTTTAGAAGGCCACCCACTGCAAACACACGATTCTGAATAGCTTCAAAAATTATATAAAAGAACAAAGAGTGCTTTTAGAAAAACATATCAAACCAGGCACCACAATCAGCAGCCCACAACAACAATATCAGAATAACTACTGAACTACTGACTCTAACTTCTGACTCCTCCAAGCCCAAAGATGGAACCGCACCTTTAATGCCTTATGAAAACTCATCTGGGTTGGGTCCAATCTCATCTCTGGAGGTATGCTGTTCCAAAGGATGGGGTGCCACCACAGAAAAGGCTTTTCAGAAGTCCTTCCGCTATCCTTTCATTTAAACTAAAGTAGGTCTTAAACAGTGGTGAGATTTAAAAAAAAATTTTACTACAGGTTCTGTGGCTTGGTGGGCGTGGCTATGTGGTCATGTGATGGGCTGGCATGGCTAGACATGTGACTGGGTGGGCGTGGCCAATTAGTGGTCCATTTTGCCAATTTAGCAGTCCATTAAACAATACATAGAAGCCCCCTTTTCTATTCTTCTTTTTAATACTGCATGAAAATTTTGCCTTAGGTTTTTTTTTTTACTAGAGGGAAGAGGTTGGCAATGCCTGGGGATTTCTGGGAACTTCTCTCTATTAGAGGCACCACAATAACCAAGATGATATAAGGTCTCCTGCTGGACCAGGGGGTTGGACAAGATGACCTCCGAGGTCCCTTCCAGCCCTGGATTGCTGTGCGGTTTCAAAGCATCCTCCGAAGCTGCGTCTAGTGCCCAGGGTTTGTGATCCTTCCTCTCCTTTTTAGATACAGAGAACAAATCAGGAATGTGAAAGAAAGTCGTGTTTATGTAGGCCTTCATGATGGGGGTCAGGCAATGGTTTGGGGCCCACTTAACTGGCAGAAATAGGGTTCAGATCTTGTGCATGCAAGAGATTTGTCCTTTCTTGTATCCTTAGCTAGAAGAAGAGAAAGAAGAGATGGAGCATCAGAAAGAGAAAGAAAGAAATACAGATTTTAAGCAACTTTGTCCTGTCTTTATTCACAGTGTTGCCTAGTCAGTCTGTATCTTCCATCCACCTGCAAAATTAAACCCAAATGTTTGCCAGTGTAAATATTCATAATCCCTAGACACAAACCAAAACTAATCTGATGTGTTCTTATTAATACAGTGTTGCTGTCCTTGTTGCCAGGCAAGTAAACAGTGGGTGATAAGCAGTAAAGCCCATGTCACACTGAACCAACGGATGCAAAGAGGATGTAAAACGGACAAAAAACCTTGCCATTCATTCGAAAACGCGATGTACTCACTGCCTCAGTTTTGCTTCCTCTCTATCCATCCAGCATCCGTTTATTGACATTTCATCCACTCCAAAAGTTTTGGGCTGCCCAAAACTTTTGCGCGGAAAATGTATCCAGTTCGTCCGTTCTGCATCCACTACGCATCTGCTACGCATCCATTACACATCCGTTACACATCCGCTATATCCGCTTGGCGTGTGCTGTGCATCCGCGCAACTCGCATCCGCCCGGATGCAGGGAGGAAGCAGAACGGACGTGGAACAGATGCAGAAAGGATGCAGAACAGATGCAGCATGGAAACAAAGCGTTTAAAGCGGAAAAAACGTTCGCAGAGGGGACCTATCTCGGATATTAAGGATGTCTAGAGGATGCCTAGAGAATGCAAAGGGACACCTATACTGCCTATAAAAAGGGAGAGCAACTCATCTGCATCTCACTTTCAGACCAGCAGCCCACCTGTGCAGACCTCTGCAGCCTTCATCTGACTCTTCCTCTTCCACAGCATCCAGTCATGTCCACCGTAGATCATACCACAGTCCTTTTGGCAGCCACCATCCTTCTGCAACAGTACGAAGCCATCTACAGGCTCTGCGAACTCTACTACGGGAAGAAAAAGAGGCGGCCAAGAAGCATTTGGGTCTGAAAATGGATCGGGAGAAGAGCAGAGTATGGACTGTACAACAAGCTGATGGTGGAGCTCAGGAACGAAGACACTCAGGCGTTCCAGAACTTCATGAGGATGCCTCCAGCCATGTTTGCAGCGCCTGACACCCAGATTGACCCAGGCAAACACCAACCTCTGGCCCAGCCTGGAACCTGGGCTCAAGGTGGCACTCACTCTGCGCCACCTGGCCTCAGGGACCACCTACAAAAGTATGCAGTACGGCTGGAGGGTGCCACACAACACCATCAGCATTGTGGTCAGAGAAATGGTGCAGGCCATCATCGAAGAATACAAGGAGGAGCTCCTCCAGTGCCCCTCCACTGAAGAAGGATGGAAGAAAGTTGCAGAGCAGTGGTATGAGAGGTGGAACTTCCCACACACCTTTGGAGCCATCGATGGCAAGCACGTGGCCTGCAAAGCTCCAGCCAAGTCGGGGTCCACTTATTTCAACTACAAGGGCTTCTTCAGCATCGTCCTCTTCGCCATGGTCGATGCTGACTACAAATTCATGTACATCGATGCTTCAGGCTACAGCTCATCTTCAGATGCCCAGGTATACAATGCCAGTCACCTCAAGGAGGGGCTGGAAGGCAACCTCATCATGGGCTTCCCAGATCCAGACCCCCTGCCCAATGACACGCAAGATGTGCCCTACATCATCGTGGGGGATGACACCTTCTCCCTCAGAACCTACCTCATGAAGCCATACACTTCCAGACTCCTGACCCATGAAGAGAGGATCTTCAACTACAGACTGTCCAGGGCAAGGCGGGTGGTGGAGAACGCCTTTGGCATCCTGGCCAACAGGTTCCAGGTACTTCTCACCACCATGCAGCATCGCCCACAGACCGTGAGGAGGATCGTGGAAGCTTGCTGCGTCCTGCACAATCTCATGCACACCCGCTACCCAGTCTTGCAGAACAGGCTCATGGACCATCAACAAGGCAATGGGGACATGGAGCCTGGGGAATGGAGGCAAGGGCGAAACCTGATCGACACTCAGGATGTGCAAGGCCACAACAGAGCCTTACGGGAAGGGAAGAAGCAGCGCAACCTCCTGAGACAATGGTGCAACTCTCCAGCTGGAGCAGTGGAGTGGCAAGACAGGATGGTAGATGCTTAATGGATGCTTCCTTCAGCCTGTCTCATCACACGGATGAGATTGTGCCATGTATGTTGGGTGGGCCTACAATGACCAGGGCATTTAATAAAGAGTTGTGTTTGTGTTCAAATGTGTGGATCAATGCTTACATTGTTATTGATAAAAAAGGGCCATAGGTGTAGCACCTGGGAGGGTAGACCATACAGTCCCACTATGCTTGCACTGGAGGTTTATCTATCCCACAGCTATTAGCCATCCCAAAGGTATCCCTGCTCATTCCACAGGTATCGCTGCCCACCCCACTGCTATCTTAACCCATCCCACAAGCATGCAAAGGCTTCAGCCAATTCTAAAAGTTTCCACCAATACTTAAAAAAAAAAAAACAAATGAAGCAAGTGTGTGAATCAAAGATAAACTTTATTGAACAACAAGCTGTAAAAAAAAAATGACCCAAGTCAAGTGTCCAAATAAAGTCCACAGGTAGCCAGCTACCCGGTCTCTGGCACTCTTCTTGGTCACTCGGAGGTGTGCCCAGTCTCAGGGGTGAAGGGTCCAGGTGCTGTGGTGGTGGGTGGTGCTGGAGTGCCTGGCCCTGAGTGGACAACAGGGGACGGTGTGTTGAGGAAGGTGTCAGACAGCTGGCTCAGCCCCGTGATGCTGAGAGGTCCTTCCTCCATGCCATGGGGTGTCAGTCCCAGTACTGATGACAGATGTACTGATTCCGGGCTTGGCTGTGGGGTGGAGGAAGGAGTAGTGTAGTGGGGCTGTCTGCTCTGCAGCTGGGTGAGGACTGGTGTGGGTGGCATCATTGGCGTGGGTGGCATCGCTGTCGTCGGTGGCATTATTGTCGTGGGTGGCATTGGTGGCATCAGTGGAACAGGTGGCAACGGTGTCGCCCGATGACTCTGTGCCTGGACTGGGAAGGGCTGCTGCCTGTGCTGCTGAACCTCCTGGTAGCCGTAGCCCTGGTAGGTGAGGGCCTGTGGGAAGCCTTGGAATGGGAGGGACATCACCTGGGGTGGAGGAGCAGACCTGGACTGGGTGGGAGCAGGTTCCTCTGGGTCTGGAGGATTGTGAAGCAGCTTGGTGATCCGGTCCTTCACCAGCTGGTACTGAGGATCCGCCATTTCCTTGAGGGTCTGGTTGACATAGGTGAGGAAGGGCTTGTGGTTGGAGGATGAGGAGTCAGTGTGGACCAGCTGAGAGAGGAGATCTATGCTGGTGAGGATGGTGTCCCTGATCTCCAGCAGGACAGTGTGGCTCTGCCCCTCCTGCTGTCCGGCTCTCTGCCTTTCTGCGGAGGCGGAGCTGGGGGGGGGTTGGATGCGGCTAGGACTGTGGTGGACTCGATGTCTCCTTTCTCCCACCGCATCAGGGAGTCCTCTACGCACTCCACCACGCTTACCACACCTGTCTGCGGGTTCTCTGCCGTGGCACGCTCCACAGAAACCTGCCTGGAGACAGGGACTGACTCTCGGCCGGAAGAGGACTGGCTCTCAGCAGGCTGACAGAGAGAGAGGGTCATGAGAGGGGCTGCTGGTGCTCCTCGGTGGCGGACCTCACCCTCCAGGAAGCTGCACCTGGCCATGACGTAGGTCTCTCTGTCTGTCAGCTTCACAGTGGCCTGGCCAGATTTCTTGAGATGCAGCTTCCCGTACCAGGTGTATATATGTTTCCACCAGCTGAGGAGCACCTCCGAAGTGTAACCCATACTCTCTGCCCTCTCTCTCCAAGCAGCCTGCTTCCGCTTGGTGTCCCTGTACAGCCGGTGTCCTTTCCGCCACAGATAGTCGTTCTCTCTCAGCCACTCCAGCACCTCATCCTCGTGCACCTCCTCAATATAGTATTGCCTCCTCTCCCATTGTCACATACGCCTCTTCCTCCCTTTGGCTGGACCAGATGGGCCCTCATCAGAGGGGCTCCCAGGTAGTAGGGGCTGCTCCTCCACACCACCACCAGCAGCAGCAGCACCAGCAGAATCATCATCATCATCATCATCCTCACCAGCAGGATCATAATCAGCATCCTCAGCATCAGCATCAGCATCATCATCAGCAGCAGCAGCAGGATCAGCAGCAGCAGCAGCAGCAACAGCGGCAGCAGGATTAGCAGCAGCAGGACTAGCAGGACCAGGATCAGCAGCAGTAGAGTAAGCACCAGCAGGGCCAGCAAGTCCAGGAGCACGAGCAGGACCAGGATCATGAGCAGGACGAGCAGGACGAGCAAGACCAGGATCATGAGTAGGACGAGCAGGACGAGCAAGACCAAGAGCACGAGCAGGACGAGCAAGTCCAGGAGCACGAGCAGGTCGAGCAGGACCAGCAGGACCAGGAGCAGCTTCAACAGAGTAAGCACCAGCAGAAGCCCCAGCACCAGCAGAAGCACCACCACCACGAGCAGCTTCAGCAGAAGCCCCAGCAGAAGCAGAGTCAGGGGCAGGGGGCGGGAGGTTGGCCCTGTCCCTCTTGCCACGGATGGCAGCAGGTTGCTGAGGCTTTCGCTTCTTCCCCATGGTTGTGGGGTTGCTGGCTGGCAGGGAGGCTGGCAGGCACCAAGGCTGGAAGGAACGCTGGCAGGAAGGCTGGCACGAAGCCAGGCACGAAGACTGGCAGGCATCCACCAAGGCTGGCAGGAAGCCTGGCAGGTAGGCTGGCAGGTAGGCTGGCAGGAAGCCAGGCAGGTAGGCTGGCAGGTAGGCTGGCAGGAAGCCTGGCAGGAAGGCTGGCAGGAAGGCAGGAAGGCAGGAAGGCAGGCAGGCACCAAGGCTGGCTGGAAGGCAGGCTGGCAGCAAGGCTGGCAGGCAGGCATGCAGGCAGGGCAGGCAAGGAACTCTAAGTGTCCAGCAGCAGGTCTTTCCTCGGAATGCTGTGCGAGCTGCTTCCCTTTATATCCGGGGGGCTTACATAATGCTTCCCCCCCGCATGCGCAATTAACGCTCGGCATCCGTTCCGCTTCCACTGTGCATCCGTTAGGCTTCCGCTGTGCATCCGCTTTATCCGCTGTGCATCCGCTGTGCATCCTCTTCATCCGTTCCGCGTCCGCTTTGCTGAGGTCCCCCGGAAGCCTAGCGGACGTGCCATCTGCTCCCATCCGCTTCCTTCCTCTGGGCTTCCGTTCCACATCCGCTTTGCATCCACCCTGCGTCCTCCCCGCGTCCGTGTTATCCGCTCCGGTTATGCAAATTTTTGCCCCTTTTAAGAGCGGATAACAACGGATGGAACATTTTGCTTGTCCGCTGTGTCCTTTTTGCATCCGTTGGCCAGTGTGACATGGGCTTTAGGAAGAGTAAGAGAGAGAAAAGGGAAAAAGGCTTGGCTTGATTTCACAAATCTTTAATTCCATCTTTCCAAAGCTCTCCCAAACAAGCTTGAAAAATTTCTAGCAAACATTGAGTTCCAGACTTTCTAACAAACTCTTTAAAAAAAAGACTTAAAAACATTTTAGTTATAAGATCTGAAGAACTGCTGGACGGGTGAGATTGGCTTTTACTCAAAAAGTTTCTCAAACTTTATTTTATTTATTGATCGATCAAATTTAAATTGCCACCCATTTTACCAGAGATCAAATCAAATCAAAAATCAATAATCAAATAAAACAATAATATAAATACAGCCATTATAAAAGCAATTGTTATAAAATATAGATAAAAAATCCTCATTAACAATCAAAACACATTATTAAAAAATATACAAGCCTTAAAATATCACTGGTTTCCTGGAACCCTCCTTCCCACCAAGTCTGATAATATAACCAGATCTTGGAGAATTTCCTAAATATCTATAGAAACGGAACTAATCTAACTTGGGGGGAGAATGATCCATAAGGTGGGGCCACAGAAATTCAATTTTGGCCTCTCACAGATAGTTCCCATAATATGCCTCCTAAAGGCACTCAAAACTGCCTGCACTGTGCTATTCTGCATAGTTTAAACTTCCAGATATTCTTAATAAGGGTAGCCAGTGGTGGGATTCAAACTTTTTTTACTACAGGTGCTGTGGGCATGGCTTAGTGGGCATGGCAGGGGAAGGATACTGTAAAATCTCCAGTCAGAGGGGGTATTTGCAAGTTCTTCGAACTACTCAAAATTTCCCCTGCCAGTTCTCCAGAACTGGTCAGAACCTCCTGAATACCACCTTTGAGGGTAGCTCCGTGTAAAATGTATTGAAGTAGTCCAATTTGGAGATGTACATGAGTCTCTGTGAGTAGAATTCCTTGTCAAGGAATGAGCACAACTGACACATAGTATGCAGCTGTGCAGAATCCCTCCTAATCAAAATCTTGATTCATCCAGTATTATTAAGATAATAGAAGATTAATGAAGAGCTGGAAAGCTAACAGCCCAGGTTTGACACCTGACCACCACACCAACTTACTGTCTTTCTTTCATTTTATTCTCACAACCATTACCATGTGAGGGAGACAGGCCAGATATATCTTTCATGTATTGCTCAGATATATGATAGGCAAACTTGTATTTTGCCATGTACCAGTCTTCTGCCCTGGATGGAAAATTTCTCCATAAAATTATCCATTGCAAAGTCATCAGGGAAAATTAATTATTTTCATTGCTTAACAATTAGCATTACAGATCCCCTAAATAAATGCCATCTTGCTGAACTAAAGTTTTTGAAATGCATAACAATATAACTGCAAAGCTTTTGAAGTTTCTGAGACTTCAAGGAATTTACTAATTTATGGTTATTTAAAATGCAGGGCTGCATTCTTTAAAAAGACAAATATCTGAATAAACCCATTACTGTAATGTGAAAATTGCAATATCCATTTATTTCTGATAGGTCTGAAGTCAGATTATTAGCACAAAGGAAACAGGATGCTGCATAATAGGCAAGAAGTAATTAAAATACCAATGTGCCCAGTGACCTGTGGAGAGAGAGAAAATCGAGAGAATATTAAATATGAATTTCCTTCCAGGCCATTTTCAATTTTTTTCCTCACTTCTTTTTTTTGTGTGTGTGTGCATTCTTTAAACTTTAAGGCGCAGGTGTTACAGCCAAAGCCCCACACAGGATTTGGCTCAGCTCCTAAAACCTCCAAAAGTTGTTGCCAAATTGCTAATGTGACAAGAATGATTACACTCATGGCTGCAAAAATTTTCAGTTTAATCCAGTTAAATTTCAATTGATTTGGATGTCGATAAAATAAAATTAGCTTTGTTGTTTGAAGCTGGCTCTGCTCATTGTTTTTAGGATGGCAGCCTGCAATATAGTTCTTCTTTGAGTTATGACCACAACTGAGTCCAAAATATCTGTAGTTAAGCAAGATATTTGTTTAGTGAACTTTGCTTCCATTTTGCAACCTGTAATGCCACAGTTCTTAAGTGAGGTATTAATACCACTCTATAAAGCCATAGTAAGACCACACCTAGAGTACTGCATCCAATTTTGGTCATCAAACTTTAAAAAATATGTTGAGACTCGAGAAAGTGCAGAGAAGAGCAACCAGGATGACTAGGGGACTGGAGGCTAAAACATATGAAGAATGATTATAGGAACTGGGCTTGGCTAGTCTAGTGAAGAGAAAGACCAGGGGAGACATGATAGCAGTCTTCCAATATTTGAGGGCCGCCACAGAGAGGAGGAAGGGGTCAAGCTATTTTCTAAAACACCTGAAGGTCAGACAAGCAGAGGTAGTATTCAGCAGGTTCTGACTAGTTCTGGAGAACCGGTAGCGGGAATTTTGAGTAGTTCAGAGAACCAGCAAATACCACCTCTCATATTACAATATCCTTCCCCTGCCACACCCACCAAGCCACACTCACAGAATCAGTAATAAAAAAAATTGAATCTCACCACTGCAGACAAGGAATAATGGATGGAACAAGGAGAGATTTAACCTGGAAATAAGGGGAAACTTTCTGACAGTGAGAACAATCAACCAATGGAACAGAAGTTGCCCTCGGAATTTGTGGGAGCTTCATCACTTGAGACCTTCAAGAGGAGATTGGACTGCCATCTGTCAGAAATAGTGTAGGACTAGATGACCTACAAGGTCCCTTCCAACACGCTTGTTAAGTGAATCTGGCTTCCCCATTGACTTTGCTTGTCAGAAGGTCACAAAAGATGATGACATGATCCCAGGATACTTCATAAATATAAACCAGTGGCCAAGCATCTGAATTTTGATCACTTGACTATGGGGATGCTACAATGGTTATAAGCATGAAAAATGATTGTCAAATCTCTTCTTTAAAACCTCCAGTGATGGAGCACCCACAACTTCTGATGGCAAGCCATTCTACTGGTTGATTGTTCTCACAGTCAGGAAATTTCTCCTTAGTTCTAGGTTGCTTCTCTCCTTGATTAATTTCTATCCATTGCTTCTTGTCCTGCCTTCTGGTGCTTTGGAACTACTGACAGAACCTCATTCTGGAAGGCAGTCATTGCTACAGAAGAGGCAGGTTTCTCAATAGATGATGTTACTTAATCAAAGGAACTGGAGTAGTGGTGGGATTCAAAATATTTTACTACCGATTCTGTGGGTGTGGTTTGGTGGACATGGCAGGGGAAGGATACTGCAAAATCCCCATTCCCTCCCCACTCCTGGGAGAAGGTTACTGCAAAATCCCATTTCCTCCCCACCCCACTAACCTGCTTTCCAGCTCTCTTCTCCTGTGCAAGGCAACAAAAGAAGACCCAGCCAATCATCTGGGACTTCGGAGGCAGAGAATAGATGGGGGTGGGCACAGGTGGGATTCAAATGTTTTAACAACCGGTTCTCTGGGTGTGGCTTAGTTTGTGGGCTTGGCTAAGTGGTCATGTGACTGGATGGATGTGACCAACTGAACATCAGTCACATTGAGGCACTCATCTCCTCGCCCGGCTTCTCATGACTGTGGGGGCATTGCAACAGTCATAAGTGTGAAAAATGGTCATAAGTCACTTTTTTCAGTTCTATTGTAACTTTGAATGGACACTCCACACAAGCAAAGTACCAGAAAAGGAGGAAAAAACCCCCCAGAGAAGTTCCTGAGATAGGTAGTCTAGTCCTGCCAAGAATGTAATAAGAGTTAATGGAGAGGCAGTTTCTGTAAGCAACACCAGAATGTTTCCTTCCTGCCTTCCTTACAGGATTAGGTCAGGAATTTCTTCTAATAACCGGTTCTCCGAACTTCTTAGAATGTGAACAACTGGGTTTTTTTATTTATTTAATTATTAATTAATTTATTTATTTATTGTCAATTGCTTACAAGATAATAGGTATAAGTAAAAACATAGTTATGAATACATGGATACATAGAAGAAAAATAAAAAACTAAAAGAAACAACAGGACAGGGACAGTAGGCACGTTGGTGCGCTTATGCATGCCCCCTACAGACCTCTTAGGAAAGAGTGAAGTCACTAGTAGATAGTCTAAGGTTAAAGTTTTGGGGGGTTGGGGAAGAAACCACAGAGTCAGGTAGAGTATTCCAGACATTGACCGCTCTGTTGCTGAAGTCGTATTTCCTGCAATCAAATTTGGTGCGATTAACCTTGAGTTTGTATCTATTGTTTGCTCTTGTGTTGTTATGGTTGAAGCTGAAGTATTCATTGACAGGTAGGATTGCAATGTATGCTTTTATATACTATACTTAGATTGGACCAAAGGTGGCATAGCTGTAGGTTTTCTGGTCTAGAATTTCAAGTCTGGTGGCATAAAGTATTCTGCAACGAGTAGAGGAGTGGAGAATTCTTCTTGAGAAATATTTCTGGACTTTCTCAACTGTGTTAATATTAGATACGTAATGTGGGTTCCAGACTGATGAGCTGTATTCAAATATTGGTCTAGCAAATGTTTTGTATGCTCTAGTTAGTAGTAATATTACCAGAGAAAAAGCTACATAAGATTAGGTTTACAACCCTTAACGCCTTTTTGGCTATGTAGTTACAGTGGGCTCTAGCACTTAGATCATTAGAGATGAGTACTCCATGGTCCTTGACAGAATTTGGATCATCAACAAGGTCTTGACTATTCAGCCTGTATTTTGTTTTCTGATTTTTTTTGCCAATATGTAGGACAGAGCATTTATTTGTTGAGATTTTGAAGTTGCCATTTGCTTGACCATTCTGATACATAGTCAGAGGGGGTATTTGCCAGTTCTCCGAACTACTCAAAATTCCGGTTCCCCAGAACTGGTCAGAACCTGCTGAATACCACCTCTGAACTGGAGTATATAAACTCTGCCAGATTGAATTGGCTGGGCAGATGTAAGGAGAGACAGAAAGTGTCTCAAGTAAGTAGGCCCAGACATATCATAATCATGTGGTCCCCAATGGTGAATCCTCCCCCCTTCCCATCAAAAATGAAAATGTTCCATGTGCCACTAAAAAAAATATTTTTTCCAACATTTCAGAAATTATTTTGTTGGTGGCATAGCCAAAGTATGAACTTCCCAAAAATGAAAAATTACTAACAAGCCTATGTGGAAAATGGAGAACTGTTTTAAGTAGACAATGAAAAGGTGAATTGTTGGGAAACCATGTAGAACATTAAAAAAGAATACATGGGAAATATATAAAAGGAATTTAAAATAAACAGGTCAAGATCAAGAAAAGGCAATAGCTATCACTGCCAAGGAGGAAATGGAAGGATTAATTTTTGCCATAAGCTTTACAAATGTGTTGAAATTATAGCTTCACTGTGTTTGAAACAATAGCATATGTAGAGTTGTAAACAAAACAAAACCATGGATCGTGTAATTAGATGCAAAATAATTGTTCAGACTGACTATAGACAATGTCAGGATAGAGTACTGTATGCATTATATACACTGGCATTTGTGCAAAATTACAATTTTAGAGTTTTTCAAGTGTGGTATCATCTCAGAATTGAAAAAGTTACTTCCAAAGGAGTATATGAAACATTTATGAGACTTTCGCATACAAATTGATCATCATCTAGAATGTGACAGATCAGATTTGAAAATAATTGAAAAGAGTATTTTTTTAATAGATAGAGCAATACTCAAGGAGAGCAGAATAATAAAGAAAGGAATCTAAAAATGGTACAAAATGTAAAATTTAAAGATTTAGATAGTATAGGTTATGGAAAAGAACTTCTAAAGCAGTGATTACCAACCTTTTGAGCATTAGGGACTGGTTCCATGGAGAATGGTATTTCCGCAGACCGGAGCAGGTCCGTGGTTTTGTGTGCTGCCTGCATTCTGTAGATGGGGCTTTGCTTGTTTGCACGAACCAGTTTCTGGCTGTCAGTGTTCCAAGTAATGTGTTCTGACCTCGACTTTCCAAGATCACGAAGTAGACTCCTCATCCTGATAAAAAAACCTTTTATTTAGGTTAAAGTAAATTCCTCTCCAGCAAAGCCCCAGCAAACAGTCTTTATGAGATTTCACATCCACAGACCTTTATCAGGCTTGGAGAGTTGCCAGGTTGATATCTTCCAAACGCCACACTGTAGCAGCAATTACTTGGCAAGAAGTCAGAAACAGATCTTCACCCAAATGAATTGAACTAATTGTCACCTGTAAACACCACTTTCCTTTTCGCTCCTCTTTATTCCCTATGGGTGGGATCATTCACTGTCCACCTGTGCCCTTGCTCCCAAGTCAACCCTTGTTCCTTAAATGTCCCCTTCTCCTGGCAGCTCTGGGCATGCTCACACTGGGAACAGACTCCAGCTGTTCTTCTGCCTCACTGATCTCCAACTCCAAAGGCAGCTGATAACTGTCAGACAGTCCTGGCCCCATCTCTGCCTCTGATGCAGAGCACTCTTCAGAACCTGACCGATGTGCCTCTCTAAACTCCTCACTGTCTGAGTCTGCTGCCAGCTCTGCTGGCTGCTGGTGGGCCACAACATAATGCACCTATAGGAACTAGAACTCTGAGGCAGGTAGATTCCTCAAAGAACGATTTATTAGATATATCATTTTGGCACAACTGTTGAAAGCCGACTCTGAATCTTCCCATGGCTTTCACCTAATTAAAAAGTAACATTTCCCCTTTCCCCAAAGTCACTGGTCACACACTGTCCAATCAAGGTGCTGGCCGGTTGCTTGGTTACATCATTCTGGTTAAAATGTTAAAATGTCCTTGGTTCCCACAGGAAAACTTTTTGTTTTGGCTACAAAACCCCTTCTAGCAATTTCCACCACCCCCTCCCTGTCCCTTCTTCTGCTTTGTGGCAACCCTGAAGCCTCAAATATGGCCTCAACCAGGTTCACTTCAGGGTTGACATTCTGGCATGCCACAGCCCAGTGTCAGTCCAAACCGGGGATTGGGGATTAAACAACATTATACAATGACCAAATGTTCCAGCTATATCAATTGTATATTTATAGAAAATGTTAATGCAGAGCACTTATTATATTTTATGAAATTCCTAGGTTAATTCTACATTCCTGGAATTTGAATTTTCAAAGAATATCTGTCAAAACATGGTTCTTTGTGTCTGTTCTTTTTACCGTGTTATTTCTTGATTAATAAAACCATCATAATAATGTCTGCAGCACAGAGCTGTAATAATTGTTTTTTCAGTGGGAACTCAATTGTAAATCTTCATTGATTATTATTTATGTATATATTAATTATTTATTATGCATTGCACAAATGACTATGTCTAGATCAGGGGTGTCAAACTCAAGGCCTAGGGGCCACTTTTGGCCATGGGGTGCTTAGATCTAGCCCACAGAGCCACCCTGGAAATAGTGAAGGACCGGCCCGCAGTGCACAGTCCCCCCAAGCTCCATTTTCACTGGCAGAGTGCTCAGGCCATGGCAACCATATGTGCCCCCTGGCACAAGTGATGTCTTGCTGGCCATGCCTGCCCCAGCCACGCCCACCCCAGCCCCCCAAGGTCAAACACAACCCTGAGGTGATCCTCAATGAAATCAAGTTTGACACCCCTGGTCTCGATCAACCTTGGCAACTTTTAAGATCAATTTCCAGAATTTCTGTCAATTTTATTGTTTTTTTGTGTGTCTTTTCAGCTCAGTAGATTATTCATGCACATTCAGAAAACCTCATCAAGAAATAATGTTTTATTCACAGTATTCTTAATTGAATTGAAATTTCTTGGGGAAATATCAACTTCCTCAACTCAGGGTTATGTTCTAGAGAAAAGGATACTCACTTCTAGCATTTGTGTTCTAGTTTAACACCATGGAATCCTTGGTGCCCTCTGAGCTTAGTTGTTTTTTTGCAGATGTTTCATAACCCAATTAGGTGACATCATCAGTGATGGATGGGAGTGGGACTTGCTCTCTGTTTATATATAAGTGGCTTGCTGGTCAGTATGAGCAAGAAAACGACACCCCAACACACACTGACAGGGCAAGCCACTTGCATATAAACACAGCAAACTCCATTTCCTGATCAAGTAAATGAAACATTTGCAAGAAAACAACAAAGCTCAGAGAGCATTAAGGATTCTGCATTTCAACCTGAGCAACAGATATTCCCTTCTATTAGTATGAACACTATTGTCATCTCTCTCATTCACATACATGCAATTTATACAAACCAGGATTCTCTGCATAAAGTTTAAGGTATCACTTGTGGTAAAATATGAATACTGGTCTATGGAATTGGCTACCAAGATTTACCAGAGTTGAGGACTATGAAAGCATATTGGTGCATCCTTATCACACTATTGAAAACTCCATTCTCCAATGAGGCATAAGCAAGTCAAGAATAATACAGATATTCCTCAACTTACAACCACAATTAAGCCCAATGTTTCTGCTTTAAGTGAAACATTTGCCCCATTTTACGACCTTTCTTCCCATGGCGATTGAGTGAATCACTGCAGTTGATGAGATGGTAACAGGGTTTTTGAGTGAAGTTGGCTTCCCTCATTGCTCATGCAGAGGTCGCAAAAGGCAATTACATGACCTTGGGATGCAGCAACGGTCATAAGTATGAACCAGCTGCCAAGCATCTGAAATTTGATCACAAGATCATGGGGACTGCTACAAAGGCTCATAAGTGTGAAAAATGATCAAGCTATAAATGCCTTCCACTTCTGGAAGATGGCTCCCTCCTGTTTTTATCATTTCAGTAAGAAACATTCTGTGTTTTATTTACAGCACACCTTGTAGCACTTGCCAGCTAACTTTTATGTAAGGTTTTCATTTGTTTATATCTTATTCCCAAAGCAAATTGGCCAACTGCCTCTGTGGTGGTAAAACCTAGCTTTGTAATGTGAGCTTGTCAGCAAACTCCCACAAACCATCTATCTCTATCCATCATACTTTGCAGGCCTTAGCTGTGGCATCTGCCAGCTCAACATCCCATTAACTTTTTCCATCCTTTATTTTGCACAGACTGTTATGTATTCTTCATCCTTCTTTTCTTGGCATGTGATTATCTCTCCGTGGTGTGGGTGACCTGGTGGCTGTTAAATCTAAAGCTGGTTTGGAAGGCATCCAGGTGACAAAATAATGTGGTTAACAGATTTCAATCCCCAATGTGACCCAAAGAGCAGAGGTTTCTGCTTTTGCTCCCTTCTTAATTCGCACAACTCTGGCGCGGACTTGGCCTTAAGCAAAAGAAGGTGATTGTTTTCAGCAGGCAGGTTAGACTATCACAACACCATTTTGGTAGTGTTTGTACTGGTAATGATAGCCCAGTCAAGGAACTACCAACTCGGGGAAACAAGCTAACAGTAAACAACAGCCTAATTGAGGTATCACCAAGACTATTCCCACCAACACTGACATGGCAAGCCACAAATAGAATAGAATTCTTTATTGGCCAAGTGTGATTTTTACACACAAAGGAATTTGGTTCCAGTGCATAAGCTCTCAATGTACATACAACAATAGTGATCAGCAACAAAGTTATAGTCATAAGAAGATAAGGAGACAGGCAGGAGTGGGATTCTACCAGTCTACCAGTCTCACACGCACCTATTTGCTAGAACCGATTGTTAACATTCTAAGCAGTTCAGAGAACTGGTTGTTAGAAGAAATTCCTGGACTAATCCTGTATGGAAGGCAGGAAGGAAACATTCTGGTGTTGCTTACAGAAACTGCCTCTCCATTAACCCTTATTACATTCTTGGCAGGACTAGATTTCCTGTCTCTGGAACTTCTCTGGAAGTTTTTTCCCCTCCTTTGCTGGTACTTTGCTTGTCTGGAGTAACCATTCAAAGTTACAATAGCACTGAAAAAAGTGACTTATGACCATTTTTCACACTTACAACTGTTGCAATGTCCCCACAGTCATGAGAGGCTAGGCAAGGAGATGCATGTCTTGATGTGAGTGATATTGAGTTGGCTACACCCAGCCAATAGTATGACCACCAAGCCATGTCCACCCAGTTACATGACCACCAAGCCACACCACCAATTAAGACATGCCCACAGAACCGGTTGTTAAAAAATTTGAATCCCACCCCTGGAGATAGGTAATAGGTGTTCTATCCAGAAAGAAGCACGTGAGACCAGGTTCCAAACAACAACTATTTTATTTAACTCGCAAGGCAATAGAATACGGAACAAGAGCCCAAGCCGCGGCAGCCCTTTTTATAGTGGCTTGCCTGCGGCTAGTGGCCAATGACACTGTTTTGACTGTTCCCGCCATTTGGCGGGCTTCCCGGATTGGTTCTTAAATAACCAATCCACGAGTGGCCTTTTCAGAAGGGGGAACTTGGAACCTACCAAGTTCCATACAGAACACCCCTCCCCCCTTAGTTCAGTCCAACGTGCGTTATGTAGTCACGCAGGTAGGTGGGGCTTTTTTGAGTCCTGGTTGACCTGCGCAGCTTAGTCTTGGCATGGTCTTTGAGCGGTTCGGATGGGATTGCTGTTTCTCTGGTCCTTCTCCCTGGAACCTTCTGGAAGGGTGAGTCAGCCTTGCCGTTCCCACCTGAGTCTCTCAGGCCAGTTGAGATGGCACTGCCGCTACCTCTTGGTTTGACCGGGTTGGTCAAGCTGGCCTGGCTGCCTCCTTCCAGGAAGGCCTCGCATCGTTTTCCTGCTCCCGGACTTCTCACTTGGGGTTCATCTAACTGTGAGTGCTCTTTTTGTTTAGTTAGATTGTCTTTTTGTAATATTTGTTGTCTTGTTACGGGAGGTTCGTCTCTCCCTTTTTTATTTATTTATATTCCCCCCCCCTCCTTGGTTGTTTTTGGTTGATATTTATTTTTGTTTCTATAGTGTTTTTTCCTTCGAGGTGGTGGGAACAAAGCTGGTCTATGTGCCACTTTCATTCCCTACCGTCATCTAAGATATTCAGTAAGACTGGGGGCCTGTAATTTGGGTGATTGTGGCTGGAAGCCACAATGGGTCCCCGGTAAGGTTTTTGGCAAAGACTAGGTCACCGGTTTCAAACATACGGTATTTGCTGGAGGAATTGGGGGGTTTGTCACAGGTGTAAGTGGGGTGCAATCTGTCCAGGTAGGAACGTAGTTTCCTACCCATTAGGAGTTCTGCTGCGCTTTTGTTGGTTGTACTGTTAGGGGTAATATGCTGCAAGGTTAGTAGGCGGTTTAGTTTGTCTTGTATGTCCCCCTTGTCCATTCTATCTAGGCCCTCCTTAGTGTACCGAACCATGTGTTCAGCCCTGCCATTCGCAGCTGGATGGGCCAGCGCAGTTAAGGCATGTCGGATACCCTGGGCAGCCAGATACTGTTCAAATTGTAATGCTGTAAATTGGGGGCCATTATCCGAAACCAATATGTCAGGTTGCCCATGTGTCTCAAATAGTTTGTCTAGCTGTTTCATGACAGCTTCGGTGGTTGTGGAAGCCATGAGGATGACTTCCAACCAGTTTGAGTATGCATCCACAACTATTAAAAATATGTTTGCTTTTGTCGGCCCAGCAAAGTCAATATGTACTCTAGACCATGGACCCCGGGGAGTTTCCCAGTCTCTTACTGGTGCCTGTGGGGGGTTAGGCCTTGATTTTTGACAGTCATGGCATGTTGCAATCCAGCGTTCAATGTCTTTGTCCAGCCCTGGCCACCAGATGTAACTCCTGGCCAGGGCTTTCATTTTAACTATGCCCGGGTGCACCTCGTGCAACATGCTCAGAATGTCTTCCTGGAGACTGTTTGGAATCACCACCCTGTCACCCCATAAAATGCACCCCTTTTCTATGGACAGTTCAGTCTGCCTGGTACGAAATGGTTTAAAAGTCTCAGTTTTGTTCTTCTCCGGCCAGCCTTTACCTACCCAATTTAATATGCACACTGTCAAAGGGTCTTTGGCTATGGCTCTCACGACGTCTGCCGAAGTTAGTGGTAGGTCTGGGCAGGTCTCAAGCTGAAGTATGGAGGTAGTTGGAGCAGGGTCGTCTTCTGTGATGGGCAGTGGGGAACGGCTCAGGGCGTCGGCATGTGTGATGGCTTTGCCGGGTCGATGAATCAACGTGTAGGAGTAGGCAGCGAGGAACTCAGACCACCTCATCATTCTAGGTGACAGAATGTTTGGGCTTGGCTTGTTGCCTGCCAGGATTCCAAGAAGGGGCTTGTGATTGGTTATTATTGAAAAAGTTCTACCATAAAGGTACTCATGGAACCTTTTGACTCCGGCGATGATTGCGAGGGCTTCTCTATCGAGTTGGCTGTAATTGTGTTCTGACTTGGAGAGCATCTTGAAGTAAAAAGTGAACGGTGCCTCTCTGCCATCTGGTAGCTTGTGGCTCAGGATGGCGTCGACCCCAAAAGGCAATGCATCACAGGTGACCGTCAAGGGCAGGGTATTGCTATACTGGATGAGAACGGTGTTGGATGTTAATAGATCTTTAATACCCTGGAAAGCTTTCTGTTCCTGGTGGCCCCATGTCCAAGAGGTTTCTTTATCTAGCAGTTGATGTGGGGGTTCTCCTCTTGTTGTCTTATGGGGCAGGAACACTTTGTAAAAATTTATGAGGCCAAGGAACGCTTGAAAGTCAGTTTTGTTCCTGGGTCTAGGAGTGTCTTTGATAGCCTTCACTTTTTTTTTCGGTGGGGTGAATGCCTTGTTCATCGATTAAATACCCCAAAAACTCGACCTGGTTGGTGGCTAATTCACATTTCTCTCTTTTTACTTTGAGGTCTGCTTTTCTAAATCTTGCTAAGACTTCTCTTAATCTGGTCTCTAGCTGGTTGGTGTTTTTTGCTGAGACCAATACATCGTCAAAGAAAGGGATGACACCTTTGATTCTGTTTGGCAGGTATTCCATGAGGCTTTGGAACATGCCTGGGGCAATGCGAACGCCGAATTGGAGACAGTTACACTTGAATGCCCCTCTATGTGTTACAATAGTCTGTGTCTCAGTGGTAATGGGATCAATGGGTATACCTGTGTGAGATCAAGATTCACAATTTTTTTTCTTTCCCGTAGCGAGTGCAGTAAATGCTGCACTACCGGTACTGGGTATGCGCCTTGTTGGAGCGCATGGTTTAGGGTTGCCTTATAGTCTCAGCAGATGCGCACTGACCCATCTGGCTTCACTGGTGTGACGATAGGGGTTTCCCACCTGGCATGGTCGATTGGCTCTGAAACCCCTTGAGCTATTAATTTGTTCAGTTGTTTGTCAATTTTTGGTTTTAACGCGAACGGGACACGTCTGGCCTTTAAACAGATGGGAGCTATTTTCGGGTCTTGGCTAAATGAAATTGGGGTCCCCTTGTACTTGCCTAGAGACACGCCGAAAACATCCTGGAATTCTTGTAGCAGGCTCTCCTCCCAGTTTGCTGTGGTGATGCAGCTGATCCCGGTCATCCCGATTCCCAAGGGTACGAACCATTCGATCCCTAGCAGACTAGGGCGATCTCGGTCGATGATGGCCAGAGGCAAGATTTCGGCATGGTTCTTAAATTTGACGAGGAAATGTCCAAGGCCTACTACCGGAATTCTATTTCCCTGGTAGTCTTTTAAAACCAGTCTTTGTTTCTGTAGTTCTCTCTGTTTAATGTTCGGTATCAGGCGCCAGATGGTATTCCAGGATACCATGGATAGGAACGACCCTGAGTCAACTTCCATCTCACAGGGCCTCCCTTTGATGCTCACCTCTATCCAAACATTCTTCCCATTTTCCGCCCTGGCATTGCCGATGGTGACTGTCTGATGTTTTTCTTCCCTGTCACCGGTTCTTTTGCTACGGTTCCATCTGCTGCCAGTTGTCTTTCTTTATGTCTGGGGGGGGGGGGTGCTGCCACGTCTTTTTGGACTATAGCTCTTTTTGTTGCAGCACACCTTTTCGATGTGCCCTTTTTTTTTACAAGCCCTGCATATTGTGTCGAGGAACCTGCATTCAGCTCACGGATGGTTGCCTCCGTAACTCCGTAACTCCGTAACTCCGTAACTCGCACATTGAAACTCCCACCGATTTCTCCTCTCCATTTCCTATCTGACGTCTTCCTATCTGACGTCTGGACGTCTTCATCTTCGTCCTCGGTATCACTCTGGGATTCAATGTCTTCACAGTGGGCTGTCGCTGTGGGCTGTATCTTCCCTCCCTCTGCCTTCTTTTCTTTGATTTGGGTTGGCAGGTCTGGAATTGCATTCATTTGACACATGGTGGCTGCTGACTTCTTTGCTGCTTCAGTGGCAGTTGCCTCTGCAATGGCCTCAGCCACGGTTATGTTTGGCCTGTTCAGGAGTTTGCTCTGAAGGGTAGTGTCCTTCAAACCAAGGACCACACGGTCCCTCATGGCTTCATCCATGTTCTGGAACTTGCAGGCTCCTCCGATGTGTCTCAAAACTGCTACAAAATCTCTGACCATTTCACCTTCCTTCTGGTCCCTCTTTTTATTAAGTTCGAGACCACTGGCACGTAGTCTGCTCAGAGCATTCTGTTCAGGTCAGACCAAGTCATCTGTTTGACATCTTTGGGTTTTGCCAGCACCTTTGTCATTTAAAAACGGCCGGTCCGCAATGTGTAAGGAAGACAGCCCTCTTTCTTTGGCCCGAGATTTCCTCCATTTCGTTGCTTTCTAAAAACATAAGAAAGCGATCGATATAGGATTCCCAATCCTCCTCATCAGGATTGAATGGGGTGGGCGGCGCGTTGTTATCAGCCATCTCTCTTGCTCGGTTCAGATTGCCGCATGCTTCGGTCTCACCCTTCTACGACAATCCCACCTTCGTCGCCAGTGTTCCATCTGGAAAGAAGCGCATAAGACCAGGTTCCAAACAACAACTATTTTATTTAACTCGCAAGGCAATAGAATATAGAACAAGAGCCCAAGCCACGGCAGCCCTTTTTATAGTGGCTTGCCTGCAGCTTGGAACCAATCCGTGAGTGGCCTTTTCAGCCAATCAGAAGGGGGAACTTGGAACCTACCAAGTTCCATACAGAACACCATGGAAGATGGGAATAATAATGGTAATATTGCCTATTTAGATATTTTGACAGCGTTGTGGGAATTAGTTGTTTCGCAGAGTGATAGCATGGGGGGAAAACTGTCCTTATGTCCAGTTGTTCTGAAATGTAGTGCCCTACAGCATCGTTTTGAGGGAAGAAGTTGAAACTATTTATGTCTAGGATGCAAGAGATCTGTAGATATTTTCACAGTCCTCTTCCTGACTCATGCAGTATACCGGTCCTCAGTGGGAGGCAGGTTGGTAGCAGTTGTTTTTTCTGCAGTCCTAATTATCCATTGAAGTTTTGCTCAGTTGCAGTGCCAAACCAGACAGTTATAGAGGTGCAGATGACAACTCAATAATTCCTCTGTAGAACTGTATCAGCAGCTCCTTGGGCAGTCTGAACTTCCCGAGGAAGAACATTCTTTGTTGTGCTTTTTTGATGACATATTTGAGGCTAGGTGTCCATTTTAAGTCTTGAGATATCATAGAACCTAGAAACTTGAAGGTCTCTACTGTTGCCACTGTATTGCCTAGAATTATGAGTGGTGGTATTGTAGGAGGGCTTCTCCTATAATATATAAAAATAAGAGCCAACCCCTTTCTGTCTAGCATGGATGATGTTACTTAGTTTGGTAATGAAATGTCTGCAAGAAATAGCCATGCTCAGAGAGCACCAAGGACCTCACTGATATTGAATGCCAATAGCCCTTAAACTTATATACTGCTTCACAGTACTTTATAAACAGTTTACAGAATCAATATATTGCCCCCAACAATCTGGGTCCTCATTTTTCCAAACCATAGACACTGTGGATGTGCAAGGCCCCAACAGAGCTTCACGTGAAGGGAAGAAGCAGCGCAACCTCCTGAAACACTGGTGCAACTCCCCAGCTGGAGCAGTGGAGTGGCAAGACAGGATGGTAGATGCTTAATGGATGCTTCCTTCAGCCTGTCTCATCACACTGATGAGATTGTGCCATGTATGTTGAGTGGCCCTACAATGAACAGGGCATTTAATAAAGAGTTGTGTTTATGTTGAAATGTGTTGATGAATGATTAAATTGTTATTGATAATAAAGGGCCAAAGGTGTGGCACCTGGGAGGGTGGACCATACAGTCCCACTATGCTTGCACTGGAGGTTTATCTATCCCACAGCTATTACCCATCCCACAAGTATCCTAACCCATCCCACAGCTATTACTCATTCCACAGGTATCCCTGCCCATCCCACAGGTATCCCTGCCCATTCCACTGCTATCCTTACCCATCCCACAAGCATGCAAAGGCTTAAACCATTTCTAAAAGTTTCCACCAAGACTTTATTGACTAAAAGAACTGAACCAAGTGTGTGAAGCAAAGATAAACTTTATTAATAACAAACTGTAAAAGCAAAATGACCCAAGTAAAGTTTCCCAAGCAAAGATAAAGTCAACAGGTAGCAACCCAGTCTCTGGCACTCTTCTCAGTCAGTCTGAGGCATGCCCATAGTCTCAGGGGGAAGGGTCCAGGTGCTGTGGAGGTAGCTTCTGCTGGACTGCTGGTCTGAAGCGCCACTGGGGTGCCTGGCCCCGAGAGGACAACAGGGGATGGTGTGTGGAGGAAGCTCTCAGAGAGCTGGCTCAGTCTTGTGATGTTGAGAGCCCCTTCCTCCATGACATGGGGTGTCAGTCCCAAGACCGATGACAGATGTTCTGAGGCTGGGCTTGGCTGTGGGGTGGAGGAAGGAGGAGTATAGTGGGGCTGTCTGGTTTGCAGCTGAGTGAGGTGAGGTGTGGGTGGCATCTGTGGTGTGGGTGGCATCTGTGGCCTCGGTGGCATCGGTGGCATCAGTGGCATTCGATGTACCTGTGCCTGGACTGGGAAGGGCTGCCTGTGCTTCTGGAACTCCTGGTAGCCGTAGCCTTGGTAGGTGAGGGCCTGTGGAAAGCCTTGGAAGGGCTGTGACATCACCTGGAGTGGAGGAGCAGACCTGGACTGCGTCGGAGCAGGTTCAGCTGGGCCTGGAGGGTTGTGCAGAAGACCTGTGATCCTCTCCTTTATCACCTGGTACTGTGATTTGGACATGTCCATGAAGGTCTGGTTGACGTAGGTGAGGAAGGGCTTGCAGTTTGAGGATGGCATGTCGGTGTGTACCAGCTGAGAGAGGAGATCTACGCTGCTTTTGATGGTGTCCCTGATCTCCAGCAGGACAGTGTGGCTCTGCCCCTCCGGTCTGCCTCTCTGCCTGCTTTCTGTGGAGGTGGACCTGGGGTTGGGTGTGGGTTGGTCTCTGGTGTCAGCACCCTCTCCTTGCTCCCACTGCATCAGGGGGTCCTCCACACGCTCCACCATGGGGAGTGCAGCTGTCGGGGGGGTCTCCATCGTGGGACTCTCCACAGATACCTGCCTGGACACAGGAGCTGACTCTTGGCCAGAAGAGGACTGGCTCTCTGTGGGCTGCCTGAGAGAGAGGGTAGACAGAGGGGCTGCTCCTCAGTGGTGGACCTCACCCTCCAAGAAGCTACACTTGGCCATCACGTAGGTCTCCCGGTCAGTGAGCTTGACTGTGGCCTGGCCAGACTTCTTGAGGTACAGCTTCCCGTACCAGGTGTGCATGTGCTTCCACCACCCAAGGAGGACCTCCAAATTGTAGCCCAGGCTCTTCGCCTTCTCTCTCCAAGCTGCCTGCTTCCTCTTGGTGTCTCGATAGAGCCTGTGTCCCTTCCACCATAGGTACTCGTTCTTCCTCAGCCATTCGAGCACCTCATTCTCATGTTCCTCTTCGATGGAGTACTGCCTCCTCTCCCTATCTCATGTATGCCTCTTCCTCCCTCTGGCAGGGCCTTCTGGGCCCTCATCAGAAGGGCTTTGTGGTTCTAGGGGCTGGTCCACCACACCAGCAGCAGCAGCAGCAACAACAACAGCAGCAGCAAAAGCAGCACCAGCAGCACCAGCAGCACCAGCAGCACCAGCAGCACCAGCAGGACCAGGATCAGCAGCAGCAGAGTAAGCACCAGCAGCACCAGCAGCACCAGCAGGACCAGGAGCACCTGCAGGACCAGCAGCGCCAGCAGGACCAGCAGGACCAGGAGCAGCACCAGCAGAGTAAGCACCAGCAGAAGCACCAGCACCAGGAGCAGCACCAGCAGAGTAAGCACCAGCAGAAGCACCAGCACCAGGAGCAGTGCCAGCAGAGTAAGAACCAGCAGAAGCACCAGCACCAGGAGCAGCGCCAGCAGAGTGAGCACCAGCAGAAGCACCAGCACCAGGAGCAGCGCCAGCAGAGTAAGCCCAGCAGAAGCCCCAGCACCAAGAGCAGCACCAGCAGAAGCCCCAGCACCAGCAGAGTCAGCCCAAGCAGCAGAAGCTCCAGCAAAAGCAGAGTCAGAGCCAGGGGGTGGGATGGTGGCACAGGCTTCTTCTTCTTCCCCATGGTTGTTGGCTGGAGATATGTCTGGCAGCAGGTCTTTCCTCTGAATGGTGACCTGCTTGCAAGCTGCATCCTTTTATATCTGCGGGGCTGATGCAATGCATCCTCCCCGCATGCGCAGTGAACGCTTTGCATCTGCTAGGCATCTGCTAGGCATCCACTAGGCGTCCGTGATGCATCCGCTGTATCCGCTCTGCATCCGCTCCTTCTGCTGCGCGTCCACTTCGCTGTGCTCCCCCGGAAGCCCTGCAGATGTGCCATCCGCTTCCATCCGCTAGGCTTCCATGGAGCATCCGCTTTACATCCTGGCTATGTCCTCTCCCTGTCTGTTCCTTTCCGTTGTTGTCCACTCTGTTTATGCAAATTTGGGGCACTTTTGAGAGTGGATAACAATGGATGGAACATTTTCTCATCCGCTGTGTCCTTTTTACATACTTTTTGAATCCGTCGGCCTATGTGACAGGCCCTTTACTGTTAGCGTAATAATTTACCATGCTGGTTAGTTTAACAACATTTGAATTTGACAAAGAGTCCCTTGGGAAAACCGTTAGTGAGAAGGCTATTCATGATTAAACATACTGGGAAAGACTTTCAATGATATCCACATTAATGTTTTAAATTGGTAAACAATCCATTTTTTGTCATAATACCTCCATGCATGTTTTGCATCTGAATTAAGCCTGAACTCTTTTCATTTCTTTACAATGTGACCAATTATGAGCAGGCCATAAAGGCAACCTAAGTATTTGCTTCTCCAATTCAGAAAACTTGACTTTCCTTTATATACATAAAAGCAAAATACCACTCACGCATCATCACAAAATCTCCAGAACTGTAAAGCCTACAAACTTGAAATTTGGCACGTATGTTCTTCCTGGCTTCTAGTGCTCCCTAAGAAAGGATTTTTTGAATGACCATCAGAACATTAGTATTTTGTATATTATTATTAACACACTCTGATGCTAAGCAGTTCTACTCCCCCTTCCCACCTGAAAAGAAATCTGTTCCAAATGCAAAACACAAGCAGAGGAGAGGAATTTCCTATTCAGTTTTAGCTTCATAGTCGCAACCAGCTTTAGTACATAACAGTTGAGCTAAGCCACACCTAGGTTCCTTGCTATCTCCTTGCTCACACAGCAAATACTGTTTCAGTTTCCAAATAGTTCTCAACTATCTTACACACTAACAGGATACTAGCCAGATGAATACTGATGGATGCTGGTAGGCAGAGGCACATCTTTCCCCTCATTTTCCTCCCCACAAGCCCAATCACATAGTTTCATAGCAAAGCATGGGTATAGAGCTAGTCCTTTAATATATCATCCAATCCAACTAACTTCAATCATAAACATTCCTCAGGGAGCAGGAGTGTTTGGATGTATTTTATATAGAATGAAAAAAATGACTAAAGTAGGAAAGTTTTAACATTACAACCTCCCAGTTCTGATAGGTTTTGCAGTGCAGCATATAAGCTCCTCCTATATACTTGTATTTTGCATATCTTTCGGTATTATCATATTTTATTTAGATATTATCGCATTTATATCCCAGACCTTTCTTTATATCCCATTACCTTTCTTTGATTTTATGTATGTATCCCAGTCATGGAACTTTTAAAAAGTATTTTAAGTTTTAGAGATGAATTATTATTTACTGGCAGGGGTGGGTTCTACCAGTTCGGCCCAGTTCGAGTGAACTGGTATCTCCGAGGATCAGCTGGGAATGAACCAGCTCTGTTTGCTCCGATGATCAGCTGTTGGGCCCATTCGCCTGCCTGGGCTCTAGGCTGTGCTTTATGTCCTGTTTTTCAATCTGATTTGCGCGGTATAGTGGATCGCCGTGTATCAGCTATTTAATGCACAGGGGTTGCTGGAGAAGGTCAGTAGCAAACATTCTTCAAGCGCGCCAAGCACGCACTCACCGATCCAGTTGTTACACTGGTTGAATCTCACCCCTGTTTACTGGAAGTTTTTAAGTTAAACTGTTCTAGGTGGTTGTGGCCCACTTTTGGAGACATTTCTTGGAGTGGCCTGAGACTGTAGTAAAGGTTGATTATCCATCTAGTTTAAAGTTCTGGACATGAAAGGGAAACCACAGCTATTTACAATAGTTTTATAATCCTATCTCCTCCAGAACAATGGAAAGAATTCTCAACATCAAAAGGATTAACAATGTTAAAGCTTTTCATCAAAAAGGTGGCAATGACGTGGGATTCATTAATGTACTTCAAGGGACAGAAATAGTGTGTGCAGATCAAAGAAGCTACAATGAAAAGTGTGTTATGTTCTGGGACACATCCAAGATTTAGCAGAATAATCACCAAGGGTCAATGAAATGACTGATTTTTCACAAATGAAGGCAAATATACCTTGATTGCTAGGATAATGCTGCAGGATTCAATTTGTGTCAGTCACTAAGACCATATTCTGGTAGAGAGAAGGTCCTTGAGGATGGGCTCCAGCATGAGTCCAAAGACTAAATCTCTGGTCCCGGGGACAAAGGCAGATTGGATGCTGACTGATTTTTCTCCATTCTTAGTTATTCATGTGGGGACAAATGTTTGCCCTTCTTTGGTTTTGAGGCACCATATTAATTTTCCAAGATTATAGTCAACAGCTTTGGTAGGATTTCTGCAAGCTTTCTTCATTGTTCTGCGATATACAATAATGTGTCTCGCCTAAGAGAAATTATCTCTTCAATGCTCCTAAGCTGAATTTCCCCCATCCTGACCAGTGGTTGGATTCAAAATTTGTTACTACCATGGCTTGGTGGGTGTGGTGTGGCTTGGTGGGTGTGACTTGGTGGGCATGGCAGAGGAAGGATACTGTAAACTCTCTATTCCCTCCCCACTCCAAAGGAAGGATACTGCAAAATCTCTATTCCCTCCCCGCCCCTGCAGGAAGGTTACTGCAAATATCTCCATTCCCTCCCCACCCCACTAATCTGCTTTCCAGCTCCATTCTCCTGGGCAGAGAAACAAAAGAAGACCCAGCCAATCAGCTGGGACTCAGGAGGCAGAGAATAGATGGGGGCAGGGCCAGTCAGAGGTGGGATTTACTGGTTCTCCGAACTACTCAAAATTTCTGCTACCGGTTCTCCAGAACCTTCTGGTCAGAACCTTCTGAATATCACCTCTGGTCCTGACCCATTTTGTCATTTCTGTTAGAAAGAAGACCCTTTCCTCTTTCAAGAGAAGAAAGAAGCAAATCAAAGTGAAAAGCATCTCTATCTTCTCCTGTCAATGATTATTATTTCTCTTTTCCCTCTGGACTCTTGACTCTCAGTTGGACATAACCTCCAAAGTATTCTGGTTATTTCTTCCATTCTTTGCGTACCTCACATCATTTTGAACTGCAGCCTGATCTAACAGTGTGAACTCCTTCAGCTACTCTTTTCATGTCCTGCACATCTAGTTGTAGCTTTTTAGTTCGTCAGCAGCTCACCACAGTATTCTTCCATACTGTACATGCTTCTTAAAGCTTTTCCTATGTTTTTACCTCGAAGTAAGGTTTGTTCTTGTGCTTTCAAGATCTCCTCTACCAATCAAGGACTGATAAATGTTCTTATCAAAAACAGGACTTTGAACATCACTGTGGCTAAACTCCTGGCTCATTGGTGTTTTAGCCAGTTTACAAAGTTCCATTTTAAAAGTTCCAAAGTTCCATTTTTAGTAATTGGTTAATTTTATCTGCCTGTGAGACTTTGTATCCTCCCCTAGTTCTATCTATCTTTAAACCAAGATATTGTTTGATTTCTCCTAACTGTTTTATCTTAAATTTCTTCTCTAACAGTGATATTATTTTAGTAGCTTCTTGTTCAGTGTTGGTGATTAATGCTATGTCATCAGTAAACAATAGCAACAATGAAATTACACCATCACCTTCCCTTTTAAACAAACATGGATCAGCCATGCCAGCTACAAAACCTATCTTAGTTAATTCTTTAACTAGTTCATTCTTTAACTGGTTCCACTCATAACCTGATTGCTTCAAGCCATAAAGACTCTTTTTCAATCTCCAGCAATCAGTTGTATTATAATTTTTTATACCTAAAGGTTTCCTTAAATAAATAGCGTGTTACAATGGTGCATGCAGATATGCAGTTTCTACATCTAAATGATTTATAATGTATTTCTCCTTAGCTGCCCACACTAATGCTGCCCTTAATGTTGTAGCCTTCAGACTAGGTGCAAACACCTCATCATAGTCATTTGCTGTCTGACTGAACCCTTGTGCTACTAACCTGACTTTCTGGGTAACAGTCCCATCGACACCTGTCTTTAGCTTATATATCCATTTATATCCTATGGCTTGTTTACCAGACAGTAACTTGACATTTTCATATACTTCCAATTTTTTTTATAATTCCAGTTCCTTATTCATTGCTTCCTGCCAAGCAGCCTGATCCTTAGCAGGATACAGTTTCAGTTCATTATAGTTACCAGGAACTGTATTCACTTGGCATACAATACTAGCCTGATATCTTTCAGGTGGTCGTGTTACACGGGTTGAACGTCTTGGTAACACAGGGCTTACTGCTGAACTCACCTGTTCCACCTGCTCCTGTTCTTCTACCTCCCCCTCTACCTGTACTCCTACTTCCTCCTGTGCTTCCTCTTTAATGGCTATTCGTGGTTTATTTATTTCATCTTTAGGAACTATTTGGGTGTCAATAATAATATCATTGCTAGATTCCTGTTCCAGTTTATTCCACCCAACATGCTCAAGAAATTTTGCACTAGCACTACAGTAAACATGAGCTGTGCCTTGATCCCAGAATCTAAATGATCTATGGTTGGCTTCGCAACCTACGAAAAATAATTTCTTAGCTCTGTGTTGCCCTTTCAGTCTTACTTGTGAGGGAATATGCACCCATCCTGGAGCTCCAAATGTGTGTAGATAACTTAAATTTGGCTTTCTGCCATGCCAACGAGTGAATGGCAATTCTCCAGTTGTTGTGTTAACTACATTGTTTAAAACATGGTTACAACACATTATGGCCTCACCCCACAGTGTTTCAGGCAAACCTGAATCAGATAACATAGTCCAAGCCATGGCTTGTAACATTTGCCCTCTTCATTCTATAAATGAGTTATCATACATGAGTCTGTAAGGTGCAGACACCAGCCAATTTCAGCATAGTTTGGAATCTTTTGTTAATAAAGTCCCATTATCAGTAACTAAAGTAAGTACTTTATTCCTCATTTTTCTCTCTGCAAACCTTAGCTGGTTAAAGAAATGTTGGAATGTTTCTGTTTTGTTTTTCAACAGATAGCAGAAACCGTACCATGAGTAATGGTCCATAATACTCAAAATATAACAGACACCTCCTAAACTAGGTTTTTTAGGACCAATTATGTCAGCAAACACAACCTCTAAAGGTTCTTTAGTCTTAAACCAATTAAGTCTGTTTGCTTGAGTAATCTTGCTTTTCTCTTGGCTACAAGCATCACAGTTTCAATACTTGCTACAGGGTCTCAATTTTACTCCCTCTGACAATTCAATAGTTTGTTTGAGCATTTTGAAATTAATGTGGCCCAGACATCTATGCAGTAAATGTATACATTCATCATATGGCTTAACATTGTTATAAACCGAGTAAGCCATCTTCAACTGGTCATCATGTGTCACATATAAATCATTCTCTAAATTAGCAATAACACTTTTACCTCTTTTTCGATTATACAGTTATCTCCCTAAATGTTACTATATAACCAAATATTAACTAAAGCCCTTACAGTCAATGTCAGTTCATCTTTGGTCAGGACTTCCAGTGAAGATACATAATCATCATAACTTTCATACAATGAAAAAAGAATGGTGTAAACTTGATGCAGCTCTGAAAATATCAGTTCCTTTTCATGCAGCTCTTGAAAAGTTCTTTTCATGAAGTTCAAATGAGCTAAAATATCTCCACCTTTCAGAAGATGTGCTCTAAACAGTTTACGTATAAGAAGTATATGTGCACCTACGCTGTCACGAATATAAATCCTCTTCAAATTCTCCCAACACTTAGCAGCAGACTCTTCTCCATGAATATGGACTAGCTGCTGGTCACTCAGTGTTCATCCAATTATAAAAAGAGCTCGTTCATTGTTCTGTTTAAAGTCAGCAAGCTTCTTGGCATCACCCTCATTTTCTGGATCCCAAGTATTTACATCCGGTGGATTCTGAACTGCATTCCATAAACCTTTTCTATGCAGAAGTAGACTGCACTTCATAGACCAGAAAACATAGTTTGTTCCATCCAACCATAGATGTGTTGAAATGACTTGTCCCAACTTTACCAGGATAGTAACCCATAATTAAACAGTAAACAGCTATCTGTATACAGTACTGTGTATTCACACCAATTCTCAGTTATCTGAGCCTGGTAAGCCCTGGGCCCATAAGTGTTCTGGTAATTCCCCATTAGGAGAATGAGTGCATACAGGGAGATGTAGTGAGAGTAGTGAAGAATAACACACACACAGCACACAGATACACTGTACAGTAAATGTAGGTTTTTACTTCCAGTAAACGGTTAGCAAAGTCCAAGATAAGCAGTCCAAGTCATTCACAGGTAAAGCAGTCAGAGTTCAGTCCAGGGGTAATCCAAATATCGAAGTCCAGTATCAAAAACAGTTCAGTAACAGAAATACATCAATAATCAGTAACAGTCATTAGGAGAAGTGGCAACACTCTCCAACAGAAAGAACAGATACTCACACTGAGACTGTGACCTAACAACCTAGGTTTCTGGCTCCATCTTATGGCCATTTGCAGAACCACACCCAATTACAGTTTTAGCATTCTCTTAAATATATATTATTAAAATGTCTATCCTAGTTTATATATTTCCAACTCAAATAACTGTTAGGTGACTTACATTCATAACAGTAATTAAATGAGTTGTCTGTATTTTTGTACAGTTTTTAGAAAGTTGCACCAGGGAACAATTTCATACCACTCGATCAAGCCTATAAATAACAGCCATCTGCCATAATTAGAAAACATACAGTAAATGCACAAAACCCTTTCATTAATTTTTAATATTTTCCCTAAAGTTAGTATGGATGGTTATTCAGCATTCTGGTATGCTTCATTCTCCATCAACTTTAAACACAAAATCTCAAACTGATTCTGGGTGACATCAAGCAAATGTTCTTGGCAACAGCGCAGAAATCGATTGCCATTTTCAAGGACTTCTTTTTTAAAAAAAATCACTGTCTAATCTACAGTCCATAGTGGTAGTCTCATCCAAAATACCAACCTTGGTGGTCTCATCCAAATACCAACCAAGTCTAACTCTGCTAGCTGTTCCAAGTTAATCAAGATCAGTTTGACCTGCTACCTAACTGGATTTATCAAACATAAATATATTCAGTAGAGGTATAATCCTAAATCAAAATATATTTCAGATATATTGATTATTGCAGCATCAAACATTCTGAATACTATTCCTAACCTCCCTGCCACATTTTCATTCTCATCTTGTTTGCATGTTCCTGAATCTGGTGCACCCCAGATGGGTTTGACCCAGTGGTAGGATTCAATTTTTTTTACTACTGGTTCTGTGGGCGTGGTTTGGTGGGTGTGGCTTGACTTGGGCATGGCAGGGAAAGGATACTGGAAAATCCCCATTTTGAGGGCCCCACTCCACTAACCTGCTTCCCAGCTCCGTTCTCCTGTGCAGGGCAACAAAAGAAGACCCAGCCGATGAGACTCGGGAGGCAGAGAATATATGGGGGCAGGGCCAATCAGAGGTGGTATTTGCTGGTTCTCTGAACAACTCAAATTTTCCATTATCAGTTCTCCAGAACTGGTCAGAACCTGCTGAATACCACCTCTCATTTGACTATTCTTGTACAGAAGTAGAAAAGTAATTATATGTTTTGGTTGAAATACAAATCTGCTTTATTTCCTTCTAACCATCAAGAGATTCTTAATAATATATCCTTGTGATGAGTTTATATTATACTTATAATATTTCTTCACTATTAGATAAACAGAACAATTTCTTTATCTAGCAGTTTGAAAGCATGCAAATGCAAGTAGACAAATAGATACCACTTCCATGGGAAGGTAACAGCATTCCGTACACTTTGGCAAATAATCATGACCACAGAAGTATCTTCGGACAATGCTGGCTCCCTCAGCTAAGAAATGGAGATGAGCACTGCTCCCTTAAAGTAAGACTGGACAGGGGAAACTTTTACATTACTATTTTTTCTTCAGTGGGGCTGAAGAAAGACACACATTTTTTCCCTGCTACACCCAAAGCTAATCAGAATGTAACCTGGGGGTAAGAAAACATTGCTCTAGAAACAATTGTATATAAAACCCATTTACATTGGGGGATATTCAGTTTGGCTTTTCATAGTCATACATTATGAATCAGTTCAAATCAACCCAGCTTGTGCAGTCAGCTTCTGTTTCCCTTATCCATTCTAATCTAGCACTGGTTTTCTAAATTCACTTCCTAGCTGCAATTTATTTAGTTAAGCCGGTCATATGTCACAGCTTATAAATAGTAGCCACAGTACAGAGGTACCTAGGAGCCAATTCCTCATAATGACTGTGCTTGACCTGGTTAGTAGAGGTCGCCAATTCCATTAGTTTGACTTATCACTTTAGTGTTTCTCCATTTGGAAACAAAATGCATCAATTAAGCTCCAAAAATATCTCTGAAATAAGAAATAAAATATACATCAGCTTTTATGGCAAAGGGGTAAATTGGACTCCCAGGGACCAAGAATGTATCAGGACTCCATTGTTTGGGCAATTACTAAGTTTCCACACCGCTTTTGTTGATTCCAGCCCATTTGGGGAGCTACTTGGACCCCAATTATTAAATAGATATCTGCTGATGCTTGCTATCCAACAGAATAGAGAATTCACTGAAAACAATAATAATGGGAGTTTTCCTCTTACCAAGTGCCATAAAAGTTATCCCCTCAATGGGATTAAGAATGCTTTGGGGGAGAAATGATGGAAATAAAAAGCAGATTTGGGGTACTTGGTTCTGTGGTTATTTCTCCTAAGAGAGACCAAGGCAATCCCATAAAATCTCACTTAGAGGCTGTTTTGTTCCTATAATTACTAGCTTATTGGATAGACTCCGGATTCTGCCATTATTTTGTCCTAAATCCAGATGTTGTTTCCTTGTTAAAAGCATTGTCAGGGCTTCAGCAAACTTAGAAATCATGACAAAGCATTTAAAAATTCTTGATCATGGGGAGTGTGTTATTATTAATACAAGCTATTCCAAGAATCCCTATTGCTTGGGAACATTACTTGTTAGAATGCATGCTTCTTTATTTACTGAAGGAAAGCAAGCTGCTGTTTCACTTCAAAGTCTATGGAGATTCTCAATCATCCAGATCATGGGTGTCCCAAAAGTGGTTTTGTTTTGTTTTTTCCAAAAGACAACTGGGCTTTCTTCGTTTACTTTTTTCTTTGAAAGTGTTCCATTTCTCTTCCAAAAACTGAAGAAGCTTCTTGGATGAGAAGTGAAACATTTTCAAAGAAAAGAAACAAGAAAGTCCAAAAGGTGCTTTTTGGAAAGAGCACCTTTGGGACTAACACTTCCAAAGCACATAAAATAGTATTCTGTGTAGACCAGTCCCATATCTTGTTAGGTACCATGTTGTTTTTGTGTATCATGCTTGAAGATGTCTGTATATAACAAGGGTCTTCCAACTTGGCAAGTTTAAGACTTGTGGAGTTCATTTCCCAGAATTCCTGAGCTAACATGACTGGAGGAGGAATTCTGGGAGTTGAAGTCCATAAGATTTCAAGCTGTCAAGTTTGAAGACCCCTGGTAGACAATCTGGAACAGATTCAGAGGCAAGAAACAAGAATGATCAAGAGGATACAAAGTAAATCCTATGAAAGAACTTGAATGAATTGGATATGTATAGCCTTGAAAAAAAAACATAAAAATGGAATGGAATGGAATGGAATGGAATGGAATGGAATGGGAGGGAGATCATATAGGATAGCACTCTTCAAATACTTTAATGCCAAGTGGAATATAGAACATAGAGTAGGAGGGTGGGAAGGGACTTTGGAGGTCTTCAGATCAAATCCCCTGCTCAAGAAAAGACCCTATATCATTCCAGACAAATGATTATCCAATCTTTTCTTAAAAACCTCCAGTGATAGAGCACTTATCACTTCTGGAGGCAAGCAGTTCCACTGATTAATTGTTCTCACTGTCAGGAAATTTCTCCTTAGTTCTAGGTTAGATCTCTCTTTAATGATCTTCTACCCATTACTTCTTGTCCTGCTTTGGAGAATAGGTTGATCCCTTCTCCTCTGTGACAATTCCCCAAGTACTGGAAGACAGCTATCATATCATCCCTAGTCTTTCTCTTGGTTAGATTAGACATACCTGGAAATTATTCATCATATGGTTTAGCGTCCAGACCCCTTATCATCTTTGTTGCTTTTCTCTGCTCTCTTGTTCTTCTTGTAGAAGAAGCTCTAGACCTGGTCCTTCCCATCCCAGAATGCAGGACACAGAATAATGGGGCTATGCTACATATAAACAGATTTCAATTGAATTTTGGAATGGGAAGGACATTCGTAACAACAGGTAAATCTCAGTCTGCAATCATCCAAAGTGGTGGTAAGTTTCCACTCACTGAATATGTTCAAAACCCAGCAGGCTAGCTAGCTATGTGTTATTGGGGGTTCCAATTTCAATTGTATTTTCCCTCAATCAACAATGTAGATTTCATAAAGCATAATTAAAAAGGAAAAGCAACCTGTTCAGCTTTCCATCAGCTGTTCCTTCATTTTCATTGTGGCTGCACAAAATGTAGCTCCCGTGCAGGTGATTGATGGTTTGATATCTGTCACATAATAATTATCTCTTCTTCCTGGTATTGATGCAGCGCCAGTAAGATATAACTGTTCCAATTGTACTGTGGAAGTTACAGTAGTATATGGTGCACTGTTTCTGTCTCTATAAGGACATGGGTGAATGAGAGGTGTTTCTGGAATACCGGCTCAGAAAAAGTGCAGAAAAAAAGAGAGTTGAGTTCTTGCATTAAGTGCCGTTGTACCTTCAAGCAGTTGTTAAATAAATGTTTGTAAGTCAAGGTTTACCTGTAATCATTGATTTAATTCTATGCATTTATTGAAAATTGTTTGGAAATTGTGTTTCTTAGCTCCTATGGATGCAAATATAGCACCTCTCTACCAGTGGTGGGATGCAAAAAAATTTACTACCGGTTCTGTGGGCATGGCTTGGTGGGGGTGGGGTGGCTTGGTGGGCATGGCAGGGGAAAATCCCCATTCCCTCCCCACCCTACTAACCTGCTTTCCGGCTCCGTTCTCCTGTGCAAGACAACAAAAGAAAACCCAACCAATCAGCTGAGACTCAGGAGGCAGAGAATAGATGGGAGCAGGGCCAGTCAGAGGTGGGATTTGCTGGTTCTCCAAACTACTCCACCTTTCCACTACCGATTCTCCAGAACTGGTCAGAACCTGCTGAATTTCACCTCTGCTCTCTACTGTTCATTAAAGTGTATGGCCTTTTAATGGCTTTTGCACTCACCTGAAAGAAAAAGAAAAGGATGATGTTTGAGGGAATCCAAGTATTTAAATTAACCTATCCCAACCATTATACAATTGTTGTATAATGGTTCAAGGAGAACAATTCTTGTTCTCCTTGGATTGTCCTGCTGCTTTCTTCCTTCCTCTCTTAGCTGTCCACCTTTACCTCTTTCTCCCATGTTCAACTCCTTTGAACCTTCTCCTCTATTTGTGCATAGCAATCTCACATTTCCCCAAACATGTCTGCCTGCTCTCTTGCCGCATTTCCCATTGACAAGCCACAGCAGAAAACTTCTCCTGGATCCCATCAGCTGAAATTCTTTGGCAGTAGGGTTCCGAAGCAGACCTCATCTTCTGAAACAAGTGGGACAGGCCAATCCCATAGGGCAAAATAGCTCCTCAGATACCCTAAACCCATGCCATAAAAGGCTTTAAAGCTGGTAACCAACACTTTGAATTGGATCTGGAAGCAGACAACCAGTGCAGCTCATGTAACAGCAGTGTTACATGTACCACTAAGGGGCCTCCAGAGCTTGTTTTTTTTTAAGAATATCGAATAATAGAGCTGGAAGGGACCTTGGAGGTCTTCTAGTCTAAACCCCTGTATAAGCAGGAGACCCTATACCATTTCAGATAAATGGTTGTCCAGGTCTTTTGAAAGCCTCCAGAGAAGGAGTACCCATAACTTCTGAAGACAAATTATTTCATTGGTTGCTTGCTCTCACTGGAAATTTCTTCTTAGTTCTTGGTTGATTCTCTCCTTGACTGGTTTCCATCTATTGTTTCTTGTCTTTCCTGTTGGTGCTTTGGAAAATAGTTTGAAACCTTCCCTCATCTTTGTACCAGCCCCTCAAATATTGGAGCATGGCTATCATTTCCCCCCTAGTCTTTCTTTTCATTAGACTAGACATACCCAATTCCTGTAACTGTTCTTCACTGATTTTAGCCTTAATTATTCCTGTTGCTCTTCACTGCACTCTTTCCAGAGTCTCAACATATTTTTATATTGTGGTGACAAGAACTGGATGTAGCATTCCAAGTGTGGACTTATGAAGGCTTTCTAAAGCAATGTTAGAATTTCATGTGATCTTGATTCTATCCCTCTCTTAATGAAGCCTAGGATTGCATTGGCTTTTTTGGCTGCTGCCATGCACTGTTGGCTCATATTTAAGTGACTGCCCACTAGGATTCCAAGATCCCACTCAGTTACTGGCATGAAGCCAAGTTTCACTTAGCCTTTACCTATACAGTTGGCTTTTCTTGCCTAAGTATAAAACCTTGCTTTTATCTACTTTAAATTTCCCGCTGTTCATGCTGCTGCATTCTATACCAGTTGTAGCTTCCAAATACTGTTCATGGGTAGCCCTATGTAGAACATATTACAACAATCCAACTAAAGGCCTGACTGATTGTGTTTCTTTCTGAGTACTTAAGAATTTCTTTTGAATTTTTCTGGATGACATTTGAAAATGCATTTCTTATTGGAGGTGGGTTTTTTGGGGGGAGGGAGTTCTGCTACTATATACATCCTTCCATTGTTTTGATCCTGCTGTTAGGATTCCAGCAATTACCCCAATTAAATCATGAGTCTCGAGCCAAACTTCCAAAACTTCAAAATGATTTATTGGGAGTTAACATGTCCGGCACTGCCTGGACGTAGCCAACTCTGAGACGCATAATTAATTGTCACCCTTTACCCTGGTTTTCCCCCACCCCCTGGGTGTATTGTAATTCATATTCTCCAATGAGACACATCCATAGCCAAGAGTCATCAATCATGTTCTCCAGATAGATATTTGCATGGCAGAAACTTCAGCTACCTGGTTACTATCTTTGAAAACTATTTATGGAATGCACTTTCAATTTCCAAGCTGACACACTGCTCTTTCAAACCCCTTTCCCTCCTCCCTTTCTGTTGGCAACTCTAAAAATACCATAGAAATATTTTATGAGTTGACTCTTCAGAAGATTATCCAGAAGATCATTGGTTGCCCTCTCCCCTCTTTGGAAGAGCTTTATAACTTCCGCTGCCTTAAGAAAGTTCAAAACATTCTTAAAGATCCATCTCATCCTGGGAACCCTTTTTTTGAACTATTACCATCTGGCAGACGGTACAGAATAATAAAAACAAGGACAAATGGGCTGAAAAACAGCTTCTATTCCAGGTCAGTTGCTCTGTTGAATTCTACTGTATAGTACAGTGTTGGTGTGGTGTCGGGGTTTTCAATTCAATATGTGGAGTGTGAAGGATGTGTGTTTGTGTTTATTATCATGATGTGCACTGAAAATGGTGTTTGATTTAGTTGTATGAGGTGCAATGACAATAAAGTAAACTAACTCCCTGTCTGCCCACATTGTACAATCTAAAAGGAGGAGTTGATTCATGATAGATTCCTTTTCAGACTTCAATCTAAAAAGCCAAGACAGCAAGAGTTGTACAGGGAAAGATAAGAGCTTCACATACTATATATCCCTGAGCCAGTTTATCTTGAAACAAGCTCAGGAGCATCCATTCTACCATGAAGATTCTACCCAGTGTATTTTTTTTTTTTGAAGTAAACTTCCAAAGGAAATTTCTCTCATCCAATTGAATGAAAATTCATAGAGAAGAAAATGCAGAAGAATCTTTTTGGCACTAATCATTTTCCTGCTTTGAGATGGCAAGAAGAGATTCTAGCTAATGTTTCATTGAAGAAGGGCTCATTTTCCATTCCCCACACACATGTTGTCTTCTGTGGGGAGACTGAAATTTGTTTTGGAGGCTGACTGGTTTATGGAAATGTGCTTAGTAAAGCAAATAAATCATTCCTTTTGCATTAACAATAAGATTATGCCCAGTGTATAGCCACCCATGGGATTTAAATCACACTTGAGTTTATCCAGACCTGTCACATAAATCTTCTTCATATTCTAGCAGCTTAAATCATAGACAACAATATCTTCTTTTACACCCAACTTGGCACACAAGAGGCAGCAGGTTCCAACATTGTGCAAAGCTTTGATGTACTATTGAGTCATCCAGCACTTCATCCAATATTCATCTTTAAGAGCTATCTTGCTCTTTACTGCTGATATCTCTAGATAGGATAAATACAGAACAGAAGAACAGAGTTGGAATGGATCTTGGAGGTCTTATAGTCCAACCCACTGCTCAAGCAGGAAACAGTTTCAGACAAATGGTTGTCCAATCACTTCTTTAAAACCTCCAATGTTGGAGTACCCACAATTCTGGAGGCACCATCATTCCGATGATTAAATGTTCTGTCAGGAAATTTCTCCATAGTTGTAGGTTACTTGTTCTAACCCGTGCCCTTTTCCAACAAATCAAACACAATCCAAATAGAACAGAAACCTTGTAAAGCTTTTGCAAAATAATTAGCTGTGATAAGCACAAGCCTTGCCAAACTGTGCAAGACTTACCAAAATATAACAGACAAGAAATCATTTTGCAACACAAGAATCTTCAAATACAAACACAGGATACTGGAATGTCCACGAGGCTGGAATTTCAAAACATCTTTGCCTTCTGAAAAGTACATTCGTTGACAGCTGGCTTTTATCTTCTTGAAGGAGAGGCCATTTCCTTGCAGCCTTACACCTGAGTCGCCCATGCTGTTGTAGCTGCTCTTTCCTCTGAGCAATCCTGCATGCACATGCACTTGGCATAGGCTCTTCAGGAACCTCCTCATCACTTCTGCCAGCCCCCACAATCTCTGAAGGCAGAAGTCCACTCCCTAATGGTCCTGGCCCCTCATCTCAGTCCTTACTCTCAGCTGTCCACACCTGCTGCTGGCTAACCACAACATTCCTTCTCTCCTTGATTAGTTGCCATACATTGCTTCTTGTCCTGTCTTCAGGTGCTTTGGAGAATAGACTGATCTTCTCTGACTGCCCCTTAGATATTGGAACACTGTTCTAATGTCACCCCTAGTCCTTCTTTTTGTTAAACTAGACATTTATGTGCCTCTCCTTTCAATTTAGGTCTACCAACCTTTTTCAAGTTAGCTGCTTCCTTATCCTTGAAACTGGAAAAAAATACCACTTCATTTCACTCATTTCTAATCTTTCTATTTCTCTTCCAGCAAACCAGATTTTCCTAACCTGGGACAACAGTCCAAGATATAACATGACTGTTTCTCTTTTCTTCAGATATCCATTTTTTTTTTCTTCTGCTCAAGCATGTCTGATTCTCAGAAAGTGCCTGGACAAGTTCCTGCAAGGTTTTTCAGAAGTGGTTTGCCATTGTTTCCTCCCTGGGGCTTTGAGAGGTGACTGGCCCAAGGACAGCTAGCTGGTTTTGTGCCTCTGGTGGGACTAGTACTCACAGTTTCCCAGATTCTAGCTTCTTAACCGCTACACCAAACTGGCTTTCAATCCAATTCTTCTTCTTCTTCTCGAGTCACTACACAAGTCCTGTCCAGTGCAGAGCGCAGGATCTGGCTTTGGTGTTGAAAGTCTCCAGGTCATTGACAGTGCATGGCTCTGGTAGGAGGGGGCAGACCAAAAGATGTTGCATTGTCTGATCCTGCCCACAATCGCAAGCAGTTTCTCCATTCAATCCAATAATATAGCTAGAAGCAGATGGGGATGGCATGATTCAATGATGCCACCACAATGAAATTTACAGGCTGGTTTTTTGGTGATCATGATTTTTTGTGTAACCTTTTGAAATAGGTACATTAATGCTCCCAGAGCCTTAAGTTAACACATTGCAAAAGGGCACTCTTTTAGAATTTAATTCACCCTGCTAAGAGGTTAAAAACAAATTTTGCAGCTATTTTCAGCTTTCCTACAAGGTAGATGAACTCAGTTACTGTGGCAATGGGTGTACTATTGAGATATTCCAATCCTGTTATTCTGAAATTGAAGGACTGAGATTGTTTTGGTCACCATGATGTAGAAAATATGTTGAAACTCTAAAAAGAGTACAGCAGCAAAAATGATTAGGGGACTGGAGGCTAAAACATATAAAGAATGGTTGCTGGAATTGGGTATGTCTGAAAAGAAGGACTAGGGGAGACATGATAGCAGTGTTTCAATATCTTAGGGGTTGTCATAAAGAAGAGGGAGTCAATCTATTTTCCAAAGCACCTGAAGGCAGGACAAGAAGCAATAGATGGAAACTAATCAAAGAGTGAAGCAACCTAAAACTAAGGAAAAATGTCCTGACAGTTAGAACAATTAATCAGTGGAACAACTTGCCTCCAGAAGTTGTGGATGCTCTAACACTGGAAGTTTTTAAGAAGAGATTGGACAACCATTTGTCTGAAATGGTACAGAGTTTTCTGCCACAGTAGGGGTTGGACTAGAAGACCTCCAAGGTCCCTTCCAACTCTGTTATTCTGTTATTCTGAGATTGAAGGACAAAGTTAGGAACAGATCATCATGGAAAACATCCGTCAAAGTAATTGCTAAAAGTTGACATGGACTTAATGGCACAGACTCATGAATCATCAACATTTCAGCCTCCCTGAGGGAAGAAGGCACTAATGACCATGCAATCTGAAGGGATTTTAGCATCCTGGGCATGACATTTCCTGAGAACATCAATAGAATGTCTATAACCTAGTTTTACTAAGGAATATGGCTCCAGGGAAATGATCAAAGCTAAGCTGTAAAAAAATATGCTGTTGTGTCCATGTGATTTTTCCATTACAAAAGATGATTAGGGGTTAAAACCAGGCAAATGACATCCCCAAGTGGCTAGAATTAGTTGACAGCCAGGAGAAAACATTTTTGCCAGGACTTCAGAATAGTTGGCTAGCTAAATGATAATTGCTATAGCATGTAGAAGAAATTTCAACAAGCCAAATGACATCCTGTATTGTAAGCAAGCATGTCTTAAAGAGGAAACAAAGTGATTAAATTAGCCATAAAAGAAACAAGCCAATAACAGTAGTGTCTTAACATGAAATATGTTTTGGATTAGCCTGCCAGTTTCCTGGTCAAAATTGTCTGTCCCATTGCTAGTTGCTTCCAAGGAAGGGCTGTGAAACCACAATAAGGAGCACATTTAAGATCAGGTCATCATTGATTGATTGATTGATTGATTGACTGACTGACTGACTGACTGACTGACTGACTGACTGACTGACTGATTGAATTCTGGGAGTTGAAGTCCACCAGTTTTAAAGTGGCCAAGTTTGAGGACCCCTGTTCTAGACGTTCATATATTTCCTTAACAACATCCAACAAAAAGGTAGAAGTTCAGAGACCAAGCCCTGCAGGCAATAATGACCTGATGCTGTTCCCATTTCTGCCTTCAGTTCAGTACCTTCTAAAATATAAGAAAGGCTATTCCTGTGTCTTTATTAAGCTGCAAAAATTACACAATTTTGTTAAAATTAACCCTTGCCCAATTCCGAAAAGGGTCTAAAGATTCAGCTGACATCACGCTATTACAAGCCTCCAGTAGTCTTCCACCAGGGAGAAAGGCATGATGGAAAAATACGATAGATTGGATAAATTGATGATCTGAGATGGTAGTTCTCAGCAGGAATCTTCCCAGGTTTTATTTTAAGCACCTGGGAATTGACTTGAAAACTGTCCCTTGCAAATTATTGTTCATACCCAGAGGTGGTATTTAGCAGGTTCTGACCAGTTATGGAGAACCGGTAGCGGAAATTTTGAGTAGTTCAAAGAACCAGCAAATATCACCCCTGATTGGAGATTTACAGTATCCTTTCCCCTGACATGCCCACCAAGCCACGCTCAAGGTTGACTCAGCCTTACATCCTTCTGAGGTTGATAAAATAAGGACCCAAGTTATTGAGGGCAGTATGCTGACTCTGTAAGCTACTTACAGATGGCACTGTGGCACAAAAGCACTGTGAAGCAGTATATAAGTCTAAGTGTTATCGCTATTGCTATTGGTCTTGCTATTGCTCATTCACTTGACTGCTAGTAGCTCAGATTCTTGCAGAGTGTTTAAGCTTGCAATAAATCTTTACACTCATTTGAACTGCCTGAATCTCTGATTTCCCTGGCCCTTGACAAACCACTTTGAACCACAACCTTCCACACTGCTTCCTTATTTGGAGCTGAATTACACTATCTATAGAAGATACTGTACACACATGGTGGTAGTGATTTGATGAAGCCACAGGGGGCATTTTCTTCACATTCCAAATTCCTTCAGGCTTCAATAGAATTTATCTATGCTACCAAGACACATATGATGGCACACTTCCATCGTTACTTCTGGAGATGCCTTTTTCCCATTCGGCTTTTTTTTTTTTTTAACCAATTTAGACTTACATGGAGGAAATGTTTTAGAATAATTTCATGAGACACTGTCCATAGCTAAAGCATGTCCACACTCTACCACAATTCTGTAGCTGCCTTTATCCATCTCAGAGTATCATCTGATAATGGATTGTGTTCTTTTTTGCATTCTGTTTATGTACCATATGTTAAAAAAAACTCCCCCAAAAAAACTAGAGAAGCAACAATATCCTAATTTTGCCCCCTTCTCCTCCCTGAGATTTTTTGTTTGCCTGTGAATTTCACTTCATTCTAGTTGCTGGCAAATTAACTCAATGTTATAAATGTCTTGCTTTAGGTAAGAAGTCAAAATGTTGTTGTATAATTTGTTCTTATGTTTGTTCTTATGTCTGTATGTGTAAGTTTTGTTAATGATTACACAAGACAGTGGCTTTTTCAGTGTTGCCTAAATAGGTGTTTTCAAGACATTTTCAAGCTTTCCCTGCACTTTCAATTGCAGTAATGCTTGAAAGAAATTGTTGGAATGTCATTAAAATAAAGATTCTTTTATTTGTGATGAGTGCATGTGTAACACTTTTAATATAGAAGAAAAAATATTTTGGCGGGAAAAAAATATTTAGAGGATGTAGGTAATCTTCAGTAAAATGTAAAAATGTCATGAAAATCTCACAAGTTTGATATGGGAAGGAATAGGTCACAAGACACATTACCGGGCATGATTTGTGGGAGAAACTGATGGATGCCTCCTGAATTTTAATATAGGCCAGAGGAGTTTTAGAGGCGGCACAGTGGCTCAGGGGTTAGGATCAGGGGTAGGATTCTATTGGTTCTACCAGTTCTATAGAACCAGTTTTTATGATTCTGTGCAGTTCAGAGAAATGGCAAATTGTGTCCCTGGCTGGCACAGCCCCTCTTCACCTACTCCTCCCCTCCCCGCCCAGTCAGTCCTTATTGTGCATGCACAACATTGCACACATACCTGATATCACTGACTTTGTTCTCCCCTGCCTAATCTCTCCTTAAGGTATTTCTTTTTTTTCCCTCCCAACGATCAGCTGTTCCAATGATCAGCTGTGCCGGGATTCCCTCGCTGTCTTACTGCTTCAGTCAGGAGGCTTCCCTGAGGCCCAGGAGTCAAAAAGGGGCATTTTTTGTCTTCCTGGACACCAGGGAAGCTTCCTGGGAACTAACATGCTCCCCAGGAGACTTCCCTGAGGTCCAGGAGGCCCAAAAAGAAAAAAAGAAGAAGCCATGCCCACCCAGTCACATGGCCATGCCCACCTAGCTATGCCCACCTAGCCATACCCATAGAACCGGTTGTTAAAAAATTTGAATCCCACCCCTGGTTAAGTTGCTGGGTTTGTTGGCTGGAAAGCCAGTGGGCCAGGTTCAAAACCTGAGCACCACATAACAGGGTGAGCTCCCATCCTTATCCTAGTTCCTGCCAACTTTGCAATTCGAAAGCATGCAAACGTGAGTAGATAAATAGGTACCACTTTGGTGGGAAGGTAAAAGTGCTCCATGACATCATGCTGGCCACAAGATTATGGAAATATCTTTGGACAACGCTGGCTCTGTGGCCTTATAATGAACTAGTGGAGTAAACTCTATAGATACCCTTTACCAGAGAGGCTGTAGGTCTGTATTTTCAAGGATTTTCAAGATTATCAAGGGGATAATCATCCCAAAGATGCTTTTTTGAAAGACAACTGGACTTTCTTTTTTTTTTTCCCTTGAAGACATTTTGCTTCTTATCCAAATAGCTTCTTCAGTTCAGAAGTCCAAAAGGAAAACACAAGAAAGTCTAGCTGCCTTTTGAAAAAGCAGCTTTGGGACAACCATGGCCTGGATGACTTACAAGTGAAAATAATATTTGGGTAGATAGGGGAAGAGTTCCATTTTTCAGGCACATTTAGAAAACGTTTTTAACCTGCAAAAATTTACATTGCAGCAATATTTAGCCTAAGTCAGCATAAATATTTAAAATGTATAGAGCATTTCTAGAAGAGGATTCTGCACCAGATGAAAAGCAGTTCTGGATCAGAATCCTAATATTTGCACAAGAAAATTCAGTTGCAGGCTAGCTCTGATGGCAACAGGTTTTCTATCTGCTAATCTTTGAAATATTGGTAGGAATCCTTCACCCACTGCCTTTAAGTTTCCCAACTTCACAGGTGAAATTGACAAAATTCTATTAGTGTACCACTTGTCCTCCTGGAGAGACTGGCCAACTTTCCTTCCTTTCTCTTCTATCTGGAAATGGGCTTAAGGGGATTTGGCTGAATATGAAGAGGTTCTGACAGGGCAATTATTTTTACTCCTTGTACTTCTGAACCAAGAAAAATATAGTTGGTGGAGGATCATTTTAAAGTTACATTCATCACATTAGGAAAGATAAAAATTGGTGATTAGTGGGCCAGAAATTCTGAATCATTTAAATCATCTAGCATTTGTAGCTAGGAAACTGGAAGCAGATGGTCCATAAAATATAAAGAAATTCAGACAGCATGAATAGTATCAGTGGCCATCGTGATATGAATATTTCCACATTGGTAGCTCATTAAGCTATAAAAATCAACTCTGGCCATGTGTAGCCATCCTGGCCCAAAAGAGCAAACAGTTATTGTTCTGTGTCCATCATATTGATATTTAAATTTTACAGCTAAAGCCTATGTCACACTGCACCAACGGATGGAAAGAGGATGTAAAACGGAGAGAAACACTTGCCATCCGTTGGTTAATGCGATTCATCCATTCTGTACTCACTGCCTCCGTTTTTCATCCTCTCTATCCGTCCAGCATCCGTCTACTGAGGTTCCATCCGCTCAAAAAGTTTTGAGCTGCTCAAAACTTTTTGAGCAGAAATGTATCCAACGTGTCCATTCTGCATCTGCAACGCATACGGGGAACATCCGTTCTACATCTGTCGTCATCCGTTACTCATCCACTATATCCGCTAGGCATCCGCTGTGCATCCGCGCAACTCAAATCCGCTCCAGTGGAAAACGGACACAGGGAGGAAGCGAAACGGATGCGGAACGGACGCACAGCATTAGTAGCATGGACGGAGAAAGGATGAAAGCGGATGTAGCTCGCATACAAAGCATTAAAACGGAAAAAATGTTCTCAGAGGGGACCTATCTCGGATATTTAGGATGTCTAGAGGATGCCTAGAGGATGCAAAAGGACACATAGTGGAAAAACTATATTGCTTATAAAAAGGGGGAGGAACTCACCTGGATCTCACTTTCAGTCCAGCAGCCCTGCTGTGCAGACCTCTGCAGCCTTCATCTGGATCTTGCTCTTCCACAGCATCCAGTCATGTCCACCATGGATCGTAACACAGTCCTTTTGGTAGCCACCATCGTTCTGCAACAGTGCGAAGCTATCTACAGGCTCTTTCAACTGTTCTATGGGAAGAAAAGGAGGTGGCCAAGAAGTGTCTGGGTCCGAAGATGGATCGGGAGAAGAGCAGAGTACGGACTGTACAACAAGCTGATGGTGGAGCTGAGGAACGAAGACCCTCGTGCATTCCAGAACTTCATGAGGATGCCTCCAGCCATGTTTGACAAAGTTGTGGAGCGGCTGAGACCCAGGTTGACCAAGGCAAACACCAACTTCCGGCCCAGCCTGGACCCTGGGCTCAAGGTGGCACTGACTCTGCGCCACCTGGCCTCAGGGACCACCTACAGGAGCATGCAGTACAGCTGGAGGGTGCCACACAATACCATCAGCATTGTGGTCAGAGAAGTGGTGCAGGCCATCATCAAGAATACCTGGAGAAGCTTCTCCAGTGCCCCTCCACTGAAGAAGGCTGGAAGAAAGTTGCAGAACAGTGGTATCAGAAGTGGAACTTTCCTCACACCATTGGAGCCATAGATGGCAAGCACGTGGCCTGCAAAGCTCCAGCCAAGTCGGGGTCTACTTATTTCAACTACAAGGGCTTTTTCAGCATCATCCTCTTCACCATGGTCGATGCTGACTACAAGTTCATGTACATCAATGCTTCAGGCAACGGGTCAGCTTCAGATGCCCAGGTATACAATGCCAGTGACCTCAAGGAGGGGCTGTAACACAACCTCATCATGGGCTTCCCAGATTCAGACCCCCTACGCTGCTCCTGGTGTCTCTTATCTCCAGCAGGACAGTGTGGCTCTGCCCCTCTGGTCTGCCTCTCTGCCTTTCTGTGGAGGTGGAGCTGGGGATGGATGCGGGGTGGACTGTGGTGCAAGAGCCATCTTCTTTCTCCCACTAGGTCAGGGTGTCCTCCACGCACTCCGCCTGGGGCAATACAGCTGTCGGGGGGATCTCCATCGTGGCATGCTCCACAGATACCTGCCTGGACACAGGAGCTGACTCTTTGCCAGAAGAGGACTGGCTCTCAGCAGGCTGCCTGAGAGAGAGGGTTGTGAGAGGGGCTACTCCTTGGTGGCGGATCTCACCCTCCAAGAAGCTGCACTTGGCCATCACGTAGGTCTCCCGGTCTGTCAGCTTGACCGCGGCCAGGCCAGATTTCTTGAGGTGCAGCTTCCCGTACCAGGTATGCATGTGCTTCCACCAGCCGAGGAGCACCTCCGAAGTGTAGCCCAGGCTCTCCGCCTTCTCTCTCCAAGCAGCCTGCTTCCTCTTGGTGTCTTGATAGAGCCTGTGTCCCTTCCGCCAAAGATATTCATTCTCCCTCAGCCACTCCAGCACCTCCTCCTCATGTTTCTCTTCGATTTTGTATTGCCTCCTCTCCCGTTTATGCGTCTGCCTCTTCCTCCCTTTGGCAGGGCCATATGGGCCCTCATAAGAAGGGCTTCGAGGTTGTAGGGGCTGCTCCTCCACACCACCACCACCAGCAGTAGCAGCAACAACAGTAGCAGCAAAAGCAGGACCAGCAGCACCAGCAGCAGCACCAGCACCACCAGCACCACCAGCAGGACCAGGAGCACCAGCAGGACCAGGAGCAGTGCCAACAGAATAAGCACCAGCAGAAGCACCAGCACCAGGAGCAGTGCCAGCAGAGTAAGCATCAGCAGAAGCACCA
>BLBF01000040.1:8699206-8766485 GCA_015471245.1 Laticauda colubrina | reverse complement strand
CAGCACCAGGAGCAGTGCCAGCAGAGTAAGCATCAGCAGAAGCACCACCACCAGGAGCAGTGCCAGCAGAGTAAGCACCAGCAGAAGCACTACCACCAGAAGCAACATCAGCAGAGTGAGCACTAACAGAAGCACCACCACCAGAAGCAGCATCAGCAGAAGCACCACCTCCAGAAGAGCGAGCCCAGGCAGCAGAAGCCCCAGCAGAAGCAGAGTCAGGGACAGGGGGTGGGAGGGTGGCCCTGTCCCTCTTGCCAGGGCTGGCAGCAGATGGCAGAGGCTTCCATTTCTTCCCCATGATTGTTGGGTTGCTGGCTGGCTGGCTGGCTGGCAAGCTGTTTCTGGAGGCAGGTCTTTCCTCTGAATGGTGACCTGCTTGTGAGCTGCTTCCCTTTATATCCGCGGGGCTGATGCAATGCATCCTCCCCACATGCGCAGTGAACGCTAGGCATCCGCTAGGCATCCTCTAGGCATCCGCTAGGCATCCGCTAGGCTTCCGCTAGGCTTCCACTCTGCATCCACTTCATCCGCTCGGCATATGTTCTGCATCCACTCTTTCCGTTCTGCGTCCGCTTTGCTGTGCTCCCCCAGAAGCCTTGCGTATGTGCCATCCGCTCCCATCTGCTTCCATCCGCTAGGCTTCCTTGGAGCATCCGCTTTCCATCCACCCTACGTCCTCCCTCCGTCCATTCTTTTCCGTGTTGTCCGCTCTGGTTATGCAAATTCGGGGCACTTTTGAGAGCGGATAACAACGGATGGAATATTTTGCTCGTCCGCTGTGTCCTTTTTACAAACGTTTTGCATCCGTCGGCCAGTGTGACAGGGCCTTAAGTTTTGAGTCCCACTGCCATGTCAAACATAATAACACAAACATTTCTAGCACTGAACTTTTGATAATGCTTCATCCTGAAGGCTTTGCCTGGTTAGCTTCTCTTCATGAATGACTATTCTTCTATTGCTAGTTTTGATCGTTACCTGTTCAGATATCAAATCTATGTCTATTTATCATAGTATCATAGGATTGGAAGGAACCTTGAAGATATCCTAGTCTATCCCTGTCCATGACAGGAATCCTCAAATCTTCCAAAACCAATGGACGTCTAATCTTTCTTTAACCATTTCTAGTGATGGAGCACCCACAACAAGAAGAATACGACACTCCTCTGCTCACAACAGGATACCCTACATTACCAGGCTTGAAATTTTAGGCTTGGACAATTTTGAACTATGCCACCTATGGTTGGACTTAAGCATAGTACACCAAATTATCTGCTAGAATGTCCTAAAAGTCAATGACTACTTCAGCTTCAACCACAACAATACAAGAGCACACAACAGATACAAACTTAATATTAACCATTCCAAACTTGATTGCAGAAAATACGACTTCAGCAACGGAGTGGTCAGTGCCTGGAATGCACTACCTGACTCTGTTGTTGCATCCTCTAACCCCACTCCTTTAACCTCAAACTATCCTCTATTGACCTCACCCCATTCACTATTGACCTCACCCCATTCCTAAGAGGTCTGTAAGGGGCATACATAAGTGCACCATCATGCCTCCCATCTCTGTCCTATTGTCCCCATTTATTCGTACTTATTTCCTGTATTCTTACTCATATTTATATTTATACCTATTATCTTGTAAGCAATTGACAAATAAAATAATTCAGGAGGCAGACTTACTTAATAGCCATTACTTAATAGCTCCTAAGGCCAGGAAATTGGATCTCTACAATTATAGTATCTATAGATCTGTAATGATATGGTTTATAGATACTATAATTATAGTACAGATGAACCTTCCAATCTGTAGATCCTCTCCTATCCCCAAACACTATGAGGAATAAATCCACATTCTCTTTTGTCCCTTATTCTTTTCCTAGGTGAAATGTACACTGGATTATAACCATTCTTCATAAGATTTAGCCTCCACACGCCTCACTGTCTCTGTTGCTCTTCCTGTACTCTTTCTTCCACATCCTTCTTGTACTCTGACAACCAAAACCAGGTACAAATAGACCACAACTAACAACAGTTCACTGAGTGACCTTTCAAAGCTACAACAGCACTGAAAAAAGTGACCAATGACCATTTTTCACGCTTGTGACCGTTGTGGGATCTCCATGGTCACATGCTTGACATTCAGATGGTTGACAACTGACTCACATTTATGACCATTGCAGTGTCCTGGAGTCACGTGATCTTCTTTTGCGACCTTCTGAAGAGCAAAGTCAATGGGATAACCAGATTTACCTCACAACCATGTTTCTAATTTGAGAACTTCAGTGTTTTGCTTAACAAATGTGCTGAGAACAGTTGTAAAATGAGGCAGAATTTACTTAAGAAATTTCTCACTTAGCAGTGCAAATGTTGTGCTCAACTGTGATCATTAGGATTACCTATGCAGGACTCCAATTGTGATCATCATAGAACCAAACAATCTCTTTTAATTCAATACCTCTGTTGGTGTGGTCCAAAATTGCATTGGCTCTTTTGACATTGGCTCTGTACCACATTGATGCCTTATCTAAATCAGTCATTGCCGGGACACCCAATCTCATCACTAGCAAGGGTGGGCTGCTGGGGGTTCTCAGGGGAGCCCCTAGCTAAAACTCTGTGCAGTTCGCAGAACCCCCAAATCCCACTCCTGGCTAGCTCCACCCACCCCCACCCCTCCCCTCCCAGGAGTCCTCATGCAGCCTGTTTTGGATGTAGGTAAGTACAGGGTATGCACAGAGGCTCGGGGAGAAATGGAAATTCGGGAAGGCTGGAAATAGGCCTGTTTCTGGCTTCCAGAGAGCCTCCAGAGCCTGGGGAGCTGTTTTTGCCCTCCCAGAGGCTCGAGAAAAGCCTTCGGAGCCTGGGGAGAGCAAAAATACCTGCTACCCACTGTGGTGCATGAGGCCAACTAGGCCAGCCCACCATGTTTAAAGAGGTTTGTTTACCTTAAATAGTGTGTACATGAGCACTGAAGGCAAATAATGTATTGATTTATTAATTCCACCTGTTAAATGTATTACAGCTGCCTATTCCAAGGGACTCTATGCAGCTCACAAAATATAATACTAAATTAAAACAATTAAAGACACTCAGAAAACAAATCATAGCCTCCCAGGCTAAAAGCAATGATTAAAACAAAACATAACAGGGCACACATACACAACCAAACATATCCTGTCTTCAAGAGCTTTTCAGAATCCGAGAAAAGAGGACACCAACCATATTTCTGGAAAGATGCTAGAACAGCAGCTCCCAAGCTTTGAGGCACCAGGTACCAGATCCATGGAAAGAAATTTTTCCATGGATCAGAGGGGCGTGGTTTCACATGCTGCCTGCATCCTATCAATGGGGGTTTATTTGTTTGCATGAACAAGTTTCTGGCATGCTGTGGCTGGTACACAGACCATCTGAAAGCAGAACAAGAAATAATGGGTGGAAACTAACCAAGGAGGGAAGCAACCTGGAATTAAGGAGAAACTTCCTGATAGTCAGGACAATTAACCTGTGTAACAGCTTGCCTTCAGAAGCTGTAGGTGCTTCATCACTGGAGGTTTAAAGAAGAGACTGGAGGGCCACTTGTCTAAAATGATATAAAGTCTCTTGCTTGAGCAGGGGGTTGGACTAGAAGACGTCCAAGGTCCCTTCCAGCTCAATTCTGATTCTGTTTTCCAAAGCATCAGAAGGCAAGAAAAGAAGCAATGGAGGGAAACTAATCACAGAGAGAAGCATTTCTAAAACCAAGGAGAAACAGCTTGCCTTCAGAAGCAAGCTTCAGAAACAACTTGCTTCATCACTGGAGGTGTTTAAAAAGAGACTGGACAGTCATTTGTCTGAATTGGTAAAGGAATCCTTGATTTTATACTGAAAATATTAAAAGAGAGACATACGGACAATTCAAATCCTAAATTTATGGAAGGGATTCATTCACGTATCTAGGTTATTTTTGGATTGGCATGTTACAGGCGTCAGATTTAAGGTACGCCAGATAAGAACAGCAACAAGCTCACCATTTCAACCTATGAGAAGGAAGCACCATTAACAATGACTCATTTGAATGAATGAATTCTTTATTGGCCAAGTGTGATTAGACACACAAGGAGTTTGTCTTTGGTGCATGTGCTCTCAGTTTATATATAAAAAAAGATACATTTATCAAGAATCATAAGATACAACACTTAGTGATAGTCATAGGGTACAAATAAGCAATCAAATCATACTAGGAAACAGTCAATATAAATCATAAGGATAGAAGCAACAAAGTTACAGTCATACAGCCACAAGTGGGAGGAGGTGGATGAAAGGAAGAATGGAAGGATTAATAGTAATAGTAATGCAGACTGAATAAATAGTTTGATAGTGTTGTCAGAATTATTTGTTTAGCAGAGTGATGGCGTTTGGGGAAAAACTGTCCTTGTGTCTAGTTGTTCTGGTCTGCAGTGCCATATAGCATTGTTTTGAGGGTAGAAGTTGAAACAAGTTATGTCCAGGATGTGATGGGTCTGCAAATATTTTCACAGCCCTCTTTTTGATTTGAAAATATATAGGTCCAAAATGGAAATTTGGTTGGTAGCAGTTGTGTTTTTCTGCAGTCCTAATTATCCTCTGAAGTCTGTGTCTGTCTTATTGGGTTGCAGAATTAAAAGTTTCACAGAAAACTATATTTTAATAATGACGCAGGTGGGGTTATGAATCCAAACCTCAGTGGCAAATGATGTTTTCCATCAAGTAGCCAAAGAAAGATGTAAACTGTAAATTCTGAGAGGGAAATGTTTTTGACCCAAAATTACTGACTTCACTGGGAAATCAGAAAGTTGCAGCAGCATAAAAAAATAAAGGGCCAGATAGAAAAACATTCCTTAAAAGCTCCTGAAAGCAAAATTTTCAAATTGCTTAACTATGTCAGTAATGATACATTTCTAACTATAGAGTGTAAATTATCACAAGAGCATCTACTTGGGAGAAAACAAATGGAAGGGTAGGATGAGAAGACCAAAGTATCAGGAGACCAAATGTAAAAGTGTTGATTTTTGCTTCTGATTTCCTTATATCTTGGGTACCACAAAGCATGTTGAATTAAAATGAAACATCTGGCAGAGATGTCTAAATGAATAAGCAATAAAGTGCTTGCAATGATAAATCCATATGACTTCCGCTCCCATTGTGAAAAACAAACTGAAGATGTACAGTTGAATTAGCCAAACACTTATTCCTCCTTTGACTCCACCATAGGATCTGCCACCCCTTCTTCTCTTACCACAACTTTGGATCAGTCATTGGCTGCATTCATGCAAGGTATTTAATGTGGCTACATTGATTCATTTTCTGCCCCGGGACAACAAATTAATCAAATCAACTGGACTGGATTTATGCAATACACTAAAGTATCCAAACAGCAACCAAGGTTAAGCAAAAACCCAGGAGTTGTGTGAACCCAGTCCCAACCTCTCAGCCCCATCTAATTCATGTGTTTGTTGCAATGAGGATAAAAATAGAGGAAACAACTTATGTAGCTTCCTCTAAACTCTAATAGGAAAGGCAGGATATAAGTGTAACATCATAATTACCTTCAGCGTAATTATCACCATCGTTAATATACCGTGGGAGTTTACTGCCTTCTTTCCGAAAAGAGATTGGAAGCATGCCCCCTTTTTAATTAACCTCAAATTAGGATTGCACCCAAACCCTTTTGTTGAAATGAGCCAGCTTCATAACCAACAATTTTAAGTGGTATCGTTTTCACAGGCCATAATTAATCTCAATGTAGAGGCCACTCCAAACGTGGCTAACCAAATGTGCAGGCAAAAGGTCGAATGCCATCCATGATAGAGGTCAGAAGGGGTCTAGTTGCACCTTTTACAACTAACCAACTTTTTTTTTAAAGCATAAAAACTATGCCTTTTTTTTTTTTTTTTTAATGGTCAGTTTCAAAGCAGCAACTAAATTCTTTTTAATTTTTGGATTCCCTGGATTAAGGCACATCTCTTCTGTCGTGGCCAAAACCTAGCTCACCTAAAGCAACCAAATAATTTTGTAGACACAACATAATTTTATTTGCATGCCTACAAGCAGTAACACAGGAAATTTTTTGCTGAGATTGGGAATGCCTAGTTTAATGAAAAGAAGGAATAGGGATGACATGATAGTTCCAATATCTCAGGGGCTATCATATCAGCAGTGTTCCAATATCTCAGGGGCTGCCACAAAGAAGAGGCAGTCAAGCTATTCTCCAAAGCACCTAAGGGCAGAACAAGAAACAACTTCATTATTTTATATACATTTTGATCTTTTGAGCAGTCTGTGCAAAAGCAGAACCAAGGCTTATATACCTTTGGCCAACTACATTGCAAGGTAAAGGTGAGACAAAAACAAAAAAAAGCAGACACAGTGTGAATTACAGTGTGACTCTGGAATATTTTGGATAACCCATCTCTGTTGTTGTTCAGTCACTCAGTCATTTCCAATTTCTTGCAAGACCATGGACCATAATAGCAATTGCACTTAGACTTATATACCACTTTATAGTGCTTTCCCGCCCTCTCAAAGCAGTTTACAGAGTTAGCATATTACCTCCAACAATTTGGGTCCTCATTTTACTCATTTCGGAAGGATGGAAGGCTAAGTCAACCTTGAGCCTGGTGGGATTCGATCTGCCAAATTGCAGTGGGAGTAGCTTGCAGTACTGCACTCTAACCACTGAGCCACCGAGGCTCATCCTATAATGCACCAGGTGCCCTTGTTCTCCATTGTCTCTCAGAGTTTGCCTAAATTCATGTTCAATGCATCAATGATATTATCTAACCATCTCATCTTTTGCAGTCTTCTCCTTTTGCGCTCCCTCTTTCCCAACATCCAGGTCTTTTCTGATGAGTCCCTTCTTCTTATTAGGTGGCCAAAGTATTTGACCTTCTGCTGTTCTTTCAAAGGACAATGGGCTGATTTCCTTCAAGGTTGACTGATTTGGTCGCCTTGCAATCCAAGGGACTCTCAAGAGTCTTCTCCAACACCACAATTCAAAAGTATCAATTCTTCAGTGCTCCTTATTCTTTCTTATGGTCCACCAACTCTCATAGCCATACATTACTCCTAGGAAAACCATAGCTTTGACTTATGTATCCCTTCCTACTAGGGATGCCTATCTTGGAGGCTTGGAGGCATGCCTATCTTGGACACTTTGAGACAATTTGATTTACTACTCTACAAGTTCCTGATTGAGCCTTGTCCATATGTATGGGGGACTACCACACTTATAGGGTTTCTGCTTGAGCATCTCATCCTCTGCCATCCCCTTCTCCTTTTGCCTTCCTTCTTTCCCAACATCATTCTTGTCCCTGTTGCCACTCAGGATCATTTTAACGTGCTGTGAATATTTTCTTATCAAGACATTTTAAGCAGTTCATTTCGACTAGGAGGGAAGTTCTCATAAGTTTGGTAGTGAATGCAGTCTACATATGTATGGGGAACTATCGCACTTATAGGGTTTCCTGCATGAGCATCTCATCCTCTGGACTAGAAGATCTCCAAAGTTCTTTCTAATTCAGTTATTTTGTTATTCCGATGATGTTGCCTTAGGTAAAAGGTAAAGTTTCCCCTTGCTCATATGTGCAGTCGTTTCCAGCTCGGGGGGGGGGTGCTCATCTCTGTTACAAAGTCGAAGAGGCAGCGCTGTCCAAAGATGTCTCCATGTTCATGTGGCCAGCATAACTAAATGCCAAAGGCTCACGGAACGCTGTTCCCTTCCCACCAAAGTGGTTCCTATTTTTCTACTTTCATTTTTACATGCTTTCAAATTGCTGGGTCGGCAGAAGCTGGGACAAGTAATGGGAGCTCATTCCGTTACGCGGCACTAGGGATTTGAACTACTGAACTGCTGATCAACAAGCTCAGCATCTTAGTTACTGAGCCACTGCATCCCTTATATTACCTTACCTGGTAATAAAAAAAAGAACATCAAGAAAGTAACAATTCAACCTTGAGCTTCCTATTTCTCCACTATGCTTTCTTTTTGTTGGTAGTGAATGCAGTTCAGAATCCTTTGAGAATGGGGTAGATTATATGTGCCATAAAACATCAAAACAAATAAAATTCATGGCACAATTGTGCCGTCCACATGGGCAACAACTCAATTATCTGCAGGACCTACAAGTGGTTGGTTTGTGTCTTTGTGTACTTGACCCCATTATTGGATCCAAGTCATCTGCTTTTACCACTACTAGAAATAGCCATTCCAAAGTTAAAAGCTTTTTCTTACTGACTGTTTAGAATTGACTCCCAGTAGAACTGCACTTAGAGTCAGATTACTTATAGTTTATAAAAAGCATCTGAGATCTTCTTTTTTATGGTCTCCTGGCAACTTCCAGGCAATTCCAGTCGGTCTCCTTAGATGACAATGTGATTATATCCCATGGATATAATAGTTTCTATAAAGGCTCTTTATTTTATTTTATACAAAGATACTATAAATAGTTGTCATCTATTATTGCACCCATTGTTGTTTCATTCCATGTCTGTATGGCACTGAATCCAGAGGTGGTATTCAAGCCATACCCACAGAACCGGTAGTAAAAAAATTTGAATCCCACCACTGACTGAATCTATATATATAAAAGTGAAGTACTACTCCCGCATCATCACAAAATCTCCAAAACCATAAAGTCTACAAACTTGAAATTCGGCACGTATGTTCCTCTTGGCTTCTAGGTGCTCACTAAAAAGGATTTTTCAAAATGACCATTAGAGCATTAGTATTTCTTATATTATTATTAACACACTCTGATGCTAAGGAGTTCTACTCCCCCTCCCCATCTGAAAAGAAATCTATTCAAAGTGCAAAACACAAGCAGAGAGAGGAGTTTCCATTTTAGTTTCACAGCAGCAAGCAGCTTCAGTACAGAACAGTTGAGTTAAGCCATGCCCAGGCTCCTTGTTGTCTCCTTACTCACAAAGCAAATCCTGCTTTAGTTTCCAAACACCCCTCAACTCTCCCACACACTGACAGAATGCTAGCCAGATGAATATCAATGGATGCTGGTAGGCAGAGGCACAATTTTTTCCCCTTATTTCCTCCCCAAAACTAAGCCCGATCACATAATTTCATAGTGAAACATGGGTATCAAGCTAATTTAATTATTATAAAAGTGCTGTAATAGGTTACAGGTAGTCCTCAATTCAGGAGTGTAATTGGAAACAGAATTTCTGTTAATAAGGAAAGCAGTTGTTAGGTGAATTGTGCCTGATTTTATAACTTTTTTTTCCCATAGTTCTTAAGCGAATCACTGCAGTTATTTAATCAATTGACTGCTTATTGGAAGTTGGCTGAGAAGATCACAAATGATGATCACATGAACACAGGATTTTGCAACTGTTGTGAATACACGTTGGTTGCCAAGCACCTGAATTTTGGTCATGTGACCATGGAGATGCTACAACATTTATAAGTGCAAGAATTGGTCATGTCACTTTTTTTCAGTGCTGTTGTAATGCTGAGTGGTGGCTAAACAAATGATTGTAAGTCAAAGATCGCAGGTCAAATATTATAGCACCTTTTAGGCCCTGTCACACTGCAAAAACGGATGCAAAGAGGAAGCAAAACGGAAAAAAAATCTTGCCATCTGTTCTAAAACGTGATGTACTCACTGCCTCCATTTGGCTTCCTCTCAATCCGTCCAGCATCCGTTTAATGATGTTTCATCCGCTCCAAAAGTTTTAGGCTGCCTAAAACTTTTGCGCAGAAAATGTATCCAATTCGTCTGTTCTGCATCCACTACACATCCGCTACGCATCTGTTCTGCATCTGTTACGCATCCGCTATATCCGCTAGGCATCCGTTGCACATCCGCGCAACTCGCATCCGCCCGGATGCAGGGAGGAAGCAGAACGCACGCGGAACGGATGCAGAACGGATGCAGAATGGAAACAAAGCGTTTAAAACGGAAAAAACGTTCTCAGAGGGGACCTATCTCGGATATTAAGGATGCCTAGAGGATGCCTAGAGGATGCCTAGAGGATGCCTAGAGGATGCCTAGAGGATGCAAAGGGACACCTATACTGCCTATAAAAAGGGGGAGCAACTCGCCTGCTTCGCATTCTCAGACCAGCAGCCCAGCGGTGCAGACCTCTGCAGCCTTCCTCTTCCTCTTCCATAGCATCCAGTCATCTCCAGCATGGATTACGACAAAATCCTTTTGGCAGCCAACATCCTTCTGCATCACTGCGAAACCATCAACAGTCTGTGTGAACTCTACTACGGCAAGAAAAGGAGGCACCCAAAAAAAGTCTGGGTCCAAAGATGGTTAGCCAGAAGAGCACAGTACCAACTTTACAACAAGCTGATGGTGGAGCTCAGGAGCGAAGACACTCGGGCGTTCCAGAACTTCATGAATATGCCTCCAGCCATGTTTGATGAACTTCTGCAGCGCCTGACACCCAGGCTGAGCAAGACAAAAACCAACTTCCCGCCCAGCCTGGAACCTGGGCTCAGGGTGGCACTCACTCTGTGCCACCTGGCCTCAGGAACCCCTACAGGAGCATGCAGTACGGCTGGAGGGTGCCACCCAGCACCATCAGCTTTGTGGTCAGAGAAGTGTTACGGGCCATCCTCGAAGAATACAAGGAGGAGCTCCTCCAGTGCCCCACCACTGAAGAAGGCTGGAAGAAAGTTGCAGAGCAGTGGTATCAGAAGTGGAACTTCCCACACACCGTTGGAGCCATAGATGGCAAGCACGTGGCCTGCAAGGTTCCAGCCAACTCGGGGTCCACTTATTTCAACTACAAGGGCTTCTTCAGCATCATCCTCTTCGCCATGGTCGATGCTGACTACAAGTTCATGTACGGCGATGTTTCAGGCAATGGCTCGTCTTCCGATGCCCAGGTATACAACGACAGTCACCTCAAGGAGGGGCTGGAAAGCAACCTCATGGTGGGCTTCCCAGATCCAGAACCCCTGCCCAACGACACGCAAGATGTGCCCTACTTCATTGTGGGGGGTGACGCCTTCTCCCTCTCAACCTACCTCATGAAGCCCTACACCTTCAAATACCTCACCCGTGAAGAGAGGATCTTCAACTACAGGCTGTCCAGGGCAAGGCGGGTGGTGGAGAACGCCTTTGGCATCCTGGCCGACAGGTTCCAGGTATTTCTCAACACCATGCAGCATTGCCCACAGAGCATGAGGAGGATCATGGAAGCATCCTGCACAATCTCATGCGCACCTGCTACCCAGTCTTGAAGAACAGGCTCGTGGACCTCCAGCAAGGCAATGGGGACATGGAGCCTGGGGAATGGAGGCAAGGGCAAAACCTGATCGACACTCAGGATGTGCAAGGCCCCAACAGAGCCTCACGTGAGGCGAAGAAGCAGCGCAACCTTCTGAAAGACTGGTGCAACTCCCCAGCTGGAGCGGTGGAGTGGCAAGACAGGATGGTAGATGCTTAATGGATGCTTCCTTCAGCCTGTCTCATCACACGGATGAGTTTGGGCCATGTATGTTTGGTTGGCCTACAATGAACAGGGCATTTAATAAAGAGTTGTGTTTATGTTCACATGTGTGGATCAATGCTTACATTGTAATTGATAATGGCCATAGGGGTGGCAGCTGGGAGGGTGGAACATACAGTCCCACTATGCTTGCACTGGAGATTTATCTATCCCACAGCTATCTTTACCCAAAGGTATCCCTGCCCATCCCACAGCTATCTTAACCCAAAGGTATCCCTGCCCATCCCACAGCTATCTTTACCCATCCCAAAGGTATCCCTGCCCATCCCACAGCTATCTCAACCCATCCCACAAGCATGCAAAGGCTAAACCATTTCTAAAAGTTTCCACCCAGACTTTTTAGAAAAAAAATAATGAAGCAAGCGTGTGAAACAAAGATAAACTTTATTAATAACAACCTGAAAAGTAAACATGAACCAAGTAAAGTGTCCAAATAAAGTCCACAAATATCCAGGCAGCCAGTCTCTGGTACTCCGCTTGGTCACTCGGAGGTGTGTGCCCAGTCTAAGGTGTTAGGGTGTAGGTGCTGTGGAGGTGGGTGCTGCTGCAGTGCTGGTCTGAGGTGCTGATGGAATGCCTGGCCCCGAGAGGACAACGGGGGATGGTGTGTTCAGAAAGGTGTCGGACAGCTGGCTCATCCTCGCGATGCTGAGAGGTCCTTCCTCCATGCCATGGGGTGTCAGCCCCAGTACCGAGGACAGATGTACTGAGGCCGGGCTTGGCTGTGGGATGGAGGAAGGAGTAGTGTAGTGGGACTGCCTGCTGTGCAGCGAACTGAGGAGTGGCGTGGCTGGCATCGATGTTGTCGGTGGCATCATTGGCGTGGGTGGCATCGGTGGCATCAGTGGAACAGCTGGCAACGGTGCCGCCCAATGACTCTGCGCCTGGCCTGGGAAGGGCTGCTGCCTGTGCTGCTGGACCTCCTGGTAGCTGTAGCCCTTGTAGGTGAGGGGATGTTGGAAGCCTTGGTATGGGAGGGACATCACCTGGGGTGGAGGAGCAGACCTGGACTGGGTGGAAGCAGGTGCCTCTGGGTCTGGAGGGTTGTTAATCAGCGTGAAGATCCTCTCCTTCACCAGCTGGTACTGGGCATCCGGCATCTCCTTCAGGGTCTGGTTTAAATAATTGAGGAAGGGCTTGCGGTTGGAGCAGGAGGAGTCGATGGGGACTAGCTGAGAGAGGAGACCTATGCTGGTGCGGATGGTGTCCCTGATCTCCACCAGGACCTTGTGGCTCTCACCCTCCTGCGGTCTGGCTCTCTGCCTTCCTGTGGAGGCGGAGGTGTGGGTGGATGGGACTTCGGCAGCGGTGGACTCGATGTTACCTTTCTCCCACCACACCAGGGAGTCCTCCTCGCTCTCCACCAAGTTTTCAACACCTGCCTGGGGGTTCTCCGCCGTGGCACGCTCCACCAAAACCTGCCTGGAGACAGGGACTGACTCTCGGCTGGAAGAGGACTGGGTCACAGCAGGCTGCCTGAGAGTGAGGGTAGACAGATGGGCTCCTGGTGCTGCTCGGTGGCGGATCTCACCCTCCAGGAAGCTGCACCTGGCCATGACGTAGTTCTCTCTGTCCGTCAGCTTGACGGTGGCCTGGCCAGATTTTTTGTTGTGCAGCTTCCCGTACCAGGTGTGTATATGTTTCCACCAGCCGAGTAGCACCTCCGAAGTGTAGCCCTCTCTCTCCAAGCAGCCTGCTTACGCTTGGTGTCCCTGTACAGCCGGTGTCCCTTCCGCCACAGATAGTCGTTCTCTCTCAGCCACTCCAGCACCTCATCCTTGTGCGCCTCCTCAATGAAGTACTGCCTCCTCTCCTGTTGATGCGAACGACTCTTCCTCCCTCTGGCAGGGCCATATGGGCCCTCATCAGAGGGACTTCGAGGTTGTAGGGGCTGCTCCTCCACACCAACAGCAGCAGCAGCAGCAGCAGCAGCAGAATCATCATCATCAGAAACATCACCAGCAGGATCATAATCAGCATCATCATCAGCAGCAGCAGCAGCAGCAGAATCACCAGCAGGATCAGAATCAGAATCAGAATCAGAAGCAGCAGCAGCAGCAGCAGCAGCAGCAGCAGCAAGACCAGGATGAGCAGCAACAGAGTAAGCACCAGCAGCAGGACCAGCAAGACCAGGAGCACGAGCAGAACGAGCAGGACCAGCAAGACCAGGAGCACGAGCAGAACGAGTAGGACCAGCAAGACCAGGAGCACGAGCAGAACGAGTAGGACCAGCAAGACCAGGAGCACGAGCAGAACGAGCAGGACCAGCAGGACCAGGAGCAGCTTCAGCAGAGTGCACAGCAGCAGAAGCACCACCGCCAGGAGCAGCTTCAGCAGAGTACACAGCAGAAGCACCACTGCCAGGAGCAGCCACAGCAGAAGCTCCAGCAAGAGAAGAGCGAGCCCAAGCAGCAGAAGCCCCAGCAGAAGCAGAGTCACGGACATGGGGCGGGAGGGTGGCCCTGTCCCTCTTGCCAGGGATGGCGGCAGGTTGCTGAGCCTTTCGCTTCTTCCCCATGGTTGTGGGATTGCTGGCTGGCAGGAAGGCTGGCAGGAAGGCTTGCAGGCACCAAGGCTGGCAGGAAGCCTGGCAGGAAAGCAGGCACCAAGGCTGGCAGGCAGACTGGCTGGCAGGGAGGCTGGCAGGCAGGCTGGCAGCAATGCTGGCAGGGAGGCAGGAAGGCAGGCTGGCAGCAAGGCTGGCAGGGAGGCTGGAATGCAGGCTGCCAGCAAGGCTGGAACGCAGGCTGGAAGGCAGGCTGGCAAGGAGGCTGCCCAGGAGGCTGGGAGGCAGGCTTGGAGGCAGGCTTGGAGGCAGGCATGCAGGCAGGGCAGGCAAGAAACTCGAAGTGTCCAGCAGCAGGTCTTCCCTCGGAATGCTGGCCACGTGCGAGCTGCTCCCTTTATATCCGGGGGGTTTGCGCAATGCATCCCCCCCCGCATGCGCAATTAACGCGCGACATCCGTTCCGCTTTCGCTGTGCATCCGCTAGGCTTCCGCTGTGCATCCACTTCATCCGCTGTGCATCCACTGTGCATCCATTTTTTCGTTCTGCGTCCGCTCTCCTGAGACCCCCCCGAAGCCCTGCGAATGCACCATCCATTCTGCATCTGCTGGGCTTCCGTTCCACATCCGCTTTGCATCCTCCCTGCGTCCTCCCCGCGTCCGTTTCATCCGCTCCAATTATGCAAATGTTTGCCCCTTTTGAGTGCGGATACAACGGAAGGAACATTTTTCCCTTCCGTTGTGTCCTCTTTGCATCCGTTGGGCAGTGTGACACGGCCTTTATATAATGCTTCACAGTGTTTTACAGCCCTCTCTAAATGGTTTACAGAGTCAGCATATTGCCTCCAAAAATCTGGGTCCTCATTTGACCAATCTCAGAAGGGTGGAAGGCTGAATCAGCCTTGAACCAGTAAGAATCGAACCGTTGGCAGCCGGCATGATCTACCAGTACCTGCCTTTTATTTTCCCTTCTGTAGTTGTTCTTCTTTTATTTGATGTTCCCAGATGTTTGCCACACAGAGAGACATTTCATATGTTCTGTCCTTTGACACTAACATAAACCATCACTTTTTCTTCCTCTCCTATTGTACTTGCCCTGAAGCTACAATGACCAAAACAAAGACCAAAAATGATTGTTCCTTGTTCCTATATTCCATTCTTGGTCCATAGAAAGAAGAATTAATGCTGCAACTTCTTAGAAGCAATGTATCATTCAATGAAACTTCGTTAATTTTTTTCCTAATGTCTCTACATGGCAATTAAAAAATTACTTTTCTTTAAAAATCAAGATGAAGGAATGAGAACAATTTCAGTAGAATGGGCACTGGGAAATAAAATCTGCAAAAACTGAAGGGCACTCACTGTGAGGTTTAAAAATTGTAAAATGCAGACTAAAGAAATAAATCTATCAGTTTGATCCAAGGGTGGCTTGACAGCGATTTCCCAGTCTTTGTGAAAAAAAAATATATGCTTGCAGTCAATCTCTTTATTTGTTTCTTTATTCCTTCATTCAATTTATATAGCTGCCTATCTGACACACGACACACTGGGCACCTCACAGAGTTAAAAATGACAAAACAGAATAAGCAAACCTTTTAACTCTACTCCAGAGTAGAGATAGTAGGTTTTTCCCTTTCCTCTCCAGCCTCCTGCCAAGCTGAGCAAAATTTTCCATTGTTTACATTGCTAGAGCAATGGGTTGGTTGAGTGGCTTCCCTTCAGAGGTTGTAGGTGCTCCATCACTGGAGGTTTTCAAGAACAGATTTTCTGGAATGGTACAGGGTCTCCTCCTTCAGCAGGGGGTTGGACTAGAACAGGGGTGTCAAACTATAGGCCTGTGTGCCACATCCTACCTGTGGGATGCTTAAATCTGGCCCATAGGGCTGGGCCTGGAAATAACCTTCTGCTAGCAAAAATGGGGCACAGGAGGTGTGTGCAACCCCCTGTGCTCCATTTTGGCTGGCAGGGTACTGCAGGAGTCACCTATGCCATCTCCCAGCTGGCCCATGGAGAAGAACTACAATGCTGATCCAGCCCTTGAAGAAATCCAGTTTGACAACCCTGGACTAGAAGATCTCCAAAATCCCTTCCAACTCTTTATTATTCTGCTATTCTGTTATTCACTTGGATCAGCAGCTTATAAACAAAAACTTTCAGGCCGCAACATTGCATCAAGTTTCCAAACAAACAGCTGCTAAGGGAGGTGTAACCAGGGGACACAGTCCAACAATATATTTATTAATCACTCCTTCAAAGGAACAGTGAATTGGTCTACACAGGTTTCGTCCTTTAGGCCAGCATTGATATGATTAAAACAAATGAAAGAAGAGATGAAATATGGGGATTGTGCATTATTAAATCAGAAGAATGCTTGAACTTAGGGAGGGGACTAACTCATGAGTGAGGAGAACAGAAAGACCCACCCAAGCAGGGGTGGGCTGCTGGGGGTTTGCAAGGATTTGGGAGAACCCTAGCTAAGCTTCTACACAGTTCAGAGAACCCCCAAATCCCACTCCTGGCTGGCCTCACCCACCTCTCCCCTCTCAGGAGTTCCCACGCTGCCCATTTTGGATTCAGGTAAGTGCAGGTCATTCATGGAGGCTTGGGGAGGGCAAAAAACTGGCCCATTTCTGACTTCCAGAGAGCCTCTGGAGCCTGGTAAGCTATTTTCGCCCTCCCAGAGGCTCAAGGAAAGCCTCCAGAGCCCGGGGAGGGCAAAAAAAAACCCCACCATGGTGCAGGAGGCCAATTAGGCCATGCCAGAGGTGGGATTCAATTTTTTTTACGACTGGTTCTGTGAGCATGGCTTGGTGGGAGTGGCAGGTGAAGGATACTGTAAGATCTCCAGTCAGAGGTGGGATTTGCCCATTCTCCGAACTATTCAAAATTTCCACTACCGGTTCTCCAGAACTGGTCAGAACCTGCTGAATACCACCTCTGGACCACACCCACCATGGCCATGCTCTCCCAGCAAGAAAACCCTTTCCTAAAATTTTTGAAGCCCACCCCTGCACCCAAGCCATGGTTTCCAACAATGCTTGACTTCCCTGCACAGATGGGAGGACAAGAAACAGTATCATTAATCAGTTCCCACATTGGCCCTAGTCTGAGCTGAGCATTAGTTTTATCTAACTGCCAATTCACTTCACTCTAGACTGGGGTTTCTGAAGTTGGCTTTAAAAAATAGGCCAGGAGCATTTTGGGATTGTCAGTGGGATGAGTTAGATTGTCAGTGGGGTGAGTTAGATCAGTGCTTCCCAACCTTGAGAACATTAAGGGATGTGGACTTCAACTCCCAGAATTTCCCAACCAACATGCTGGGTGTGTTTAAGATGTGTGGACTTCAACTCCCAGAATACTGGCTGGGGAATTCTGGGAGTTGAAGTCCACACACCTTAAAGTTCTACAGGTTAGGAAACCATGACATAGACATTAGAGGGATTCCAGAAAAAGGTACTTTGTTCTATGGCAGTGTTTCCTGACCACAGCAACTTCCAGGATTGTGGACTTCAAATCCCAGAATTCCACAGCCAGCATGACCATTGTTGAGAATTTTGAGAGTTGAAGTGCATACACCTGAAGTGGCCACAGTTGGCAATTCTTGTTGTAAATAGGGTGTATTAGGACAATCTTGGAAGCCTGTCCTAATCCTTCACTGTCTGTTTATAAGGACAAAAGCCTCAAGGTGAGTCAGTCCTGAGTCTTTTTCTCATGCTTTCTGCTTTGGCAGAGCTGACCGTCCATTTCCTTCTCAAAGCCAGAGCTACATTCCTATGTAAGCATGGGAACTGTTTACAAAGACTGTCTATATCTTAGATATGCCTCTCATTTTAAACAAAGCACTATTTTCAAACAAAGAAAGGAGCAATGATCCTTTCAGCTGCAGAAACAGCTGCAGAAGAGCAGCTGTGTGTGTTTCAGGTGGATGCTTATATTTCTCTATATTTTGAAAGGTGAGGAGGAGGAGGTTAGTTGTGGCATTCTAGTTTCTTTTCATTTCTGGGAGAAAGGGAAGGGTGAGGACAATGACTGAGGGAGAATTTCAAAAGCTAGTGGCTTATTATTATTTTCTATTTTTGCCTCAGCGTAGTATTGATAAGAAATGTACCTCCACCTGGGCTCCTACCATGATCTCAACATGATGCCTTTGTCAAGTGCAACAGACCAAGTTCACACATGAAGGTTCAATTAAATTGATTTGTTGCTAAAGTCTGCATACAACTCAACCAACGGTTACCTAAGGGTCAATGGGGATTGGGCTTAGTTTTCTTGTGCCTAGGTAGGGAATCTGGGCTGATCCCCTTTTCATTCCACTCCTAAGTTCTGCCATCTATTCTCCTCCAGAACCACAAACACAGGTAGGGATGGGAATACAAATTCTGCAGGAAAGTAGCTAATGAGTACACTTCAATATCCCTCATGAATTTAGGGGATACATAAAGATACAGATAGTCCTTTACTTACAACAGTTTGTTTAGTGACCATTCAAAGTTACAACGGCACTGAAAAAATGTGACTTATGATCATTTTTCACATGTGACCTTTGTAGCATCCCCAAATCACATGATCAAAATTCAGATACTTGGCAACTGGTTCATATTTATGACTTGTTGCAGTGTCTCAGCATCCCCTTTTGTGACCTTCTGACAAGCAAAGTCAATGGGGAAGCCAGATTTACTCAACAGCTATGTCACTGTTTTAAAGAGCACAGTGATTTCACTTAACAAACATGGCGAGAAAAGTCATAAATGGGGCAAAACTCACTTAACAACATAAATGTGTGCCTCGATTGTGGTTATAAGTCGAGGACTACCTGTACAGCAGAATGTGTACTTACTATTCGGGTAGGAAACTGGGAGGTAAATGCAGCAGACAGGCATAGATTGAAAACTAAAAACGATTAGTATTCTGAGATAACGGTGTTGGACTGTAAGGGTGATGTTTGACTTTCATGATGAAGAAGGTCATCTTGGTACATAAAACTACTCCATTTTCACATTGGGTGCTTGTCTTCGGAGGCCCTGATGTGGCAAATGCAGCATTCAACCTGTCATACTCTGTGTCAGTGCAAGCTCACTTCTAATTGACAAACATGAAGAGTTTATTTTTCAAAACATCGACTTGCTGTGAGGTGACAGGTCAATGACATCTCTGTTATTTGCGGCCTGTTTGGAGGGATAAGGATTCCACTTGAGTGCTCCATGCCGGGAAAGTTGATCTCCCACAGAAGACGTCTAGGCCAAACAATAACAAATGGAAGGAGTGTGTGTTTTCACAAGAAATGCTCTGCTGGAGCCATCCAGACACACATTAAGTTCTGTTCTCACATTTATTTCCTTCACTTATTTATTTATATCCCACTTTTATTATTTTTATAAATAATTCAAGGCAGCAAAAAACACAAAACCTCCTGTTTTCCCCGCAACAACAATCCTGTGAGGTGAGTTGGGCTGAGAGAAAAAGACCAGTCCAAAGTCACCTCGGCAGCTTTCACGCCTAAGGTATAGGAGTGGGCTGTTGGGGGGGTCGCAGGGGTTCAGAAGACCCTCTAACTAAGATTCTGCACAGTTCAGAGAACCCCCAAATCCCACTCCTGGTTGGGCCTGCCTGCCCCACGCCTCCCCGCCTCTCCCAGGAGTATTCATGTGGAAGAGTCTTCATCCCCGTTTTGGATGGAGGTAAGTGCAAGGCGCATGCAGAGACTCGGGGAGGGTAAAAAAATGGGCCTCCTGGAAGTTCGGGAAGGCAAAACATGGCCCATTTCCAGCTTCCAGACAGCTTCCAGAGCCTGGGGAGGCTGTTTTCACCCTCCTGGATGCTTGAGGAAAGCCTCCGGATCTTAGGAAGGTCAAAAACATCCCCCCTGCCGCTGTGGTTCAGGAGGCTGACTAGGCCACACCCACCATGGCCATGCCCACCCAGCAGGCGGGCAGAGAACCATTACTAAAAAAATTTGAAGCCCATCTCTGCTAAGGTAGAACTAGAACTCAGTTACCTGCTGATTGTCCAAAGTCACCCAGCTGGTTTCAATGCCTAAGGCAGGACTAGAATTAGCAGTCTACCAATTAATCCTTTGAGTATGAAATTACCTCTCGGCAATCACAAATCAAAACTGATCGCCATAGGAGTCAAAATCCAATCTTGATCATGTAATGAAACCTCCACCTACTTTATGTAAGCATAAGAGGCAGGGTCTCTTATCACCTGGTTGCAGCCAGTTTCTTGACTGTCATGTGGACATCTGTGTTCTCCTGCATATAGAATATAGCTAGTCCTCAACTTATAACTGTTCATTTAGTGACCATTCAAAATTACAAAGAAAAAAGTGACTTATGCCCATTTTTCACATTTATGAACATTGTAGCATTCCCACGGTTTCATGATCAAAATTCAGACATTTGGCAACTGATTCCTATTTATGATGATTGCAGGGTCCCAAGGTCATGTGATATACTTTTGCAGCCTTCTGACAAGCAAAGTCAATGGGGAAGCCAGATTCTCTTAACAACCAAGTTACTAACTGAACATCTGCACAAGTAAGATCGTAAAATGGGACAAAACTCATTTAGGCAAATGTCTCACTTGGCAACAGAAATTCTGGCATCAATTGTGGTCATAAGTCAAGGACTACCTGCATATCACTGTCCTTTGTGGTAGTGAGTTTGTGCTATGTGTGAAGAAGCACTTCCCTTAGCTCAGCTTGTTTTTCCTGCCTTTCAGCTTTATATAACATTTGTTTAAATGTGCAAATATAGATCAAATCAAATGTCATCTTGTTTGGTCCTGCTCAACTGTATAAATATTTAAATAGCCCTATTTTGTTTCATGGGACTTTTTTTTCCAAATGTGTATAGACCTAGGGTTTTGTAAGCTATACATTAACTAAAAAAGAATGTTGTGAAAAAAATGTTCACAGAAGAAATGTTCTTCCACAACATTCTTTTTAGTTTAAAGTATAGCTTACAAAACCTACATAAAGCTGAAAAAAGGGGGAGCAAGAACTTTTATCAGGATCTCATCAGAATAACTTGAACCACCCTCTTCCTCCTCCTTGTGTACTATTTATTATTTAATTTCATCTCCCATTTCCCTAGCCCACAAAGCTTTCAAAACAGCTATACATCTGTGTTTTTCGATATCTGGTAATACTGCAGCTCCACAAAAATCATACAAAAATGTGTATTTCATCTATAAATTCCTTCTCCTATGGGAAACGTATGGAGAAATTGCTAAAATTGCCAGAAATATGCACATACTCTTAAGGATTTTTTTCACACACTTGTACAGTATAGATTTTCAGACAGATTTTATTCTTTGCAAACTGAAATAACATGAACTTAATTTAGGATTGGAGAATCAGAAAAATGAACAAAATTGAACTTGACAAATTTGCCCTTATCAGGTCTCAGCCCATAAAGATTTTACCTACGGAATTTATTTATAACTTCTTTTCTTGCCCAGATAAGGAGAAAAAAATGCAGATGAGTATTTTTGATTATCAAGCCATTTAGATTGATTTTTTTTTAAATGTAGAAAAGGAAAAAGCTTCAGAAATATAGAACAGAAAGCCCCCAGCAGATTTTGAGAACAGTGGCTTATTTGCAGGGGTGGATGCTTAATTTATTTATTATTTTACAAAGAAATATCACTGTGTTTTATTAATTTTAATGTAGAATTATAAGTCATATATATACTAATGTGCATTGTACTTTATCTGGATTTTTATAGAAGTTTTAATGCCCAAAAGAACAGTTTGATCTCAAAGAGGATACAGCATGTAGCCAACCAGAAATAGCACAAGCACTTAGACTTATATACCACTTCATAGTGTTTTTACAGCCCTCTCTAAGCGGTTCACAGGGTTTGCCTCCAACAATCTGGATCCTTATTTTACCAAACCTCGAAAGGATGGAAGGCCTTGAGTCAGTCAGGATTGAACTACTGGCAATCAGAAGAATTAGCCTACAATACTGCATTCTAACCACTGCGCACCACGACTCTGGTACACGAAATGGTACAAAAAATGCCTTTTATATAAATTAGCCAAGTGTGCTTCATCATGACAAGCAAGGAGCCTATCAAGCTTGCCTGTGGGTTGTGAACTTGGCTTTTGAGTATTTTACGACTCCCCCCTACACACAAACAAATTCCACAATCGTAAGATTGTAAAATCAGAAGGGAACACTTACCTCATCGAGTCCAACCGCTGCTTTGCGCAGGCAAACCAATTAAGCCATTTATGATAGGTGACTATCTAACATCTTAAAAATCTCCAGAAAAGGAGATTCCACAGCCTCCAAAAATAGACTATTGCACTGTTGTGTTGAATTTAGGAAGTTGTTATTTGTATTTAAACAAAATTTGAATAGCTACAAATTCTATCCATTATTTCTGGTCTTATTATTTGGTAGCCATGGAAAATAATTCTTGACTGCCTTCCCTGTACCTTTCCTGCATGTACCCAAACAAGCTAACTTGTCTACCCTAATCCTTCTTTTCTCCAGGTTGAACAATGCCTAACCTTATAGGGCATGTCTTCAGGATTGTTTGATGCAAGCAACCAGAATGAATGTGTCAAGCAGAAGCTTTATTGTTAGTCAACTATTACAAAAATCTCACCAGACTGACTACATTTCCTTGGGAACAGTCAGATAAGGCTTCAAGTATTCTGGGGAAAGTTAGATCGGCTCCGCTTTCTGCAGTGCAAGGATTCTAAGCTTGTCCCCCTCTTAACACCTCCCTCCAGCTTAGTTGGAGATTGTATCACAGGGGTGGTCTCACCATTGCCCAGAAGAAAGAAATAATGGTTTCACTTCTCTTTGAGAATGCACTGCTTCTAATACAGCACAGAACTGTATTATTCCTTTTGGGAGCTGTCTCCCATTACTTAGTGGTGAATGGGACTGAAAAAAAAAAACTACATTTGATTTGATTTCATTCACACTGAGTTAAAATCAAACATAGAGAACATGATTTGTCTCCAGTTATGTCAATAGCAATTCTTCCCTCCTGTCATTTTAAATAGGATTTGTTTAGTGTCCTACCAATGAAGAAGAATCTCTAAATGTTTCTGAATGGATACCATTCAAAGTTTTCAGAGGTTGCATATAGCCCAGGTGTTGCCAGAGAATGGGCCTCATCCTGTTACAACATGGAAATTCAAAAGGGTGGTCAGAATAAGTGGAACGTGTCCTACCGTAAGAATTTTCAGCAACTTTAATCTGGAACAGGAGTTACTAAACTGGAAGGAACCCCAAACAAAGATTCACAAAGAATTTTTACAGAAGTACAAAATAGCAGGCTGATTTTAGGGACATCTGAGTGAAGCTCCTTATGTTTTTTTAAGATAAAACCCATAAAAGTGGATGAAGGTTGTTATGTATGGAACTTGGAAGGCTCCAAGTTCCCTATTCTGATTGGCTGAAAAGGCCATTCTCGGATTGGCCATTCGAGAACCAATCCAATTTGGCCCGCTGGATGGAGGGAACGCTTAAAGTGGTGTCATTGGCCATAAGCCGCAAGCAAGCCGCTATAAAAAGGGCTGCCACGGCTTGGGCTGTTGTTCCGTTACCATTGCTTTACTGAACTGAATAAAGAGTTTGTTATTGGAACCCGATCTTGCGCAACTTATTTCCAGACGGAACACTGGCAATGAAGGTGGAATCGTCGCAGAAGAGTGAGACCGAAGCACGCGGCAATCTGAACCAAGCAAGAGAGATGGCCGGTAACAACGTGCCACCCGCACCATTCAATCCTGATGAGGAGGATTGGGAGTCGTATATCGATTGCTTTCTTATGTTTTTAGAAAGCAATGAGCTGCAAGAGATATCTAACCAAAGGAAGAGGGCTGTCTTCCTTATACACTGCAGTCCGGCTATCTTTAAAATGGCGAAGGCACTAGCCAAACCAAGAGACGTCAAACAGACTACTTGGCCCGAGCTGAACAGAATGCTCCAAGCACATTGCGCACTGGTGGTCTCCAACTTGATAAAAAGACACAAGTTCTACAAGAGAGACCAAAGAACGATGAAACCGTTGCAGATTTTGGAGCCACCCTGAGACACATCGGAGGAGCCTGCGAGTTCCAGAACATGGATGAGGCCATGAGGGACCACATGGTCCTCAGGTTGAAGGACGCTACACTTCAGAGTAAGCTGCTGAATAGACCAAACATAACTGCAGCTGAGGCCATTGCAGAAGCCACCGCCGCCGAAGCAGCAAAGAAATCTGTAGACACCATGCACCAAAGAATGCAATTCCAGATCCGCCAAACCAAACCAGAGAGAAGAAGGCAGAGGGAAGCAAGAAACAGCCTACAGCGACCACCCACTACGAAGATCTCAAATCCCAGAGCGACACTGATGACGAAAATGAAGATGTCCATAGACTTCAATCTGACAAGAAATGGCAGGAAAAGAGAAGAAACAGGCGGGAGTTTCAGTGTGCGGGATGCGGGGGCAACCACCCATGAGCTGAATGCAGGTTCCTAGGTGCAATCTGTAGGACTTGTAACAAACGGGGGCACATCGAAAGGGTCTGCTGAAACAAAAAGAGCTATAGTCCTAAAAGACGCGGCAGCACCACCACCCCCCAAACATGAAGAGAGACAAGGCAGAAGCAGATGGAACCAAAGCAAAAGAACCAGTGATGGAGAGGAAACGCACCAGACGGTAACCATCAGAAATGCCAGGGCAGAAAATGGAAAAAAGGTCCGGATAGAGGTGAACTACGAAGGGAAGCCCTGTGAGATGGAAGTCGACTCCGGGTCTTTTCTATTCATGGTATCCTGGAATACCATCCGGTGCCTGACACCGGACATTAAACAAAAAGAACTATAAAAACAATGACTGATTTTAAAAGACTACCAGGGAAATCGAATTCCGGTAGTGGGCCTTGGACATTTCCTTGTCAAATTTAAAAATCATGCCGAAATCTTGACTCTCACCATCGTCGACTGTGATCGCCCTGGCCTGCTAGAGATAGAATGGTTTGCTCCCCTGGGAATTGGGATGACCGGGATAAACCGCGTTGCTGCAGCCAACTGGGAGCAGAGCCTGCCACAAGAATTCCAAGATGTTTTTGACGGGACCCTAGGCAAGTACAAGGGGACCCCAATTTCATTTAACCTAGACCCGAAAATAGCCCCATACGGTTAAAAGCCAGACGTGTCCCGTTTGCCTTAAAGCCAAAAACTGATGAACAGTTGAACAAATTAACAGCACAGGGGGTGTTAGAACCAATCAACCATGCCAGGTGGGAAACACCCATCGTGACTCCTGTAAAACCACATGAGTCAGTGTGCATCTGCGGAGACTATAAGGCAACCCTAAACCATGCGCTCCAACAAAGTGCATACCCAGTACCGGTAGTGCAACACTTATTGCACTCCCTAGGGGGAGGAAAATTTTTTGCGAAGCTTGATCTCGCACAGGCGTACCAACAGCTACCCATTGACCCCACTACTGCAGAGACACAGACTATTGTGACACATAGAGGGGCTTTCAAGTGTAACCATCTCCAGTTCAGCGTTAGCATTGCCCCAGGCGTGTTCCAAAGCCTCATGGAGCATCTGTTAAATGGAATCAAGAGAGTCGTCCCTTATTTTGATGATGTTCTGGTGTCAGCAAAAAGCACCAACCAACTAGAGAGCAGATTAAGGGAAGTTTTAAGAAGATTTAGAGACTCAGGCCTTAAGGTAAAGCGAGAGAAATTTAATTAAATTTAAATTTAATTTAATTTAACCTCCCTTTCAGGAGGTTCCATGGAGAAGGGACAGAGAGACAGTAATCCCGTCTGAACCGCTTGAAGACCACGCTGAGACTGAGCTGCGCAGGTCAACCAAAATTCGAAAAAGCCCCACCTACCTGTGTGACTACGTAACGCACATTGGACTGAACCAAGGGGGGAGGGGTGTATGTATGGAACTTGGTAGGCACCAAGTTCCCTATTCTGATTGGCCAAAAAGGCCGTTCTCGGATTCGCCATTAGACAACCAATCTGATTTGGCCCGCCGGACAGCGGGAATACTTTAAGTGGTGTCATTGGCCACTTTCATAAGTCATAAGTCATAAGCCACGAGCAAGCTGCTATATAAAGGGATGCCACAGCTTGGGCTGTTGTTCCGTTACCATTGCTTTACTGAATTGAATAAAGAGTTTGTTGTTGGAACCCGGTCTCGCACAACTTATTTCCGGACGGAACAAAGGTGAATATCCTGTCTCATATAGGTCCAACATTTTCTCTAAGGTTGCTAAACAGCAAAGGTGTCTGTTTTACTGACAGATATGACCTCTTTTATCTTGCTTCCATTGAAAGAGAACTTGAAGCAAGATGCAAATATTCCATAAAAGGTACATTGTTCAAATGCAATGCATGTAACACATTCCATTTTATTTTATTTTTTTTAAAAAGAGCAGCTAGGAACCATTACCCTTCAGTGTTATAGACTGAACATCATTTATATAATTGTGAACTATAGATAGGAGAGAGAGAGAGAGATCCCGCTTCATTCTTTATCGACTCTCACTTATTTTCTTTTATCTTACATCTTATTAAAAGTGACAATTTAATGTATTGAGCAGCGTAATAATTATCATATTGGGTAGCTAGGGGAAAAATCGAAATACAAGTCTTTCCTGGATGATTCTGGAATATTGTCAGAGCCACCACAGATATTCCATCTCTCAATCCTGCCTAACTTAAAGAGCTTTTGTGGTAACAGTAAAAAGATTGCCATATTAAATGTCTGAGAGAAAATGCAATCAATACATTCAACAAATAAACTTTTGCAAAGGTCTTTATCAGCCTGGCTAAAGTGTTGGGAGCAAAGAGATGAAGCAAAAAAAAATATGCATGGATATTTCCAAACAAAACCTGAGGTCAAGGGGTTTTTTTCTGGGCATATCATCATGGATTATAATTAGAAGTAGGGAAAAAGAGGGGTGTTTGGCAGGAAACTCAACTTGTGCCAACCTAACACTGAAAAGAAACACAACAATCAATTGCTGGATTATTTGATGATCTGTGGAATTATTGTTCCAGTTACAGAATAGAGTTGGAAGGCACATTGGAGATATACTAGACCCTATAATATTTCAGATAGCTGGTTGTATAGTGTCCTCTTAAAAACCTTCAGTGATGAAGCACCCACAACTTCTGAAAGCAAGTTTTCCACTAATTGATATTCTCACTAAGAAGTTTCTCCTTAATTCTAGATTGTTTCTTTCCTTCGTTAGTTTCCATCCCTTGCTTCTCATCTTGCCTTCCATTGCTTTGGAAAATAAGTTGACCCACTCAAATACTGGAACACGGCTGTCACCTCTCGTCCTTCTTTTTTCTAGACTAGTCATATCCAATTCCTACAACCGTTCTTCATATGTTTTCATCTACAGGTGAGTGGTGGGATTCAAAAACATTTACTACTGGTTCTGTGGGCGTGGCTTGGTGGGCATGGCATGAATTGGTGGCTGTGGCAGAGGAAGAATACTGTGAAATCTCCATTCCCTCCCCATTCCAGGGGAAGGTTACTGCAAAATCCCATTCCCTCCCCACCCCACTAACCTGCTTTCCAGCTCCATTCTCCTGTACAGGGCAACAAAAGAAGACCCAGCCGATTAGCTGGGATTCGGGAGGCAGAGAATAGTTGGGAGCAGGGCCAGTCAGAGGTGGTATTTGCCAGTTCTCCATAACTTCTCAAAATTTCCGCTAACAGTTCTCCAAAACTTGTCAGAACCTGCTGAAAACCTCTGCTCCAGGCCCTTAATCATCTTAGTTGCTCTGAGGTAGGCAGGTGAAGAATTAAGGAGGACTTTGCCCATGGACCCTACCAGTACCAGCTGGAATTTGAACCCAGGTCACCTGCACCAAAGAGCTTAACTCTAACCACTACTCTATTCGATGGATGAATGGATACATTATATTCGTTAAGATTTAGACTTGGACCTGCCACTTTAATTGAATTTCACATTAGTAAAATTGTCACCCCCCTTTAGGACTTGCCAGTTAAAGGCCAAATTAAGGGAACCAGGCAGGAGAATTATTGAATTAGTAGGTGCCTCTGTGCAATTCACAAAAACACCTATCAGGATAATTTTGTTAGTTATCATCATGAACCAGGGCAATTGCTGGATGGACCTTAATGTTTTCTTTTCTAAATAACAGTTGAAGTATAAATCAATTACAACACTGCAGAATGAAAGGCGTAACTGCAAGTCTGAATGTAATTATTGTTATTACCTTATGCTCATATGTCCCACTGTAAACATGTGTCCTTTTGATATCTGGGCTTGCACAAAAGACAGATTATCTAGAAAATGAGCAAATTCAATTCACCTTGATTTATTAGTCCTCCTTCTTTTCTTTCCTTTCCTTTTCTTCCTCCTTGGTCCAGGTCTAACATTTTAACCATTTATGTTACACGAATACTTTTAAAGAGCTTTACTGATATCTAGTAAGGGAATTGCTTCAAATATTCAAATATACAGCACCCTCTAAGCAGTTTACAGAGTCAGCAATATTACCCCCCAACAATTTGCAAAGATGCAAAGAGGATGTAAAATGTTAAAAAAAGCTTGCCATCCGTTAGAAAACACTATGCATCCATTGTGTACTCACTGCATACGTGTTTCATACGCTCTATCCTTTGAGCATCCGTCCACTGAGATTTCATCCGCTCAAGAAGTTTTGAGCTGCACAAAACTTTTTGAGCGGATGAACTTTCCACTGTGTACGATGTAAATCCATGACATACGAGCAACAAACATTCTATGTCCATTTATCATCCATTAAACGTCCGCTGTATCCTCTCTGCATCCTCACAACTCACATCCGCTGCAGCTGAAAACGGAAAGAGGGAGGAAACAAATGGTACATGGAATGTCTACACAGCATTAGTAGCATGGAAATAGAAAGGATGAGCAGTGAACGGTTTGCATCCTATATACAACCTCTAGGCTTCCTATGAACATCCGTTTAACATCCCTGCTACATACTACCCACGTCCGTTCTTTTCCTTTCTTTTCCGTTCTGTTTATGCAAATTTTTGCCACTTTTTGGAGCAGATGACAACGGATGGAGCTACCCCTGAAAATATACTCGTCCGCTGTGTCCTTTTTGCATACGTTTTGCATCCGTTGGCCAGTGTGGCCTATCCTTAACACTAGGCAAAATAAACATTACTCAGGCACTGAGGGCACCAAACAACTTTTTCCCTAGCTAACATGACCTTAACTCTTTCATTGTCAGCATTCTGAGTAATGTACCCACTGAAAGCAGAACTTCGAGGCAGGTAGATTTCTTAAAGAATATGTTTATTGGATGCATCATATCAGCACACCCAGTGAAAAAAACCAACTGTCAGATGGTGCTCCATTCAAAATCCAAGAAAGAAATACTAAGACTCTTTAAGTTAGAGAAAAGATATATTTTACTGAAAATGAAGTGGTAGCAACCAAAGAATTCTGAATCTGAGAAATTAGGCGCGTAAATCACATATACAAAGTGATGGAAATGTTCCCACCCCCAATAGTTCATATGAAACTTCCAATAAGAAATTGTGAATATGATCATGTGGGCATCTTCAGGTGATGATGAGGCCTCTGTCCATTGACCTTGGAATATTTTGATAACGGGTTGCAGTTGCGCAGAGAAAAGAAAGCTAAGCAGGAAATAGAAACCTAACTCTGATGTATGCTCCCCCCTCCTCATTTACACAACAGAAAAATGTAACACCTCCAGCACACTTCCCAGCTCATCCCTTTCAGTCAGGTTCACTTCAGAGTTGGCACTCAACTCTAGTTTTCAAAACTTACTGTGCCTTAAGAACCGTGGTGGCGCAGTAGTTAGAGTGCAGGATTGCAGGCTACTTCTGCTGACTGCTGACTGACTGCAATTTGGCAGTTCAAATTTCACCAGGCTCAAGGTTGACTCAGCCTTCCATCCTTCTGAGGTCGGTAAAATGAGGGCCCAGATTGTTGGGGGCAATATGCTGACTCTGTAAATTGCTTAGAGAAGGCTTTAAAGCACTGAAGTGCTATATAAGTCTTATTGCTATTGTTATTCGTGTCTTTTCAGTTAAGGAATGCAAGTGCTGAGAGGCACCATTGTTGAGCTGTGTTTAGGACATCTGTTGGCCTTCATCTTACCCTGCCATCCAGTTTTGAGGAAAGGCCTCAAAATAAATAATTACAGAGATTGATATTAGAATTCCCTTTTGCTTCAGAATAAGAAACAAAGTTTGGGTGTGGGACCTCTTGAATACCTCATTTGACCTCATTTTCCTTCATTTGGCCACCAGTAGACACCCTTTGTTTTTGACCATTTTAATTCCTTCTCACATCCAAGATATGGTAATCCTTTTAAACCATGATCTGAAAACAGACTAGGAGTTGAAAATCAAAATCTAAACCACTTTTTCTCAACAATCAATAAATTCAATAAATAAATAAGACTTTTGCCATTCCTGGAAAGTCAGATGAAGATCTTAGAACATGTAGATCAAAGCTACCAACCTACCATTAGACTTTGAGGAGAAACATTGAGCTGTTTTTTTAGCCATGCCTCAAACCTGAAGCTTTGCTAAGCCTTAGTTCTCCCTCGTCAGTTCAAGGAAATATTTCTTTGAGCTTGGGATTATAGACAGTAATGTATTAATGGTCCTTGCAAGAGTAAGGGAAGAAAAATGAGAAATTAAGTGCTTAAACCCAAAATTTTTGGCTGTATTCATAAGAGGAAAACATTATAGTTCCTCTTATATTTCTATTGTCACATGAAAATAGCCACCCAATTAGGATGGGAAAATGACAGAATGGTTATGGGAGAGTCACTGCCACCACTTTCCTGGGAGGTTTTCTGGCTCTTTCCTTATCTAAATATATAGATACAGAAAATCAGAGTTGGAAGGGACCTTGTAAGTCATCTAGTCCAACCCTCTGCCTAAGCAGGAGACCCTACACCATTTCTGACAAATGGCAGTTCAATCTCTTCTTGAAAATCTCAAGTGATGGCGCTCCCACAACTTCTGAAAACAACTTCTGTTCCATTGGTTGATTGTTCTCACTGTCAGAAAATTTCTCATTTCCAGGTTGAATCTCTCCTGGTTCAGTTTCCATCCATTATTCCTTGTCTGGCCTTCAAGTGCCTTGGAAAATAGCTTGACCCCTTCCTCCTCTCTGTGGCAGCCCCTCAAATACTGGAACACTGCTATCATGTCTCCCCTGATCCTTCACTAGACTAGCCATGCCCAGTTCCTGTAACTGTTCATTGTATGTTTTAATCTCCAGTCCCCTAATCATGTTTAATAATGTGTATGTGAGACAGAGGAGGGAGAGGGAGGGAGGGAAGGAGGGAGGGAGACAGTTTGTCAGAAGGTTGCAAAAGCTGATCACATGACTCCAGGATACTGCAACCATTGTAAATTTGAATTGTCAGAATTTTGATCGCATGTCCATGGGGATAATGCAATGGTCAAAAGTCACTTTTTATAGTTTTTTTTTCAGTGCCTTTGTAACTTCAAATGGTCACTAGATAAGCTGTTGTAAGTTGAGGACTTCTGCAGGAAGCAGAAGGCTGAACTAGATGGGCTTTTGGTTGCATCTAGTAGAAATCTTCTATTCTGCTTACAGCAGGGAATTGAGCCAAGAAGAAACCTCCCAGGAAACCAGGGGAATCCCTTGAAAAGACAGCAGGTGAAAGAGACTGTTGTTGAATGCTGCCCAATGTTTAAAGCCACCTCTAAACAGAAAATCAACACAGCCAGCAAAAGGCCACAGTGGAAGCCTTCTCCTTGTGGAACCCATTGTCTCTTTGATTTGTTTCTTTCTGGCACAGAAGGAAAAAGCATTCAGAACATCTACTCTGAAATGGTATTGGAGGGAGGGGGGAAACTCAGGATAAATTCACCTGATGGACTTAAACTCTTAACTATTTTCTTTATTTCCTGGTGTTCCCCTGGGAACTGAAGTCTTATTAAGAACGGAGTCATGAACTGTTAGCCAAAGACCTGCTTTGAGCTCTCTAGGGCCCACCGAAATCAGATTTTACTCTTGTTCTTTTTTTTCCCTCTGAAAAAGTAACAGCTGAAGGTGTATTAAACTTCAAAAAAGCCCAATTCACATCTATTTAAAAGAAAAGCATTGAAAAGAGGACTGAAGTTTCTGGCTACCACCTTTTTAACAGCAAGTGTCTCCTTATAATCCTCTGAAGAAGAAGAAGAAAATAGGGAGAGGAAATTACAAAATGCTGTATGTTGCTTGTTTCTATCATAGTTTTGTGGTAGCTTTTGGTAAAGGTAACAAGCTCAGCACCTTTAACTGCTGAATATCTTGGCTTAGTGGCTAAAAATGCTGAGCTTGTTAGCTGGAAAGCTGACAGCCTGCGGTCAAGACCAGAGCACTACATAAAGGGTGAACCTTGTTACTTGCCCTAGCTCCTGCCCTCCTGCCCAGTTCAAAAGCATGCAAATGCAAGTAGATAAATAGGTACCACTCCAATGGGAAGATAACACACTCCATGTGTGCCTCGGCATACAGTCATGCTGGACACATAATCACAGAAGTGTCTTCAGATAACGCTTTCTCCCTTGGCTAAGAAATAGAGGTGAACATTATCCCCTACAGTCAGACATGACTGGATAGTGGAAAACTTTGCCTTTTATACAATAGCAATAGCCCCTAGACTTATAAACTATTTCACGGTGCTTTAAAGCCCACTCTAAGTGGTTTACAAAGTCAGCCTATTGCCCCCAACAATCTGGGTCCTCATTTTACTGACCTTGGAAAGATGGAAGGCTGAGTCAACCTTGAGCCTGGTGAGGATTGAACCCCTGGCAGTCAACAGAATTAACCTGCAATACTGCATTCTAACACTGTGCCGCCACCACACTTAATTTATCCTTTTACCCATCCCCTAATTGTAAGAGATTGATGAGAAGCTGGAAAAAGGAATGGAAATAGGTAAACAATCAAAAAATAGTAAGCAACTCATAAATAGTATCCCAGTCCAGGTGCCAAGAAGCATTTCAAAGCCTTCCCAGCCCTGGGAAGAAGCATTTCAAAGCCTTCATCTCAATGAACTTGCAATAAACAAAGGTGGCAAACTCCTCCCAGGATGCTACATTTGGCTCTAGACTAGCCTAAAATATACTTTGGTGAAATGTATATGGTTTTTCTTTTCTTGATCTTGCTCAGCTAGATGGGACTAGACAATAGTACTGTTCAACAATTACAGATCCACAGTTTATTTCATCATATCTGGAGAGTCCCTAAAAGTACGAAAACGTCTGACAGCCACATACAGAACTTATGATAGTGTTCCTAGTGAGTTTCTCTGTAGAATGTGACCCTGAATTTCAAAGCAACACTGAAGAAGTCTCAAGTATCCAAAGTTTAGTCAGGTCTGCAGTGCAGTGGTGTGATTAGTGTTACAATTTTATGCAAGATTAGGTGTGTAATTGCAGGTTAAATGGGAAAAGGTTGCCATGCCTCAGTACTGCTAATGAAGCAGGCAAGGTTAACGATAGCACAGATGGAAAGCTCAAAGGCACAAGTAGTATGAGCAGTTGGGAAGTCTTCTCAGCCAAGGGACTCTGCTTGTATCGTTGTATTCCACTGATTCACAGTGTACACATCCCACAGATGCACACAAAATTATGAGTTGAAAAGGTTATTGTGTCCAATTCACTGGTTAGTGTAAGAATACAAAGGAGGCTTCCTTGATGTTCTGCCTCTGTTCTGTTCTGCCTCTGTTAGACCATATCTACAGATAGTCCTCAACTTATGATTGAAGTTACAACAGATTGCCCCAGGGCTACATACGATCTAGATTTGAAGTTCCAACAGCCACCTACTTACCGCCCCCATAGTCACATGGTCATATTTTGGGCACTCGACAACCAGCCTGCATTTGGTGCCATTTGCAACATTCTGCAGTGACACAGCCATGATTTATTATGGCCAGAAACTAGCATTTATTTCTGATTTCTGGCAAAAAAAACTATGCTCATTACGGACAGTGGATGTGCTGTTCTGCTCACACACACACACACACACACACACACACACACACACACACACACACACACTGTGGGTGTTAATAGCAGGGGTGGTATTCTACCAGTTCGCACCTATTCGCTAGAACTGGTTGTTAACATTCTAAGCAGTTCGGAGAACCGGTTGTTAGAATAAATTCCTGGCCTAATCCTGTAAGGAAGACAGGAAGGAAACATTCTGGTATTGCTTACAGAAACTGCCTCTCCATTAACCCTTATTACATTCTTGGCAGGACTAGACTTCCTGTCTCTGGAACTTCTCTGGAGTTTTTTTCCCCTCCTTTGCTGGTACTTTGCTTGTGTAGAGTGACTATTCAAAGTTACAATGGCACTGAAAAAAGTGACTTATGATCATTTTTCAACCTTAAGACTGTTGCAGCATCCCCACAGTCATGAGAAGCCAGGCAAGGAGATGTGTGCCTCAATGTGAGTCATATTGAATTGGCCACACCCAGCCAATAACATGACCACCAAGTCATGTCCACCCAGTCACAAGACCACCAAGCCACAGCCACCACCTAAGCCATGCCCACAGAACCAGTTGTTAAAAAATTTGAATCCCACCCCTGGTTAGTAGTCTTTATTAAGGCTTACAAGCCTGCATTAGTATTCCCTAGAAATTCCCTTTGCCAGCCCACTCCCAATAAGTTCAAAAGGATACTCAAAAGAAGCCAGCATTACCCCACAGTGCAAAGACTAGGTAAAGGCAAGTCACCAAGGCAAAGTCTAAAGTTGCACAATCCAAAGTTCAAGGCAAGAATCATGTTGGCTGAAGACCACACAGCAAGGAAATGGACACATTGTTCCCAGCATAGTTTCACTCTCCTTGCTGAGCTAAATAATTGTTTCTTGGTGCAGCCTAGCAAGAGGGGTTAGGCTGCCTCCTCACAAGTAGCCTTGCTGACTCTTCATTGTGTCTTGTACTGGGAGGAGGAGGCAGTTCTTCTTCAACTCCAATGACCAGCTGTAGCTTTCTGCCTTCTTCCTCCGAAGCCTCTGGGCTTCCCAGCTGCAGCTGTACCTTTCCCATCTGTAGCTCAGCTGTCTGCTTGTCCGGTCACTCCCCTGTGCTCGCCTCCTCCATTCCTGGCTCATTGCCCTTGGCTGCCTCCCCTCCTGACATGTCCAGGACTGCCTTATCCTCCTTTATCCTGGATTAGGAGAGAACAGTTCTTCTGTGTGATATCTTTTCAGATGCTTGTAAAGATGCTAAGTTATCTTCTTTTGGTCCTGACTTCCCAAGGCTAAATTTTGCGCTTCTTTCTTCGCAGCAGAGGTGGTATTCATCAGGTTCTCACCAATTCTGGAGAACCAGTGGAGGAAATTTTGAGTAGTTTGGAGAACTGGTAAATTACCTCTGACTGGAGATTTTACAGTATCCTTCCCCTGCCAGACCCACCAAACCAGTAGTAAAAAAACTTAAATCCTACCACTGCTTCGTAGCATATATTTTCTAGTTCCATGTTCATAAGCATGACTTGTATCTAAGCCGATCTAGTTTCTCTGAATTTTTCTTAATGTAATTGCACCGAAAGTTCTCCCAGCCTCTTGAATGTAGGGAAGCAGTCAAAAACAGTTTCCACCCCACCTGGACATGCTTTTCTCCTTGGAAAAGTCAGATTAAATAAAAGCCTGCAATTTGAAGAAATAGATTTCTGTCAAGCAGCATACTGTCTAATTCTCTGCCTTGCACCGTCTTCAAAGGATTCTTTCATAATGCCACAGAACTGAAGAGGCTTTTCTAATGTGTCCGGTAAGTCTTTTGAAGGAGTGATTCTAAATCACTGTTGGCTGCCAGCTATTAGCCATATCCTAGTTGTTTGGATAGAAGCTGAGGAGAAACTGGCCCCTTATACAGAGCTAAAAATGAACAGATTTGTGTGGATAATGGATTCAAGTAGGTTTCAGGCCAGCTTATAGCACAGAGATATTACTCAATAGCAATAGCAATAATGCTTAGACTTACATACTGCTTCATAATGCTTTTACAGGATTCTCTAAGCAATTTACAGAGTCTGAATATTGCCCTCAACAATTTAATCCTCATTTTTACCAACCTTGGAAGGATAGAAAGCTGAGTCAGCGTTGAACTCAGGATCAAACTCCTGGCAGTGGGCAGAGTCAGTCTGTAATACAGCATTCTAATCACTGTGCCACCACAGCTGTTGCATTTGTGGATGAGCTTGGGTGGTTGTTGTGGTCTGCTGCTGGCCTGTGGAGCTGTGGACAGTGGGAAGGAACATGGGCCAGTCCAGGAGTCTGAGGAGGGCTCGGACGAGGGATCTGCATCTGACACAGAGATGGGGCCAGGGCCATCTGAGAGTTATGTGTGGACTCTGGAGCCTCCAGAATCTGACATCAGTGAGGGAGAGGAACAAGTGGAGCCTTTTTGCAGTGTGCGCTTGAGCAGAGCTGCCAGAAGGCAAGAACAGTTAAGACAAAAGGGGTGACACAGGAGTAAGGCTTGGAGATGATTGGCCCCTTCCATAAGACATAAAGGAAGAACAAAGGGATATGAGCCTTTGCAGGAAGCAACTTTTTTTCGTTCTGGTCAGTTTAAAATCTGAAGCTCCATGCTGACTTGGTGCTCTGTTTGGCTTTGTACAGCTAATTGGCAATTTAGTCATTGGCAGCATTTCAAGGGAGATAAAGGTGGGTACTTATCAGCTTTATCCTGAAAGGGCTGTGGCAGACTTCTGTTGTTGTTTTTTTTAAGTTTTATTTGGGTTTTTACAAAAACAAAATACAAATAAAACATCTTTTTGAAAATAGCATGGTCCCAGGTTATCACTTCTTCATACAGACACCAAACTCAATTTCATACTCATTTTTATATTCTATTCCATATCTTATCACCTTTTTATATTTTCTACATAGTTTTTCCCCTCTTTTAATTTTCTCAACTTTATTTTAATTATCTCATCTCAATCAAATCATTATATTTATATTTTTGTCTGTCCTGTTTCAATTTCATATTATCTTTTCTTATTAAACAATTTTTCCCTGTAGCTACCAATTGGAATATGACATCATCATCATCATCATCACCATATGGCCATCACAGCCAAAATCTTTTAATTTTATCCATTCAAACTCTTATTTAAGCTTCAGTGCATACCTTTAAGATTATAGCATTCAATATAATACATAACTTCCAATCGAATTCTGCTTGGTACATTCTTAAAATACACACGATATTCTTAAAAAGAAAAATTGTATATATATGTAAATAAAGCACACATTCCATTCCAATTCAATTCTATCATTAATATTCATTAAAATCTTAACATCTTTAACATTTCTTTTCAATTAAATGTCATACTTCCTTGGGAACACCTATAAACTTTCCATAGTTAATTCTTTTTTTTCCATATTTCTCACTTATATTTTTATAAATCATTACTAATAATTAAAAATGTTCCCATTTAATTCTCTCAATCATTTTAATTCATTTATTTATCACCAAACGTTCAACTACATCACAGTAAATATTTTATCCATCATTTTAATCATATTTTCTGAAATTATTTCTGTTTATAATAGAACAATGCTATCTTATGTACCTTTGCAGAATCCCTTTTGCAATTAAATTTTCACCCATTATCTCTAAACAAACTTATGGTTACAATCCTTATATCTTTTCACTGTTTCTCCATTTCTTGCTTCTGTCTTTTACAACTTCTTTTCCTTGCCTTCTTCCTCCTCTTCTTCTCCCTCCCCTTTTTAGCCCTTTGTCTCTCTACTTCTAACTCTCTTATCTGTAATCCCCTCTTTTGTTGCTTTCTAATATTATACTTATCTTTCAAATTATTCTTCTTCTTTTTGGTTGTTTTTTCTAGTCTTAAACGTCTCACTCTCTTTCCCACCTTTTCTTTTTTTCCCCCACTTAAAATTATTTGATCATTAAAGCTGGCATCCTCTTTGTCCCAATCTTCTTGTTCTGCAAGCATTTCTTGTTGTTTCTCATAGTTCCAGATCTCCATTTCTAAGAATTGAAAAACAAAGCCAAAATAGCCTCTCCCTTCTTGTGCATCTTCTTTCCATTTTTTAAGTTCCATTTTTAGTTCTTCGAAGAGTGATGCCATTTTAAAGACTTTTAAACAACCACCCGGTTAATTTTAGTCCTCCAGATGCAAAAACCAAAAATCACCAAGTAATCCAAATAATCCAAGGCTGTTTCTTTCTGCTTCTTTTTTCCACTTTCTCTTCCTGGGGTTCTATTATTTTGTTGCCAAATTTCAATTAAGATGTATCTTTGAGGAATCTTGTTGAAACTTCACTGTAAGTTCCTTTTAATTACAGTTCCATTCCTTAGTTCCAGGCAGTCTCCACTATTTTTGCAGATCCTGCCCTTTTATTCTTTTTTTTTCTCCTTTCCTGCTTTTAAAACTTTTAAATATCTGGAAATCTTTATTATCCCTTTGACTTTTATTTTCAGCTTAAATACCTATTAATGTCAAAGTGGATTTTTTTCAATTTTGTTGCTTAAGTCTCTTAGCTGTCAGTATAAGGAAGGGAAGAAAAAAAAAACCTAATCCTTTCTCTTCTCTCTCTCCTTCACAGCTTCAAAATCTTCTTTCAGAACAATGTTATTAAATTTAAATTCCAGGATACCTTATTTGTTGCTTTTGCTGTTTGATCCAGTCAACCAAAACTTTCTCCTCTTATCTTCCTCCTGCACATTCTTTTCCAGTTGAGTTCTTCTTTGTGGTGGCTATTTCTGACCACTGCTACAACCGCCTTCGGGAAAGGGAGTAATGGCCAGCTGGGGAGGAGAGATACATCTCTCCTCAACCCTGCAGGCAGTCTTCCCCCTCTTCACCACCTCTACGGGGTGGCTTAGCCCCGAAACCAGCTGGCTCGGGGTGCTCCAGTGGTGAGCATGGATCAAAGCCTCACAGAGACGAGGCTTCATTCTGTCACCGAAGAAGTTCAAACCGGAAGACTAGACTTCTGTTGATCTATTCATAAACTGTGTGGGACTCATTACAGGCTGTGAATGCATATAATTCACAGCTGTTGAAATAAAAAGAATTTTTTTTCGATTAAGCATGTGTTTGTTACTGGCTCAAGAAGCCTTGGTCAGAACACTGGTGTTGGGATATCAGTGGCATACTTATCATTGATATTTCAGTGCTCTTTGGTACCCTCCATCCTGGTATTATTCTGAGCTGGTTTAGGAGATTGTGACTGGAGGGCACAGTTTTGCAATGTTTCTCCTCCATCTTCTAAAGCCAATTCTAGACAATGATGGGGTCAAGGAAGTCTAGCCCGGGCTTCTCTTTTGCCAGGTGCCTCAAAGCTGAATTATTTTCTCTGTCTTCTTTAGCATCTACATCAGATGTGTCAAACTCAAGACCCCATGGCCAGATCCAGCCCATGGAGTGCTTAGATCTGGCCTGCAAGACCACTCTGGAAATAGCAAAGAACTGGCCTGCAGTGCCTCTGCCAGTGAAAATGGAGCTCAGGGGGGCTGCGTGCAGCCCTTCTAAGCTTCATTTTCACTGGCAGAGGGTTGCAGGAGGCCATCACAGCCAAAAATGGAGCTCATGAGGGCTGCAGGCAGCACTCCCAAGCTCTGTTTTCACTGGCAGGTTGCAGGAGGCCATCACAGCCGAAAACAGAGCTTGGGAGTGCCATTTTCACTGGCAGAGAGGTCAGGCCACCTCAGGCGTCCCCAGTACAAATGACATTGAGCTGGTCACGCCCACTGATCACACCCACCCCAGTCCCCCAAGGTGAAACACAACCCTGATGCGGCCCTCAATGAAATCAAGTTTTACACTCCTGATCTACATGAAGCCACTGGCTGAGATTATTTGTTAGAATAGAATTAAATATCACTATGTTGATGATACTAATATCACTATGCTAATGATATAATGTTAGTTATACATTTCTGTTTTGGGCTCTACAAGTAATGTTTTCAAGGTTCTTTCTCAGTGCCTAGAAGCTAAATGAGGAAAAATAGGCATTAAGGGAACCTTGGCAAGACCAAGAAACCATGGGTTGTAGACTACATGAAGACTACCCTGTAGACTACCCTACATAAATACATCCCATTATTAATTCTGGATAAGCAAAGTTGGACGTCAATTTAGATTCCTCCTGTTCTCAAGCTCTTGCTCAAGGAGTACATGTCAGCTATGACCAGGACAGCCTTCAACCAATCATGTGTGTACCAGTTGCTCCTATTTTTGAATTGGGAAGCTCTGCTCTTGCCTTACCACTTCCCAGGTGGACTATCTCAATACACTACATGGGGCTGCCTTTGAAAAGTTGCTCTGGGATGCCACAATATGTGAAGTGTTGGAGGTAATAAGCTATGTCCACATAACATTTTGACCACATGCCTTCCAATAGACTTTCAGGTACACTACAAGATGCAGATTACTTGTGGGACTGCATGTCTCCAATGGTTTTTGCCTGTCTCACAAAAGCATGTAGTATCGGCATGCTCTGTGGCTTTCTATGAGGCATCCATTTGGAGGTATGACCTGTCTGTCACCACACCTGCCCTGTGGAATGGCATGCCCCTTCACCCCAAGATTTAGAAAGTCCCATCTTTGTGGTCTTCCAGAAGGCCCTGATGACTCAACTTTTCCTCAGGCACTGGGACTGGAGCTCTGTATGGGTCTACTGTTCTGTATTATGTGACAGTTTTGCAAGGAGGCTTTTCAATTCTGTGTTGCCATTATGGCTTTTATATTATATTAACAAAACACATGTTTTGTTAGCCATCCAGCTTTTGAATGAGATGGTCAGCCATATAAATTCATCCATTAAAGAAATTAATAAACCACATGGCAAAAACTTTTTCCTTAGGTCCTTATAGTTCCCACACTGATGGCATTCTGGAAACCCCTGGAAACCTGAGCTAAGATGAATGGGATCCTGGTCAGATATATTTGATGTGTCATTAGCCAGAGTTGCCATATGAGTGGTGTGATATCCTAGAGGTGGAGCTTTCACCTCACAATCAGGAGGCTGTGGGTTCAATCCTAAGTTGAGGCAGTTATTTCTCTCTCTGGGCACACTGAGAACATATCTGCTGAACAAAACTCTGCACTGGTGACAGGAAGGGCATCTGGCCATTAAATAACTCTGCTAGCTCTATTCAGTTGCCCAGACTCCATCCCACAAGGGATTATGAGGTCATTAAAAGATGATGATGATGATGATGATGATGATGATGATGATGATGATGGTCTCACTGACTCAAGGTTGACTTAGCCTTCCCTCCTTTCAAGGTGGGTAAAATGAGGACCCAAATTGTTGGAAGCAATATGCTAGCTCTGTAAACCACTTAGAGAGGGCTGTAAAGCACTGTGAAGTGGTTTGTGTCTAATTGCTATTGCTATTAGCCGGTGTTGCCATCTTGATCATTATTTCTTTTTTTTTCTCTGTCCAGAGTCCATGTGCCACTGAATGGTGCCTAAACTGAATAAAAAGTCACTGTTATAAAATGAGTGGCCCTATAAATCATTACATTAAATTAAATTGCTGGGCATGTAGAAACAAGATTTCAAAGCTGTGCTGTTTTGCTATCTATTCTTTATGTTCCAGCTTGCTTATCTGGAAAAGAAAAACCAAATTAGATCTTACAAAGCATACACTGTCAACAAACCTGTAAATGTCCTTAACTCTAGTTCCCAAGCACTCAAGCAGGGGAAATCTAATAGGCTACAAATTTCACAATTTGGAGGCAAAGGACATTCAATAGGCATATTGACCACATATGTGCATTTGTTTTCTTCAAATGATAGCTATTTGGAAGAGGCAGGAAAGCTATTTTATTTTAATATTCCTTCCCTTTTAGCCTCTGCTATGACTTTCTTTCCAGTAAATTAAAAAGACCCTGCTGATGAAGAGAGATACTTTGATAGAAGCTTCAGACATAGGAATACAGAGCTTTAAAAAATGTATCCACATTATATTATTTATACAAGCAAATATGACAGGCTTCCCAAACTTAATCTGGTTCTGAAGAAACAGAAAGGAAGTGGGGTGGGAATGGAGATTTTACAGTATCCTTCCCCTGCCATGCCCACCAAGCCATGCCCACAGAACCAGTAGTAAAAAAAATTGAAACCCGCCACTGGTTACACACACCATACACACCATATACTCATATGTTCTGATGATGTTTCAAGGATTTCCAATATAAATAAAAGAGGCCCGAATGGCAGCTCCTTGAAACACACTCTTTGCATATGGCCAACATTTCATAAGAGTTGAGCTTCTGTCCCAAGAGTTGAGCTACTATCCCTACTATGCTTCTGAGTTTGTGAAATCATAGGAATGGAAGGAACCTCAATATCTTCCCTGACCAATCCCCTTCCCAAGACAAGAGTCTTTATACCATCTGGAGAAATGGTTGTCCAGTGTTTTCTTGAAAACCTTCCATGATGGAGCACCCACAATTCCAGGAAGCAAGCTATTCCATTAGCTCTGCCATCCTCTTCTTCTTTTGCCTTCACTCTTTCCCAACATCAGGGTACTTTTCAATGACTTCTCTCTTCTCATTAGGTGGCCAAAGTAATTTACTAGCCACTTCCCAAATGAGACACTCTTATTGGGTGCCCAAGACAGTTGGCAGAGCTAGATTTCCAAGCTCTTTTGGAAGGCCAAGAGGGTTGGGGCGGATCTCACCTTGAGGGGTGTACATATTCCTAAGGGTTGGAACCACATCAGAAAATGCTCTTCTCCTGGATACTGTCAGCTGCAATTCCTTGGCTGATGAGATCCAGAGCATGCCCATTCTGCCACAGAAAGTCGGGCAAGCCAATCCAATTGGAGTGAGACAGTTCCTCAGGTAATCTGGACCAAGGCCATAAAGAGTAAAAATATCTTAAGGGTATCAGGAAGGCATCTTACAGAAAGCTTTGTAGTTCTTGCTTCCTTGGTCTTGAGTTGCTCAGCTGCATGGGGCTTTACTCTTTTTAAGAAAACTTGCTGTTCTGAGAGCAGTTGCCATAAATTGCCTGCTACTGATAAACTGCAACAAAACGGTTGATACAAAAATCATTTGAGGACAAGTGGTCCAAATAGTGTGAAGGACAATGATTATAAGTGAGAGAAGAAGCAACATGCATTCCTAGTTTCGTTACAATTTTTTCTTTCATTTGAATGTTGCTTTCCAACAGATGGAGAATAGGGAAAAGTGGTTGCCTGAGAATAATAGGTACTGTAGACTACCTATTTTCCAAAGCACCTGAAGGCCAAACAAGGAATAATGGGTGGAAACAGATCTAGGAGAGGTTCAACCTAGAAATAAGGAGAAAATTTCTGACATTGAGAACAATCAACCAATAGAACAGCTGGCCTTCAAAGGTTGTGAGAGCTTCATCACTGGAAGCTTTTAAGAAGAAATTGGACTGCCATCTGTCAGAAATGGTGTAGGGTCTTCTGCTTGGGTGGGGAGTTGGACCAGATGACCTACAAGGTCCTTTCCAAGGTCCTGTTATTCTGTTCAATCTAGAAGATGATAAATTGAGGAAGGCTAAGTTGGGGAATAACTATGAAAAGAGGGAGGAAAGCATTTACCTAATGTCAACAAATCTCTTTGGTAGTCATGGAGTCATGGATCAAGTTGCCGTGGGATCCATGTCACACTCAATCACATGCACGCATGCATGTGTACACACTCACAGAGAAACTGCTGCAGAAACACCAATCAGAAATCCACCTGGAAGGTGGACTTTCACCCCCATTTTCATTTAATTGCCAGTTCAGTTAGAGATGAGTTCATACAGGTTCAAGCCATCATCATTGTTGGATATCTCATAGATGCTTAAAGGAAATGACCAAAGAAAGGTTCATATCAAAGATTATCGGGGAGAGAAGAGGCCTGCAAAGATGACTAAAGATGGACAAGAAACTTAGTTATGAGTAAACTTGCTTTGAACAAAGAACCCATACATTTTAGAAGGCAGCACAGTGAGATTTTCTTAGCTCTGACAGAAAGGGAGACGAAAACAGGAGGAAAAAGAAATTAAGAAAGATGAGCAGGAAATAATTTAATGTCAAGTGAACCTCCTGGAAGGGAAGAGAAAGGTCATCGTCTTGTTTTGCATATCATCTGGAATCATCTAAAAGACACTCTCTATGGAGCAAAGCCTGCAAGGCAATCATATTTGGCAGTTGGGTTAGTTAGATGTGATGAGGCCCAGCAGGTTTTCAGCATACAGTAATGAAGATTCTCCATTTTCTCCTAGGTCCTGCCATTTTTCCACCAGGACCTCAACGGTAAGGAGAGACAGTGGAGACCAATCCTCTAAGATGTTCATTTGGACCAGTGGCCGGAGCTCCACGTCATACAGGCATGATGAGAGAAGGTACGTGGCGTCCACACTGCATTAGGCAAATGCTGGGTTCCTTGTGCAGTAATTTTGACATGCTAACTACTTTTTGACTTAAGATTGTGAATCTTAGTGCCATCACAAAATAACTGATAATTTATAATAATGGCATTACTGGTCACCAGGAAATATAGGAGAGAGAATTCTATCCTATTGCTTCTCCTTTCTCCAACCACTTACTGTACCCATCATGAACAGATGAGAATTACACATAGTCCTTCATTTATGACTGCAATTGAGCCCAAAATTTCTGTTGCTAAGTGAGACATTTGTTAAGTGAGTTTTGCCCCCAAAGGTCATAAAACCTTTCTTGCCAGAGTTGTTAAATGAATCTTTGCAGTTCTTAAGTTAGATACAGAGATTGTTAAGGGGATCATGGCTTTCCCATTGATTGTGCTTGTCAGAAGATGATCACATGATTTCCAAGGACACTACAATCGTCACAAATGTGAACCAGTTGCCAAGTGTCTGAATTTTGATCATGTGACCATAGAAATGCAGTTACAAGTGTCAAAAAACGACCATACGCCCCCTTTTTCAGTACCATTGTAACTGCGAATGCTCATTAAATGAATGGTTGTAAGTCAAGGTCTACCTGTCTCGGAGGGAAAAGAATGAAGAATAATTCTGAGCGACGTGAAAAGCCAATTACACGCCCAAACCATGCTTCCCTATCAGAAAGTTCCACGTTGCCCTAAAATATTATATGATATATTTTGGGAAGTATGCAAGTGTGGGGTTCAGCCGGTGTTACTACCAGTTCGGTTACTACATTTTGTGCATGCATGCGCATGTGTTAAAAACCTTATGCTCTGCCACAGCACAGCTGATAAGCTCTACACACAGGAGCACAACACTTGAAAAGCCACTTTATCACTGCTTTTTCAACCGCAGCTGTGGCACACAAAGCAGCTGAGGTTGAAAAAACAGGAAATAAAGGACAGGTAAGAGCCCCAATGGGCAGGTGGGCCAAACAGCAGCAAACACAGAAGCGGTTCGGTGTCTGCTACTCTTCAGAGCTACCAGTTCTATAGAGCTGGGCAGAACTGATAACATCCCACCCCCGGAAGTATGCACCTTCTCTATTATTATGTTATTTAATGTTATATGAAATAGGAGACCCCAAACTCCATTCATCTCCTATGATAGCTGGAATTTCTGGGAGTTATTATTCATAGTGTCATCAGGTTAGGAAATTTATTCTAATTTTTCTCTGCTCACTTCCATCAATCACAGACAGTCCCCGGTTAAGAATAAGATCTGTTCCTAAATATACCTTTAAGCTGAATTTTATGGAAGCCGGAATTCATGAACTATTACTAAAAAGAGCAGGTGGCATTCTCCTCCTTTCAGCAGCTCAATGTTTTCATGAACCATTGAAAACAAGTGATATTACAGAGTCCACAACTTACAACAGTTCATTTAATGACTGATCAAAGTTACAACCAGCACTAAAAAAAATGACTTAGGACCCTTTTTCACACTTACAACCATTGTAGCATCCCCTTGGGCATGTGATCAAAATTCAGGCACTTGGCAGCTGACTCATATTATGACGGTTGCAGTGTCCCAGAGTCACATGAACTCCTTTTGTGACCTTCCAACAAGCAAAGTCAATGGGGAAGCCAGATTCACTTAACAAATCATGTTCCCAACTTAAGCCCTTCACTGATTCGCTTAACATCTGTGGCCAAAATAGTCGTAAAAAGGAGCAAAACTCACTTAGCAAACATCTCACTTAGCATAGAACTTTTGGGCTCCACTATAGTCGTGAGTCAAGGGCTACCTTATTTAAAATGTGCAGCTTCAGAGGTTCATGAAAATATGCTTCAGTGGTCTATTGGTTTGAGGAAGGACAACACCTCTGCCATTTTTAGTGCCCTGTTTCCACAAAAATATGACCTACATTTAAAGTAAGTCCTAGTTTGATTTTTACCCATGTGCCCAATATAAGCCCTACCCCAAAAATAAGCCCTAATTAAGATCCCACCCACTCAGGATATGCTAGGGTGGGGATGGGGAGGTGGAGCTGCCCTATTACTTACCTTTGGACAGTTGTAGCCAGGCCGTGAACACCCCAACACCGATCTTGCCAGTCCATTTCTTCTGCAGCTGGCAAGGCTGGCAAGGCTTTTCTGAATGCCTCTGTATCTTATAACAAAGCTCTGGATCAATTCGGAACTCTGTTATTGGCTGCAGAGGCCTTCAGGAAAGCCTTGCTGGCTGCAGAAGAAGAAGTTCTCTGACAGCAAAAAGGAGGCCAGGGGGGTGACATGCACAAGTGTGGTTAGTCAGTGGATGACATTCACCTCCCCCCCCCCCAAAAAAAAAAGATCTGGTGCCTTTTTTGGTAGCAAATATATATATATGACAGGGTCTTATTTTCCGGGAAACACAATAGTAGGCAGCCTATTTGTACATTCAAGTTGTCTGTAAGTTAGACATTCTTAATTCCAAGGACTGCCCAGAATTCAAATTTACCTATGGAATGTGGAGGTAAAGTCAGAATATGCTTTTGTTGTGCTGCATTTTAACTAGAAAACACATACTAGAGAAAAAAAATCAGGAAATGTACAAAAGCCGACCACTGGATCTCAAGTCCAATGCTCCTTGTTCCAGATATCCTGGGGCATTAAAAATAAATATTGTTTTTTGAGATGTTGATTCCTCCTGCATAGAAACACATAGGGCTTTTGTTGTTGTTGTCGTTGTTGTTAGCGGTGCTATAGCCCCCAGAGTACACAGCTGAAATTCAACAACGTATTAGCAGGGAGGGCCAACAAAGATGCATTTTCAACCCAGCACAAATAAGGAGTACTCCTTGCTGCAAATCATTTGTGTTCTCTGCCAACAACACAGCATTGTCTGTGTGCAAATGCATGTACATGTTAATGTCCCCAATCAGCACGTCTCTAATGTCACCGCATTCATCTCTCCAAAAATATATGAAACAAACTGGGATGCCTCACCTATTTGTGATTAATCTCCTCTTTGGCATTGAAATCCATAGTGAGTTTTGCCCAATGCATATTTAGAGTGGAACAACATAGAAATGTCAGTGGTAAATAAATAATAAATGAAGCAAATGCTTTATTTCCCTTATAAATTGCCATTCTGGCTTCAGCAACTATCATTCAATTCCATAGGCATGCAAAACATTCCAAAACTGATGCCTATTCTCTTTATCATAAGTTTCAACAAGCATACAATAAATTTCTTTGTCATATTTCTATGACAAATCAGTGCCATGAGCAATCTGGTCTGTACGATCCTGTGGCATGAAGATGCCCTGCCCATTCACCACACCCTTTCAATCAAAATTCTATCAAGTGTTTCCCATTTAATAAACTAAATCCCCATCCTCTCTAATTACCTTTCCTTTTGTTCAGGGAACAATCGTGACATTTTCCCAATCCAAGGTGACATGAATGTCTTGTCCCTAAGTAATGTTAAAGAAGGCACAGCCCCATTTTAACCTTTCTCCAAGTACATCATCTACACTTGCAGCCTTTTAATTTTTCAACATTTTCACGTGGTAAACATTATTTTCTTGTCGTCCTTTTTTTTTTCAACACTAATATTTTTTAGACCTGGGATGCATTCAGGTAGTTTTATACTTGCTTGCAAGTCTGAGCATCATGTTAGTGGTGCATGTGCTTGGTGTATTTGGTCAGAAGAAGTAGACCATTGCTGTTTAGCTTTCCCAATCCATGTCTCCAGGGGTGGGATTCAACCAGTGTTACTACCAGTTTGCTGTAATGTTTTGTATGTATGTACAAAACGCTAGAGCTGTGCCCTCCGGACAGCTGAAAAGCACTGTGCACAGGTGCGCAGCATTTGGAGAGCAGTGTTTTTCCTGCTTTTTCAACCTCAGCTGTACCACATAAAGCAGCTGAGGTTGAAAAAACAGGAAATAAAGCACAGGTAAGAGCCTGGGGAAATGGGGGGGCAGAGGACCAAACAGCAGCAGACACAGAACCAGTTTGGTATCTGCTGTTCTTCAGAGCTGCCAGTTCTATAGAGCTGGGCAGAACTGGTAGCATCCCACCCCTGCATGTCTCCTAAAAGGCAGGCATCAGTTCTGTGACCTGGTGCACCAAATGCTCTTTAAAGCCATCAAATTGTGTAATTTACCTTCTAAATCAGAGGTGTCAAACTCAAGGCCTGCAGGCCGGATCTGACCTATGGGGTGCTTAGATCTGGCCCATAGGGCCACCCTGGAAATAGTGAAAGACCAGCCCACAATGCTTCTGACAGTGAAAATGGAGGTCAGGAAGGTTGCAAGAGGCTGTAGCAGGCAAAAATGGATCTCAGGAGACCATTTTAGTTGGCAGAGCACAGTTGCCCCCAACATGAGTGGCCAAGCTGTCCACATCCACCCTGGCCATGCCACCCCAGCCCACCAAGGTCAAACACAAACCCCGATGCGGCTCTCAATAAAATTGAGTTTGATACCCCTGTTCTAAATGCTTCAAAGGGCACAGGAGAGCAAGTTACACTTAAAGGAAGTACCCTTGGGCATTCCCTGTTCTTTCGTTATTGTTCAGTAGGCACAGAACACCATCAAATAATTTTTATACACATAAGAATATTTCCATACAAGGCCACAAGTGCTTTGGATTTTCGACTTCTTTTTTTTTTCTCCCCAAATCGAAAATCTGATGTGAATATAGAGTTGGAAGTTATTGTCTCATATGGGACTCACTCACTTGGTATTCTTTGTGCCACATTTATCTTTTCCAAACATAAAACAGAAACAGTTCCTTCTTCCTTATCCTACCATCAATTGATTTCTCACACATAGCAGAAAATTCAAAGTACAAGACAACTGAAATGCTGCAATAACTAGAAAAATTCCAAGCTTTTAAACCTCCCAAAATCAATAGTCCCTTCATTTGGAAAGACAGATATCTCAAGCTGGGTGAGCCTTAACAGCCACATAGGAAATAATCTTGCATAGCAGAAGAAAAATGGGAGAGGTTGTATTGTTTGCATAACAACTGAGTAAAATACCAAACTATACTTGGCGTGGTTGGGTTCTCAGAAAAGTACATTTCTCACTCTGTGGGTTTACCAGAGTTTAAGTAGCTTTCTATTCCTGCTGGAATTGTTTTAATAAGCTACTGAGAACTTGCATGATCCTTCACAGTAGACTCTGGTGGTTCAGCCTGTAGAGGAGTCTTCGGAAGATAGATGTGTAGTAATGCCCTTTTGTGAGTATATACATAAGTACCTGAGACAGAGAAATTCACCTCTCTCTGATGTACCAATAGCTACATAGATGGATGCCTTAGCAAAGGACAAGAGAACAAATATTCAGGGACAGTCGGTCCTTGGGTCATGAAAACTAATGGTCTTTCTGAGATAACCCATCTACAGGTTTCTTGGTAGAGATTTTCTATTATGTAGAAACTTTCTACTGAGTTTGGTTTTCTAGAACCAAATTAAACATCCACCAAAACCAGGTGGCCTCTTAACATGCAGCTCAGGTCTTCAGTCATCTTACTGCCTGGGACTCCTACAACTTATTTGTTTGGTTTAATCTTTTTATTTGTTACCTCTCTTCTCTCCATTTCATGCCTCATAGCCTCCTGTGGAAATGACATGGCCGTCCTTTTCAATTAGCCATCTTATTTCTCAATCGTCCATGTGAATCCCATTTGTGTTCCAGTGCGATATTATTGACTGATTGTGCCGTGCCCATTTTATGTCTTCAGACCGACACAAGTTATGTTGCGTGATGGGCTAATGTTCCAGAACAGCATGACAATTGCTGCCATTACTGCCTGGTTTTCATTTGGTAACAATGCATCTACCAATAGCGAGCCATTACAGTGAAATACATTTTGATAAATAGCCAGGGCACTTGCTTATTCTGTTCACATCTCTCTTTTCTAAGGGAATGAATGTGATCTCATACATTCTCTTATAAACTGGGGAAGGAAATGATACTGTTGTTGTTGTGCTATAGTTTTGGGAGGGGGAAATACAATAGATTTATCATGAATTTCATTTGAAGCTGGAAAAGGTTAGCGAGTTTTTCTGGAGTCGGTTCATTTATTGCATGCACTCCAGTAAATCCTTAGCGGTGAACTGGAATAATGTGTGTGGATTTTCTGCACATAATGGAAGAAGCAGTGTAGTGAAAAATTATGAAAACAGGAATAAAATAACAATAATACATATCGAGCTAGGATCAGATAAAAGCTGCCAGTAGCAGTGTACTAACTTAAAAATGAATCAAACCAATCTATTTATTTTCAAGTGATGATTTTCAAACTGGTATGACTGCAGTCCGATGCATGTCTAAATATATGCAGGCTTGTTTTTTTGAATAAATTGGATCAGGTTGTATAGCCACACAAAGCAAAACATTTGTTTTCCTGTTTTCAAACAAGATACACAGATACATGTTTGGCCTTCTCCTGGGAAGCACCACTGTGTAGTGCAGTGTTTCTCAACTTGAAGATATATAAACTTAAAATCCCAGAATTCTGGGATGGCTGGGGAATTCTAGGAGTTGAAGTCCACACATCTTCAAATTGCTAAGGTTAAGAGATCGCTTTGAAAAATGGCCAGAGTATTTTGAGCGTGAAGAAGCATCTTTTCATTATGACAGAGTTATACCTTCACAACAAAATGGACATGCTGTCCAAAACTTCATCTGTGTGTCATCCTCCCTTCCTCCCCCTGATATATTAGTCAGCATTCCACGTCTACCCATAATATCATGCATTTACCCCTTATTATTATTATCTACTCCACTGCATTTTGCTGACTACCATTAGTTAGGGAAAAATAAATCAGAGCTCATTTTACATACCCACTGAGTTCCAAATTAAGGAGAAGAAGAAAGGAGAAGCAGATGTGAAGTTGTCCTCAGCCCTGAAAGCCCCACAAGGTTCTCCAGACAAGAAGCATAGCCAGGAACACTAGCTCTATTCTTTTTGTATTGGTACACAGGTAGTCCTCAACTTACGACCACAACTGAGCCCACAATTTATGTTGCTAAGCAAGACTCTTGTTCAGTGAGTTTTGCCCCATTTTGTGACCTTTCTTGCCTACAGTTGTTAAGTCAATCCATGCACTTGTTAAATTAGAAACACAGTTGTTAAGTGAATCTGGCCTTCCCATTGACTTTGCTTGTCAGAAGGTTGGAAAAGGTCAGTCGGTTTCCAAGCATCTGTATTTTGATCAGATAAGAGTTATACAGATGGAAAATGGTCATAAGTCACTTTTTCCAATGATGTTACAACTTTGGACATCCATTAAACAATCTGTTGTGAGCTGAGGATTACTTATAGTAACAGAATCTTGTGAGGTTGAAAGTATTTGTTCTTCCTTTCTTTTTACTCTCCAGAAAATTAAGCAGAGTCCCTTCTGAAATGTTTCCCAAGCCCTCTTCTTCAGTGGGCCAAAACATCTTGTCAAAAGAGACTTCTAGTCTGTGGCTCTCCCTTCTGCCTCTCAGGATCATTCCCATGTACATTATAAGCCCCTTATTTCTTCCACCTAATTCCAATCATGTGTCTTAGCACAAAATTGACATTGAGCATTGGAACTCAGATTCAGCCTAACACAAGGGTGTCAAACTCAAGGCCCAGGGGCTGGATCCAGCATATAGGGTGCTTAGATCTGACCTGCAGGACTGCCCTGGAAACAGCAAAGGATCAGCCTGCAGTGCCTCCGCCAGGGAAAATGGAGTTTGGGAGGGCTGAATGCTACTCTCCCAAGCTCTGTTTTCCCTGGCAGAGGGTTGCAGGAGGCTATCACAGCCAAAACGGAGCTTGGGAGCCCGTTTTCACTGCCAGAGCATTTGGGCCACTACAGGCACCTGTGTCACAAGTGATGTCAAACTGACCATGTCCATCCCAGCCATGGCCCCCTCAATCCCCCAGGTCAAACATGACCCCAATGCAGCCCTCAATTAATTCAAGTTTATAACCCCTGGCCGAGCATCTTCAGCTTAATACACAATCGAGTGGAGCAAGCACATGCCTTAACATTCCTTCTACTCTGTTCCTTTTCTATACATGCAAATACTTGATTTTGAAAAGAAAACCAGGAATCTGTCCTGCTGCAAAACAAAGCAGGATCATTTGGCATTCTTGTTATTTGCAGCACATCCTGGAGCAGTCATTTCCCCTTCTGGTACATCGATGTTTGATGACTGGCCAGGCTCACCATGGGAACCATTTTGTAAATAGACAACTGTCCTAACTTATCAAAATTCCAAATGTGTCCCTAACGCCTCCCAAATTGCTAATCTCTGCAATAAGTGGCGATGGGAAAATATAAAACTCACTAGAGTATATGGAGTAGAAAATATATGTTAAAAACCATAAAAATGTTTGATTTGAATGTGGGATTTCTCAGGAATAGAAACTGTGGCAAGTCAAACTGTAACTCATTTGAGAGAGAGAGAGAGGATAGATATCAGTAGAAGGGAATATCTTACTCAGGGTTGAACTGTGGGGTCCTTGATGCTTAGTTGTTTGCTTACAGATGTTTTATTACCCAATTAGATAACATCTATGCAAATCACTGGTGAAATGCTACCAGTTTGGCCCAGTTCAGCCGAACTAGTAGCAAAAATTGCTACCAGTTCATCAAACGGTCGTAAAAAAAAAAGCTCTCGTAATCAGTTGAGAGGATAAAGAAAAGTGCAGGATTGGCCCTCCCACCTGCCCCTGCACTTTTCCTCTCAGCTGATTGGCGCAGCAGAGCCTCAGCTGGTGTTTGGAAAGCTGCAGACACACACATATACACACACACACAAAGTGCATAATCACCGAACTGGTAGGGAGACTGATAGAATCCCACCACTGATGCAAATGGGTGTGTGATTTGCTTCCAATTTATATATAGTAGCTTGCCTTGCCAGTTTTGGTGGGGTTGTAGTTTTCTCCATGGAGGTTCTTTTATATAGTGTTGTTTTTGTGCCTTGTTGTGTGTCTGGTGCTGATCTTTATTTATCTGAATGATGGCTGCTAGTGGGGAAGATATCTTCTATTTTTTGTTTCCTTTCTGGGTTTTATATTGTCTCTTTTGAATAGTGTGTAAATGTGTCTATTGATAACTGATTTGTTTGAACACATTAGAACATTCCAATTAATGTATTACCAAGTTAAAAAAAACCATAACCCCGCCAAAACTGGCAGAGCATCTTATATATATAAACAGGCAGCAAACCCCACAATCACTCACACTGATTATGTTACCCAGTTGGGTAATGAAATGTCTGCAAGTAAACAACCAGGATCAGAAAGTACCAAGAACTCCATAGATAGAATAGATAATAGATAGACCACCATTTTTAAGTTAACAAAAACCCAGAACACCATGAAGTAAGCTAGAAGTAAGTGGGCACCAATGATGTTGATCAACTGATCATATCATGGAGGCCATCAATGTGAGGAAATATCTCTGAAAATGAGAACAAAAAAAGATCTTTGTAGTAAGTTAATGCAGATGGAAAGTCTATAAAATACTATGTACCATAAAAATACTATAATAGAATTGTATAACAGAAAATAGAATAACACAATTTGAAAGAACCTTGAAGGTCTTCTACTCCAATGCCCTGCTCATGTAGGAAATCTTATACCATTTCAGACAAATGATTGTCCAATCTCTTCTTTAAAACTTCCAGTGTTGGACAATTCACAACTTCTGGAGGCAAGTTGTTCCACTGGTTAATTGTTCTAACTGTCAGGAGATTTCTAGGTTGCTTCTCTCCTTAAGCCCATGTCACACTGAACCAACGGATGCAAAGAGGATGTAAAATGGACAAAAAAGCTTGCCATCTGTTGGTTAACACGATGTACTCACTGCCTCCGTTTTGCTTCCTCTCTATCCGTCCAGCATCCGTTTATTGATGTTTCATCCGCTCCAAAAGTTTTGGGCTGCCCAAAACTTTTGCGCGGAAAATGTATCCAGTTCGTCCATTCTGCATCCGCTACGCATCCGCTAGGCATCCGTTATGCATCCGTTACGCATCCGCTATATCCGCTTGGCATCCGCTGCGCATCCATGCAACTTACATCCGCTCGGACGCAGGGAGGAAGCGGAATGGACGCGGAACGGATGCAGAACGGATGCAGCACGGAAACAAAGCATTTAAAATGGAAAAAACGTTCGCAGAGGGGACCTATCTCGAATATTAAGGATGTCTAGAGGATGCCTAGAGGATGCCTAGAGGATGCCTAGCGGCAAACCTATATTTCCTAAAAAAAAGGGGGAGCAACTCATCTGCATCTCACTTTCAGAACAGCAGCCCAGCGGTTCAGACCTCTGCAGCCTTCATCTGGCTCTTCCTCTTCCACAGCATCCAGTCATGTCCACCGTGGATTGTAACAAAGTCCATTCGGCAGCCACCATCATTCCGCAACAGTGTGAAGCCATCTGCAGGCTCTGTGAACTCTACTGCAAGAAGAAAAAGAGGCAGCCAAAAAGAGTCTGGGTCCGAAGATGGTTCGCCAGAAGAGCAGAGTACGGACTGTACAGCAAGCTGATGGTGGAGCTCAGGAACGAAGACACTCGGGCGTTCCAGAACTTCATGAGGATGCCTCCAGCCATGTTTGACGAACTTGTGCAGTGGTTGACACCCAGGTTGACCAAGGCAAACACCAGCTTCCGGCCCAGCCTGGAACCTGGGCTCAAGGTGGCACTCACTCTGCGCCACCTGGCCTCAGGGACTACCTACAGGAGCATGCAGTACGGCTGGAGGGTGCCATCCAACACCATCAGCATTGTGGTCAGAGAAGTGGTGCAGGCCATCATCGAAGAATACAAGGAGGAGCTCCTCCAGTACCCCTCCACTGAAGAAGGATGGAAGAAAGTTGCAGAGCAGTGGTATCAGAAGTGGAACTTCCCACACACCGTTGGAGCCATAGATGGCAAGCACGTGGCCTACAAAGGTCCAGCCAAGTCGGGGTCCACTTATTTCAACTCCAAGGGCTTCTTCAGCATCGTCCTCTTCGCCATGGTCGATGCTGACTACAAGTTCATGTACATCGATGCTTCAGGCAACGGCTCATCTTCAGATGCCCAGGTATACAACGCCAGTCACCTCAAGGAGGAGCTGGAAGGCAACCTCATCATGGGCTTCCCAGATCCAGAACCCCTGCCCAACGACACACAAGATGTGCCCTACTTCATTGTGGGGGATGACGCCTTCTCCCTCACAACCTACCTCATGAAGCCCTACACTTCCAGACTCCTCACCCGTGAAGAGAGGATCTTCAACTACAGGCTGTCCAGGGCAAGGCGGGTGGTGGAGAACGCCTTTGGCTTCCTGGCCAACAGGTTCCAGGTACTTCTCACCACCATGCAGCATTGCCCAGAGACCGTGAGGAGGATCATGGAAGCTTGCTGCATCCTGCACAATCTCATGCGCACCCGCTACCCAGTCTTGCAGAACAGGCTTGTGGACCTCCAACAAGGCAATGGGGACATGGAGCCTGGGGAATGGAGGCAAGGGCAAAACCTGATCGACACTGAGGATGTGCAAGGCCCCAACAGAGCCTCACGTGAAGCAAAGAAGCAGCGCAACCTCCTGAGACACTGGTGCAACTCCCCAGCTGGAGCAGTGGAGTGGCAAGACAGGATGGTAGATGCTTAATGGATGCTTCCTTCAGCCTGTCTCATCACACGGATGAGATTGGGCCATGTATGTTTGGTTGGCCTACAATGAACAGGGCGTTTAATAAAGAGTTGTGTTTATGTTGACATGTGTGGATAATTATTGCATTATTATTGATAATGAAGGGCCATAGGTGTGGACCATACAGTCCCACTATGCTTGCACTGGAGGTTTATCTATCCCACTGCTATCCTAATCCATCCCATAGCTATTACCCATCCCACAGGTATCCTAACCCATCCCAAAGCTATCCTTACCCACCCCACAAGCATGCAAAGGCTTAAACCATTTCTAAAAGTTTCCAGCAAGACTTTATTAAAAAAAAAGAAATGAAGCAAGTGTGTGAGTCATAAATAGACTTTATTGACAACATGCTATAAAACAAAAATGAGTCTCTGGCATTCCTCTTGGTCGCTCAGTCTCAGGGGTGAAGGGTTCAGGTGCTGTGGAGGTGGCTGGTGCTGGAGTGCTTGTCATCAGCTCCTCCAGAAGCAGAAGCAGCAGAAGCCCCAGCCCCAGAAGAGCGAGCCCATGCTGCAGAAGCCCCAGCAGAACCAGAGTGAGGGCCAGGGGGAGGGATGGTAGCCCTGTCCCTCTTGCAAGAGCTGGCAGCAGATGGCTGAGGCTTGCTGTGCTTCTGCATGGTTGTGGGGTTGCTGGCTGGCAGGGAGGCTGGCAGGAAGGCTGGCAGGCAGGCTGGCAGGCAGGCAGGCACCAAGGCTTGCAGGAAGGCTGGCACCAAGGCTGGCACCAAGGCTGGTACCAAGGCTTGCAAGCAGACATGCAGGCAGGGCAGGCAAGGCAGCCAATCCTTCTGGCAGCAGGTCTTTCCTCTGAAAGCAGTATGTCAGGACCTTCTCAATGATGCTGCATTAGTAGGACAGAAGTAGATACTGATATAGATTTATCTTCCTGAGCATTTTCAGGAAGTACAGCTTCTCGTCTAGTCCAGTCCCTTCCGTTATATCCGCGGGGCTGACACAATGCATCCTCCCCGCATGCGCAATTAATGCCAGGCATCCATTAGGCTTCCGCTGTGCATCCGCTGTGCATCCGCTTCATCCATTCTGCGTCCGCTGTGCATCTGCTGTATCCGTTCTGCATCCGCTTTGCTGAGGCCCCCCAGAAGCCCAGCAGATGTGCCATCCGCTCCCATCCGCTTCCATCCGCTGGGCTTCCGTTCCGCATCCGCTCTGCATCCGCTCTGCGTCCTCCCCGCGTCCGTGTTATCCGCTCCGGTTATGCAAATTTTTGCCCCTTTTGAGACCGGATAACAACGGAAGGAACATTTTGCTCGTCCGTTGTGTCCTTTTTGCATCCATTGGGCAGTGTGACATTGGCTTTAATTAATTTCCACTCATTGTTTCTTGTTGTGCCCTCAAGTGCTTTGGAGAATAGCTTGACTCTCTCTTCTTTGTGGCAATCCCTGAGATATTGGAACACTGCTAGTCCTTCTTTTCATCAAACTAGACATACCCAGTTCCTGCAACCCTTCTTCATATGTTTTAGCTTCCAGGTCCCTAATCATCTTTGTTGCTCTTCTCTGCACTTTTTCCAGAGTCTCAACATCATTTTTACATCATGGTGATCAGAAGTGGATACAGTATTCCAAATGTGGCCTTACAATGAATAATAAATACCATAATATTATAAAAGATAAAGTATATTCAGGTAGCCTTTGACTCATGGCCATAATGGACCTGCCCATTTTCGCCACAAGTCATGACAATCATTCAGCAAGGAGACTACATGATTACCTAGCTTCATGACCTCCATCCCTGCTGTCTCAAATGCACACAGGTCATTAAGCAGAGGCTGGGGTACCTTCGGATACAAAAGGCCCTGGGAGGCCTAGCACAGGTCCAGGTCCCTACTCCCTAAGACACTCCATGTTCCACTTCGCATCCTCAGGGTCCTCATAGGCCCTTGGGCTTGATTCCTACCCTTTAGGACCCCATACCTTCCTCCTAATCCCGTGTTGAGGTAATTCCCCGTTAGGAGAATGAGTGCGTACAGGGAGACATATTTTAGAGTAGTGTTTGAATAATACACATAGAGCACACAGATACACTGTACAGTAAATGTAGGTTTTTACTTCCAGAAACGTTAAGCAAAGTCCAAAACAAGCAATCCAAAGTCATTCACAGGTAAATCAATCAATTTTTTCAATCCAGGGATAATCCAATTAGAAAGTCCAGTGTCAAAAACAGTTCAGTATTAGACTTACATCAAATCCAGTAATATCAGTCAATTAGAAGAAATGGAGGAACGGCAATATTTTCCAACAGAAGGAAACAGAGATATACTCATACTCTCTTCTGAGACTAAGGCTAAGACAAACCAGGTTTCTGGCTCCATCTTATGGCCATTTGAGAAACCACACCCAATTGCATGCTCTTGCATTCCCTTAAAGAGACAGTATTAAAATGTCTATCCTGATTTATATATAACACCCAAATACCTGTTAGGTTACTTACATTCCTTACATCCCGCATCAGCATTTCAGTTGGTCGTAAGTCAAGAACTACCTGTAAAATAGTAATCGTTTTAGAATTGAAATGTAGAGTTTTAGAAGTTGGTCGGACTATGATAGATCTTACTTTTCACAGGAAAAATTAGAGTTAACCTAGATGCCTAAATCAGCCTATTGTCCTGTCTGGGTCAGTTAAGTGTCCAGAGTATCTAAGAACTCTAAATTGATGAAATGACCAGGAAATAAAGCAGGGAATAACACACCTTTGACAGTTCTTTCTTCAGTCACATCACACATTTTTCTGGGAATTCCAAAGAATTCCTCTGGTGTGAATGATCTAAGATTTGTTGTCAAAGATTCATTTCATCTTTTGCAAAGCACCTTCCTGAAAATTGAAAAACAGAGGCAGGAGCGGGGAAAGGGAGCTTTGAAATCATTCCACAGATGAGAAAGCCTTTTGTGTGTTTTGGATGCGGGTGACTCTTCTTTTCCCTACCAGGTGCAAAAAGTTTAGAAAACATCGAATGCGGTAATCTTAAAGCTGAGGCAGGCCTTGGAAATGGAGCAAACAGTCCTTTTAGAGGGTTTATTGATTAAAGTGTGAACTCCACATAAGAATGTATTGTTTTCAACCTCAGAAATATTTACCAAAAAATCAGGGATCATGATCTACTGGACAAAAGGAAAACAGTCACCGCTCTCAAAGCAGGAGAGGACCGGGCCATACTCCTGGGACTGACCATGATGGTGTGCTCCATTATGATGTACTTCCTCCTGGGCATCACCCTGCTGAGATCATACATGCAAAGGTAAATTCTTTGTGTTTCTTCTAATAACATTCTAAGATCCAAAAACAGAGGACATAAAACATAGAATAATAGAGTTGGAAGGAATCTTGGAGCTTAAGCAGGAGACTATTTAGACAAAACATAGAATAATAGAGTTAGAAGGAATCTTGGAGCTTAAGCAGGAGACTATTTAGACAAATGGCTGTCCAATGTGTTTTTGAAAACCTTAAGTGATGGAGCACCCACAACTTTTGAAGGCAAGCTGTTCATGGATTGATTGATCTCACCATTAGGAAAGTTCTCCTTAATTCTAGGTTACTTCTCTCCTTGGTTAATTTGCAACCATTGTTTCTTGCCTTGCCTTTTGGTGCTTCGGAAAATAGTTTGATCCCCTTGTCTTTGTAGGAACCCCTCAAATATTGAAACAGGGCTATCATGTCACTTTTAGTCCTTCTTTTCATTAGACTAGAAATATCCAATTCCTGTGACTGTTCTTTGTATGTTTTAGCCTCCAGTCCCCGAATCATTTTTGTGTTTTTCTCTGCAATCTTTCCAGAGTCTTTCCAGACATACAAGAGGCAAATGTAGAGTTTAGCCTTAGACTATATCAGCCTTCCATAGCCTGATGCCTGTGCAATGTGTTAGGATGATGGGCCTTATTATTCTCCACCAATGTGGCCATGCTGATGTAGCTTTCTAGGAACTGTATTGCAATGTCCAAAAATTGGGGAAGGTTGGACTAACAAATAAGAAAGGTGCAAGAAATATTTGTTCATCTCATTATTCAATTTGCTTTCATTATTCAAATCCTGATACCTTCCAGTATTACTATCCATGTATATAATATAATAATATTACATTCCAGTATTACTATCCAGTATTACTATAATACATTCCAGTATTACTATCCATGTATTTCCAAGATTCACATTGGACATATTTCTTTCTTTCTTTGCTTATTTATTTGTTCATTTCTTCTCTCGATCTGCCCACTCATTCACAAGTTCTTTCATTTCTTTTAAATTTGTATGAAAGGGAAGGAATTGGAATTGATTTTTCCAACCATCTTCAGGCAGTTATCATTTTATTTCCAGAAAATGCTGTAGGTGCTACATTGTTCCCCATCTTTTATTTGTCTGTTTTCGGAATAACCTTAAAAGAGTCCCTAAAGCCCAGAGAAAAGTACATAGCACAAGGGGGAAAATGTTATTTTTAAAAAGAGTTTCTCCCAAGCTTCAAACTTGCAAACTTCTACATATTTAGAAAGCAAATGATATTGTAGCATTACTACCGGTAGTAAAATAAGATAATAACAGAGTTGAAAAGGAATTGAATGGAATTGAATTGAATTCTTCATTGTCATTGTACATATATACACAATATACATAGAACAAAATTAATATAACCCCCAGAGACCAGACTCAACATGCACACACACATGACAATCCTCAAACACCTCCTCACCCGCCAAAATTCCCTGCCTCCTAAAAACACACAAGCATCCACACAACAGATCAAATAACACTGTCCACTAATGGTGGTCCTTAACTTCATTGTTAAGTGCAATTATAGCTCCGGGATAAAAACTATTCAGAAACCGTGTGGTCCGGAGAAGGCGGAGCTTCGTCTCGGTGCTACAGCTGAGATCTCGGGGCTCTGAGATCTCAGCTGATATTTTCACCCCTGGTCGGTCCTAACGGACCTAAACCGTCCCGTAGAGATGGGGATCGTGAAGGGCACAGTCCCAGGATCCCAGAGATATCGCAAATCTCTGGTTTGATCCGGGAGAAGCCCTTTTGCTGGCGGTGGAGAGCCAGCCTCCAAAGCTGCTGAAGTCGGGACAGCTCCGAAAAGAAAGTGGCTGGAGAGAGGGTGTGTCGGCTGGGTGAGAAACTTCTTTTTTATTGCAAATTGGCTGAGACCTGAAAGGATATCCTGAACAAAGAAGAAACCTGTGGCTTTATTTTTGTTTGACTGGAATTTGTTTGAGCGGCGTTTTTTAAGTGATGTCAAATTGAGGCTTGGATTCTTTCCTTACTATTTTTTTTTTCTCTTTTCTGAGGACTTTTATGTGACTTTGTAGGTAACCAGATTGAATTTTTTCTTATATATATTTTTATGCTTCTTTTGATTTTTTAATTTTCTTTAGGATAGAGGCCCCCTTTGTTTCTTCTGAGTTTTGTATACATTACTCTTTTTTCTGGCTGAGGGGGGAAAAAGTATTAAGAGACCTTGCAACACTGCCAACTAGAGGCTTGAAAGTACTTTATTTGAATTGGGGAGAAATGTATAAACACTCCTTCTCAAGGACATTTTAATGTGATAAGATGGAGGGAGAGCACAGAAAAATATTATTACAGGTGTTTTCTTGGACTCTTATCAATATTTCAACACTTGAGGCTTGGCTTTGAAGCTGCTGGAGAAGAGAGTCATAATAAGAGCCTTGGATAAATAAATAAAGTGCAGTGTGCAGTCTATATATATATATATATATATATATATATATATATATATATACTTGTGAAACCTCTACTCGCCAGCCTTTTTGTATATTTCAATTTTAGTAATATTTTTATTTTTGCTTTTTATTTGATCCTTTTTCTTCTTTGGTTTTTTGGGTCTTTTTATAATTGGATTTTTCCATTTTGGATCATAATTGACTACTCTATCAGATGGATTGAAGGTCAAAAAGAATTTGAAGTTTTTTGAAGCAATAAAATGAAAAAAAAAGTGAGAAAAAGAAGAAAGTGTTAAATGAAATAGACTGTGTGTATTTGGATTGCTTGGTGACTTTGGGACTTTTGGAAATTCTTATTTGAATGATTAAAATCATTTGGGTCGTTTAAATTTTTTCTTTTTTTTACAATGGCATTACTTATGGATGAACTGAAAATGGAATTTATAAAATATAATCAAGAGAAACAAGAAGGAAAGGATTCTTTTGGCTCTATTTTTCATTTTTTAGAAATGGCAATTTCTACATATGAGAAACTACAAGAGCAAGAAGATTGGGATGAAGAAGAAACCATCCTTAATGAACAAGCAACTTTATTTGGGGAAGAAAGGGAAAAGGGGAGAAAGAGAATGGAGAATTTAAGACTTAAAAAAACAACCAAAAAAGGGAAAAACAAGGTGAAAAGTGGACACAATATCAGAAAGCAACAGAAAAGAGGAATACACAAGAGGGTGGAGATTAAGAGACAAGGGGGTAAAAAGGGTAGAGGGGAGAAACAAGGGAGGAAAGAAGGGAAGAGAAGCTACAAAGGTTTGAAACTAGATGTAAAGAAACAGATTTTATTTAGAAATAATGGGTAAACATATAACTGAAAAAGAGATTCTGCAAAGGTACATAAGATTGTGTTGTTGTATCTGTATTTGAAATAATGTTAGAAAATTGGAATAATATATGATTATAAAATGGGACAAAATATTTAATGTAACTTAGCAAAAAAAAAATTTTTAAATAAAATAAATGAAATTAAATAAGAGAGAATTGAATTAAAGAAAGTAACTAAGCAAAATCTATAAGTGTTCCCATAGAAGTATGATATTTATTTAGAAAGGATTGTCTAAAATGTTTAAGACTTAAATGAATATTAATTTTAATGATATAATTTCAATTGCTATGGATTGTTGTTTTAATTATATTATATATCAAAAAAAAACTTTTTTCTTTCTGTTTTAAAATATTGAGTTTATTTTTAGAATGTATTACGCAGAATCCGAATGAAAATTATGTGTTATGTTAAGCTTTAAAATTAGGGGAAGGATAAGTATGACAAGGCATTATACTCCAATCAGTCATTACAGAAGAAATTTTGTGTTAATGAGAAAAAATAATAGACAGCTGAAACAGGACAGACAAAAGATATAAGTATAATGATTTAAATTGAGATGAAATAAATATAATATAATTAAGAGAGTGAAAAGAGGGGAGAAGCTATATAGAAAATGTAAAATAGTAAATAAGAAATGGAATTGCTATATAAAAGTAAGCATGAACTTGAATTTATGTCTGTACAAAAAGATGTAACTCGGGATCAAACTGCCGTCCAAAAAGATATTTTATGTTTTCTATGTTTTGTGTTTTGTTAGTATATGTTTGTTTGTTAAAAAATTAATAAAAAAATTTTCAAAAAAAAAAAAAGAAACTGTGTGGTCCGAGTTTTAATTGTTCTGTATCTTCTGCCAGAAGGCAAGAGTTCATTAAAATTGTAAGTAGGATGGGAAGAGTCTCTAAGAATGTTGTGCAACTTCCTCAAACAGAGAGATACAAAGATGTCATCCAGGGCTGGTAGCTGGAGTCCAATGATATTCTGGGCAGTTTTAATTATTCTCTATAGAGCTTTTTTGTCCGCTACAGAGCTGCTCCCATACCATACAAGAATGCAGTATGTCAGGACCTTCTCAATGATGCTGCAGTAGGAGGACAGAAGTAGATACTGATATAGATTTATCTTCCTGAGCATTTTCAGGAAGTACAGCCTCTCATCTAGTCCACTCCCTGTTCAGATAGGTAATCCTACCATTTTGACAAAGTAGTTGTCCAATCTGTTCTTTAAAATTTCCAGTGTTGGAGCACCCACAATTTCTGGAAGCAAGTTGTTCCACTGATTAATTGTTCTAGCTCTCAGGAAATTTATTCTTAGTTCTAGGTTGCTTCTTTTCTTGATTAGTTTCTTGATTAGTATCCTGCTTCTTGCCCAAGATAACCACTGACACAGTTGAGGGAGTATTCTTTCTTTTGTGAAGTAAACACAACTATGTGACTAGACTTTCACAAAATACAGTTCTTCTATGAGAAGGGAAATAATATATAAAAACACAGCAGAAAAAATGTACCCAGGGATCTCAATTGCAATGAAAGGAGGTAAATACAGAGTGATGTTCTCCACCTCTTTCTTTCAAAAAATAGTTTCTGGTCCATTCAGATGATGAGACAAATAGGCAAGGCAGATAAGCTCTCAGACTCTCAAGTATTTTTGTGTAATTCTAATAATAAAGCTGGAATTGTCTAGGACTTATCAAAAACATGTTGTTCTGCTAATTCCAACCTTAATCTTGGCATGATCACATAAATGTCAAAAGCATCTATAAGCCCCAGTCAATGTTCAGGGCAAACTTTATGTCTAAGCTTGGTTTGCTGAATTTCTTAGGTCACATTCAACTTCTGATAACTCGAAAGACATGTCCCAAAGGTGCTTTTTTGAAGAGGCAACTGGACTTTCTTTCTTGTTTTTCTTTGAAGACATTTTGCTTTTCATCCATTCTTCAGCTCTTGGATGAGAAGCAAAACGTCTTCAAAAAAAGAAAAATAAACCAAGAAAGTCCAGTTGCCTTTCGAAAAAAGCACCTTTGGGACAACCATGTCTTGGATGACTGAGAATCTCTATAGACTTCTAAAGGCATGTGCAAACCAACTCCAACTTTTCCAAGGCATGCCAGTCTTCCTTTCTATTATCTTCCCCTTCCTATGCTTCCCTCCAGGGGTAGAATTCAAATTTTTTAACAACTGGTTCTGTGGGCATGGCTAGGTGAGCATGGCCATGTGACTGGGTGGGCATAGCTTCTTCTTTTTTTGCAGCACCCCCTCCAGGTTTTGGGGGTTTTTTTTGTCTCCTAGGCCTCAAGGAAGCCTCCTGGGGGACGTTTTTGCTCCCAGGAAGCTCCCTTGAGGCCCAGGAAAGCAAAAAAAGCAGAGCACAGCCCCCCCCCCAGCACCCCCTTTTGCCTCCTGGGCCTCAGGGAAGCTTCCTGGGAGCAAAAACGCCTCCTCAAGAGGCTTCCCTGAGGCCCAGAAGGCAAAATGGGGCGAAGCAGTAAGATAGCAAGGGGGATCCCGGCACAGCTAATCATCAGAACAGCTGATCATCAGGAGAGGAAAAAATACAAAATGCAGTCAGCAATGTCGTGCATGCACAATAAGGACTGACGGGGCAGGGAGGGGAGGGGTGGGTGGAGAGGGGTTGGGCCAACCAGGGGTATGATTTGCCGGTTCTCTGAACTGTACAGACTCATAACAACCAGTTCTATAGAACCTGTCCGAACTGGTAGAATCCCACCTCTGCTTCCATCAGTCTTTACCAAATCAAAGTCTCACAGCAAAGCATAGCCATCTTGTTCATAACTTATATGTGTTATCATCAAATAACACAACAGGGTCACAACAAGGCAGTTTATCTGCACTGTGTACATGTCCTATTGACTCAAGACCTTTTTAAAATTCTGAAAAATCCTGAGGCAAAATATGTGTCCCCTATTTTTTTCTCATTACCTCTTCGAGTAGTGTCTTCTTTTTTCTATTTGAAAAGAAATGCCAAAGATATACACTATATGCTCATCTTACCATCCATACTTTCATTCAGATGAACTGAGCACAATATTGAAATTGCTAACCATAAAACTGAAAAGTATAGGAGTTCTAAAAATAATCACCATTTTCATATTACATAAATTGATTTAAAGCAAGCTTAGACATAATAACAGTGCATTCTTTGCTGGCTAATCAACATATTAGATTAAAAATAGAAGTTCTCCATGGGCCTAAATTCTGGCATCTTCTAGCTCTCTTTTTTCTGTACTGCTTAAGAATTACAAATGGTCCTTGATTTACAACCATTCATTTAGTGACCATTCAAAGTTACAACCGCAGTGGAAAAAGTGATTTACGACTATTTTTCATACTTATGACCATTGCAGCATCCCCACAGTCAGATGATCAAATTTGGCAATAGGTTCATATTTATGACAGTTGCAATGTCCCAGGGTCTCGTTTTGCGAAATTGTAAGAAGCAAAGTCAATGAGGAAACCAGATTCACTTAAGAACTGTGTTACTAACTTATCAATTGCAGGGATTCACTTAACAACTGTGGCAAGAAAGATCGTAAAATGGGGCAAATCTCACTTAATAAATGTTTCATTTAGCAATTTAAATTTTGGGCTCAAATGAAGTCATAACTCGAAGACTACCTGTACCAAACTGGGAAATTTGCATATTGTCCTGTGATTTATTTATTTTTTTAATGTAGGTCCCAGTATTGTCTGAATTTTTGCTTCATTCTGGTTATTTCATCGGCTTTGTCTTCTTTTGCCTGCTTGCCTTAGCAACAAATTCAATACGAGACTGTCAAAGGATAATTTCTTGGAAGAAATTCCTCACGGTCTATGAACAATAACTATTACTGATGGTCAGTGCCGGGAGATGGATTTATTTGTAAACAAAAATAGTTGGAGATCACTCTTTCTCCCTCATAGTTCGAAATGGGCAGAGCTACACAGGTAGAAAAATAGAGCAACCTCTGGAAAAAAAAATCCAGTCAATTCTTTATTGTCTTCAAAAGGTTGTAAATTGCTCTCAAAATGCTATGTATTATCTCTTAGAGCCATCTCATTCACCTGGGGTATCTATGAAGAGCTTGAAATATTTACATTCTAAGGAAAAAGCCATTTCACACAAAAGCATCCTTCCTAAAGTTCCCTGACTCAAAGCCCCAGTTGAGTCTTGACAAGAAACCAAATAAATTTACAATTTTATATAAGCAGAGGAACATTTCTCCAATTCAATTTGGAATCATCTTGATATAACATCACATGCTTCCACCCTGAACTTGTCTCTTTCGTTTTAGCCCACGCTCATTTTTATTTCCATCTGAGAAAATTGATTTATGCCTTGGTGGAGTTGATCTGTCGGGCGACTATGTGATTTTTCATGTGCGGGCTCATTTTCTTTGCTTCTCCCTCAATCATTTTTAACGCAGTTATGCATCTCACAAGCAAAAGTGATAATGGAAGAAGGTGAGATTCCTTGCCTCACAAAACAAAGCTTGGTTGTGAAACAATTTTATTAACAGGATCTAATTTGTGAATGTATGGACCCAAATACTGCAACAATAGCCAGCACAGTGAATAGAATAGAATAGAATAGAATAGAATAGAATAGAATAGAATAGAATAGAATAGAATAGAAT
>BLBF01000040.1:8674146-8699196 GCA_015471245.1 Laticauda colubrina | reverse complement strand
ATAGAATAGAATAGAATAGAATAGAATAGAATAGAATAGAATAGAATGTCAGGGATCCGGTAATCACCTCCATTTAAATCATGACTCTCTAGCCAGTTCTTTCAGACAGCTTAAAGAAAATTTATTAGGCGTTAACATGCCTGTAGTGCTTGGGTGCAGCCGACTCTGAGACACATCATTATTTTTTTTTAAAGAATTTTATTAATTTTCTACAAACAGACATAACATACAAAACATTAAAAACATCTACTCTCATATATACTTCCGGTGTGTCGGTTGGTTCATCAGTTTTGTGCATTCATTTTATAGTCTCAATTACAGTTATATTACATAACCACTCATATTATCAATCCATATCCTAATATTACCCAAAAAAAATTAAAATAAAGTCTTTTTCTGACTATACTTTTAATCATTCATGCTTTGTGAGATAACAATACTTCAAACAGTTTATTCTATAACAAATCATATAGTCATAACAAATCAATCCTAAAAACCCTTCATAGATATAATACTAATGCTCTATTATTGTATTTTATCATCTAACCATTGATAAAAAAGATCCCAAATTTCATAAAATTGTTTATCTTCTTGCTCTCTAATTTCAAATGTCAATCTACTCATCTCAGCACATTCCAATATTTTCTTAATAATTTCTTCCTGTAATGGTATTTTCTCATTCTTCCAATTTTTACCAAATACAATCCTAGCTGCTGTTAATACATTTGCAATCAAATATTTCAAGTCTTTATTATATATATCAGGTAAGATTCCCAATAAAAAGATCTCTGGTTTCAAGTCTATGTGTTTCTTTGTCATTTTTTCCAACCACATGTGAATTTTAGTCCAATATTTTCTAGCGTCCTCACAAGTCCACCACATATGATAATATGAGCCAGGTATCTGATGACATTTCCAACATTTTTCAGATTTGTTCTTGAACATTCTTGCTATTCTTGTCGGGGGGAAGTGCCACCTGTAAAACATCTTATACAAGTTTTCTTTATATGCTATTGACATTGTCATTTTATAATTTTGAGACCACAATTTTTGCCATTGCTCTAAATCAATCCCATATCCAAAATTCTTCCCCCAAGCAATCATAGTTTCTTTAACTTATTCTTCCTCTAGCTTAATTCCCAATAAATAACCATATAATTTTTTAATCACTTTCTCATCAGCACCCATCAATATCTTATCTAAATCAGTCTGTTTGTCATAAAATCCTTCCATCTTGAGTGTATTTGCGCATATGAAAACCAATTCATCCTTATACCTTGTTCCTCTAAGTTTTGGATCGATTTAAGTCCACCCTTTTCATCCAACAGTTCCCCATATCTAATTGTTTGTTCCTTTTTATAGATCATAGGATAGGAAAATGCTTCAATAGTCGATAACCAAACTGGAATTTTCAGGTAACATTGTTTTTTTATCTTCTCCCAATTTAACCACAAAGACTCCCGTATATAATGTCTTCTGAAATACCCCTGTGTTTTAGTTCCCTTGTACCATAAAAAAGCATGCCAGCCCAACAGTAAGTCATGTCCTTCTAATGTCAACAATCTATGCTTTCTTAATGTTATCCATTCTTTGACCCACATCAAACTTGCAGCTTGATAATACAGTTCCCAATTAGGCAGGCCAAAACCTCCTCTAATTCTAGCATCTTGCAAAAGCTTTAACTTTATTCTCGCTCTTTTACCTTGCCATATAAACTTCAACATGATTTTATTTAAATCTTCAAAGTAGTCTTTTCCAAGTCTAATTGGTATTGTTTGAAAGAGAAATAAAATTCTAGGTAAAATATTCATCTTAATTGTTGAAATTCTCCCTATTAATGACAATTGTAAATTTTCCCATTTCTTCAAATCTGTAATTATCTGTTGTTTGAGTTTAATATAATTATTCTCTTTTAATGTGCTGCATCTTGCTGTCAAATATATCCCCAGATACTTAACCTTATTTGTAACTTGGATTTTCAAAAGATCTGTCAGTTCTTCTCTTTGTCTCAATAACATGTTTTTTGTCAAAATCTTTGTTTTATCTTTATTTATTTTCAAGCCAGCCATCTCACCATATGTCTCTATCTTTTCCAATAATTTTGGAGCGGTTTCTAACGGGTCTTCCAGAATAAAAGCTAAATCATCAGCAAAAGCTTGTAGTTTAAATTCTTCCTTTTTAATTTTCATTCCTTTTATACTTTTGTCATCTCTAATATTTCTATTCAACACTTCCAAAGTCAATACGAATAACAAAGGAGATAGGGGACATCCTTGTCTTGTGCCTCTTCTTATATTAATAAGATCTGTAAACTCTCCCTCCACCATTACTTTTGCTGTCTGTTTATTATATATGGTTTCTATTGCTTGAATAAATTTTCTGGCAAAACCCATCTGTTCCAATAGTAATAACATAAATCTCCAGTTCACGTTGTCAAATGCTTTTTGAGCATCTAGGAATATCAAAACCATTTGTTTCTCAGGATGAGCCTCATAATATTCCAAAGTATCCAAAATTACTCTCATATTGTCTCTAATTTGTCTCTTTGGCAGAAATCCGTTTTGATCTGGATGGATGAAATTATTTAAATATTTTTTCAGTCTTTCTGCTAAAATTGAAGCAAAGATTTTATAATCTGCATTCAATAAGGAAATAGGTCTATAATTCTTAATTTGCAACGGGTCAGCCTCTTCTTTTAAAATAAGTGTAATATAAGCCTCTGACCATGTTTTAGGTGTCATCTTCTTTAACATAACTTCATTCATAACTTCTAACAATGGGATGTTCAATGATTCTTGAAATTTTTTATAGGATTCTGCCAGAAGCCCATCTGGACCTGGTGCTTTCCCATTATTTTGTCTCTTAAATGCTTCATTTAATTCCATCATTGTTATATTACTTTCTAACATTTCTTCAGTCTCTTTGGGTATCTTCGGTAAGTTAACATTCTGTAAATACTGTTTAATTTTTTCCTCATCAATATTCTCTTGTTTATATAGTTGTCCATAGAAATCTCGAATAATTTCCTTTTTCTCCTTATTACCACAACAAACTTGACCTTGATCATCTATTAGTTTCAATATTTTTCTTGATTCCTTCTCCTTTCTCAGTTTATATGCTAGCCATCTACCTGGTTTATTCAAAATAATTCTGTTTAGAATTTCTAATTTTCTGTGCCAATTCTTCTTTCTCTCTTAATTCCATTTTATGCTTAATTACATCTAGTTTCAATTTAATATCTTTTTTCTGTGGTATTTTCTGTAGTTCTTTTTCAAGTCTTTTATATTCATCTTCCAGGATCTTGGAGGTTTGTCTTTTCCTAATATTCTTTTTTCTTGTATAATCTATTATCAAACCTCTAGCATATGCCTTCATTGTATCCCAAACATTCTGTATTGAAGTATCTTCTTTTTTGTTTTCTTTAAAGAAAAAAACCAATTCCTTCTCCATCCATTGTATAAAGTCTTTCTCCTTTAAAATAGTATTGTTTATTGTCCATCTCGATCTTTTTTTTTGTCCCTTCCATTTAATTGTCATTGGACTATGGTCTGCCCAAGTACTCATTTCAATACTTGTTTCTTGAATAGTGGATATTAATTCTGTTGAGATCCAAATCATATCTAATCTGGACCATGATAAATGTCTATTAGAGTAAAAAGTGTATTGTTTAGCTTTAACGTTTCTTTCCCTCCAAATATCTTTTAAAGTTAATTCATCTGTCATTTTAAAAAAAGATTTAGGGAGAACCTTTCTATTTTGTTTTGTTGTTGTTGTTATATAGTCCAATTTATTGTCCACAATTCCATTAAAGTCTCCCATCATAATTATGTTAACATAGTCCAATCTAATTATTTCCATATGTAGTTTTTTATAAAACTCTTCTTGTTTATCATTCGGGGCATAAATTGCAATCAAGAGTATTTTTTTATTATTGTCCATTATTTCCACCATTAATACTCTTCCATCTTCATCCGTGTAAATCAGTTTTGCTGGAATATCCTCTTTAATGTAGAGAACCACTCCCCTTTTCTTACATTGAATCAAAGAAGTAAATATTTTCCCTAATTTTGGCTGTACTAACAATTGCTCATGTTGTTTTTTAATATGAACTTCTTGTAAGCAAATTATATCAAATTTTAATTTCTCTAATTTATGAAAGGTTTTTCTTCTTTTAACAGCTGAGTTAAGTCCATTTATATTCATTGTAATTAGTTTTTTTTCTTCCATGATTATGCTTTATATTTAGGTCTAACAGCTCTCGTAGTTCTCACTTCACGTTGTTCTTTACTGTCTACCTGTCCACCAACAACTCCTTTCTCTTTTTCAATCTCCAGTTGTTCCTCCTGTAACTCAATTAATGAGACCTCTTTCTCTGTCTCCTCTTTTCTTCTTCCAAAAAATTCTGCGTAGAAAAGTTCTGCTTTTTCAATCGAATCAATTCTATGTATCTGTTCTTGCCACGTAAAGATTAGTCCTTCTGGTATCAGCCATCTATAGTTCACTTCATTTTCTAATAGTATTTTGGTCAGAAATCGGTATTCTCTTCTCATCTCTCTCACTCTTCTAGGTATTTGTTTTAAAACCACAATCTCTTTACCTTTATATTTCAATGTTTTCTCTCTTACCACTTGCAATATCTGTGTTTTGATGGATTTTTTGGTAAATCTGATATGAACTTCCTTTGGTAGTTTATTTCTCATCGCATATCTTGTATAAACTCAATATATCTCATCTACTCCATCCATCATCTTTTCCTCTGTAATTTCCAAAAGGTCTGCTAGTATTTCTATCATTATCGCAGCCAAATTTTCTCCTTTTTCCTCTTCTATATTTTGGAATCTAAGATAAAATTCTGACCTTTCCATCTCCCACCCCAACATCCCATTTTTTTCTTGTTCTACCACTGTTAATCTAGTGTCAATATTTCCAATCTTCTCCTCTCTTTGTTTTCCTTCTTCCTCAATTTTTTGGAATCTCTCCTCATACTTCCCCATCATTTGTTTAATATTTTTATCAGATTTCTCTATTCTTTGATCAATAGCATCTATTTTTATCTTAATATCTTGAATTCCTTGCATAATCGTCTGTAAATTTACTTTTTCTTGTTCTTTATCTTGCTTCAACATTGTCTGAATTAAATGTTGTCCTTCAGATGGTGGGGAAGCAGAGGTAGAAACAGAAATGCCAAATGATTTTGGTTTCCTGCTCATTTTAATGCTTCCAAGCATTCATTTCACACTTGACCCTGGTCTTCCTCCATCCCCTGAATATATCATAATTCATATTCTCCAATGGGACACATCCATAGCCAAGAGTCATCTATTATGCTCTCCAGTAATAATCTTGCACGTGAGAAGCTTCGGTCACTTAAAAATTATCTATGAAAATATTTAAGGAATGCATTACTTCCCCCACTCCCTTTTTGCTGGCAACTCTAAAAGACCAGAGAAATATTTTTGAGTTGACACAGAATGGAATAACACAGTTGAAAGGGACCTTGGAGGTCTTCTAGTCCAACCCCCTCCCTAGGCAGCAAACTCTACACCAGTTCAGACAAATGTTTATCCAAAATCTTTTTAAAAGGTTGGAGAATTCACAACTTCTGGAGGCAAGTTGTTCCATTGATTAATTGTTCTAACTGTCAAGAAATTTCTCCTGAGTTCTAGGTTGCTTCTCTCCTTGATTAGTTTCCACCCATTGTTTCTTGTCCTGCCCTCAGGTGCTTTGGAGAATAGCTTGACTCCCTCTTCTTTGTGGCAGCCCCTGAGACATTGGAACACTGCTAATATGTTATCCCTAGATGTTCTTTTCATCAAACTAGACATACCCAATTCCAACAACCATTCTTTATATCTTTTATTTTTAGGAAGGGACCTTGTAGGTCATCTAATCCAACACCACCACCACCCGCCCAGTAGTCCTTCACTTACAACCATATTGGAGCCCAAACTTTCCATTGTTGAGTTTTACCTTTTTTTTCCCAACCTTTCTTGCCACTGTTGTTAAGTAAACCATCGCAATTGTTAAGCTAGTAACTCAGTTGTTAAGTGAGTCTGGCTTCCACATTGAATTTGCTTGTCAGGAGGTCACGAAAAGTGATCCCATGACCTTGGGATGCTGCAATCATTGTAAATATGAAGATATTGCCAAGCATCCAAATGTTGACCACAGGGGTGCTGCTGCAATGGTTATAAATGTGAGAAACAGTCATAAGTCACTTTTGTCAGTGCTGTTGTAACCTCAAAGGGTCATTAAATGAATGGTTGTAAGTTGAGGACTACCTGTAGTGGGCTTTTTCATGGATGTTTTGGACCATTTTTCAATATCCTTTTTTGAGTTTCGTTCATGGATACAATAGATGTGGGACAGGAGTGTCAAACTCAAGGCCTGTGGGCTGAATTTGGCCCATGAGGTGCTTAGATCTGGCCCACAGGGCCACTCTGGAAACAGCAAAGGTCTGGCCCATAGTGCCTCTGCCAGAAAAACAGAGCTCATGAGTGCCGCACACAGCTCTCCCAACCTCTGTTTTGGCTAACAGAGTTGCAGGAGGCCGTCACTGCCAAAAACGGAGCTTGGGAACCTATTTTACTGGCAGAGTACTCTGGCCATCACAGGGGGCAACATCAGTGATGCTGAGCTGGCCCCGCCCACCCCAGCCATGCCCTTCCAACCCTCCACCCAAGGTCAGCCACAACCCTGATGCAGCCCTCAATGAAATCGAGTTTGACACCCCGATGTAGGAGAAAAGCAGACAAAATTGAAGGGCTGAGTTAGGTGCATCATCAGTTTAGAGTCATTGCCTTTCCACAAGCAATCCAAATCCAACACTTCTGAATTCTATTGACTATTTATTTATTTATTTGTCAATCAAGTATTACATAACTGGTATAAGTATAGGCATGGATATGAATAAAAAAAAACAATAGGACAGGGATGGTAGGCACATTGATGCACTTATGTATGCCCCCTGCAGACCTCTTAGGAAAGGGGTGAGGTCAATAGTAGACAGTCTAAGGTTAAAGTTTTTGGGGCTTGGGGAAGAAACCACAGAGTCAGGTAGAGTATTCCAGACATTGAATAATGTTGCTGAAGTCCTATTTCCTGCAATCAAGTTTGGTGCAGTTTACCTTGAGTTTGTATCTATGGTGTGCTCTTGTATTGTTGTGGTTGAAGCTGAAGTATTCATTGACAGGTAGGACATTGCACTATGTACTATACTTAGATCGGGCCAAAGGTGGCATAGTTCTAGGTTGTCTAGGTCTAAAATTTCAAGTCTGGTGGCGTAAGATATTCTGCTACAAGTAGAGGAATTGAGAACTCCTCTTATGAAATATTTCTAGACTTTCTCAATTGTATTAATATCTTATATGTAATGTGGATTCCAGACTGGTGAGCTGTATTCAACTATTGGTCTAGCAAATGTTTTGTATACTGTAATTAGTAGTGTGATATTACAGAGAAAAAGCTATGCAGGATTAGGTTAATAACTCTTAATGCCTTTTTGGCTATGTAGTTACAGTGGGCTCTAGCAGTTAGATAATTAGAGATGAGTACTCCAAGGTCTTTGACATAGTTGGGGTTATAAACAAGGTCTTGACTATTCAGCTTGTATTTTATTTTCTGATTTTTTTTGCCAGTATGTAAGACAATGCATTTGTTTGTTGACATTTGAAGTTGCCATTTGTTTTGACCATTCTGACACATAGTCAAGGTGATTTTGAAGGGTAGCAGCTTTGTCAGTGGTGTTGAATAGCTTTACATCATCAACAAAAAGAACGCAGTTGCTCTTAATATGATCACAGAGGTCATTTATGTAGAGTATAAAGAGAGTTGGTCCTAGAACGCTGCCTTGGGGGACACCACTGCTGGTGTACAGGATTTGATAGGACATTCCCTATTTTGGCCCTTATCTGGAGCCAATTTATTGTTGAACTTTAGCTCACTAGATATGTATCCAGCAGCCTTGAATAAATCTTCTATTCTGCAATCTTACAGATGATCCTGATTCTTTGAGCCTAACATTAATCTAATCAACTAAAATTCAACTCTAAATTTGCACCAGATAAGGGTCCACAGAATTCACAAGAGGGTTCGATTTGGACCACTTGTGGGAACATAACGACTCAAAGCTAAAGACATACTTAACTCCTCCCTCCAGCTCTTCCTGCTCTTCTCCTGTAATAAGTGCTGAATAGGCTCACCTCAAAAAACTTTATTTCAAAAAGCAATTATTCTGCTAAAAAAAAAAGAACAAACTGTCCCTAATGCTAGCCAGCAATATTCCTTGCCATTTTTCTTTGGAAGAATGCTGATTGCAATTTCACACCAGTTTTCCTCACTAAGAAAGCCCCAGAAATTAATTAAATTTAATTAATCATGCTCAAATGGTCACATTATTCAAATTCGCACTATTCAAAGTGATATTTTCTATGGAAAATATGTATTAGTCCCAGCTCAATGGAAAGAGGCAATGAAAAATTTGAAGCATAATTTTTTATAGGTACATTAATGAAGTATTAACAATAAATAATAAAAAGAATATACTTATAATTTAAATTTATGGTTAATGTAGACACAGAGCTCTTAGAAAAAGCAAAATAAAAACAAAAATATGCTATTGTAAAGTCAAGCCTTCCACCTTCCATCCAATTTAGCATGGCCCTGACCACATTCATGTGGTTCAAAACCATCAAAGTTGTGTTGTAATAAAACAATAACAAAGCTCTTTTTAAAACTTGTACTATATTTCTTACATGAAGATTATTAGCATCATCAAAAACCCCAATCACCATTGTGTATGCTGTTGTCTCACTTTATTTAATGTATTTATTAAGCTTATAGGATGCCCAACTTGTCTTGCAATGACTCTAAGAAACTTACAATCAATAAAAACAACAATATGAAACATTAAAACAATACAGGTAGTTCTTGACTTACAACATTTAGTGACCATTCAAAGTTGCAACGGCACTTTAAAAATTGATGTTTTTCACACTTACGACGATTGCCACATCCCCATGGTCATATCATCAAAATTCAGATGCTTGGCAATTGGTTCATATTTATAACCTTTGCTGTGTCCCAGGGTAATGTGATCTCCTGTTGAAACCTTTTGACAAGCAAAGTCAATGGGGAAACCAGATTCATTTAACAACCGCGTTGCTAAGTTATCAGTTACAGTGATTCACTGAACAACTGTGGCAAGAAAGGTCGTAAAATGGGACAGGTCTCACTTAATAAATGTCTCACTTAACAGCAGAAATTTTGGGGTCAATTGAGATCGTAAGTCGAAGACTACCTGTACAGTATATCTGTTGTGGAGGGGGAGGAGGAGGAGGAGGAGGAGGCAGCATGGGAGTCAGGGTCAGCATCAGGACAACCTGCAAGCTCCGAGGGGGAAGAGGGAATGGAGCTGGCAAAGGGACAGAGATGGAGCCTGGGCCATCTGTCAGCCCTCAGAGGGAGAGTCAACAAACAGTCCCCAGGTCTAGAGGTAGCTGATGAGGAAGAGGAGGAACAGTTGGGTCCAGTTAATCATCTTAGTTGCTCTTCTCTGCACTTTTTCCAAAGTCTCTTTTGTAATGTGGTAACCAAAACTGGATGCAGTATTCCAGATGTGGCCTTACCAAGGCTTTGTAAAGCAGTATTTATTCTACTCTTTCATTTTGTTTACTGAGGCACTATTAAAAGGGATGTCCCATAAATCTTGCATGAGAGCCATCAGATGTAAAAATCAACAGTAATGGAAAAATACTGAGCTTCCTTAATCTCCTAAATGATTTTCATACAAGCTTCGTTCTCTGTTACCTCAATCATCTTATTGCAAATCTCGAAGGAAATGTCGACCGATTCTTTGGCTTCTTTTATTTTCCCTATGGCTTGAGAACTGCTCATAAAATGAATTACATTCAGCAGTAAGAACTATTGATCCAAGGGAAATGCCAGTGAAAGCGACCCCAAAGTCCGATTATCTTTAGCTATATTCTCTGGGGTTGTTGTTGTTTTTAAAGCAGGCCATAATTTTTGATATTGGATACTATTTTCTTGCTCTTTGATTTCTTTCCCTTTGTACCCATCTGAAAATCTGATCATGTGACCATGGGGATGCTGCAGTGGTTGTTTAAGTGTGAAAAAAACAGTCATAAGTCACTCTTTTCAGTGCCATTCTAACTTTGACTAGGCGCTAAACAAATGGTTGAAAGTCGAGGACCACCTGTGTTATGCGCCTATTTATTTTATAATATTCGTATGAATACTGAATTTGGATAGCCTCAAATTTCCTGTCAGTATTCTTGAAATGTTCAAAAATCTTCCGAAGTCTATACATTGAATTCTTTTAATGGTTTCTGAATGCATTTGGCAGAAATTTTCAAATGGAACACCATATTCTGTGGAATATGGGCAGGGGTGGGATTCAAATTTTTTAACAACCAGTTATGTGGGTGTGTCTAGATGGGCATGGCCATGTAACTGACTGGACGTGGCTTCTTCTTTTTTTTTTTTTTTGCAGCACCCCTCCCCCTGATTTTTTTTTGCCTTCTGGGCCTCATAGAAGCCTCCTGGGGGAGTGTTTTTGTTCCCAGAAGGCTTCCCTGGAGCCCCAGAAACAGAATGGGGGGGCACACAGCACCCACTCACCCCACTCGCCTGGCATCCCTTTTTTCCTCCTGGGCCTCAGGGAAGCCTCCTAGGCAAAGCAGTCAGACAACGAGGGGGATCTCAGCACAGCTGATCATTGGAACAACTGATCATTGGGAGGGAGGAAAAAATAAATACCTTAAGGAGTGACTGGGTGTGGGAGAAAGCAGTCAGCAATGTCATGCATGTGTGATAAGGACTGACTGGGAGGGGAGGGAAGGGGCTGGTGTAGAGGGGTAGAGCCAGCCAGGGGCATGATATGCCAGTTCTCTGAACTGCACAGAATCATAACAACTGGTTTTATAGAACTGGTCCAAACTGGTAGAATCTCACCCCTGAATATGGCTCATAGATTTCAGATTTCGTGATTCCTGGACTAGAAGGACATATTTAGTTTTGTTGTGGAGCCATGGTGACATGGTAGATAGAATGCAGTATTGAAGGCTGACTCTGTTCACTGCCAGCAGTTCGATGCTGACTGGTTCAAGGTTGACTCAGCCTTCCATTCTTCCATGGTTGTTAAAATGAGGACTCAGATTGTTAGGGGCAATATGCTGATTCTGCAAACCACTTAGAGAGGGCTGTAAGGCACTGTGAAACGCTATATAAGTCAAAGTGCTATTGCTATTGTGGAGCTTTGTTGTCTTCTGGATCTCGTGATATGTCTTCTGAAACTGGCAAACAAAAGTGTGGTATAGGTTTTAGGTTCTTTTTGATGGCTTCTTCCTTGTGTCTCTTTTAGTTTCAGTTGGCTTTTTTACCTATCATACAGTCATTATGGATTATATGCGACATCTATTTACTCCTTTTGGAAGCTGATGGTTTCCTTGATGTGTGATGCCCAAATAGGTGGAAACCTTGACCAATCTAGGAAGAACAACAAAATTGGCCCTGATTAGGTTTTAAAAGCCACCTAGGAAGTCCAAGGTTGTTAACTACATTTGGAAGTAAAAAAGAAAAGAGAAGCCATAGAATCAGTTGTTGAGATGGATAGTCATAGAATTCGAATGAATGAATGAATGAATGAATGAATATCACTTTCAAGAAAATTGCATGAATCCCTACAAAATCAGGAATCAAGCTCAATCTGAAAACCTTCAGGTTTTTAATTGCCTGTCAGGTGGTGCTCCATTCAAAATCCAAGAAAGAAATACTTAGACTCTTTAAGTTAGAGAAAAGTTATCTTTTACTGAAAGTGAAGTGGTAGCAACCAGAGAATTCTGAATCTGAGAAATTAGGCATGTAATTCACATATACAAAGTGATGGAAGTGTTCCCATCAGATGAAACTTCCAATTAGAAATTGTGAATATGATCATGTGGGCATCTTCAGGTGATGATGAGGCCTCTGTCTTTGACCTTGGCATACTTTGATAACGGGTTGCAGTTGCGCAGAGAAAAGAAAGCTAAGTGAGAAATAGAAACCTAACTCCATTGTATGCTCCCCCCCTCATTTACACAACAGAAAAATGTAACACCTCCAGCTCACTTCCCAGACTTATCCCTTCCTCCCCTCCCCCCTGTTTCTTATGACAGCCGAAAGATGCAAAGCGATAGTAGAAGATCTTGAAGGCTGACATTCGGCCCTCCTAGAAAAAGGAAAACCTTCAGTCCTAGAAGAGAGAGAGGAGAAAACATAAAGACAATTATTAATCATGAAACAATTACAAAAGAATACACTCCTAGGGCTTATCTGGATACTTGGAACAAAATGCTTTCATCAACTTAGGGGCTTTAACATCGGTTTCGTTAACCCATTCGGCTTGTGAAGAAGGGAAATGTTTCCAGGCTACAAGATACTGGAGCCGACCCCTCCATTTGCGAGAGTCCAGAATTTCTTTAACTTCAAAATGTTGTTTACCCTCAATCAGTATAGGTATGGGAGGGTCAGCCTGGATGGGTCTTAAATCAGAAGTATGTTCAGGTTTTAACAAACTAACATGGAACACCGGATGAATTCGTCGAAGAGTTTTCGGTAAGTTCAGCTGGACTGTTACAGGATTTATAATCCGTTCAATCGTGAAAGGACCAACATATTTAGGACCAAGCTTCTTTGACTTTTGAGTGGTTTGCAGGTATCTGGTGGACAGGAAAACTTTGTCACCTACTTTATATAATTTCTGTGGAGATCTTTTCTTGTCTACAATCTTCTTATGAGCTTGATGGGCCTCATCTAATGCTTTGCGTGTTACTGGCCAGTTAAGTTGGAGTTGAGTTATCCATTCATCCAATGAATGGATGTTAGGCCTTTCATGAGGACGTTCAGGTATGGGTACAAAATCTTGTCCCAAAGCTACTTTAAATGAACTAAATCCAGTACTACTATGTACGGAGTTGTTATATGCCACTTCGGCAAATGGTAGTAAGTCGGACCAGTTATCTTGTTGATAATTGATATAGCATCTAAGAAACTGTTCTAACATTGCGTTAGTCCTCTCACAGGCCCCATTGGTTTGAGGATGGTGAGTGGAGCTTAAGCCCTGGGTGGAGCCTATCAACTTCAGGAACTCTTTCCAAAAATTTGAGGTAAATTGGACCCCTCTGTCAGAGATTATGCATTCTGGAACACCATATAACCTATAGATATGTGAAATAAACAGTTTAGCCAGCATCTTAGCAGATGGAATTTTGGAACAAGGTATGCAGTGTACTTGTTTGGAAAACAAATCGGTTACTACCCAGATAACCGTGTTTCCACTGCTTTCGGGTAATTCTACTATAAAGTCCATTGAGATTTCCTTCCAGGGGGCTGTTGGTCTAGCTACATTTTGTAACAACCCTACTGGCTTATCAGGAGGTCTCTTTCCCAAAGCACAAATTGGACAGCTAGCTACAAAAGCTTCAATGTCCTTCTTCAAATTAGGCCACCAGAATTGTCGCTTAACCAGGTGTAAGGTTTTCACAAATCCAAAGTGACCAGCTGCTTTAGAATCATGAGCTTGTTGTAGTATTTGGCCCCTCATCGCCTGTGGCACATACAACTTGGTCCCCACCCAAGCCAAACCATCTCTAACTGAATAGTCATTTGAATGAGCCAGGAACCAATCATCTAGTTTTAAAGCTTCTTTTAGTTGTTCGGTTAGGTCATTTGATAAATCCACTTCTTGTTTCTTCTTTTGGGCTCTGGTGATCACTGGGGCGGCTAGATGTTTGGATGAGACAATTGGGCTTATCACCTCCTGGTGCATACTATTATATTGGGGTAGTCTAGAGAGAGCATCCGTCATGAAGTTCTTCCCCCCTGGAATGTACTTCAGTGAGAAATTGAGCCACTTGAAATACTGGGCCCAGCGAACTTGTTTAGGGGACAGCTTCTGAGGCGTTTTTAAGGCTTCCAAATTTTTATGATCAGTCCATACCTCAAATGGATGTTTTGCTCCTTCCAGGAAATGTCTCCAGGTCAGTAAGGTCCAACGAACTGCAAAAGCTTCTTTTTCCCAGACAGCCCACCTTCTCTCGGTTTCAGACAGTTTACGGGGGGTATACACACAAGGCTGTAAGGTCCCTTTCTCGTTGATTTGAAGTAACACCGCTCCAACAGCCACATCACTCGCATTGGCTTGAATCATGAAAGGAGCCTCCATATCCGGGTGCTTTAGCACTGGTTCTGCAGCAAACAGTCGTTTTAGCTTTTCAAAAGCTGCTTGGCAATCCATGGACCACTCCAACGGCATGCTCGGCCTTGGCTTCACCTCCCCTTTTGTTTTTAAGAGATTTGTGATGGGCATTGCTATCTTAGCAAACGTCGGGATAAATTGCCAGTAAAAATTGGCAAATCCCAAAAAGATTTGAAGTTGTTTTCTGGTACATGGTGGACCCCATTCCAATACGGCACACACTTTCTTTGATCCATTTCTATGCCCTCAGATGAAATGCGATATCCCAAATAGTCAATTTTCTCTTGATAGAATTCACACTTGGATAGTTTAGCATACAACTTAGTGGCACACAGTTTCTGTAGAACCAACCGCACCAGTTTCACATGTTCATCCAGAGTTTCCGTGTAGATAAGGATGTCATCAAGATAAACCAGAACCCCCCTATATAAATGTTCATGTAACACCTGATTGATCATCTGCATGAATACAGCTGGGGCCCCTTGTAAACCAAAAGGAAGAACGTTAAAGCAACCCATCGGGCAGTTAAAAGTGGTCTTCCACTCATCCCCTTCCTTAATTCAAATTCGGTAGTATGCTTCTTTCAAATCCAACTTCGTGAAAATCTTTCCCTTGGCTAAGTGGGCCAACATGTCATTCATCAAAGGAAGGGGGTACACGTTTTCCATGGAAAGGGCATTCAAATTTCTGTAGTCCACCACCAAGCATTTGGAACCATCTTTCTTTTCACGGAACAACACTGGGGCCACTACCCAGGGCCTAGCAGGTTGAATGAAACCACGTCCCAGATTTTTATCTATAAACAATCTTAGCTCCTCTAATTCTCGTGGTGTCATTGAGTATAACTTCGATTTCGGGAGCTTCACCCCAGGCAAAATTTCAATAGCACAGTCTGTTGGCCAGTGAGGTGGAAGCTCATCCAAGGCCTTCTCACTGAACATTTATTTTAAATCCCAATACTCTTTGGGAATTTTCTCCTCCTCTTTCATGGGTTCAGTACCTGTGGAAGCTACTTCAATTGGAATCTGAAGCTTCGACTGAGATCTCCCCTCTTTTTCCAGTCGCTGCCTGGTGCGTATGCGCAACAACCCCTTTCTCCAGTTAACCTGAGGGTTCCATTTCCGGAGCCAGGGCAATCCCAGTATTAATGGTTACTCCATCCCAGGGACCACAATAAAGCGCAGAGTCTCATCATGCTCTCCCATGATCATTTCTACAGGTTCCGTGATAAAACGTGCAGGACAACCTCCAGCCACTGATCCATCTAATTGGCAAAAGGAAATGGGCATCTTCAAAGGTTTTAGTTTTAAGCCCATTTTCTCCACTACTTCCATGTTGATTATACACCTTGTGCACCCAGAATCTAACAGGGCTAGCATTTCCCCTTCGACCCCTGAATTAGGTACCCTCAACTTCACCGGAATGGTCATAGGGCCCACGCTTGGACTTACCAGGAAGTCGTCTTCCGAGTTGAAATCGTCCTCCTCAGGGGTAACTGGAGTTTCTGATTCCTCTCCTGTGGGAGGGGTGACCTCTGCCGTCTCTTTCAACTTTAGTGCTGCTTCGCGAGATGTTGCTGGGGATTTTTCAGATTTCTTCCCTTCTTTTGGCACCCCCTTTTGTTCCAGCTTGACTTTGCAGTTCACAGCCCGGTGACCTTCCTTCCCGCATCGAAAGCAGGCCGAGGGGTTTGGTCTTGCCGCCACTCCTCCACTCTGAGTTTTGGGGGGCTCTTGACGTGGGGGGGAAGGTTTGCTCCACCCATAACCTCCCCGCCATCTGCTTCAGGTTAAATCAATTTCCACTTCTTCTGCCAGCAAGTACCACATCTGCAAGTCATTTGGGTCTCTTCTAGCAATGCATCTCTGGTACACATCTTCATTTAAACCATCTTTAAACGCTTCTATCAGGGTTTCCTGGGACCAGCCTCAGTTATGACTGGTAAACTGACTAAATTCTTGGGTGTACTCAGCCGCTAACCTCCGCCCCTGATTTATGGTCTTCATCTTAATCCGGGCCTTGTGCTCTGCCAGTGGGTCCTCAAACCTAGCCCACAGCACAGTCATAAACAGGTTATAATTCATCAACTGGGGAGCATTATCATTATGCAGGGTCATCATCCACTCTGCAGCTGTTCCCTCCAGAGCCCTGGTAACACATCTCACTTTGGCTGCTTCTGAGGGAAAATCCTCCCCTATTCTTCCATATAGCTCCAAACTTGGACTAGGTTTTGGGATTTCCCCCGTATTTTACTTCTAACAGAGGCAGCCTAGGAGCTCTACGCCTTCTAGGAATTACACCCCCCGCTGAGGGCCCCAGGGCTGCTGCTGGCTCAGGTTGATTTATGGTAGAGTGGGTTGCTCTGCTTCTTCTAGCTGGCACTACTCCCCCTTCCCCTTCATACCTTTGTGCAGCTTGGGGTTGTTCAAAGGCTTCATTCAGGAGTCTCCTGGCTTGATCCAGTAAGAGTTCTCTCTTTGCCCTCTCTTGCCATGGCTCCTCTTTTCCACGCCGGAAGGTAGTTGTGATCCTGGAGGGGGTCCTTCTCCAGATCTTTCCAGCCAACCCCCACCGACCATCTGGGCTTCACAGCTGGATCCTCTTCCAGATTGAGCTCTGCTGACGATTGGGCTTCCTGTACCAGCAAAGAATCTTGCTCTCCAATGGCTCCCAGGTCTTCTTGATCATTAGTTGAAGATGACATGATGTTCAGGCCCCCTCAGAAGAAAATTGAGTGTTTTCTCCGGGTGGGCTGGTTGAGTGAGATTCAGAATAATGTCAGGCAGTGCTCCATTCAAAATCCAAGAAAGAAATACTAAGACTCTTTAAGTTAGAGAAAAGTTATCTTTTACTGAAAGTGAAGTGGTAGCAACCAGAGAATTCTGAATCTGAGAAATTAGGCGCGTAAATCACACATACAAAGTGGTAGAAGTGTTCGCACCCCCAATAGTTCAGATGAAACTTCCAATTAGAAATTGTGAATATGGTCATGTGGGCATCTTCAGGTGATGATGAGGCCTCTGTCCGTTGACCTTGGCATACTTTGATAACGTGTTGCAGTTGTGCAGAGAAAAGAAAGCTAAGTGAGAAATGAAAACCGAACTCTATTGTATGCTCCCCCCCTCATTTACACAACAGAAAAATGTAACACCTCCAGCTCACTTCCCAGACTTATCCCTTCCTCCCCCCCCCCCATTTCTTATGACAGCCGAAAGATGCAAAGCGATAGTAGAAGATCTTGAAGGCTGACATCGCCTTAATATAGTGGCTGATAATAAAGTTTGTTACTGCATAACATATTTTTAAATAAAACTTAATTCATCAGCCACAATAGCAAGACAAGTAGTCAAGGCTAGGTCCCACTGGCCGACGGACGCAAAACGTATGCATAAAGGATACAGCGGATGAGCAAAATTTTGGGGGTGGCTCCATCCATTGTCATCCGCTCCAAAAATTGGCAAAAATTTGCATAAACAGAACGGAAAAGAACAGAAAAGAACGGACGTGGGTAGTACGTAGCAGCGATGTTAAGCGGATGTTCATTGGAAGCCTAGCGGATGACAGTGGATGGAAGCAGATGACACATCCAAAGGGGTTCCGGGGGAGAATTGCGAAGTTGACGCATAGCAGAAGGGGCGGATGCATAGCAGATGACACGGATGCATCACGGACGCCTATAGGAAGCAAAGCGGATGCCGCGCGGACGTATATTGGATGCAAAGCACTCACTGCGCATGCGGGGAGTATGAATTGCGTCAGCTCTGTGGATATAAAGGATAAGCACGCATGTAGCCAACATTCAGGCGAAAGATGTGCTGCCACATACATCTAGCAGGAACACCATGGTTCGTCAGTCAGGGAAGAAGAGGAAGCCGGTGCCTACTCGTTCCAGCCCTGGCAAGAAGGACAGAACCAGCATCCCACCCCCTGGCACTGACTCTGAAGCTGCTGCTGCTGCTGCTGTGGTACACCAGCCCCAAGGCCCTCAAGCCCCTCAAAGCCCTGCTGCTAAACGTCCTGCTGCTCAAGCCCCTGAAGGCCCTGCTGCTCAAGACCCTGAAGGCCCTGCTGAAGCCCCTGCCAGAGGGAGGAAGAGGCAAGGGAAGGAGAAGGGAGAGAGGAAACAGAACACCATTTCCAAGGAGCATGAGGGTGAGGTGCTGGAATGGCGGAGGGAGAATGAGTACCTCTGGAGAAAGGGCCACAGACTCTATCGCGACACCAAGAAGAAGCAGGCAGCTTGGAGAGACAAGGCAGAGAGCCTGGGGTACACTGCAGATGTACTCCTGGGATGGTGGAAGCACATGCACACCTGGTATGGCAAGCTACACCTCAAAAAATCCGGGCAGGCCACTGTCAAGCTCACTGACTGGGAGATGTAAGTCATGGCCAAGTGCGGTTTCCAGGAGGGTGAGATCCGCCACCGAGGAGGAGCCCCTCTGACACGCCTCTCCCTCAGACAGCCCACACACAGCCAGTCCTCTTCCAGCCAGGAGCCAGCTACCCTGTCCAGGCAGATGTCTTCAGAGGACCCCACGGCAGAGACCCCCCCTGACAGCTGCACTCCCCATGCCAGCAGACTTGGAGGATCCCCTGTCACAAATGGAGGAAGAAGCAGCAGCCACCAAAGACCAACCCACCCCCACCCCAACCCCCAGCTCCACAGGATACAGGCAGAGAGGCAGACTGGAGGGCCAGAACCAGAGTGTCCTGTTGGAGATCAGGGACACAATCAAGACCAGCACAGAACTTCTCCCTCAGCTGCTCCACTTGGACAGAGGATCCTCGGGCCACCACACCTTCATCACCTACGTGAGCCACACCCTCAGGGACCTGCCCGAGGCCCAGTACCAGGTGATGAAGCAGAAGAACCAAGACCCAACTGAAGCTGCTCCTACCCAGTCCAGGTCTGCTCCTCCACCCCAGGCAATGTCACAACCCTTCCACGGCTTTCAACAGCCCCTCACCTACCAAGGCTGCAACTACCAGGACTTCCCACAGCAGAAGCAGAACTTCCCACTCCAGGCCCAGGTTCATCGGATGCCACAGACGCCACTCCTCACCCAGCTGCAGACCAGACAGCCCCACTACACTCCTCCTTCCTCCACCCCACAGCTAAGCCCGTCAATGGACAATCTGTCATCAGTCTTAGGCCTCACATCTCAGGTCCTTGATGAAGGGCCTCTAAACCTCACGGGACTGAGTAAACTCTCGGACAGCTTCCTGAACACACCATCCCCTGTTGTACTCTCGGGGCCAAGCACCCCAATGGCGCCTCAAACCAGCACTCAAGCCACAGCCACCTCCACAGTCCCTGCCCGCTTAACAGCTGAGACCATGGACATGACTCAGAGTGACTGAGAATAGTGTCAGAGACTGAGTTGTACTTGTTCAGTTTATCTTTGCTTAAGACACCTTACTTGGTTCATTTTGCTTATTTAATACAGTCATAAAGTTTGCCAAAGAAAGTTTATCTTTGCTGAAGACACTTAATACAGTTTACTTGGTTCATTTTGCTTATTTAATACAGTCATAAAGTTTACCTTAGATAGTTAATAAAGGTTATCTTTGCTTAACACACTTAATTCAGTTCACTTGGTTCATTTTGCTTATTTAATAAAGTCATAAAGTTTACCTAAGACAGTTAATAAAGGTTATCTTTGCTTAAGATACTTGGTTCATTTTTTTACCTTCGTAAAGTGTTGGTGAAAACTTTTAACAAATGGTTAAGCCTTTGCATGCTTGTGGGATAGATAAGGATAGCTGTGGGATAGATAAACCTCCAGTGCAAGCATTGTGGGACTGTATGGTCCCCCATCCCAGCTGCCACACATATGGACCTTTATTATCAATAGCAATTTATTCATTGATCAACACATTTTAAAATAAACAAAGCTCTTTATTAATGCCCTGTTCATTGTAGGACCACTCAACATACATGGCAAAATCTCATCAGTGTGATGAGACAGGCTCAAGGAAGCATCCATTAATCATCTATCATCCTATCTTGCCACTCCACTGTGCCAGCTGGGGAGTTGCACCAGTATCTCTGTAGGTTGCGCTGCTTCTTCCCTTCACGTGAAGCTCTGTTGGGGCCTTGTACATCCACAGTGTCGATCAGGTTTCCTCCTTGCCTCCATTCTCCAGGCTCCATGTCCCCATTCCCTTGTTGATGGTCCACAAGTCTGTTCTGCAACACTGGGTAGTGGGTGCGCATGAGATTATGCAGGATGCAGCAAGCTTCCACAATGCTCCTCACAGTCTGTGGTTCATGCTGCATGGTGGTGAGAAGTATCTGGAGCCTTTTGGCCAGGAAGCCAACAGTGTTCTCCACCACCCATCTTGCCCTGGACAGCCTGTAGTTGAAGATCCTCTCTTCACAGGTGAGGTATCTTGAAGTGTACGGCTTCATGAGGTAGGTTCTGAGGGAGAACGCGTCATCACCAATGATGAAGTAGGGCACATCTTGTGTGTCATTGAGTAGGGGGTCTGGATCTGGAAAACCCATGATGAAGTTGCATTCCAGCCCATCCTTATGGTCACTTGCATTGTATGCCTGGCCATCTGAAGCTGACCCGTTGCCTGAAGCATCGATGTAGATGAACTTGTAGTCAGCATCAACCATAGCCAAGAGAATGATACTGAAGAAGCCCTTGTCGTTGAAATAAGTGGACCCTGAGTTGGCTGGAGCTTTGCAGGCCACGAGCTTCCCATCTATCGCTCCAATGGTGTGGGGAAAGTTCCACCTCTGATACCACTCTTCTGCAAGTTTTCTCCAGCCTTGTTCAGTGATGGGGCACTTGAGGAGCTCCTCCATGTATTCTTTGATGATGGCCTGTACCACTTCTCTGACCACTTTGCTGATGCTGTTGTGTGGCACCCTCCACGCATACTGCATGTTTCTGTATGTGGTTCCAGAGGCCAGGTGCCGCAGAGTCAGTACCACCTTCAGTCCAGGGTCCAGGTTGGGATGGAAGTTGGTGCTAGGCTTGGTCAACCTGGGTCTCAGACGCTCTACAAGTTCGTCAAACATGGCTGGTGGCATCCTCATGAAGTGATGGAATGCACGAGGGTCTTCATTCCTCAGCTCCACCATCAACTGGTCAAACAGTCCAAACTCCATTCTTCTCACGATCCATCCTCGGACCCACACATCTCTTGGACGTCTCCTTCTTCTCCTTCTGTATAAAAGGTGAAACAGTTTGAACAGGTTTTGGTTCTGGTGATGGATGATTGCAGCTATCATACGGACTGTGTCATGATCCATGGTAGAGAACAATTGATGATGTGGAAGACCAAGACCAAGGGTGAAGAGGTCTGTACCCCATGGCTGCTGGACTCATACTGAGATCCAGATGATTTTCTCCCCCTTTTTATAGGAAATATCGGTTGTCCGCTAGGTGTGCTTCTACATACTCTAGACATACTGCAGACTTCCTAAATATCTGAAATACATCCCAGATACAAACGTTTTGTCCATTTTAATCCTTTATATACGAGATGCATACGCTTACATCCTTTCTATTTCTGTGCTACTAATGCTGAGTAGATGTTCTGTGCACCTTTTGTTTCCTCCCTCTTTCCATTTTCAGCTGCAGTGGATGTGAGTTGAGGGGATGGCCAGAGGATGCAGAGAGGATACAGCGAACGTTTAATGGATGATAACGGACATAGAATGTTTGTTGCCCGTATATGTGGCGGATGTACATCATACGCGGGGGAAAGTTCTTCCATTCACAAAGTTTTGTGCAGCTCAAAACTTCTTGGGCAGATGAAATCTCAGTGGACGGATGCTGGAGGGATAGAGCGTATGAAACACGTATGCACTGAGTACACAACGGATGCATAGTGTTTTCCAATGGCTGGCAAGCTTTTTTTAACGTTTTACATCCTCTTTGCATCCGTAAGTGTAGTGGGACAGGGCCTTAAAGCTATGAGGTCCAAATATTAATATTTGTTGTTCTTCTTCAAAAAATTATTTGCCATTCTCCTATTGCCCAATGCATGAAAAGCAGAGTGAGTTGACCAATTAGATGCCAAACATGATCTTCCAATCAGCAACAAAAACAGGAGAAAATTTTGGGCACCTTAACAATGAAAATATTTGCTTCAGCAAGAGCTTCCCTGAACTAAAAGTCATTTCATGATTTTCATCTAATAATGAGTGTGTCAGAAGAAATTGGAAACAGAGATAATTACTGGGTTGTCATCACTCCGATTCCATAGCCTAGTTTTTATTTGGATGACAAGAAATGTGTGAGATGGTGTGAGATGAAACAACCAGTTATTATTTTGGTTGCTAATTCATTGGAATAATTAATTTCATTTCAATTGATATTGGGGGGGGGGGGCATTACCAGCTGTGGGAGTAGCTTATATACCCTCCAAAGCACAATGTCTACCCAAAATGGGCCTGCCAGGACCCACAAATTGGGTTTCTATGGTGTACTTCATGGAAAGTACACTCAACTTACAAGCACAGTTGAGCCCAAAATTTCTGTTACTAAGCAAGACAATTGTTAAATGAATTTTGCCCCATCTTATGACATGTCTTGCCTCAGTTCTTCAGTAAATCACTGCAGTTATTAGTGATTTGTGATGGCACAGTGGTTAGAATTCAGTACTGCAGGCTACTTCTGCTGACTGCCAGCTGCAAGCAGTTTGGCAGTTCGATTCTGAGTGGCTCAAGGTTGACTTTGCCTTCCATCCTTCCAAGGCTGGTAAAATGAGAATAACTCAGATTGTTGGGGGCAATATGCTTACTCTATAAACCACTTAGAGTGGGCTGTAAAGCACTGTGAAGCGGTATATAAGTTGAAGTGCTATTAAGTTAGTAACACAGTTCCCCACTGACTTTGCTTGTCAGAAGCTTGCAAAAGGTGATCCCATGATAGCAATAGCAATAGCACTTAGACTTATATCCCACTTTACATTGATTTACAGCCCTTTCTAAGCAGTTTACAGAATCAGCATATTCCCCCAACAATCTGGGTTCTCATTTTTACCCACCTCGGAAGGATGAAAGGCTGAGTCAACCTTGAGCCTGGTGAGATTCGAACTCCCAAATTGCAGTCAGCCAGCAGTCAGCAGAATTAGCCTGTAATAATGCATTCTAACCACTGCGCCACCGCGGCCCAGAACACTGCCATCATCATAAATATGTTGCCAAGCATACGTATTTTGATCATGTGACCGTGGAGATGCTGTTAATGGTTGTAAGTTCTGGAGATGGTCATAAATCACTTTTTCAGTGCTGATGTAACTTCCTGTATTCTAATGCAAGGGGTCAGTGCTTTGGTCAGTGGCTTTCAAATTGTACATTCATGTTATTTGGAAAGGAGAGAAAAAGTTCACACTGCCTATCCAGAGTTTTAGCTCAGTTAACATGAAAACGTTGGGGAAGACAAAGAACATTGATTCAACTGTCACATTCTCCAACAAGGCAAACTGAAACAAGGCAGTGACTTAATGGGCCATGTGTTGATTACATTTGCAAATCAAACAACAGGACTAATGGCTCAGTAAATGAAGTGCATGGGAAAACCCATAGTAAAGTTTCTGCCAATTGACTTTGAGCTCTGGTTATTTCACAGAGACCTTCGTATAGGCAAGAATATGAAAGTAAATTGCATTGCCTTTTCCCAAGATAGTTGCTAATTTCCTACTCGGCTCCACAGCTTTTGGGTTTTCTAGTGATCTCTAAAGTCAGTCAGGTAATCATGGGATCCTTGATCCTATGGTTTTAATTGGATAACTTCATGATCATGAGTAAACAGAATTAATCTTGTCATGTCAAATACTGCATCATACTTTGAATGGGAGGGGATCTCAAATACAGAGATCAGGAAGATGCTCCCAAAAGTTCCTGTATTATTGTTGTTCAGTCACTAAGTTATGTCCAACTCTCTGCAACCCCATGGACCACAGCATGCCAGATGCCCTGTCTTCCACTATCTCCCAGAGTTTGCCCAAATTCATGTTCATTGCATCTATGATATTATCTTATTATCTTCTGTTGTCCTCTTCTCCTTTTGCCTTCAACCTTTCCCAGCATCAGGGTATTTTCCAATGAGTCCTCTCATCTCGTTAGGTGGCCAAAATGTTTCAGCTTCAGCTTCAGTGTCTGTCCTTCCAAAAAACAGTCAGAGTTTATTTCCCTTAGGATTGACAGATTTGACTGACTCCTTGCAGTCCAAGGACCTCTCAACAGTCTTGTCCAACACCACAATTTGAAACCATCAATTCTTTGGTGCTCAGCCTTTCTTATACTCCAACTCTCTATGGTTAATGAATTCTAAGCAATGTAACTCAGTTGTAAATCCCATTCAGTTCAAAGGCTTTAATTCCTGATAAGTTGCCTATGCCCTGTTACCTGGGAAAAACTATTAAAATGAGTGAGATTTATGTCTCAAGAATACATTGAAGCACAAAATAGCCTACCTCATTTCAAACAAATTTGGCATAATAAATTAATCCAATCCATCTAAGCTTGAGGAATAAAGCTGTATTTGACATTTATTGACTCACCAAATGTCAGGTGAGAAGAATTAGGACCACACATTTAAATTTAATTAAGCTGATTTATTGCTCATGCCTATATACAATAACACTATACACAACATACAATATATGCATATATATATATATATATATTTGTTTTTTTAAGTTATCGCGGGTACTTACATGTGTGCTGTTCAGCTTCCTTCGGGTATTATCCCACGTCATTGTAGTTCTGTTAAAGTTGTAGCAACGTTTCAGCAGAATCTCATCTGCCATCATCAGGCTTCTGTATGGAT
>BLBF01000040.1:8580710-8673746 GCA_015471245.1 Laticauda colubrina | reverse complement strand
ACAAAGTCAAGTTGCCTTTTGAAAAAGCAATTTTGGGACAACCATGATCTGTATGAGTGAGAATCTCCATAAACATTTAATAAGTTACTTTTTCTTGACTAGGTTGGAGGCCTGCTAATACAAACAAGCTTCATTATAGTTTCATTACATGACTGTGGGCTGCAGCTACCCAACAAAACCTTTGCAGCTTCTCTCCATGATTCCACTGTTTCTTCTGCCAGGGTGTCCCCTCAGCATCGTTTTGTGACCTGCTTTGATTTTTAAACACCCCCAACACCCTGACAAAATCTTGAGAGAATTTATAAGCTGGAAACACAGGGAACAACAACCCTATGTTGAAAATCACCATTCCACATCCCAAAATGGAGGCATGAGCTTCTGTTCTTCACCCTCCAGTCCCCTGATCTGAGAAACACGGTAACTTCTACAGTCATCACTATGAGACTTTACCTCATATTGTTCATTGTTTGTAGATAAAATCCCATTAAAAAGCCATCTAACCCCCAGCATTTATATTTCAAAATCACCCTATTCTCAGGCATCTTTAATTATTCATTCCTGCCAATTAAAGTTATGATCAGTTTCCACTCACATTGCAACCAAATAATAATCTACATTCTATGCTTTGCATCAAAACACTGTAGTAACCTAATATTGTACTAGACAATACTCCATTGTGGTAAAACGCTGGAAATTATGTTGTTTTATTAATAATGAAGGATAGAGAAGGAACAAACAAGTCAATACAAATCAAATGAAAATAAATATACTGTATATGACTCGGGATAATGTTGCAGATCCAATCTGGGTCAGTCACAGGGACTAGAGGCTTTGTCTTCTGAGCTTTCAGACTCATGCTGGAGCCCATCTTCAGGAAATTTCTCCCTCATCAGAATGTATAATACAAATATACAAAAAAAAATATTCGTGTCATAACCATTAGCAACAACGCTTAGCAATAGCACTTAGACTCTTTACAATGCTTTATAGCCCCTTCTAAGCAGTTTACAGTCAGCATATTGCCCCCAACAATCTGGGTCCTCACTTTACAGATCTCAGAAGGATGGAAGGCTGAGTCAACCTTGGGCCTGGTGAGATTTGAACTGACAGTTGCAGGCAACTGGCAGACAGCAGAAGTAACCTGCAGTACTGTACTCTAACCACTGCACTACCGTGGCTCATACAAATTATACAGACAAATAACTGTTGTGATTAGCTGGCAGCAGGTGCGGATGGCTGAGGAGAATGAGGACTCAGAGGAGGGGCCAGGACCATTAGGGAGTGGGCTGCTGCCTTCAAAGATTGTGGGGACTGGCATCAGCAATGAGGAGGTTCCCGAGGAGCCGATGCCAAGTGCACATGCACACAGGATTGCTCGCAGGAAAGAGCAACAACAGCATGGGCAACTCAGGAGTAAGGCTGCAAGGTAATGGTCCCTCCTTCAAGAAGATAAAAGCCAGCTGTGAAGTGAACGTTCTTTGTGGGAAGCAAAGACATTTTGAAACTCAGCCTCATGGACATTACAGTATCTTAAGTTGGTATTTGAAGACTCTTATGTTGTGAAATATTTCTTATCTGTGATTCTTGGCATTCTCGTACAGTTTTGGCAAGGTTTGTGTTTATCAAAATTAATGAGTTTGCAGCAGCCTTTTAACCAGGGATTCCTAAGATTAATTAAAAAAAATTTGTTCCCTTTGGTTATTGTTTGTCTTATTGGAAAAGGATTTGGGTCAGAACAATAACAGTCAACACTGAGCAAGTAAAATAGGTACAAAATAGATAATAAAATATGTAAAATAAGTAGGATTAAACTAAATGACATTTGCCCAGTATCGGGCCATTTTCTTTCATCAACATGTGGTCTCCACACGTTAAAGGACATCGTATGCAACCTAGCATATGTGAGGCAGGTTGTTCTTCTCCATATTCATACACAAAATTGATGCTCAATACAATGATATTTATAGTTAATATAAATATCACTGTATTTAACTGTCATTTTTGCAAAGTGTTTTCAAAAGCTGCTCCACAACTGTGATAAATGGCATTATTTGAAGTGGCCCAACTTACTATAAATTTATCAGGTGGGGTTCTTGTTGAGAACAGGCCATTCTAAAGAGGTTTATTCTAAATTTCTCAGAAAATTGCCATTTTCACAATTTAAGTGGTATCAGTTGAACTCTAGGATTATTCCATTACAGGGAGATCATACTCAGTGATGAAAACATTTGACCAAGAACCTGGATCTTGTCATAAATATTACAATACCCTTACCTAGATTTATGCTTGTTGCTACTACAAACTTTATGTTTTACTGTTCAATCAATCAATCAAACTTTTATTGTCAATGAACAACATGTGTACAATGAAATTGAAAATTGTTAAAAGATACTGTATTTTTTCTAGTCAAAGTATAGTCAGCCAAAAAATATGTAGTTTTTTTCTCATTTTATTAAAGACTGGGTAACTTATTGTTTTCATGGCCTGTTCAGTTTTCCAATGAGCAAATAAAGTTTATTCCCAATTAAAGGTGTTTTGCAATCAGGTCAGCTGCAGAAATTTCCAAACTATTCTTGTTGTGCTGTCGATGATAAGATTCAGATGGCTTCATGGTTGAAAACTGCATCCCCTGGGCATATTTGTCCTTTCATCTGATTTGGCCAGCCATTTGTTTTCTCTCTGTAACTTGTCAAGTTTCCATATTTGTGACACCTAAAATGATTTCAGAAGAACATTTTGAGATTCAAGGCATCTAAAAAAAGCGAGACTGTCAAACTATCATTGTGCATTCAGGGTCAAAAATGACCGAACTATATCACTGTCATCCATCCCTCTTTCTTTGCCAGTGTTTGGACAGAAGAGACTCAGTGCACACTCCTCAACATCTCCATCACGGAAACCTTTAACTGCTCGTTCAGCTGTGGCCCGGAGTGCTCGAAAAACTCTCAATACCCCTGCTTACAAGTCTATGTCAATGTTTCCTCTTCAGGGCAAAAGTACCTACTGTACCACACAGAAGAGACCATCAAGATTAATTCTGAGGTAAGAACATCATCCATATGGGAGGGATGAGATTCCATTTTTTTTGAGCCATTGCTGTACAGATTCATGATTGTCCTATATGCAATTTAATCCCTAGCACTGTTTATTTTATTTCCGATTGAAAGTTCTAGTCCCCTTGGCTTTATACACCATGAAAGATAGAGAAAGCATATAATATCTGGGCCGCAAAACCCCAATCAACCATTGAGTGACACCACTGTTAGAGCTTTCTGTATTCTTTTGTGGTGATTTGGTGGTTTCCCCAAAGGGTAGCATTAAATATCTTGGTGTTCTCTGAAGCTTGGATGTTTTCTTGTGGACATTTCAGTATGATGATGTTACCTAGTCAGGTAATGAAATGTGCTTTTAAAGTTGTAGCAACATTTCAGCAGAATCTCATCTGCCATCATCAGGCTTCATCATAAGATGAAGTTCATCAGACAAACTCAATACAGAAGCCTGATGATGGCAGATGAGATTCTGCTGAAACATTGCTACAACTTTAAAAGCACAACTATAATGACGTGGGATAATACCCGAAGGAAGCTGAATAGCATAGATAGATAGATAGATAGATAGATAGATAGATAGATAGATAGATAGATAGATAGATAGATAGATATGTTTTCTTAAGTTTTCGTGGGTACTTACATCTATGCTGTTCAGCTTTTAAATGCACAACTACAATGACGTGGGAAAATACCTGAACTGGATTTCAAACTGGATTTCTTCTATGACAAGATCAGCATTGTAGTTCTCCTCCATGGGCCAAGGGGAAGGAGGTGGTATTCAGCAGGTTCTGATCAGTTCTGGAGAACCGGTAGTGGAAATTTTGAGTAGTTTGGAGAACCAGCAAATACCACCTGGAGATTTTGGAGTATGCTTCCCCTGCCAGGCCCACTAAGCCATGCCCACTGAACCGGTAGTAAAAAAAAATGTGAATCCCATCACTGAGGGGAAATGGTCCAGCTGCCTAGTCGACCTCTGGTAGCACTTCACTGGCCAAAACTGGCCATGCAGGAGCCACATGCAGCCCCCCACCCCCGTGCCTCATTTTGACTGGCAAAGTGCTGTTGGAGGCAATCCAAGCCAAAACAGCCTGCACAGGCCACACGCAGCTCCCCCCGTTCCCCATTTTGACTGCCAGAGGCACTATGGGCTTATCCTTTACTATTTCCACACTGGCCCTGTGGGCCAGATTTAAGCATTCTGTGGGCCAGATGCGGTCCGCAGGCTTTGAATTTGACACCCCTGATATAGCATGTAAAAGTATAGACAGCATAGAGATTTAGACTAGATGGTATTCCAGAAATATACAAGAAAAGAATGGGAAAAGGTCTTCCATAGAAAGTGTGGATACATATCAGAGGTGGTATTCAGCAGGTTCTGACCAGTTCTGGAGAACTGGTAGCAGAAATTTTGAGTAGTCTGGAGAAACGGCAAATACCACCTCTGACCGCCCCTGCCCCCATCTATTCCCTGCCTCCCGAGTCCCAGCTGATTGGCTGGGTCTTCTATTGTTGCCCTGCACAGGAGAACAGAGCTGGAAAGCAGGTTAGTGGGGTGGGGAGGGAATGGGATTTTGCAGTATTCTTTCCCTGCCACACACATCAAGCCATGCCACACCCACCAAGCCATGCCCACAGAACTGGTAATAAAAAAAATTGAATCCCACCACTGATACATACATTGCACCACTGAACTCTTTCACCCATCTTTTCCTGGGCTCACACAACTTTTGATTCAAGGAAGTACCCAGAGAAATCATCTTTTCATCTTTAAATCACATGCCAGCCCTAATATAACATACCCTAATATCATTTTTTTAAAAAACCTGTCTTCTAGAATCACTTACATAACCTTGCAGCAAAGTCCCACCTTTGCAAACCCAGACGGGGGCACATGCATCACACTAAATTATAAATACTTCATTAGATTTCAGCTTCATGTATTTTGTGAAACAAATCCATTATAGTTTATAAACCATAAGTAACCTAGATTGATGTACGGGCAGAGCAACTGTGGTTTATTCCACAAAGCACGATTAAGCAAACCATGAGAGTGAGGCATGAAAGGAAGGCTAAGCTGATTCAAATAATTTTGGTAAATGCTTTACACAAAGTCAGATCAATGCCTTGTCCAGCTCATAAGTGCCTTTAGGTGGACTGGCAACACTTCAGCAGAGCTGATGTCCATTCAAGGATGGTAGATGTAGGCTAAGAACTTTTGTAACTCAAAAAAACAGCCTTGTAAATAGGGGCTACAACTCCTCTTCCTTTTATGCTGAAAATATAATGGATATGACAAATACAGAATTTCACACTTTCAATGGACTGCTATGTAATATTATTCTGCACGTCACACTTCCAGTCTGGTATTTGCCATTTTCCTCCAGATGGCCATTTGTCTTTTTGTGCATGTGTAAAGGGGCACTGGAGGTCCTTTGATTTTGCATGGATGGCATCCAGCTAAACTATCTGTTCATTATCTGCTTTCAGTCACACAATGATACAAAAAATCCTTGCTACATAGACAGTTAATTGCTTGAGATGGGGCAAAATCAGAAGGCCGGTCCCTGTGATTGTCAGCAGATGTATAATTGCTGCTGCCAAGCATAACAGATTTGTGCATCGGTCTGCTGCTGTTTTGTTTCTTTATGAGACATTGTTGGCATACACAAAAAGAGACCAGTTCTAGTTCAGCAATCACTCTGTGAGCTGGGAAATGCTGATAGCTTTCGAATTCAAATTTCTTAACAACCGATTCGGTGGCCGTGGACTAATTTGTGGGTGTGGCTTGGTGGTCATGTGACTGGCTGGGTGTGGCTTGTATGTAAATATTGTAAATATATATGTAAAGATTGAATTTTTTATTTTAAAAAAAGAGCAACTTTTACCCAAAATCAGGCAAAGCACACAGGCAGATTCAGCTGCTTGTAGAATCACAGCTTCACTCCCAGATCTACTTTTCTACAATTTGCTGCCTGAGTCTGCACTGAAAAATAGAAGCTTCAATCCTAAGAAAGGTTCAGCTCTGCTCTCAGGCCACTTCTCCTTCCTCCAACCCCCTGAACACCACCCCTGACTGGGCCTCAGGAAAACCTCCTGGGTGGGCAGGGGGGAAGGGGGGAACCAGCCAGTGGTGCGATTTGCCGGTTCTCTGAACTGCACAGAATCGTAACAACCGGTTCTATAGAACTGGTCTGAACTGGTAGAAACTCACCCCTGGGCTTATGGTCCAAGCACACCAGGGTTCTCAGTGCCTCTGGCCATGTGGTGCTATAGTCATGGCTATCTTCTCCACATAGTGCTCTTCAGATGAGTTGTATTACAATCTCTACCATTCTTGACCAGCCTAGACTGATGAATCACAGAAGTTATAGGCCTGGCATGGTGCTTCTCAACCTCAGCAACTTTAAGATATGTGGACTTCAAGTCTCAAAATTCCCCTGGCCAGCATGGTGGTGATGCACACTTAGGAGGCCCTAAGAGAATTTGAGAAATTTGTGCTGTCCTTTCCATAGCCCCCAGCTTCTGCTGCTGACCCTCCACACGCCCAATGCTTCTGCCTAGTTGTAAGACAGATCCAAATTATCCATGAGAACTAAAAGAAAGAATGAGGTTAAATTCTAGAAATGGGAGGTAGTGTGGAGAAAGTTAGACTAACCTTTAGTTGCACAATACAGGGGTGGGATTCTACCAGTTCGCACCTATTCACTAAAACCGGTTGTTTACATTCTAAGCAGTTCAGAGAACCAGTTGTGAGAAAAAATGCCTGGCCTAATCCTGTAAGGAAGCCAGGAAGGAAACATTCTGGTGTTGCTTACAGAAACTGCCTCTCCATTAACCCTTATTACATTCTTTGCAGGACTGGACTTCCTGTCTCAGGAACTTCTCTGGAGTTTTTTTCACCTCCTTTGCTGGTACTTTGCTTGTGTGGAGTGACTGTTCAAAGTTACAATGGCACTGAAAAAAATGATTTATGACCATTTTTCACACTTACAACTGTTGTAGCATCCCCAGTCATGAGAGGCCAGGCGAGGAGATGCGTGCCTCAATGTGAGTGATATTGAGTTGGCCACACCCAGCCAATAACATGACCACCAAGACACACCCACCAACTAAGCCACATGCACAGAACCGGTTGTCAAAAAAAATTGAATCCCACCCCTGGAACAATAAGTTACTGTTCTGATGCAATTTTCCAAACACGATAAACCTTCTGAAGTGAACTCAAAGATTCTTTTAATTAGCAGTGACAGCAGTGCCCCACAAAAAGTGTCTCTCTCACCACAGGGTAACAACAAGTCCATCTGATTAGGAAATGAACAGTTATCTGCCTCATCTATTCATCTCCATCCCCTGCCTTTTTATCTCAAGAGATAGGGTGGGGCTTCACTAGCAGCGGTGGGTCTTTCATCCCAAATATTGGCACACAGATTTCCACTGCTCTCTTCTCCTCTGCCTTCTGCGCATCTGTGCATCAGGCACTGGACCCAGCTGTTCCTCCTCTTCTTCATTAGCCACCTCCAGCCCTGGGGGCTGTTGACTCTCCATCTGAGGGCTGATGAATGGCCCAGTTCCATATTTCTCTCTCTCTCTCTCTCTCTCACTCCCAGCTCCACTCCAGGGGTGGGATTCAAAATTTTTAATAACCAGTCCTGTGGGTGTGGCTAGATAGGCATAGCCATGTGACTGGGTGGATGTGGTTTCTCCTTTTTTTGCAGCACCCTCCCGGTTTTTGTTTTGTTTTGTTTTGTTTTGTTTTTTGTCTTCTGGGCTTCAAGGAAGCCTCCTGGGGGGTGTTTTTGCTCCCAGGAAGCTTCCCTGGAGCCCAGGAAGACAAAAAATCAGAGCACTATGGGAGTGGCCCCCCACGCACCTCTTTTTGCCTCCTGGGCCTCAGGGAAGCTCTCTAGGAGCAAAAACACCTCCCCGGGAGGCTTCCCTGAGGCCCAGAAGGCAAAAAGGGGCGAAGCAGTAAGATAGCAAGGGGGATCCCAGCACAGCTGATCATTAAAACAGCTGACAGTTGGGAGGGGAAAAAATGCAAAACGCAGTCAGCAATGTCGTGCATGCACGATAAGGACTGATGAGGTGGGGAGGGGAAGGGTGGGTGGAGAGGGGTTGGACCAACCAGGGGTATGATTTGCCAGTTCTCCAAACTGCACAGAATCATAACAACCAGTTCTATAGAACCTATCCGAACTGGTAGAATCCCACCTCTGCTCCATTCCCTCTTCCCCCTCAGAGCTCCCAGATCGCCCTGATGCTGACCCTAACTCCCATGCCTCCTCATCCTCCTCTGATTCGGCTGCTGGAGAGGCCAGTAGACAATGGGCCACAACAGTGACAGCCTCTTGCTAAAAATATAACGTGCCAGAAAGACATAGACAACACAGGATTGGTTATGGACGAATTGTTGGCCACTGTTGAGAAGCATCATTTCTTTGCTACAGACAAGCATGAACATTCTGGTTCAAGAAAAGCAAATATTATTGCTGGATGAATGGCCTGATCCAAAGGAAGAAAACTTATGACTTCCAAATGCTTTTTTAAAAAAAACATATTTATATCATGGTCAGTCATAAGTGGAAAACTATTTACTGTGTTGGCAACTTCAACTGAAAAAAACCCCAAACTGATGGCTGGGAAACTCCATCATGCTGCCAGTTTTACAGGCAGCTTCCTAATTAGGGCTATTTAAGAGAAAAACTACACCTGGTTGCCCATACTATCTAACCAGGCCCTTAGGTATTCAGCTACATCAGCTGTATAAATCTCAAATCAGTTTTGGCTCTTTGTATTCACAATTTAATCCTCCCAGTAGTCACTTCCTTTGAATCTAGTACAGGTATAGTTATTTTGCCTTCAGCGTAAGGTGGTTTTATCGATTATGCTTGCATTGCTAAGATTTTTCTTCTTCTTCCCTTTTTCCTTTCTTTATTTGACATATCGTTGTACAAACTGAATTGCAAATCAGTGTTACTAATGCAGTGTCCCTTGGTGGTAACATTTTCCTTTGGATGGAATTAAAATATTCATTGCTTTCATATTACTGACACAAATCAGCTCCAAGATGGAATTGCTCCATACAATAGGAGACAACTCAAGGAGGGGGAGGGAGGGAGGGAGGGAGGAGGAGGAGGGGGGGAGGAGGAAATGGTTAGCAGCAACCTGGGTGTACTAATGATGTTCCTAGGTTAAATTCTTTCAGGCACTACTGACCAATTTTCAGAGTTGAAAGATGCATGGGACTAGCTCTCTATTAGCTAAAGTCTAATACACAACTTACCTTCCCTTACAAAGTGGGGTTACAGATGTGAAATTTTGTCATGCCTCCCTATACTGAATTTTACATGATTTCCATCACCACTCCCAGCAGGAAGCCTCTTTCAAGGGGGCTTGAAGTAAATGTAATTTCCATCTCTCTCTGAAAGCTTAAGGGAAGGTGAACTGTATTTATCATCCAGATAAATTCTATACATCAGTTCTATCAAGAAATCAGAAGTCAAGGCAGTTCAAATGAATGCAGGTTTATTGCAAGCATGCAAACACTCTCTACAAGAATCTGAGCTACTAACAATCAAAGCAAATTGGCAGTAGATCATCAATGGAATTCAAGATGGGCAGGACTTAGATCTCTTGTGGGTGTGAAGGGATTCATGATCGACGATGTGTTCAACCTCTCCCTTGGGGTCAGCCTGGTCATCTCCTACATGTTCCTGCAATGCTGGTGAGCAGCAGAATCTGGATTGCTCCTATAGTTAATGTACTGTGTCTATGGTACAAAGAACTGTGTGTTAATCCCTGTTAGAGTGTGTGAACCCCATAGAATAGCATGTCTGAAAATTTCTTGTAAGAATGGAGCCTCCATGGTCGATGTTACTATTAAGGTAAAGGTTCCCTTGTACATACGTGCTAGTTGTTTCTGGCTCTAGGGGGAGTGTTCATCTCCGTTACAAAGCCAAAGAGTTAGCGCTGTCCGAAGACATCTCCGTGGTCATGTGGCCGGCGCATGGAATGCTGTTACCTTCCCACCAAAGGTGGTCCCTATTTTTCTACTTGCATTTTTTACATGCTTTCAAACTGCTAGGTTGGCAGAAGCTGGGACAAGTAATGGGAGCTCACTCCATTACATGGCACTAGGGATTCGAACCGCTGAACTGCCAACCTTTCTGATCGACAAGCTCAGCATCATAGCCACAGAGCCACCACATCCCTAACGTTACTAATTAGGCAGAGTGAAATTGATGCTTAGGTAGCTCATTTAAGAAGTTACAAAAGAGGATTTCTTCATGTGTTTTGGTGTTTTAACCCTCAAGGAACATGGCCATGCGATACCATGCCCATTAAATCATGTAGGGGACACCTTCTGTCTTGAGGGAAAGAACATTTGAGACAATCTGGGGGGCTTCACACAATGCTCTATTATGATTGCAAGTATATCCCACTCTAATCATAAATCTATACTTGTATTCTTGTAGTTCTCTATCAACTTCCTGCATGCAGGGGAATTCATTCAGAATGGCAACTCAGGAAAGATTTGTGAAAAAATAAAATGACAATTCTGTGCAGCATTGGACAGGGCTGACCCAGTGCACTCAGATATATAATATCTTAGAGCAAGGGTGTCGAACTTGATTTTATTGAGGGCTGCATCAGAGTTGTGTTTGACCTTGGGAGGCCGGGGTGGGCGTGACCAGGATAGGTGTGGCCAGTTCAACATAAGTCATGCCAGGTGTGTCTGTGTTGGCCCGAATACTCTGCCAGCAAAAATGGGCTCCCAAGCTCTGTTTTTGGCTGCAACAGCCTCCTGCAGCCCTCTGCCAGCAAAAACAGAGCTTGGGAGGGCAGCACGCAGCCCTCCCTATCTCTGTTTTCGCTGGCAGGGCACTGCAGGCCGGTCCTTCGCTGTTTCCAGGACGGCCCCACAGGCCAGATCTAAGCACCACACGGCCCTGGGCCTTAATTTGACAGAGGATATAAAAAAGTAATAAATAAATAAATAAAGATACCCATCTATGCTCTGGAGGGAAGTCCAGGGATAATTAACCATGTTGTCCATCATGCTGAGAAACATGCCACCATCCACTTCAACTTTTGCAACTTTCTCTAACCGCAGTGTTGACAACACTGCAAATGAACTAATTTATTTTTATTCATTTATTTATATCCCGCCTTTATTACTTTTACAAATAACTCAAAGCAGCAAACATTGAACATACCTTCCTCCTCCTATTTGTCCACCACAAAAACCTTGTCGGTTGTTGTCTTTGTGGCTAGTAGAGAGTGACTGGCCCAAGATAACCCAGCTGGCTTTCATGACCATGGTGGGACTAGAACTCACAATCTCTCAGTTTCTAGCTTACTGCCTTAACCCCTAGACCAAACTGGCAGAGGGCCATTGAGCCAAAACTATGCACAGATGTCCAAATATGTTCAAAGGTAAAAGCAAGTTGGACCCTTTTACCAAATACTTCTGTTTGTACTGGAATAGGATAGGATAGGATAGGATAGGATAGGGTAGGGTAGGGTAGGGTAGGGTAGGGTAGGGTAGGGTAGGGTAGGGTAGGGTAGAGGAGAATAGAATGGAATGGAATGGCATAGCATAGAATAGAATAGAATAGAATAGAATAGAATAGAATAGAATAGAATAGAATAGAATAGAATAGAATAGAATAGAATAGAATAGAATAGAATTAGTAGGGACCTTGGAGGTCTTCTAGTCCAATCCTCTACATCCAAGTTCAGACAAATGGTTATCCAACATCTTAAAGGGTTGGAGCATTCACAACTTCTGGAGGCAAACTGTTCCACTGATTAATTGTTCTAGCTGTAAGGAAATTTTTACTTAGTCCTAAATTGCTTCTCTCCTTGATTAGTTTCCATCCATTGCTGCTTGTCCTGTTCTCAGGTGCTTTGGAGAACAGCTTGACTCCCTCTTCTTTGTGGCAGCCCCTGAGATATTGGAACACTGCTATCATGTCTCCCCTAGTCCTTTTCATTAAACCAGACATATCCAGTTCCTGCAACCGTTCTTCATATGTTTTAGCCTTTCGTCCCCTGCTCTGTTAAGGAATGGGCCTATTGCTCTTCCCTGTGCTGTTAGAAGATATGTCAAAGAGTTATGGTTTTTCCTAATACCAGAAATTTTCTCAAGACCTTGGGATGGGTCTGATATTTTTATCCAATTTGAAAAAAATGGGAATCAATGGGACTTTTAAAACACACATTCACACAAGAGCCCTAAACTCACAGGTGTTGAGGCTCCCTTGGTATAAATATAAGAGTAGCTAGAAGGAACATCAATTCCAGTAAACCAATTGCCATCCTTTCCACATTCAACCTAGGGTTAGGGTTAGATAGACACTCCTATCCCCGATAGTCTCTTTATTCCCAATTTTAAAGAAAATTCAGAGCCAGTGATGTCACTGACATTATTGGAGAAATAGTGATACATCCCCAAATATTAGTACCCGCAATCCACAAAAGTCAACATGAAGTATTTTCTGCTCATTGATCACATCATCTTCAGGTGCCTCAGTGCTGAACACTACAGCGGATTTTTGCCTCTTGCAATTATACTTGCAGGAGAATGCATTTTGACTTTCATGAATGAAGAAGTGAGCTTTTAAGACCTGCTAATCTAATGGGACTCTTCTTCCTTTAGCCAGAGTGTCAGTTTTTGCAAGAATTTCACTCATTCATACCAAAATATATCTCTTATAGATATATTCTTATACTCTTCTATATAGTCTTCTGTTGGTTTATGCTTGGCACAGTGTTGGGATTCAAAAAAATTTACTATTGGTTCTGTGGTTGTGGCTTGATGGGCATGGTGTGGCTTGGTGGGCATGGCACAGGGAAGGACACTGTCAAATCTCCATTTCCACCCCACCCTACTAACCTGCTTTCCAGCTCCATTCTCCTGTGCAGGGCAACAAAAGAAGACTCAGCCAATCAGCTGGGACTCGGGAGGCAGCGAATAGATGGGGGTAGGGCTAACCAGAAGTGGTATTTACCGGTTCTTTGTATTACTCAAAATTTCCTCTACCGGTTCTCCAAAACCTGTTAGAGCTAGATGAATACCACCTCTGGCTTGACATCAGAGTGGAATAAATCTTTGCTTTGCTATTGCTTTGGAACAAAGACTGTTGTAACTGGTTCTTCCGTTGTTTTATATTCTTCTCAAGGTTCTCCTCAGAATTTGTTGTTTTTTTATTTAAGTGTCCAAAAGTGTCTCATTAGCTGGAGAATGCACTTGATTGATTAAAATTCGAGGAGACAAAATTGCATTTGGTTTACTTACAGTCTCTAAATCCAGTTTGTTCCTCAGACAAAATATGAGAGTGAATATGAATAAATAATACTTCCTGTTTTCATATGCTTTCTGTAACTCTGAAAAGGCATTAATATGGTCAACACTCTAAATTGGGGAAGGATGTGTCCCTCAGACATACTCCTTGCATTATCACAATTCTTCCCTCGCCTGATTTGCATGAGGGATTATTTTTTGAATCTAGAAAATAGAATCATAGGGAAGAAAGGTCTCTGAGGCAGAGGTGGAATTCAGCAGGATCTGACCAGTACTGGTGAACCAGTAGCGGAAATTTTGAGGAGTTCGGAGAACCAACAAACACCATCTCTGACTGGCCTCACCCCCATTCTCTGCCTCCTGAGTCCCAGCTGATCAGCTGGGTCTTCTTTTGTTGTCCTGCACAAGAGAACGGGGCTGGAAAGCAGGTTAGTGGGGTGGAGAGGGAATGGAGATTTTACAGTGGACTTCCCTGCCACATCCACCAAGCCATACCCACCAAGCCACACCACGGCCACCAAGCCATGCTCACAGAACCAGTAGTAAAAAAAAATTGGAATACCACCACTGCTCTGAGGTCTTCCAGTCTAACCCCCCTTATCCAAGGCAAGTTACACCATTCCAGTCAAATGGTCATCCAGTCTACTCTTGAAAACCTCCAGCGATAGAGCATTCACAACCCCAAGAGGCAAGCTATTCCATTGATAAATTGTTCTCACTTTATGTCAGAAAATGTATCCTTCCTTCTCGGTTGGATCTCTCTTTACCAAGCTTCTACCTATAACTCCTTGGCCTGCCCTTTTCTCTGTGTGACTGCCCCTCGGGTACTAAAAGACAGTTAACATGTCCCCCCATCCAATAGTGTTATGCTACCAGTTCAGGCAAATCAGTGGTGGGATTTAATTTTTTTTGCTACAGGTTCTGTGGGTGTGGCTTGGTGATTGTGGCAGGGGAAGGATACTGTAAAATCTTCAGTCAGAGGCAGTATTTGCCGGTTCTCCAAACTACTCAAAATTTCCACTATCGGTTCTCCAGAATTGGTCAGGTGCTGAATACCACCTCTGCTGCGAAGAAAGAAGGGCAAAATTTAGTCTTGGGAAGCCAGGACCAAAAGGGGATAACTTAGGATCTTTACAAGTACCTGAAAAAAATGTCACACAGAAAAACTATTGTCTACTAATCCAGGGTAAAGGGCACTAAATGATGGATTTAAGGTAAAAGAAGGCTGGTCTTCAGCCAAATGTTTGGGGAAATAAAACTTCAAACAGTGAAAACAATTAAATAGTAGAATCAGTTCATATGCAGATAGTGGACTCCCTCTAAATACAGTATCAGTCCTCGTGAATGTAACTGAGCCTGGAATTATATAAGTTATGACAGCCATTAAGTGGGTCACCACGTGACTGCACCCAATTTTATAACCTTTTTTTGCAGTGGTCATGAAGCAAATGTGGTAGTCATTAAGCAATTCCATTGTCATGACGTCCCCAGATGCTAGTTCAAAGGAGGATAAGGCGGTCCTGTGCATGTCAGGAGAGGAGGCAGCCAAGGGCAATGAGCCAGGAGTGGAGGAGGTGAGCACAGGGGAGTGACCGGACAAGCAGCCAGCTGAGCTAGAGATGGGAAAGGCACAGGTGCAGGAGGCAGAAAAACTCCAGAAATACCAGAAGTGCTGAAATGGGCCCGTTTTCAGGCTCCCAAGGCTACAGAGGCTTCCCTCCAGCCTCCAGGAGGGGGGAAATGGCCTCCCCTGGGCTCCAGAGGCCCTCCAGAGGCTGAAAACAGGCACTTCCAGTATTTCCAGAAGGCCCATTTTTTCGGCCTCCCGAGGCTGCAGAGACTCACCTCAAGCCTCCGGGAGGGCGAAAGCAGCCTCAAATGGGCCAACAACCAGCTGAGAGGTGCATGCATGCACAGTGCAGGTAAGGAGGCAGGGCAGGGGTGTTGCACATGCATGTGCAGGGAGTGTGGGGTGCATTGCATTGTGGGTGCTGGCACACCACAACAAAAAGGTTCACCATAACTGCCCTAGAGCAACTATTTTGAGCCACATGCTCTCAACATTCTAGATGAGCCTCTCTCAAAAGGGGTTTTGTATTTTGACCTAGAATGGTTATTGAAGCTAAGCAGATGTGGATTAAAACACTTTTGATGAGAAAAGATGTCAAAATTCCAATTAAGAGCAGATTATATTTACAGTGGGTACTTTGAAGAAAAAAGATTGTATGGGCAGCAAAACTAAATATCCTTTTTAGTTAATCTTAGTAAATTAAGAATTGTGTGATGTAAGTAATGTGCTTTCAGTTTCTATATATAATATATCATTAGAACTTCCAATGTTTCGCACTATTGCCTTGATGACTCCGAAAGTACAGATAAAAGGTACGTCTACCACCAAAATCACTCCCTGAAATGAAATGTGTACATGGGACATGTTCTGTGTGTGGTTCCCACATTGGATAATCATGATTTCTAATGACTATAGAAAGTATAGTCCAACACATTATGAGGCTAATTCTTAGGAAAGGAGATATTAGGAAATCTTCATAACAGTATCATTCTGAGAAAAACAAAAAAATTAATATTTAGTTTTAGTTAAAATGACAGGTGTGATTGGGTGTGGCAGCCTTGAAGTGAAGACACTTAAGCCCATGTCACACTGCACCAACGGATGGAAAGAGGATGTAAAACGGAGAGAAACACTTGCCATCCATTGGTTAACGCGATGCATCCGTTCTGTACTCACTGCCTCCGTTTTTCATCCTCTCTATCCGTCCAGCATCCGTCTATTGACATTTCATCCGCTCAAAAAGTTTTGAGCTGCTCAAAACTTTTGAGCGGAAAATGTATCCAATGCGTCCGTTCTGCATCTGCTAGGCATACGGGGGACATCCGTTCTGCATCCGTTGTCATCCGTTACGCATCCACTTTATCCGCTAGGCATCTGCTGCACATCCGCGCAACTCAAATCCGCTCCAGCGGTAAACGGACGCAGGGAGGAAGTGGAACGGACGCAGAATGGACGTGCAGCGTTAATAGCACGGACGGAGAAAGGATGAAAGCGGATGCAGCTTGCAAACAAAGCATAAAAACGGAAAAAACGTTTGCAGAGGGGACCTATCCGCTCCCATCTGCTTCCATCCACTAGGCTTCCGTTCCGCATCCGCTTTCCATCCGCCCTGTGTCCTCCCCCCGTCCGTTCCTTTCTGTGTTATCCGCTCTGGTTATGCAAATTTTTGCCCCTTTTGAGAGCGGATAACAACAGATTGAACATTTTTCTCGTCCGCTGTGTCCTTTTTACAAACGTTTTGCATCCGTCGGCCGGTGTGACAGGGCCTTTACCTCTTATTTAGAAGGTTGAGAGTTCAATCCTAGGTGGTGACATTTATTTCACTCCCAGGGGCAAAGGAAAAAAATATGCTGTAAATTCCATATGGTGTCAGGAAGGGTACCCGGCCAGTAAATTCTCAGCTCCACCCAGTCACTACAACTCTACCCCAAATTAAGGTATTACAGGGTCATAAAAAGGGAATTGAAATGAGAAGTGTCAGTTAACATTGTGCTTGAAATGAAACATTCAGAGCTTTTGTTCATCTCAGAATGCACTATCTTTCCCTTTTTTTAATTGTCTTTTTCCATCCCTACAGTGTTCTTATATACCCAAGTGTGGAAAGAACTTTGAAGAGTCTTTGTCCCTTGTGAATGTCATCATGGAAAACTTCAAGAAGTATCAACACTTTACCTGTTTCTGTGACCCAGAAGGCATTCAAAAGAATGTGCTGCTTACCAAACTTTATAGTTCCAATGTGCTGTTCCACTCACTCTTTTGGCCAACGTGTATGATGATAGGTGGACTTGTCATTGTTGCCATGGTCAAGTTGACCCAATACTTGTCTCTTCTTTGTGAAAGGATCCAACGGATCAACAGATAGGAGCAACCACTAGCTTCTAGGATTTGACTTACCACTGAAATACTGTTGTTGTTTTTTCCATTCTTCACCAAAGAACCTTAAGTTTGTAATGTTTCTGTTCTAGGTTCCTTATATATTTATGAAGTAGAGCAATAACGAAAAAGGCTGTTCTATATGCAACTGTGATGATACTCTTATGCAGACAATGAGAGAGGGAATTATGGTTTTCAGGAGGGGAGTTGGCCATTGATATGATCTTGATTCATGCTGCAACTTAGCTATTTTTCTTCTTCTCCTTCGTCCTCTTTTTCCTTTTTTCTACAGCCAAAACAGGGCTCAGTGTGACCCTTTGCCAAGCCTTGTTAATGATTGAATCGTCATCTCAGCACACATCTGTTTTGAAAGGTTCTCCAGCCTGGTCTTCATGTGGACCATTTAAGTTCCACTTAGGCATTGGGAAGGGAATGAAAAGATTGGAGTGGGGGGGGGGGGGTAAAAGGTAAGAGCTCAATTTGTTTACTGGAACTGAAACTAAGTTGGACGATTTGACCCAGAAATTTGTTGCGGGTATAGAATTTTACAAACACGGGGAAGCCAAAGACACACATTGCTGAATACCCAGGCCCAAATCCAATGGAGCATAAATAATCTCACTTAAATTCCACTGAAATAGATGAGATGTTTTTGTGATGAATTATTTTATTGGGATACGAGCCCAACTTTGAATTGTGGGAGGATTCACATTTTTGGTTAAGGCAATAGCATTTATGTTGATTTCATACTCAGGGTTAAGCTTTCCTTTCTGGCATTTGACATACCCATTGAAAGGTTTATTAATTTGCAGTACCTTTTACTCATGGATTATTATCTACCAAAGCTATCGCCAAAAAGAGGAGTGGGGGGAATCCAAGATCTATAAAACTTGTCAACTATTTTTCATTTTCTATTCCAGCCTGAGCCCTGTTGGCAGAGATGGGACCAGATAACCTCTTGCATTCAAATTTATTATGCATATTTTTCTTGCATTTTCTACCATATCACTGTAAAGAAAAATTTAAAAGAAAGAAAATCACACAGGTTTTTTTTTCATTTTTTTACTTCCAACTGTTTCTTTTTTATGAGACATTTCAAAAAGAATACTAGACAACAAGATAAAAATATATTCTATCTAGTGGTGTATTGTACTGTGGCTATGTTATATTTTATTATTTCCTTTATTAATTGGAAAGTGAGCAGTACTCTTCTTGTATTTCACAGTGTCCAAATCTGAATATAACCATCACAAAGAAAAGATTTGAAGAGATGGCTGAGATGTAATTGTAGAGTGGGCACTGCAGTTTGAATAAGCTTAGGTGGTATTGTATTTAGCTTGGGGAAAAATTCCTGTAGCCTTGAGAAGCCAGGAAAAAGGTATGTGCAGTAGGGTAATGCTACTCCTGGTAAAGATTATTTCTTCTTAGTCATTTCAGAACAAATTTTTCCCAATAGCATTTTGAAAAAATTATATTTTAAACAAATTTCTATACAAGCTGAAGTGTAACCAAATTAGAATCATGCATAGGCCAGCCTTATATTGTGGAGAAGTTTGTGTTATTCTCCAGAAGATAACACCTATAAGGCAGTCTACTTAGGATGAGAGATTGCAAGTGGTCATGTTTTCTTTTCTTTTCAAAGTCCGTATTTTGTTAGTCTGTTTGATGATACATGTCCCACTTTTCTGCTCTGGCAAGACCTCAAGATGCATTGAGCCCCATAGTTAATTCCTATTTAAGTATAGCAAAGAGGTCAAGAAATATTGGACAGCTCGCAGGAACACAGAGAATATTAAAGCAAGTATAGGAGGAAAGAGAATAAACCTGACCTGAGTAAAACGTGAGTAATATATGAGTAAGAACCATTGCATTAATACTTGGTTGAACAAAAATGTACAGTGGAATGAAGATAGATTAATGGAGCAGAAGTTATTCTGTGTATAGTGGTACCTTGGTACTCAACTGGTTCAAAATTCATCAAATTTGGTCCTCAGCACATTTTGACACAAAAATGTCCTGATACCCAGTGTTTATTTGGTATTCCATGTGTTACAAAAGGAAATAGGAGACAGTCAAAGAAGGTGGACAGGAAGTAGGCCATGCTAGGAAAATCATTGACATAGAAAAAGGGACAGATTGGAAGTCCTTCCCAGCTGAAAAAAAAGGGTCATGTGGTAAGTCACATGGTTTGTTTGGTAGTCATCCTTTCTAGTATTCGTCATGCCCTCTTGGAACTAATTAAGGATGAATACAAAGGTACCACTGTAATTTGAAAATGATAAGTTGAAGAAAAGGTTTATTTTGGATCCAGCAGATCACCATGAGGATTTAAAAGGTTGAGGCTACAAAGAGCACAAATATATTTTTCTATCCATCTCTCCTCTGCCTAATTACCAAAATCACAGTTCACTTAAATTGTATCTATAAGGATGGTCTTAGCAGTTTCTGATATTGAATTCAGCCCCAAGGGTGAAATATAAGGTATTTGTTGATCACTCTAGCATTCTACAGATTTTTAACAAGCAAAGCAATTATTTAAAAAGGTTTTGAAAGCATAATTGTTTCTTTTGTTTTTTCAAAAGGAGAAAGCACACTGGATTTGTCAAGTTCATCCATTAGCTGAGTAATTCTTTATTCCCCATTATGTAATGTCAGCAACTTTTATGGTGTTACAAGATTCCATGAAATGTGCGCGTGTTGTCTGAGCTATAGAAGTCTGCAGCAGTGAAACTAACCTTTGATCTTGTAACCCATAATGCAACATTTTTTCCTCAGGCAAATAAATTCCTGGGTGTAATCAGGACTTCAAAACAGTGTGATTTGGTACTCAATTAAACCTTTGCTATTTCAATCCGCTTGGCTCTCAGTAATGGCTTCTTCTCCCCAAAAATATCCTATTTGATCAGATTTGTTTTCAGTTTCTTTAAAATACAAACACACACACACACACACACACACACCACAAATTAATCTTCCACCACAGCATATTAACCTGGTTACTGAATTTATTATTCAAGTTTTACATAAATCATTGAACATACTTATGGTGTGAATGCACCTGCTAAATCTTCAGTTCTGTCTCATTCATATCTAGAAACTCCGATGTGAAAGATTTTTAAACAAGGGACAAATGATTTCAGATCTTCAATAGATAGCCAGCAACTATACTTCCAATTGTTTTTCCACTAAGGATGTACTTACTAAGAGAGGTGAAATGGCTCAGCGGTTATAGGCACTGACCTTGTCAACTGAAAAGCTGATTGCCTGGGTTCAAGACCCAAGCACTACATGACAGGATAAGATCCTGTTACTTGCTCCAGCTCAGCAGTTGGTAGCCATCATGCATCAGATTATTGGGCCCAAGCCCAGAAACAAGACAATGAGCTCCAGTTGAGTTCAATCCTTTATTTGCTTGCACATAATGGACAGAATCTTGCCTGACTAAAGCTACAAATTTCTAAAGTGTTAGATTTAGAACCCTAATGGGTTCTAGGGTGTGGTTACCTTATATCCCTTCCCCCTGTCTCATCCAGTTTGGAACTGCATTCTCATAATCTGGCCCTCTTTCTGGGAAGGCTCTGGATTGTCAAAATTCTTCCTCCTTCACTTTTGAAGGTGTACATTCCATCACCCTGACTCAGACAATCAAGAACCTGACATGAAGAGGAAGTTCAACATGTTAAATCTTTTTTCTTGGGGTGGTAGTGATGTGATGTGGAGTTCAAGAAGGTTAACATCAGTCTCTTGTCATGATATTTAATTACTACATGGAGGGAGGACCTGTTTAATTAGAGCACCCAGCATCTGATGAACCAGTTGGGTGTCAGAAGGAGCTTGGGGTTATGATGTACAGTTTGATTGCTTGACACTTGGAATTTGAGTACCAGAAAATGAGATTGTACTTATATAGGACCTCTCCACCTAAGAAGCCCGGAAAGCCCTTTAATTTTCAGTGGAGCTAGGTGGTTTAACAGCAGATGTAACTCCTAGAGTGTAATTGCAGGAAAAGAATTGCTTTGTGATAACAGCAAAAAAACATAATTACTTTTCTACTCTTTTCCTGACTATGTGACTGGCTGACAGCTCTGTTCTAGATGTTATGATTCCTCTTGGGGAGGAGTGAGACAATATCTACAAGGGCATATAATATCATAAGCACTGGGATATCCTCATGCAAATTATGTAAACATATGATTAAATTTCATAGTTCACATCAATTACTCAATGGCAATTGAAATGTGTAACATAGTAATAGCAATTAGCACTTATACTTATATACTGCTCCACAGTGCTTTACAGCCCTCTTTAAGTGGTTTAAAGAGTCAGCATATTGCACCCAAACAATCTGGGTCCTCATGTTACCAATCTCAGAAGGAAAGAAAGCTGTGTCAACCTTGAGCCATTTGGAATTCCTGGCAGTCAGCAGAATTAGCCTGTAATATTGCTTTCTAACCACTGTGCTATCACGGCTCCTAGGGACATCCCGTATCTCCCTTCTATTCCCTCCAAGCATCAGGTTGAGTATCAATATTTTGGATAAGAATTTTGGCTCCAAAAGCTACCCCAAAGACCAGAACCTGAGCATGAAATGTCCTTCACTATCAACCCTAAGAGCATGATTGATTTGACTCTTGACGCATGTATCTTTTCTTTTATGTACATGAAAAGTATTTGCGCCAAGACAAATTCTTTGTGTGTCCAATCATACTTGGCCAATAAAGAATTCTATTCTATGATCTTTGAAAGATAAATATGATGGCTCTGGGCATAGAGTTCTTGTGCTTATTAGAATGGAATAGAATAGAATAGAATAGAATAGAATAGAATAGAATAGAATAGAATACTTTATTGGCCAAGTGTGATTGGACACACAAGGAATTTGTCTTGGTGTAAATACTCAGTATGCATAAAGAAAAGTTACATTCGTAAAGAATCAAGAATCATAACATACAACAATTAATGACAGTCATTGGGTACAATCAACAATCAAATCATACGAGGAAACAGTCAAGTGAGAGGGGATGGGTGATTAACAGTAAGAGTAGTATACATTTTGTAAATAGTTGAACAGTGTTGAGGGAATTATTTGTTTAGCAGAGCAATGGCTTTTGGGAAAAAATTGTTCTTGTGTCTGAAAAAACTGTTCTGGTGTGCAGTGCTCTATAGAGTCGTTTTGAGAGAAGGAATTGAAACAGTTTATGTCCGGGATGTGAGGGGTCTGTAAATATTTTCACAGCCCTCTTTTTGACTTGTGTAATATACAGGTCCTCAATTGAAGGCAGGTGGGTAGTAATTGTTTTTTCTGCAATCCTAATTATCCTCTGAAGTCTGTGCCTGTCCTGTTGGGTTGCAGAACCAAACCAGACAGTAATAGAGGTGCAGATGATAGATTCAATAATTCCTCTGTAGAACTGTATCAGCAGCTCCTTGGGCAGTTTGAACTTTCTGAGTTGGTGCAGAAAGAACATTCTTTGTTGTGCTTTTTTGATGATGTTTTTGATGTTAGGTGTCCGTTTTAGGTCATGTGATATTGTAGAACCTAGAAATTTGAAGGTCTCTATTGTTGATACTGTGTTGTCTAGTATTGTAAGAGATGGTAGTATAGGAGGGTTTCTTCTAAAGTCTACACCATTTCTACGCTTTTGAGTGTGTTCAGTTCCAGATTGCTCTGGTTACACCACAAGGCAAGTTGTATAACCTCCTGTCTGTATGCAGATTCACTGTTGTCTCAAATGAGACCAAGCACTGTTGTGTCATCATCAACCTTCAGTATTTTAAGAGATGGATCATTTGAGATGCAGTCATTGGTATATAGGGAGAAGAGAAGTGGATATAGCACACAGCCTTGGGGGGGGACTGTGCTGATTGTACAGGTATCAGATGTGATTCCACCTAGCTTCACCTGTTGCTTCCTGTCTGTTAGGAAGCTTATGATCCACTTACAAGTGTGTTCAGGTACCGCTGGTTGGTTTAATTTACTTAGAAGAGTGTCTGGAATGATGGTATTGAATGCTGAACTGAAGTCTTCAAAGAGGACCCTTGCGTAGGTATTTGGAGATTCAAGGTGTTGTAGGATGTAATGCAGAGCCATGTTAATTGTATCATCTGTCGATCTATTTGCTCAGTATGCAAACTGCATGGGATCTAACAGCGGATCTGTGATGGTTTTCAGGTGGGACAGCACAAGCCTTTCAAAGATTTTCATAACTACAGATGTTAGAGCAACTGGTCTGTAGTCATTCAATTCCTTGGAGGGTGTCTTTGGCACTGGGATGATATATATAATAAAGGTGGGAGACTCACCCTTGAAAAGCAAAAATAGATTCGTTTAAACTATTGTTTATTATTGAACAAAGCATAGCAATGAATTCTACAGAATTCTGGAGGTACATACAATAGTCTCCCCATTTTCACTCATAACCCAAGTTGGCTCCCAGGGCCTTTCTCAGGGTTCCAACCGATGCCCTAATTAAATCATGATCCTTGAGCCAAACTTCAAAAGAAATCCAGTTATTTATTAGGAGCTTCATGTCAGCATGTTCCAAATGAAGCCAACTCTGACTCTGTTTCCGCCCTTCCCCCAAGGTGTGTCATTGGTCACATTCTCCAATGAAGCAATTTTGCAGGTTGTAGAGATCACTTCCCTCCAGCCACTGTGTGTTGCCCCAGAAACGGTCTTTCAAGAGATATGGCTGGAATTTGCTTTGGTTTTAAGTGTCGTGCTGCCTCACTGCAGCTGCAAGTTTGTTTTCCCATTCCCTTTGCCTATGGCAACTCGAGAGCAGGTAAGGGATGCTTTGTGAGTTGACAGCGATATCTTCTCCATTCTCACACCTGGATGCAACAATTATAGTCGCTTCCTCTTTCTTGTCTGGAAAGGTCAACATCATCATCTCCTTTTAATGACCTGATAATCTCTTGTGAGGTGGAATCTGGCCAACTGAATGGAGCTGATGTTTACTGGCTGGATATCCTTCCTATTGCCAATGAGTTTTATTCAGCAGATATATTCTCATTGTGCCCAGAGAGAAATATCTGCTTCTACCTGGGATTGAACTCACAGCCTCCTGATTGTGAGGTAAGAGCTCCACCTCTAGGCCACCACAAAACTCAAGTTCAACATGTGACTTTTCAAAGGTTGTTGGCTGCTGTAGAACCACAGTGTATATCTCTCCAAAGAGAAAGATGCAAAGTTGTGTGAAAGCCATACACATAAAGACATTGCTTCTCCAGGCAGTCATATTCAACAAAGGGATGCTTGTAACAACAGATGGCTTCATTAAAGACATTTCAGCAGGAGGTGACCAGAAGATCCAGCCACCTACTAAACATTTCAGCTAACAAATGCATAAACAGGACTCAGATGAAATAACTCTTGTGGATACATATATAAACAAACTTAAAGAAATTGCTTTTTCCAGTCCTTATACAACACTTCCATACAACTATGGAATTGTTGTGCTTGGAGATAGTCCCTGGCAGCAATTTCATGGAGGACTATGGGCTATCAAAAGCTATTACTCTTGATGATGGTTGCTAAAACTTGAGCCGAAGCTATTAGAAATGTGGATTATTATAGCTGGGCTGAAAATATCCACACAACCACTAGATGAAGGGAACTAGCTAAAGTTGTATCTCTTTGGTGCTCTCTAATAGTAACCAAAGCAAAATAGAAGAGAGCTATCATTCTCCTCTCCACATTTTTGAACTTTCAGAACTTCATTTGGCCATGACACAGAGAAATAAGATTATATTCATGCTCTGGAACAGGGATGTCAAACTCTATTTCATTGAGGGTTGCATCAGGATTGTATTTGACCTTGGGGGGCAGGGGGTGGTCAGCTCGATGTCACTCATTGAGGCATCCTGCAGCCCTCTGCCAGTGAAAACGGAGCTTGAGAGGGCTGCATGAGGTCTCCCCGAGCTCCATTTTCGCTGGCAGAGGTACCGTGGGCCAGTCCTTCGTTGTTCCTGTGGGCCAGATCTAAATATCCTTCACTCTGGATCCAGCCCCCGGCCCTTGGGTTTGCCACCCCTGCTCTGGAAGAAAATCAGAAGGATGTGTTTTCAGATTAGGAGTCTCTTTAAAAGAGAGATGATAAGAGTGATAAAAAAGGAAGAGAAACCAAGTGAATTCTTTCCCTAAAGCCCATTGCTCCTTGGGGTTTGTAGGTTACGAGGTTGCTGGAAAGTCAATGACATTGAATTCACACTTCCAGCATGAGTAACTTCACACAAGCAAAGACAGAAGACTTATTCTAAAAATTCTTATTGTGTCCTCCCTTTCATTAATGCCAAAATAGGGATCTATATATATCATCATTTTTCCTCTTTTCTTTTCCAAAGTGAATTCTTAATTTCCTCCTGCAAACATCTGAACACCTTAATTTTCTCCTGCAAACATCTGAACATCTTAATTTCCTCTTGCAAACATCCTCAGGGTCCTCAGTTTCAAGGGGGAAAAAGTGACAGAGAAAGGGAGCAAAATGTAAATAATAACAAACACTGGTCAGGCTTGGTTTCAAGTAGAGAACTGAGCAAACAGCTAAAGAGAGAAGGGAATGGAGGAGAGAGAACAATTTGGCACAATTGTTTTATGAGTTGGAACAACAATGGATAGAGAAAGCATAAAAACCTAATCTCATCTCTGCTGTTGAAGCTATTCCTTTGGGTTGAGGGGGAGGAAGTTAATAATGCGCTAAATGTATGTGAGTATGAGTGTATATAACAATATTGATTTTACTGTACCATAACAATAGCTATTGATTTACTGTAACAGTAATTATACCACTACCACTTTAGTAGAGATTCTAGTTTGTTCGTCAGTGCAGAAGAACAATAACTATATGGCTGCCCAAAACTGTTCATTAGGGACCAAAGGCCTGTTGAAAGGGAAGGCATTTAAACTTAATTTAATTAATTCAAATCTCAGGGTTGTTTGTTTGCTTGCTTGCTTGCTTGCTTGCTTGCTTGCTTGCTTGCTTGCTTGCTTGCTTGCTTGCTTGCTTGCTTGCTTGCTTGCTTTAAGCAACAACACACATATTCTCTGCAATTTGGAAAACCTTAATTTTCTGGTAAGGTGTTACAGTTCTCTTGAGTGTTAAGGTTTCATCTTCTGGATCTTCAAGAAACATGACAAGAACTGCAAGAGAGAAGTTTGTCTAATTGATTGCATTCTTAGGTCTCCTCACGTGGGGAAGGACAAAACATTCTAGGAAATAAGTCTTGCGTATGTTTGGCTGCCCTTTATCAAGCCTTTATCATTTTTATGAACTCTTTGTTTCTATCCTTACTTTTAGAAAATAATTAAATGTGGTTAACATCTCTGTTATAAATGATTCGGCAACATTTCAACTTTACTGGAAATAAAACAAGAAAACCTACAGCCTACAGTTGTTTCTCTTGAATTCTTGGAGTTCTGCCCAAGGACTTGTTTGCCTAGAAGTGTAAAAAGTGATATATTTGGAGGAAAGGGGAAAATGGGGTTTATATTGAAAAATAACTCACCTGTTCTTTCCAGAAATAATGGGTTTTCCACAAGGTCACAACACTTCCTTCAATCTCAACAGAAGCTGAAATTCTAGTCAGGATGACTGGAGTGAGTGAAATGGAAGCATTAACGTTTCCTATCAGCCTGGAAAATCAGTTTAAATTGTTCCAGCTTAAATTCATCCTTTTACTCCAAGTTATTTTGATGTTCCCTCATTCTTTCCACTAATTGAAAAAATGATCATATTTTTGAACTACATCTAGAATGGTTCATCCACAAAAGCACACAGCTCGAAATGTTTATGGGCCAACATATTGAAAACAACATTTGATGTGTAAATGTCAAGCATAATCAACTCTCCTGTCACTAGCCAGCAAAGAATGGAAAAATATGGAGCTGCTAAAATGTCATTTAAGAGACTTTAAAAGCTACCTTTGTGTCAGCCCCATAAATCCTTGAGCAATTGGGCAGTGATTTTGTCAATCAGGTCCCGGTGGGTTGAATCTGATTAGTACTGTTCCCCGCTTGCTTTTTCTTTCTTAATGGGTTGTAGAAATCTGATAAGAATTCCGGATGAATGTTAAGAGAATTCCATTAGGAAGTCTGCAAAAGTGAATTTGATGCTCTAATGCACTGTTACATTACGAACAAATGCTCTGCTAAACTATCCAAATCCAGCTATCTACACTGTGGAGAGAGAGAAGGATTGCATTCCTTCCAGGATTTACCAATGCAGCATATGAGGGCAGGGGGAGTTGTAACTTTGTTTATTATGTGTAGTTGCTGAAAATCTTCATTGGCACCCCTGCTTTGTGGAATGTGAGTGTAATCTGCAATGGCATATTACCTTTCTGAAACTAAGAAGCATTCTTGAAATCAGTGTTCTTGGAGAAGTGGTCTATAACATTTCCATGAAAAATATTTTTCAGGTCCTCGTAAAAAGTGAGCCCTGAACCATGGTTTAAATTTCTGACAATGAGGTGCCTATCTCTGCATTGCCCCATTGCAGTATTTCTCAACTTTGGCAACTTTAAGATGTGTGGACTTCAGCTGCCAGAATTTCCCAGACAGCCTTATGGAACATATTAGAATTGCCAAGATTGGGAAAAAAATGAACTAGAAGGCATCACATCATCTTCAATATTTCCTATTGCTGATTGCATCTCAAGTTGTCAAGAAAAGAAACCAAGTTGATGTTGGCTGGCTATGGGAATTCTGGGAGTTGAAGTCCATGCATCTTAAGGTTGCCTAGATCAAGAACCACTATCCTAAAGGTTCTGCAGTGGACAAGATATAATAGCAAACAACAAATATCATTCATCACAAAGTATACATTCAAGAGACACATATAGATAAACCACATATACTTACTACTTACTATCAAAAAGGCCAAAAGGAAACAAAAAGTCCAAAACACCTCCTCTCCAGCAAACAAAACCCATATGAGCAGAGATTAACATCAAAATTAGCATTAGACCAGGGGTCAGCAACCTACAGCTCTGGAGCCACGTGTGGCTCTTTCATCCCTCTGCTGCCTATCTGCCTATCGCTGGTCAGTAAAAGGAAAAAGGACACTGCACTAGGAAGAGACTCTATGGTGGGAGAACCAAACTTCCAGTCAGCTCCAGAATTGAATGGTGGGCTTCTGGTGAGGACATTTGTGGCTCTTTGAGTGTTTAAGGTTGCCAAGCCCTGCACTAGGTCTACAATCAAAAAGTAAACAATAACCCAATCAAGGAACTACCAATGCAAGCAAACAAGCTAAGAGTAAACAACAGCCTACTCAAGGAAACACCAAGAACACTCCCATCAAAACTGACAGGGCAAGCCACTGCTATATAAGAGCAAGAACCACTCCCTTCTAACAGTGATGACATTACCTAGTTTGGGAACAAAATGTCTGCAAGGAAGCCACCAAGTTCAGACAGCACCAATGTCCCCATAGTACACATTCAGCCAGCCTATGTCACATCCACATACAAAGCTGCTTTGTGATTTAGCTAATGATGTGCCAGACATTATGAAATCACATATTATCAAGTTCTTCAGAAAAAAAGAGAGAAGAGCATGTTAATTTCCCAAATTAGCCATTGCTAATTTGCTTTCTATGACTAGGTTTCATCTCAGCATTATATTTTCTGATCATAAATTTTACTTAGGAACTTTATAAAAGTGTCAAGAGTTGGCACTGCAATGCCAGGTTCACCATCTGGCTCATTTTCTGATACTTTCACACCCTCATAGATACTGCCATATATGTTAATGAGAAGAATATAGTGGATGGTTCATAAAATAGCTTTCTTGAGGAGATCATAAAGTAACCTCATGCATTTCTAATTAAGCATTGTTTAAATTAATAAATAAAGCATATGTTTTACCATAAACACCTTGACTGTGATTAGAAGATTCGGTGAGCCTGGTCAAACATGGTAAGAGCCCATATTAAGGATGACATAGTGACAATAAAGGGGCAGGAATCAGGGGTGGGATTCAATCGGTGATTACGTTTTTTCCTACTTTAGCATAAATGTATTTCTTCACTCCTCTCTCAAATCATCTACCAACTTATGCAGACTGAAGAAGTTACTTGGATAAACAGTGAAATGTTTCAAATCAAAAAGAAAAAAAGTCTAATTTCCATGACTCATCTTCTAGACAACAGTCCCTCAAGTAAGCAGAATCTATGCTACGAAAGCTTGTCTTCTTCAGAGTCATCAGTTCAGCTACTTGAATAAGCAGTGAAACATTTTAATTTTTAAACCAGAAAGTAGTCCAAATGTTTTGTGCGGTATCTGCTATCCCGCTATCAGATGGGCGTCTCATGACAGGGAGCGAAGGAGAGAGAAACGACAGGAGATGAAGTTCCTCGAGATGAGTGCGCCCAGAATGGCTGGGTACAAGCTCTTTTATTATGCTCATTCAAAAGGGGTGATTGTTTATTCAGAACCTAGGTTAAGCCTAGGTGAGACGGAATATACAAATTTAACAATGACTCAAACAACAGCAGGATATTAAGACAGACAGGATGGCAAGAATTATATTTGATCAGGATATTACTTCTTCACAAAGCTGCATGCCAGACAATGTAATCCCAAGTGAATAAACCATTTCTGCAAATGTTTGACTCCTTGTCTCTGTACGTGCCCTGTAAAAGGTCACTGAGAAGACAGAAGCTTAATGATTACACGTGAAATGATACAATGTTGAAATGTCTGAATGATCCATAGTTGCATTGATATACAATTGCAAACACATAAATGATACATAGTTACAACAGTTTTGACTCAACTCTCAGTCAATTCTATCTGAATGACTGAAAAACATCATCAATTTATTGAGGGACTGTTGCATCTATCTGGCTAATTTGAACCAACAAAGTTAGCATGCTCCAGGTGCCTTCAAAGAATGTCATCTGTCTGGGCCCTGAAAACACACCTTCTCTGTGTCAGGATTCCGGCAGTTACCCCAATTAAATCATGAGTCTTGAGCCACATTCCCAAAATTTCAAAGGATTTACTGGAAGTCAACATGCCGGCATAACCTGGGCATAGCCAACTCTGAGACATGTAATTCGCTGTCACCCTTGACCCTGCTTTTCTCCCCACCCCTCTGGGTGTATCATCCAATGAAACATGTCCATAGCCAAGAGTCATCAATCATGCTCTCCAATTAAATTTTTGTGGTAGACGAGGTATACCGAGTTTTTACAAGATATGCAATGAGAAATAACCTACCAAGAGAAGTTCATATTAGATTTACAAAAAAAGCCATTAAAACACAAATATTACAAGTGGTAAGAGAGAAAACATTGAAATACAAAGGCAAAGAGATTGTGGTTTTAAAGCAAATGCCTAGAAAAGTGAGAGAGATGAGAAGACAATATCGATTTTTGAATAAAATGCTATTGAAAAAAGAGGTGAATTATAGATGGCTAATCCCAGAAGGGTTAATGTTTACATGGCAAGAACAGAGATATAGAATTGATTCAATCAAGAAAGCAGAATTATTCTATGCAGAATTTTTTGGAATGAGAGAGGAGACAGAAAAAGAGATTTCACTAACTGAATTTCAAGACGAACAAATGGAGACTGAAAAAGAAGAAGGCGCAGTAGGTAGATCGGTGGAGACTAAAGAACAACATGAACCAAGATCTACGAGAGCTGCCAAACCTAATTATAAAGCATAATTATGGAAGATAAAAAATTGATTACAATATAAATGGACTTAATTTAGCTGTTAAAAGAAGGAAAATTTTTCACAGATTACAGAAACTAAAATTTGATATAATTTGTCTACAAGAAGTACATATTAAAAAACAATATGAACAATTGTTGATACAGGCAAAATTAGGGAAAATATTTACTTCTTTGACTCAATCTAAAGGCCTGTCACACTGGCCGATGGATGCAAAACGTTTCTAAAAAGGACACAGCGGACGAGAAAAATGTTCCATCCATTGTTATCCACTCTCAAAAGGGGCAAAAATTTGCATAAACAGAGCGGATAACACGGAAAGGAACAGATGGGGGGAGGACGCAGGGTGGATGGAAAGCGGATGCTCCACGGAAGCCTAGTGGATGGGAGCAGATGGAACATCCTCAGGGCTTCTGGGGGAGAGCAGCAAAGCGGACGCGGAACGGAAAGAGCGGATGCAGAGCGGATGCCGAGCGGATGAAGCGGATGCACAGCAGATGCCGAGCGGATGAAGCGGATGCACAGCGGAAGCCTAGCGGAAGCCTAGCGGAAGCCTAGCAGATGCCTAGCATTCACTGCGCATGTGGGGAGGATGCATTGCGTCAGCCCCGCGGATATAAAGGGAGGCAGCTCCCAAGCAGGTCACCATTCAGAGGAAAGACCTGCTTCCAGACACATCGACTGCCTTGCCAGCCTGCCCTGCCTGCATGCCTGCCTGCCAGCCTGCCTGCCAGCCTCCCTGCCAGCCTTGCTGCCTGCCTGCCTGCCTGCCAGCCTTGCTGCCTGCCTGCCTGCCAGCCAGCCTTCCTGCCAGCCTGCCTGCCAGCCTGCCTGCCAGCCTGCCTGCCTGCCTGCCAGCCTTGCTGCCAGCCTGCCTTCCTGCCTGCCTGCCTGCCTGCCAGCCTTGCTGCCAGCCAGCAACCCCACAACCATGGGGAAGAAGAGGAAGCCTCAGCCATCTGCTGCCAGCCCTAGCAAGAGGGACAGGGCCACCCTCCCACCCCCTGGCCCTCACTCTGCTTCTGCTGGGGCTTCTGTAGCACAGGCTCGCTCTTCTGGGGCTGGGGATTCTGCTGCTTCTGCTTCTGGAGGAGCTGATGATGCTGCTTATGGTGGTGGTGCTTCTGCTCGTGCTTACTCTGCTGATGCTGCTTCTGGCGGTGGTGCTTCTGCTGATGCTGCTTCTGGTGGTGCTTCTGCTGGTGCTTACTCTGCTGTAGCTGCTCCTCGTCCTTCTGGTCCTGCTCATCCTGCTGGTCCTGCTCGTGCTCCTGGTCTTGCTTGTCCTGCTGGTCCTGCTCGTGCTCCTGGTCTTGCTAGTTCTGCTGGTCCTGCTCGTCCTGCTGATCCTGCTCGTGCTCCTGGTCCTGCTCATGCTCCTGGTCCTGATCTTGCTCCTGGTCCTGCTGGCACTGCTGGTGCTTACTCTGCTGCTGCTGATCCTGGTCCTGCTGCTGCTGCTGATGATGATGATGATGATGATGATCCTGCTGCTGATGATGATGATGATGATGATGATGATGATCCTGCTGCTGCTGCTGCTGCTGGTGGTGTGGAGGAGCAGCCCCTACAACCTGGAAGCCCCTCTGATGAGGGTCCATGTGGTCCTGCCAAAAGGAGGAAGAGGCAGACGCGAGAACGGGAGAGGAGGCAATACAACTTCGAGGAGGAACATGAGGATGAGGTGCTGGAATGGCTGAGAGAGAATGACTACCTATGGCAGAATGGACAAAGGCTCTACAGGGACACTAAAAGGAAGCAGGCTGCTTGGAGAGAGAAGGCGGAGAGCCTGGGCTACACTTCGGAGGTGCTCCTCGGCTGGTGGAAGCACATGCACACCTGGTACGGGAAGCTGCACCTCAAGAAATCTGGCCAGGCCACGGTCAAGCTGACGGACAGAGAGACCTATGTCATGGCCAAGTGCAGCTCCTTGGAGGGTGAGATCCGCCACTGAGGAGCAGCCCCTCTCACAACCCTCTCTCTCAGGCAGCCTGCTGAGAGCCAGTCCTCTTGCGGCCGAGAGTCAGCTCCTGTCTCCAGGCAGGTGTATGTGGAGCGTGCCATGACGGAGAACCCACGGACAGCTGTTGTAACCGTGGCGGAGCGCGTGGAGGACTCCCTGGCGCAGTGGGAGAAAGGAGACGGCACTTCCACCACAGTCCTACCCGCATCCACCCCCAGCTCAACCTCCACAGAAAGGCAGAGAGCCAGACAGGAGGGGCAGAGTCACACTGTCCTGCTGGAGATAAGAGACACCATCTGCACCAGCATAGATCTCCTCTCTCAGCTGGTCAACACCGACTCCTCATCCTCCAATCACAAGTCCTTCCTCACCTATGTCAACCAGACTCTCACGGACATGGCGGAACCCCAGTACCAGGTGGTGAAGGACTGGATCACCGATCTGTTTCACAACCCTCCAGATCCAGTTGAACCTGCTCCCACCCAGTCCAGGTCTGCTCCTCCACCCCAGATGATGTCCCTCCCATTCCAAGGCTTTCCACAGGCCCTCACCTACCAGGGCTATGGCTACCAGGAGGTCCAGCAGCACAGGCAGCAGCCCTTCCCAGTCCAGGCACAGACTCATTGGACGCCATCATTGCCACCGGTTCCACTGATGCCACCGATGCCACCCACGCCACTGATGCCACCGATGCCACCGATGCCACCCACGTCACTGATGCCACCCACGCCAGTCCTCACACCACTGCAGACCAGACAGCCCCACTACATCTGTCAGTACATCTGTCGTCGGTACTGGGACTGACACCCCATGGCATGGAGGAAGGAGCTCTCAAGATCACGGGGCTGAGCCAGCTGTCTGAGAGCTTCCTAAACACACCATCACCTGTTGTCATCTCGGGGCCAGGCACCCCAGTGGCGCTTCAGACCAGCACTCCAGCAGCAGCCATCTCCACAGCACCTGGACCCTTTACCCTGAGACTGGGCACACCTCTGAGTGACCATGAAGAGTGCCAGAGACTGGGTGGCTACCTGTAGACTTTATTTGGACACTTGAGTTGGGTCATTTTTCTTTACAGCTTGTTATTAATAAAGATTATCTTTGCTTCACACACTTGCTTCATTTATTTTTGTAAATGAAGTCTTGGTGGAAACTTTTAGAAATGGTTTAAGCCTTTTCATGCTTGTGGGATGGGTTAAGATAGCAGTGGGATGGGCAGGGATACCTTTGGGATGGGTTAAGATAGCTGTGGGATGGGCAGGGATACCTTTGGGATGGGTTAAGACAGCTGTGGTATTGGCAGGGATACCTTTGGGATGGGTTAAGATAGCTGTGGGATGGGTTGAGATAGCTGTGGGGATAGATAAACCTCCAGTGCAAGCATAGTGGGACTGTATGGTCCACCCTCCCAGATGCCACACCTATGGCCCTTCATTATCAATACTAATGTAATCATTGATCCACACATTTCAACATAAACACAACTCTTTATTAAATGCCCTGTTCATTGTAGGCCCACCCAACATACATGCCCAATCTCATCAGTGTGATGAGACAGGCTGAAGGAAGCATCCATTAATCATCTACCATCCTGTCTTGCCATTCCACTGCTCCAGCTGGGGAGTTGCACCAGTGTCTCAGGAGGTTTCACTGCTTCTTCCCTTCACATGAGGCTCTGTTGGGGCCTTGCACATCCTCAGTGTCTATCATGTTTCACCCTTGCCTCCATTCCCCAGGCTCCATTTCCCCATTGCCTTGTTGGAGGTCCACAAGCCTGTTCTGCAAGACTGGGTATCAGGTGCGCATGAGATTGTGCAGGATGCAGCAAGCTTCCACGATCCTCCTCACGGTCTCTGGGTGATGCTGCATGGTGGTGAGAAGTACCTGGAACCTGTTGGCCAGGATGCCAAAGGCATTCTCCACAACCCGCCTTGCCCTGGACAGCCTGTAGTTGAAGATCCTCTCTTCACAGGTGAGGCATCTGGAAGTGTAGGGCTTAATGAGGTAGGTTCTGAGGGAGAAGGCGTCATCCCCCACGATGAAGTAGGGCACATCTTGCGTGTCGTTGGGCAGGGGGTCTGGATCTGGGAAACCCATGATGAGGTTGCATTCCAGCCCCCCCTTGAGGTCACTGGCATTGTATACCTGGGCATCTGAAGCTGAACCATTGTCTGAAGCATCGATGTACATGAACTTGTAGTCAGCATTGTTCATGGCGAAGAGGACGATGCTGAAGAATCCCTTGTAGTTGAAATAAGTGGACCCCGACTTGGCTGGCGCTTTGCAGGCCATGTGCTTCCCATCTATGGCTCCAATGGTGTGGGGGAAGTTCCTCTTCTGATACCACTGCTCTGCAACTTTCTTCCAGCCTTCTTCAGTGGAGGGGCACTGGAGGAGCTCCTCCAGGTATTCTTCGATGATGGCCTGCATCACTTCTCTGACCACAACGCTGATGGTGTTGTGTGGCACTCTCCAGCCGTACTGCATGCTCCTGTAGGTGGTCCCGGAGGCCAGGTGGCGCAGAGTGAGTGCCACCTTGAGCCCAGGGTCCAGGCTGGGCCGGAAGTTGGTGTTTGCCTTGGTCAACCTGGGTGTCTTTTTATAGGCAATATAGGTTTTCCACTATGTGTCCTTTTGCATCCTCTCGGCATCCTCTAGACATCCTTAATATCCGAGATAGGTCCCCTTTGCGAACGTTTTTTCCGTTTTAAATGCTTTCTATGTGAGCTGCATCCACTTTCATCCTTTCTCCGTCCGTGCTACTAACACTACGCATCCGTTCTGCGTCCGTTCTGCTTCCTCCCTGTGTCCGTTTTCTGCTGGAGTGGATTTGAGTTGCGCGGATGCACAGCGGATGTCTAGAGGATGTAGCGACACGTAACGGATGACGACGGATGCAGAGCGGATGTTCCCCGTATGCCTAGCGGATGCAGAATGGACGTGTTGGATACATTTTCCGCTCAGAAAGTTTTGAGCAGCATGGTGAAATGTTAATCGACGGATGCTGGACGGATAGAGAGGAAGAAAAACAGACGCAGTGAGTACAAAATGGAAGCATCGCATTAACCAACGGATGGCAAGTGTTTTTCTCCATTGTACATCCTCTTTCCATCCGTTGGTGCAGTGTGACATGGGCTTAAGAAAAGAGGAATGGTTTTATATGTCAAAGAGACCATCTCAGCAAAATTGATTTATACTGATGAAGACGGAAGAGTATTAATGGTGTAAATAATGGACAATAATACGAAAACAATCTTGATTGCAATATATGCTCCGAATGATAAACAAGAAGAATTCTATAAAAAATTATACAAGAAAATAATTGAATTGGACTATGTCAATATAGTTATGATGAGAGATTTCAGTGGAATTGTAGACAATAAACTGGACTATATAACAACAACAACAACAACAACAACAACAAAGCAAAATAGGAAGACTCTCCCCAAATCTTTTTTTAAAATGATAGATGAAATAAATTTAAAAGATATATGGAGGGAAAGAAATGTTAAAACCAAACAATACACCTTTTATTCAAATAGACATTTAACATGGTCCAGAATAGATATGATTTGGACTTCAACAGAATTAATATCTAATATTCAAGAAACAAATATCAAAACAAGTACTTGGGCAGACCACAACCCAATGACAATTAAATGGAAAGGACAAAAAAGAAGATCGAGATCGAAGTTGCATTATACTATTCTAAAGAAGAAGGATTTTACACAGTGGATGAAGAAAGAATTGGTGTTTTTTCTTTAGAGAAAATAAAAAAGAAGATACTTCAATTCAGAACGCATGGGACGCAATGAAGGCATATGCTAGAGGCTTGATAATAGACTACACAAGGAAAAGGAACATTAGGAAAAGGCAAGCCACAGAAGCCTTAGAAAATGAGTACAAAAGACTCGAAAAAGAACTACAGAAAACGCCACAAGAAAAAGACATGAAGCTAAAACTGGACACAATTAAACATAAAATGAGTTTAATAGAGAAAGAAGAATTAGCACAGAAAATTAGAAGTGCTAAACAGAATTATTTTGAGGATGCAAACAAACCAGGTAGATGGTTAGCATACAAATTGAGAAAGAAAAAAGAATCAAGGAAAATACTGCAGTTAATAGATGATCAAGGTCAAGTTTGTCACTGCAATAAAGAGAAGAAGGAAATCATTTGAGACTTTTATGGGAAATCATATGAGCAAGAGAATATTGATGAGGAAAGAATTAAACAGTATTTACAGAATGCTAATCTACCTAAGATACCTAAAGAGACTGAAAAAATGTTAGAAAGCAATATAACTATGATGGAGTTAACCGAAGCACTTAAGAAACAAAATAATGGAAAGGCACCAGGCCCAGATGGACTTCCAGCAGAATTCTATAAAACATTGCAAGAATCGATGAATGTTCCATTGCTAGAAGTCATGAATGAAGTTATGCTAAAGAAGAAGATACCTAAAACATGGTCAGAAGCCTATATTACACTTATTCCAAAAGAAGAGACTGATTTATTACAAATTAAGAATTATAGACCAATTTCTTTATTAAATACAGATTATAAAATCTTTGCTTCAATATTGGCAGAGAGACTCAAAAAATATTTAAATAATTTTATGACCAAAATGGATTTCTGCCAAAGAGACAAATTAAAGATAATATGAGAGTAATATTGGACACGTTGGAATATTATGAGGCTCACCCCGAAAAACAAATGGCTTTGATATTTTTAGATGCACAAAAGGCATTTGATAATGTGAACTGGAGATTCATGTTATTATTATTAGAACAGATGGGTTTTGCCAGAAAATTTATTCAAGCAATACAAGCCATATATTATAAGCAAATGGCAAAGGTAATGATAGAGGGAGAATTAACAGATTCTATCAATATAAGAAAAGGCACAAGGTTGCCCACTATCACCTTTGCTATTCATATTAACTCTGGAAGTGTTAAATAAAAACATTAGAGATGAAAAGAATGTAAAAGGAATGAAAATTAAAAAGGAAGAATTTAAATTGCAAGCTTTTGCAGATGACTTGGCTTTTATTTTAGAAGACCCTCTAGAAACAGCACCAAAACTATTGGAAAAGATAGAGGCATATGGTAAGGTGGCCGGCCTGAAAATAAACAAAGACAAGACAAAGATTTTGACAAAGAACATGTTACTAAGACAAAAAGAAGAATTGGCAGATGTATTGAAAATTCAAGTTACGAATAAGATTAAGTACTTGGGGATACATTTGACAGCAAGATGCAGTACATTAAAAGAGAACAATTACATTAAACTTAAACAACAGGTAGCACTAGACTTGACAAAATGGGAAAACCTACAATTGTCACTAATAGGGAGAATTTCAACAATCAAAATGAATATTTTACCCAGAATTTTATACTTGTTTCAAACTATACCAGTTAGACTTGGAAAGGACTACTTTGAAGATTTAAACAAAATTGTGTTGAAATATATATGGCAAGGTAAGAAAGTGAGAATAAAGTTTAAAATCTTACAAGATGCTAGAATTAGAGGAGGATTTGGGAGTCCAAATCCTAATTGGGAATTGTACTACCAAGCTACAAACTTGACATGGGTTAAGGAATGGATAACATTAAGAAATACTAGATTGTTGATATTAGAAGGACATGATTTGTTGTTGGGGTGGCATGCCTTTTTATGGTATAAAGGAACTAAAATACAGGGATATTTTAGAAGACATGATATACGGGAGTTTCTGTGGTTTAATTGGGAAAAGATTAAAAGACAATGTTATTTGAAAATTCCAGTCTGGTTATCAACTATTGAAGCATTTTCTTATCCTATAACATATAAGAAGGAACAGTTAGATATAGTGAAATTTTGAATGAAAAGGGTGAACTTAAATCGATGCAAAAACTAGAGAACAAGGTATAAAGATGAATTGGTTTTCTTACGCGCAAATACATTCAAGGTATGAAAAAGATTTTAAAACAGAAGGTTTCTACAATAAATTGACTGATTTTGATAAGATTTTGACAGGTACTGATAAAAAGGTGATAAAAAAATTGTATGGATATTTATTAGAAATTAAAGTAGAAGAAGAACAAGTTAAAGAAACTATGATTGTTTGGGGGAAGAATTTTGAATATGGGACTGATCTAGAGAAATGGCAAAAACTGTGGTCTCAAAATTATAAAATGACAATGTTAACAGCATTTAAAGAAAATTTATATAAGATGTTTTACAGGTGGTTGATTAATAATAATACTAGGATATTCAATTTCTGATAATATGAATTATTATTTAATGTAATTGAGACTATGAAATTAATGCACAAAAAATTTGTAAACCAAACGACACACTGTTTGTATACTTATGGAAGAAAGCTGGATGTTTTTATGTTTGTTTGTTTTTGTTTGTCCATAAAAATCAATAAAATTAAAAAAAAAAAAAAAGAATCAGGGTCCCCTTAAGTTCCAGTCCTGGTTCCAATCCTGATGATCTTCAGTGGGCCTTCAATACATGGCTTTTCTCCCCAAGCTCTTGACTAGGATAGAGTGTGGAATATTATTTATATTCTTGGCTAGGTTCCCTAGCTTGTTTAATGATTCCTATTTAGATTGTAAATTTTTATCTTGTACTTGTATTGTGAGCTGCCCAGATGTGGCCTGAAGTTGGGTGGCACCCAAAATAAATACATAAATAAATAGAAATAGACATCCCAAAGCTCTAGGGCCTCATGTATCCCCAATACAAAAATATATAAATTTCAATGTATCAAAAGGAGGGGAAATTAAATATGTAACTGGAAATATAAGCCTATTAACTATATTGGATTATAATTCAATATTGAAGAACTGAAATCAAGCTCAGTTTTTTCCCCTTCTGTTTCCACCATTAGTTTCTGCAATGTGTCTCCTAGCCAGCCAGTCAAAATCCAAGAGCTATTTTCAATTCAGAAAATCTGCATGCTATCTTAATGCTCGGTTGCATTTTTCACCACCTCATCTATTTCTGTATCCATCCATCCATTATATTTTCATAACTTCCTTCTCCTCAGGACTCCAGGCAATTTATGTAATAAAAATGAAACACCCTAACACATTTTTTCCAATCTAAAAGTCCATTGGAACAAAATGGTTTCCATGGCTTTACAAATGCAAGGAAGGTGAGAACACCTGCTACCTGAGGGGACAGAGACAGATAGTTTAGTGATTGATTAGTCTTTTGACCAAATCAGAAAACAAAAGAAAAGTAAAGTAAAATACAGGATCTAATTCCAGGGTAAAGGAAAGACATGAGATTCTATATCCAGAGGGCTGCCCTACTCATAAAGACCCATTTCCAATCCCCCACCTTCTTAACCTCAATAGTGATAGAGACCTGGAACAAACTCTTCCCTCCTGATCAATCCATGTGGCAAGATAATTCTGGAGAGGAACTTATCTAACTGGCCCTGCAAGAACTTATTGCAAATGTTTCTTTTCCAGGAGCAAAGGAATTTTTCTTTGGGGAATTCTGAGTGTTTTCTAGATAAAAAGAGGGCTGTGAAAATATCTACAGACCCCTCACATCCTAGACATAAATTGTTTCAACTCCTACCCTCAAAATGATGCTATAGAGCACTACACACCAGAACTAGACAAAAGGACAGTTTTTTCCCGAGCGTCATCACTTTGCTAAACAAATAATTCCCTCAACACTGTCCAACTATTTACAAAGTCTGCACTACTATTACTATTAATCTTCTCATCATTCCTTATCTCCCATCCCCTCGCACTTGTGAATGTATGACTGTAACTTTGTCGCTTGTATCCTTACAATTTATATTGACCGTTTCCTTGTATGATTTGATTTCTTATTGTACCCTATGACTATTATTGTGTACCTTGATGAATGTATCTTTTATTTTATGTACACTGAGAGTATTTGCACCAAAACAAATTCCTTATATGTCCAATCACACTTGGCCAATAAATAATTCTATTCTATATCTGCATAAGCTCAACTTGCAGCTCTTTATTTGTGGTGCAGTTAAGTATCTTGGACATCCTGTGATTAACTGAAGGGCGTCAATATTCCTCCATACTGTCCAATCTTTCAAGGCCTCCTATGAATTCATCACTGCATTATGTTATTGAATGCTTGGTCAAGTCATAGCCAACTCCTTATGGTCCCTGAATCAAAATTCTCCAAGCTATTCTATCATAACATTACAGTAGTCTTTCAAGGTCTATGACAGGGTTGTCAAACTCACATTGTCACAGCAGCGTCACATGACATATCAGGACTTTTTTTCCCTTTGCTAAACAGTGTGGGCATGGCCAGCACGTGACACATCTGGCCCATTGACTGGGAGTTTGACAACCCTGGTCTATGACAATTCTTCATGGCCAACTCACTTCAGCCAACTTCCTTTGGCCAACTCATCACAAAATAATTTGCCACAGAACAACTCACCACTGGCCAACTTGCCATGAAACAAGAGTTACACTAATATCCTTTTTTTCTCCAAGCTATCAAATTAGACACAAGGGACAGTTTTTTTCCCAAACGCCATCACTCTGCTAAACAAATAATTCCCTCCACACTGTCCAACTATTTACAAAGTCTGCACTACTATTACTATTAATCTTCTCATCACTCCTTATCATCCATCCCCTCCCACTTGTGACTCTATGACTGTAACTTTGTCGCTTGTATCCCTACAATTTTTATTGATTGTTTCCCAGTATGATTTCATTGCTTATTGTACCCTATGACTATTATTAAGTGTTGTACCTTATGATTCTTGACCCTTGATGAATGTATCTTTTCTTTTATGTACACTGAGAGCACATGCACCAAGGCAAATTCCTTGTGTGTCCAATCACACTTGGCCAATAAAGAATTCTATTCTATTTTTATGTTTTAATAATTGAAATTACTATAGAACATGTCAATTCCAAAATGTGTATGAAACTTGCAATGCACAAGAAGTCAGAATAGAAACTCTTCCAAATTTAGATATACAAGATATATTAAGAACACAATTTCTACAGCTGTAGAAAAATGTTTTTACACACTAGTAGTTGGAAAAATAAAAGAAAACCAAAATGGTGCCTGGAAACCAGTATCGGCTTGTAAAAAAGATCTCTTTTCTGTGACCATCATAGAATATTGGCAGGTTATAGTCTTGATAGTGGCCACCTTGTTTTCTCCTCATTCCAGTTCCTCCAGTCCAGCCTGGGTCACAAGATCTGCAATGTTTTTCTCCAGGTCATCAATGTAGCAGCTCAAGTCATCAATCCTGCCAATGATTTGGTCAGACATAGCATGGAACTTGTCCGGCATTTCTTGCAGGAGGGTTTGCACCATGATAGTGACGTCTTTCTCAGCCTTAAATACATGGCTTTTCTCACAAGCTCTGGACTAGGATGGTTGTGAGTGTGGAATATCATTTGAGTTCTTTGGCCAGGTTCCCTAACTCAGTGGTTGCCAATCAGTGGTCTGCAGACCATTGGTGGTCTGCAAAAAAATTTTGGGGGTCTGCAGAGAAATCCCCCCCCAAAGCACCCCCTCCAAAGCAATTAATCCAATTAATCTTGTGTGCAGGAACACAAGGCTGTGCTGCCCACAAGACCCACCCACCCACTGGCCCCCACCCTTCAGCCGAGCCCAAATCTTCCCTTGAGTAGAGCAAAGCAAGCTGGAACTGGAAGGTAAGAGAAACAGCAGGGGAGGGAAATCTGCCCCGGAGTGGCTTGATGATGTTGGTGGGAAAGTCAGTCCCATATTTCAGAGCTGCAGTAATCAGAGGACTGGCCCTTTGGTCATCCTGGAGCAGCTCCTCCAGTCCATGGCAGGCCAGTGCACCTGGGTGGAGGAGGACCTGCTCTGGGATGACCAAAGGGCCAGTCCTGTGATTACTGCAGCTCTTGAATATGGGACCAACTTTCCCACCAACATCAGCAAGCCACCATCAGTCAAAAATCATATTAGTGGTCTGTAGAATTTAAAATTATGAGTTTGGTGGCCCCTGAGCCCGAAAAGGTTAGCGACCCCTGCCCTAGTTTGTGTCTTGATTTCTATATAAATTGTACATTTTTATCTTCTATTGTGAGCTGCCCAGAGGTGGTCTTATTCAATATTGAGGGGGGGGTTGTTTATAAAATAACTGTTACTTTTAATACTGTTATTATAACTCTTACAAATTAAGCCAGTGGTGTAGTGGTTAAAGCCCATGTCACACTGCACCAATGGATGGAAAGAGGATGTAAAACGGAGAGAAACACTTGCCATCCGTTGGTTAACGCGATTCATCCATTCTGTACTCACTGCGTCCGTTTTTCTTCCTCTCTATCCGTCCAGCATCCGTCGACTGAGGTTCCATCCACTCAAAAAGTTTTGAGCTGCTCAAAACTTTTTGAGCAGAAAATGTATCCAACGCATCCGTTCTGCATCCACTACGCATACGGGGAACATCCGTTCTGCATCCGTCGTCATCCGTTATGCATCCGCTACATTCGCTAGGCATCTACTGCGCATCCACGCAACTCAAATCCGCTCCAGTGGTAAACGGACACAGGGAGGAAGCAAAACGGACACGGAACTGACACGCAGCGTTAGAAGCATGGACGGAGAAAGGATGAAAACGGATGCAGCTCGCATAGAAAGCATTTAAAACTGAAAAAACATTCACAGAGGGGACCTGTCTCGGATATTAAGGATGTCGAGAGGATGCCTAGAGGATGCAAAAGGACACCTAGGAGAAAACCTATATTGCCTAAAAAAAGGAGGAGGAACTCACCTGGATCTCACTTTCAGAACAGCAGCCCAGCTGTGCAGACCTCTGCAGCCTTCATCTGCCTCTTGCTCTTCCACAGCATCCATTGATGTCCACCATGGATCGTAACACAGTCCTTTTGGTAGCCACCATCGTTCTGCAACAGTGCGAAGCCATCTACAGGCTCTTTCAACTGTTCTACAGGAAGAAAAGGAGGTGGCCAAGAAGCGTCTGGGTCCGAAGATGGATTGGGAGAAGAGTAGAGCATGGACTGTACAACAAGCTGATGGTGGAGCTGAGGAACAAAGACCCTCGTGCATTCCAGAACTTCATGAGGATGCCTCCAGACATGTTTGATGAAGTTGTGGAGCAGCTGACACCCAGGTTGACCAAGGCAAACACCAACTTCCGGCCCAGCCTGGACATTGGGCTCAAGGTGGCACTGACTCTGCGCCACCTGGCCTCAGGGACCACCTACAGGAGAATGCAGTACGGCTGGAGGGTGCCACACAACACCATCAGCATTGTAGTCAGAGAAGTGGTGCAGGCCATCATCGAAGAATACCTGGAGGAGCTCCTCCAGTGCCCCTCCACTGAAGAAGGCTGGAAGAAAGTTGCAGAGCAGTGGTATCAGAAGAGGAACTTCCCCCACACCGTTGGAGCCATAGATGGGAAGCACATGGCCTGCAAAGCACCAGCCAAGTCGGGGTCCACTTATTTCAACTACAAGGGATTCTTCAGCATCGTCCTCTTCGCCATGAACAATGCTGACTACAAGTTCATGTACATCGATGCTTCAGACAATGGTTCAGCTTCAGATGCCCAGGTATACAATGCCAGTGACCTCAAGGGGGGGCTGGAATGCAACCTCATCATGGGTTTCCCAGATCCAGACCCCCTGCCCAACGACACGCAAGATGTGCCCTACTTCATCGTGGGGGATGACACCTTCTCCCTCAGAACCTACCTCATGAAGCCCTACACTTCCAGATGCCTCACCCATGAAGAGAGGATCTTCAACTACAGGCTGTCCAGGGCAAGGCAGGTGGTGGAGAACGTCTTTGGCATCCTGGCCAACAGGTTCCAGGTACTTCTCACCACCATGCAGCATCGCCCAGAGACCGTGAGGAGGATCGTGGAAGCTTGCTGCATCCTACACAATCTCATGTGCACCTGCTACCCAGACTTGCAGAACAGGCTCGTGGACCTCCAACAAGGCAATGGGGATGTTAGGGATAACATTGTTCACCCTAACTGGTTTAGGTGAAATAATAACTATGAATCATAGTTAGTGTATGTTAGTGTGTATGCAGCTTTAATTGTGGAAATAGCAATTAAAGGAGTGGCTATGAAAACAATATAAAAGTAGCAAGACTACGGCTTGCTCTCTCTCTCTCTGGCTTTGATGATCCCTGATTACTGCTTGGAATCAAGACTGCATTGCTCGAACGGGAGAGACAACAAAGGACTGATTTTGTAAGTGAACTGACATAGGATATTCTACATGGATTTGCTAACTGAATATCCCTGAATGGACTGACTACATGGTAAATGATATTTGGACTGTTATTTGACTATGCCATAAACTTATACTGGAATAAAATATATTCTTGATAGCACAAGCGTATCTGTTATTTTTACTGTATGTTAATAAACATACAAGCTTAGCTCACTCATTTATCTCTGTACCTATCTAACTAACGCTGCACATTCTGTTTAGCTTGTCTACCTAACCCTGGTTGGGGAACCCAGGCTTAACAGGGGACATGGAGCCTGGGGAATGGAGGCAAGGGCGAAACCTGATAGACACTCAGGATGTGCAAGGCCCCAACAGAGCCTCACGTGAAGGGAAGAAGCAGCGCAACCTCCTGAGACACTGGTGCAACTCCCCAGCTGGAGCACTGGAGTGGCAAAACAGGATGGTAGATGATTAATGGATGCTTCCTTCAGCCTGTCTCATCACACTGATGAGATTGGGCCATGTATGTTGGGTGGGCCTACAATGAACAGGGCATTTAATCAAGAGTTGTATTTATGTTGACATGTGTGGATCAATGCTTACATTGTTATTGATAATGAAGGGCCAAAGGTGTGGCACCTGGGAGGGTGGACCATACAGTCCCACTATGCTTGCACTGGAGGTTTATCTATCCCACAGCTATCTTAACCCATCCCAAAGGTATCCCTGCCCATCCCACAGCTATCTTAACCCATCCCAAAGGTATCCCTGCCCATCCCACTGCTATCTTAACCCATCCCACAAGCATGAAAAGACTTAAACCATTTCTAAATGTTTCCACCAAGACTTTATTTAATAAAATAAATGAAGCAAGTGTGTGAAGCAAAGATAATCTTTATTAATAACAAGCTGTAAAAGAAAAATGACCCAAGTCAAGTGTCCAAAGCAAAAATAAAGTCAACAGGTAGCCACCCAGTCTCTGGCACTCTTCTTGGTCACTCGGAGGTATGCCCAGTCCCAGGGGTGAAGGGTCCAGGTGCTGTGGAGGTGGCTACTGCTGGAGTGCTGGTCTGAAGCGCCACTGGGGTGCCTGGCCCCGAGAGGACAACAGAGGACGGTGTGTTGAGGAAGCTCTCAGACAGCTGGCTCAGCCCCGTGATGTTGACAGCTCCTTCCTCCATGCCATGGGGTGTCAGCCCCAGTACCGACGACAGATGTCCTGAGGCCAGGCTTGGCTGTGGGGTGGAGGAAGGAGCAGTGTAGTGGGTCTGTCTGGTCTGCAGCTGGGTGAGGAATGGCATGGGTGGCATCTGTGGTGTGGGTGGCATCGGTGGCGTTGGTGGCATCAGTGGTGTGGGTGGCATTGGTGGCGTGGGTGGCATTGGTGGCATCGGTGGTATCCGATGAACATGTGCCTGGACTGGGAAGGGCTGCTGCCTGTGCTGCTGGACCTTCTGGTAGCCATAGCCTTGGTAGGTGAGGGCCTGTGGAAAGCCTTGGAAGGGGAGTGACATCACCTGGGGTGGAGGAGCAGACCTGGACTGGGTGGGAGCAGGTTCATCTCAGTCTGGAGGGTTGTGAAGCAGATCGGTGATCCTGTCCTTCACCACCTGGTACTGGGGTTCCGCCATGTCCCTGAGGGTCTGGTTCACATAGGTGAGGAAGGGCTTGCGGTTGGAGGATGAGGAGTCGGTGTGTACCAGCTGAGAGAGGAGATCTACGCTGCTCCTAATGGTGTCTCTTATCTCCAGCAGGACAGTGTGGCTCTGTCCCTCCGGTTTGCCTCTCTGCCTTTCTGTGGAGATGGAGCTGGGGGTGGATGCGGGTTGGGCTGTGGTGGAAGTGCCGTCTCCTTTCTCCCACTGTGTCAGGGGTTCCTCCATGTGCTCCACCACAGGTAGTACAGCTGTTGGGGGTCTCTGTCGTGGCACACTCCACAGATACCTGCCTGGAGACAGGAGCTGACTCTCTGCCGGAAGAGGACTGGCTCTCAGCAGGCTGCCTGAGAGAGAGGGTTGTGAGAGGGGCTGCTCCTCGGTGGCGGATCTCACCCTCCAGGAAGCTGCACATGGCCATCACATCGGTCTCTCTGTCCGTCAGCTTGACCGTGGCCTGGCCAGATTTCTTGAGGTGCAGCTTCCCGTACCAGGTGTGCATGTGCTTCCACCAGCCGAGGAGCACCTCCGAAGTGTAGCCCAGGCTCTCTGCCTTCTCCCTCCAAGCAGCCTGCTTCTTTTTGGTGTCCCTATAGAGCCTGTGTCCTTTCTGCCGGAGATACTCGTTCTCTCTCAGCCACTCCAGCACCTCATCCTCATGTTCCTCTTCTATGTTGTATTGCCTCCTCTCCCGTTCTCGCGTCTGCCTCTTCCTCCCTTTGGCAGGACCACATGGGCCCTCATCAGAGGGGCCTCGAGGTTGTAGGGGCTGCTCCTCCACACCACCACCACCAGCAGCAGTAGCAGCAGCAGGACCAGCAGGACCAGCAGGACCAGCAGGACCAGCAGGACCAGGATCAGCAGCAGCAGAGTAAGCACCAGCAGCGCCAGCAGCGCCAGCAGGACCAGGAGCACCAGGAGCACCAGCAGGACCAGGAGCACGAACAGGACCAGGAGCACCAGCAGGACCAGCAGGACCAGCAGGACCAGCAGGATCAGGAGCACCAGCAGGACCAGGAGCACCAGCAGGACCAGCAGGACGAGGAGCAGTGCCAGCAGAGTAAGCCCCAGCAGAAGCCCCAGCACCAGGACCAGCGCCAGCAGAGTAAGCACCAGCAGAAGCACCAGCACCAGGAGCAGCGCCAGCAGAGTAAGCACCAGCAGAAGCACCACTGCCAGAAGCAGCTTCAGCAGAGTAAGCACCAGCAGAAGTACCACCGCCAGAAGCAGCATCATCAGCTCCTCCAGAAGCAGCATCAGCAGAAGCCCCAGCCCCAGAAGAGCGAGCCTGGGCTGCAGAAGCCCCAGCAGAAGCAGAGTGAGGGTCAGGGGGTGGGAGGGTTGCCCTGTCCCTCTTGCCAGGGCTGGCAGCAGATGGCTGAGGATTTCTCTTCTTCCCCATGGTTGTGGGGTTGCTGGCTGGCTGGCTGGCTGGCTGGCAGGCAGGCTGGAGAGCTGTGTCTGGAAGCAGGTCTTTCCTCTGAATGTTGACCTGCTTGGGAGCTGCTTCCCTTTATATCCACGGGGCTGACGCAATGCATCCTCCCCGCATGCACAGTGAACGCTAGGCATCCACTAGGAATCCGCTAGGCATCCGCTAGGCTTCCGCTCTGCATTCGCTTCATCCGCTCAGCATCCGCTGTGCATCCGCTGTATCCGTTCTGCGTCCGCTTTGCTGCGCTCCCCCGGAAGCCTTGCGGATGTGCCATCCACTCCCATCCACTTCCATCTGCAAGGCTTCCATGGAGCATCCACTTTCCATCCGCCCTACGTCCTCCCCCCGTCCGTTCCTTTCCGTGTTGTCCGCTCTGGTTATGCAAATTTTTGCCCCTTTTGAGAGCGGATAGCAACAGATGGAACATTTTTCTCATCCGCTGTGTCCTTTTTACAAACGTTTTGCATCCGTCGGCCAGTGTGACAGGGCCTTAAGGAACTGGCCTACAAACCAGGAGAGGAGGAGTTCTAGTCTCGCTATAGTCATGAAAGCTGACTGAGGAACTTTTAGCCAATCAGTATGAAACTATAAATTCTGGTCCTGCTGTAGGCATGACAGCTACCTTTGAGCCAGTCATTCCGTCTCAGTCCAACCCACCACATAGAATTGTAATTGTGGGGGAAATAGGAGGAAGAATGAATATTATGTATGTTGACTATCTAGAGTTATTTATAAAATAATAAAGACAGCATAAAAAAAATCTAATCAAAAATAAATGAAGAGTGGGGCATTTAAACTTGCTGGTTCACACAATTCTGCAAGGAAGCATTAGCCATTCCAACTACTTACTCAATCAGTCCATGCCTCTCCGATGTCATAAACACAAACATGTCATATACCATAAGGAGTCCCTGCAGATTTTACTCCACTATTACTTTTTTCTTACTTTACAGTGCTCATCTCCATTTCAAGGTAATGGAGCCAGCACTGTAAAAGATATTTCTGGGGTCATGTGGCCAGCATGACATCACAGAACACTGTTACCTTCCCACTAGGTAGAAACCAGAGGTAGTATTGAGCAGGTTCTGACCAGTTCTGGAGAACCAGGAGTGGAAATTTTGAGTAGTTCTGACAACTGGCAAATACCACCTCTAACTGGAGATTTTACAGTATCCTTCCCCTGCCATGCCCTCCAAGCCATGCCCACAGAAACGGTAGTAAAAAATTTTGAATCCCACCATTGGATGGAACCTATTTATTGACTCACTTTTGCATGTTTTCAAACGGCTAGGTTGGCAGGAGCTGGGACAAATGACAGGAGCTCATCCCATTGCGTGGTGCTCAGGTCTCGAACCTGGGCTGCCTGCTTTCCAGCTGACAAACCCAGCTTTTTAACTGCTGAGACACCACACCGCCCTGTTATACACCATACCTATCCAAAATTCCGGGCCACATGTAGAGGTGGTCTTCAGCAGGTTCTGACCAGTTCTGGAGAACCAATAGCGGAGATTTTGAATAGTTTAGAGAACCGGCAAATACCACCTCTGATTGGCCCCGCCCCCATCTATTCTTTCCCTCCCAAGTCCCAACTGATTGGCTGGGTCTTCTTTTGTTGCCCTGCACAGGAGAACAGAGCTGGAAAGTAGGTTCATGGGGTGCGAAGGGAATGGGATTTTACAGTATCCTTCCCCTGCCACACCACCAAGCTAAGCCACACACCCCAAGCTACACCCACAGAACCAGTGGTAAAAAAATTTGAATCCCACCACTGGCCACATGATTAATTGGTGAAAAGATTTTCAGGTAATAAATAATTGTACCTAACATTTGACAAAATATTTGCCAAATTAAATTGGCAAAATACTGCCAAATATTCTATACTATAGTACATTTCACATTAATTTGCTTTTTACTTCTCTGGGTTCCACATTCAGAATACTACAACTTTTAGGAAGTTTTTTTTTTCCTTGATGTTCTATTTAGATTTATCTTCCTTTATTTATTTATCGGAATGGGAGGCCTTCTTCTCATCTTTTTTCTGTGCTACCTCCTAAGTGGAAGCACTCTATAGCACCACCTCATTTCATCTAGGCAGGGCCACCTGAGAATGCAAATCAGAATGATAATAACAAATCATGCAAAAGCAGGATATAATTTTATTTTGCTTGATGTTAAAATATGATTAGCAATCCCTTTGCTCTGGCGATATTCTCAGTAGGCTCAGCTGGGCATGCTGAATAAAAAAAAGTGCTGGCTGCCTCTAGGGAATGGGCCAGCGTGTGTGTGTGTGTGTGTGTGTGTGTGTGTGTGTGTGTGTGTAAGAAACATCTTTTCTCTCTTCCTGTGAACTCTTTTTTTTTTTTTTTGCTGCAGTATGCAATCGGTGACAGATTAGCTGCGTCACTGCACACCAGCACAAAGTCCTTCATGGAGAAAATGAAATCAATGCTCCTCAGGCAAGTTCTCCAAATGTGCTTAAATGTTTCATTCATTAGCAATGGGGGGGGGGGGTTTACAAAGACAGGCTCTCATGAAGTTCATAGAAATAGGGGCTATCATGAGTTTTCAACTCCCCCATTTTAAAAACTTTGGAAGAATTGTTGAAGACAAAATACCCCTTGACTCGAGAATTCTTGATTAGAGTGTGGAAGTGCTGTTCACCCTACAGTCGTGAGATTGTTAGAACAAAGAGGCAAGACAATAGAACAACAGAGTTGGGAGGGACCTTGGAGATCTTTTAGTCCAACTCTCTGTTCACATAGAAAACCCTGTACCATTTCAGACAAAATGGTAGTCCATTTATCCTTAAAAAGTCTCCTTCAAAATATCCAGTGTTGGAGGCAAGTCATTCCACTGATTACTTGTTCTCACTATAAGGAAATTTCTCCTTAGTTCTACGTTCATTTTCACCTGGATGAGTTTTCATCCACTGCTTGTTGTCTACCTTCAGATGCTTTGGAGATTAGGAAAAAGGTGGGGGGAGGAGGAAGAAGAGGAAGAAGAGGAGGAGGAGGAGGAGGAGGAAGAGGAGGGGGAGTTATTGTTTCCCAACCTTGGCAACTTTGAGATGAATGGACTTCAATTTCTAGAATTCTTAGCAATGTTTGGGAATCCTGGGAGATGAAGTCCACGTACCTTAAAGTTGCTGAGATTGGGAAACACTGCTCTAATAGATTCTCTTTCCCCCAGAGGTGTCTGTGAGGTATAATCTAAAAAGTCAAAGTAGAAGCTATGATGGAGTGATCAAAGCTCTATATGTCACATGTGTTTTGATCACTGCCATCTGAGACCATGTTCTCAGATATCTCTTCCTCTCACCCTCCATCCTTCTGGCTGCTTGAAAACTAAGGAGAACACACATAAAAATGAAGGCAAAGAAAAGTACTATCTTGGTTTTGAGGTGTCCATATCAAGACTGGGCATACTTGGCTACTCTAAAGATCATGTCCAACAGAGGGATAATTTGTTGATAGCTCATGTTGTATGCTGCAGTTTCTGTCCCTTGCTGCTATTGTTTTGGAGCTTCTTGAAACATCAAGTAGCAACACCCTATTTCTCCCTCAGTGGAATATTGGGGCCCAGAAGATGATGAGGACAAGTTTTGAGTGGCATCAAAAACAATGTTGAGATCTGCCCAGGGGTAGAATTAAAAAATCCCAGTAACCAATTTGCTGCCCAATTGCTGGTTGGGCATGGCCATAGTGGGCTGGGCCTACTGGAACTTCTGAGAGACCATTTTTCACCTTCCCCAGGGTCCGGAGGCTTCCCTCAGGTCTCTGGGAGGGCAAAAACAGCCTCCTCCAGGCTCCAGAGGGTTTCTGTAAGCTGGAAACAGGTCCATTTCCAGACTTCCAGAACTTCTGTTTTGGCCCATTTTTCACCCTCCCAGAGCCTCCCCACAGACCTTGCACTTACCTGCACCCAAAACAGGCCACGTGGAGACTCCTGGGAGGGCAGGGTGGAGTGGGAAAAGTCAGCTGGTTGGTTCTACTACCGGTTTGGCAAACCAGATGTAAATTTAACATCCAGTTCATCTGAACCGGTCCAAACCAGTAGAATCCCACTCCTGAACATGCCCACAGAAGCTACGTATGTTTACCATATGAATACTAGTGTAATGTATTGTTTCTTTCCATTTATAGTTCAGTCATAGGGATATCAGCTTTGTGTAAGACAGATAGCAGCTTTACCAAAAGATTGATTTTCTGATAGAAGAGAATATTAGTAGCTCAGGGCTAGCACTGATGATGTTATCTAGTTTGGTAGTGCAATATCTGCGAGAAAACCACCAAACCTAGACAACAGCAAAGACCCCAAGGGTTGACTTTCACATAGGCCCATCAGATAAATCCTTTTACAGGATCCAATCTGAGTCGCTCAGTGCTGGAGCCCATTCTCTGGGAATTTGTCTCTCTCTCTCCAAAAAGTGTCTGAAAGCTTGGAAGACTACCATGGTGGCTCAAGTGGTTAGAATGCAGTATTTAGAATGCAATACTGCAGGCTACTTCTGCTGACTGACAGCAGTCTGACTTTCATCCGCTCAAGGTTGACTGAGACTTTCATCCTTCTGAGGTTGGTAAAATGAGGACCCAGATTGTTGGGGGCCATATGCTGATTCTGTAAAGTGCTCAGAGAGGTTTGTAAAGCAGTATATAAGTCTAAGTGCTATTGCTATTGCTCTGGTCCTGGTGACCAACTCAGATTGGATCCTGCAACATTATCCTGAGACACACATATTTGGGACACACAAATCCTTTTACATTCCTCCATATCTGCCTGATCAATTTTATCTATTTTTATCAATTTGCCTACTCTGACTTGCCATCACATGTTGTTCACAGGAAGAGTTTCTTCCGTTACAGCCCAGCTCAGTGGATTGTAACCACCACCACCCCCAAATATTCTCTTCTATTGAATTGTAACCTCACCTATTACTATTGGTACTACCCTTGCTTGCCTTTCCATAAACGTTCTATTTCTATTTGTAGGTCTTTGTATTTTGTTATCGTCTCTAGTTATTATTATTACTACTAGTAGTAATAATAGTAGTATCACTATTGATATCTTTATCAACTGCAATTGATTCTTCGTTTCGTTTACAAAAATCTCCAGTCTTGGATGTCATTCAGAAAGGGGTTTGAGAGAAGAAAGCAGAATAAGACCAAACTGCAAAATTGTGGTTTTCATTTCCTGAATCTTTGCACATCAGTTGCCTTGCCAGGAAGGGGGGAGGAGATTTTTAGAGAGAGGGAGGGAGGGAGGGAGGGAGGGAGGGAGGGAGAGAGAGAGAGATTTATTTTCTCCCTGATTCCCTCTGCTTGCAGTATAATAACAAAAAGGTCATTCTCAGATTCTAGCAACAGTCAAGGTGATGCATGATGTCAACGCAAATGGGTTTTTTTTTTTTTTTTTGTGGTGATGGGAAATATCTTCTCATCCACCTCCACTCTATTGTATTTTTGGGGGGGGTGGGAGGCAGCCTTGCTTTCTAAGATAACCAAGGCACACACATTATGCAAAGCAAACAGCAATGAAATTAAAATCACAGCTGTAGCTGGGACATCATGTGATCTTAGAAAAAATCAAACATCCTTCCTCTGTTATATCAAAGGCTGTAATTACTCTCTGACAGCTTTTTATGCTTTTCTTAAAATAAATATCCCAGCTTCCACTCAAATTAACTATTTCAGGGTGGAGAAGGTTAGTCCCAGCCATCTAGAGGCAAAAACATTGTTAGCAGAGAGACCAATGTATCTTTCCATGCAATATGAACATAAGCTGTGCCATGGTTTACTGAATTAACCCAGTTGTGTTTGTGCTTGCAATGCACTGAAATGTGAAATAACTACTGAGTTGGGTTCACAAAATATATGAGACCATAATAAGTTTGGCTAGTGTATGGATTAGTATGTCTTGAGAATTTAATCAATGGATAGGCACAGTGGTGGGTTTCCAAATTGTTTCCTACCAGTTCTATGCACAGTTCTATGCATGCACACTTGGTGTGTGCACGGAGAACTCAAAGACTGACCTCTATCAATGCTGGTAAGCTGAGCCTTATGCGTGCACATCTAACACATTATTCATGCATACACATGATTCATGCATGCATGCATAACCGACCTCTGTCAACACTAGTAAGCTGAGCTGTTTTTTAGCTCAGCTGAGGTACAGCAATGTGTTGTGCCATGAAAATCAGCTGAGCTAAAAAAACAAGGGAATATAGGAGAGGTAATGGTGGGGGCAGGTGGGGGTGGCCAACCAGAGGTGGTATATTCTCCAAACTATGCAAAATTTCCACTATGGTATGCCAGAACCAGTCAAAACTGGCTGAATACCACTTCTGGATAGGTAAGGGTTCTAGCTTTCTAGAACTGGATTGAAACTTCTTGTGTTACCTGGACTACCTAGTAGGAATTCTTGTTGTTTTATGTCTGTGGAGATTCTCAGTCATCCAAGTCATGGTTGTCCCAAAGGTGCTTTTTCAAGAAGCAACTGGACTTTCCTCTTTTTCTCTGAAGATATTTCACTTCTTATCCATAAAACTGCAAATCTGAAGAAGCTTCTTGGATGAGAAGTAAAACATCTTCAAAAAAAACCAAAAAAGTCCAGTTGCTTCCTGAAAAAGCACATTTGGGATGGTCTTGTTGCTATATTCAGATAACTAATTGAGCATTCTAAGTAAGCATTAGAAAATTACACTAGTTCAATGGCCTCCAACCTTTTGAGCATAGAGACCAATTCCACAGAGAAAGGTTTTTCTGTGGACTGGAAGAAGCATGACTTTGCATGTCAACTTCCCAATGGCCAACTCACTGCGGGACAAGAGTTACACCAATATCAAGGAAATAATGGAACAGAATCATTAAAGAAAGGATGCAAAAGGAGGGATAGAATGAAATGTGATTGTAAAAATTAAAATATTGTTCTATTCATTTTAAATCATTAGATAGAATTGTTCAATTGTCTGGCAGCAAGTTGTCTCACAGAGAGATGGCTATGGTGAGTTGTCTTGCAGCAAGGTGGCTGTAGCGAGTTTTCCATGATAAGTTGGTCATGATGAGTTGGCCATAACAAGTTGGCCATGATGAATTGGCCATGACAAGTTGGCCGTGATGAGTTGGCCATGACAAGTTGGCCTTGATGAGTGGGCCATGACAAGTTGGCCATGATGAGTTGGCCATGACAAGTTGGCCCCAGCTAGTTGGCTGTGGCAAGTGGTCCTATTCTGGATTGAGCAAGTCCAGAGACAGGCAACAAAAATGGTGTAAGGTCTCTGAGACATATAATGAGAGATTGGAGGAATTGAATATGTACAGAGAGAGAAGGATAGAAGGAAAAGGGGGACATGACTCAAACCTTTAAATATATTAAGTATGTAAATAAGGCAGTATTTTCAATATTAAGCAAAAATCAAGAACAGGGGGGAATAACCTGAAACTGAAAAGAGGGAAGTTCAAAAGGTAAAGTTAGAAAGTATGACTTCACAGAAAGAGTAGTGGGAGCTTGGAATCCAACAGATGTAGTGGGTCAATTGTCAGTAACTGAGTTTAAATTTAATTGGGATAAACACATCTCCATCATCTGAAATAAATAAAAATAATAATTAAAAAATAATAAATACATAAATTAAAAAGAAAATAAAAAACTTCCAAGGACAGAGTCAATGGACTGCTATGTCTTTTTCTGTTGTCAATTTTCTATGTTTCTTAATAGAAAATTAAAAGATAAAATACAAATTCAATATAAAAAAAGTATCAGAGGATAAATATAATTTCCAACAGAATGAATGGAAAATAGATGCAAGAAAAAAAAATTGTAGAGCTGCTTGCAATGGAGAGATAAGAATTATGTTACAGTACAAAAGTATTCAGAATTATGTTAATAGGAATCATGAAACAGAATGCATAGTGAGAAGATAAATAAGAGAAAAATGCCGACAAAAGACATTGCTGGAAAAAAAAATGAGCATCTGCAAAAGTTATGGAAAAATATGTATACCGAGAAGAGAGCTGCAAAGAAAATAATAAACAACTTAATGTTCTTTGCTCTATTCATGCATGCATGCATTCATTCATTCCAAAGAAAAGGTACAGTGATTTTGATAGAAATTAGAAGTTGGTAAACAGGACTTAAAAGTACTTCCAGACGTATGAATGGAATTAAAAATCAAAGATATTGAATGATTTGAGATGAAACTAAAGGGAGAATTGCTTGAAGGAATGTTTTATTTAATTTTTGAGTCCAGACAGACTCATCCAAATACCGCCACCTGTAAACAAATTGTTTCTCCTAAAAGATTGACCAAAATAAAACAGATTCAGTTTGTAGTCAGCCCTGGAATTTTCCATCATCTAAATAAAATGGTGTTTCTCAACTTTGCAAACTCTAAGGAGTGTGGACTTCAACTCCCAGAATTCTGAGAGCTGAAGTCTATTCTTGGAATGGCCAAGGTTGAGAAATACTGAACTAGAAGGAGCAACATCATCTTCAATATTTACTATGCTGGTTGAATTCCAAGTTGTCAACAAGAGGAACCAAGCTGATGTTTCCAATTTAGATGTTCAGTCTTTTCTTTCTTTGCTTGCCTTTACACTAAAACTTTGGTGTTATTTCTGACAAGAAAATCCTGGAAAAGAGGATTAAGAGGCATCTCATCAATAACCTCTCATGCAGCAAAAGAAAATAAACCAGTGTCTTCAACCTCCATACAAGATGCTTATAAACCGTCAGGGTTACATATTGCCTTTTCACAACAGAGTAAGCGGTTTGCAAGATTGCCTTTTAATACCAAAAATAAAATAAGTAATTGCCCAGAATTGTTCTCTATGAGTTGGGTGGCAAATAAATTCAATAAATAAATAAATAGAAATAAATCAAGTCAAGAAATGTGGGAAGGCAGCATATGAAAATTGTAAAATGTGTCTACCTGATGAGAAGATCTGAATTCTCCATAAAGTAATTTAAAAATACTTTCAGAGACTCTATAACAGGGGTGTCAATTTCATTGAGGATCGCATCAGGGTTGTGTTTGACCTTGGGGGAGGTGTGGTCAGTGGGATAAGGACAGCTCAACATTATTCATGCTGGGGAGGTCACCTGTCATGGGGAGACCAAATGCTAAGGCAGGACTTCCCTCAGATCCTCCCTCATCTCATTATAATCTCCTTCCTTTCTTCCTTCTTTTTCCTTCCCTCTTCATTTTCATTTCTTCTTCCTTCCCCCCTTTCCTTATTTTTCCTTCCTTGCTCTCCTCCCATCTTCCCATCTTTTTTCTTCATCTTTCCTTTTTCCTTTCCTCCATTCCTGTCCCTTCTTGGATGCTTGCAAAAGGGGAAACATTTCTCCTTTTGTTTTGTTTTTAGTTCGCTTTGCTCACCCTCTGCCAGAAAAAAACAGAGCTCTGGAGAGTCATGTGCAGTTGCCCCCGGCCCCATTTTTGGCTGCAATGGCCTCCTATAGCCCTCTGCCAGCAAATGCTGAGCCTCCTGAGCTCCAGTTTTGTTGGCAGAGGCACCGTGAGCCAGTCCTTTGCTATTTCTAGAGAGGCCCTGAGGCCAAATCTAAGCACCCCATGGGCCGGATGTGGCCCACAAGCCTTGAGTTTGACACCCTATTCTATAAAAACAAGGTGTTATTTCTGTTCTCATCATGAACTTCCTTTTTTTTGTCCTCCACAAGGACCTTCTACCTGATTTTCAGAGCTAATTCCAGAAACTTTCATTATCCTTGTTTAAGCAAGTCTCATTATCTTCTTTTAGGAGACTGTAGTTTCTTTTTAACAACGTAGCTTGAATGACAATTACATTATACTAGCGTGTGACAATGTAAGAGTAGCAGTTTTAAGAAAAACAAGGGTGTTCTTTAAAGGCCCTGTCCCACTGCACTTACGGATGCAAAGAGAATGTAAAACGTTAAAAAAAGCTTGCCATCCGTTGGAAAACGCTATGCATCCGTTGTGCACTCATTGCATTTGTGTTTCATACGCTCTATCCATTGAGCATCCGTCCACTGCGATTTCATCTGCGCAAGAAGTTTTCAGCTGCACAAAACTTTGTGAATGGATGAACTCTCCGCTGTGTACGATATAAATCTGCGACATACGAGCAACAAACGTTCTATGTCCATTTATCATCCGTTAAACGTCCGCTGTATCCTCTCCGCATCCTCTGGGCATCCTCGCAACTCACATCCACTGCAGCTGAAAACGGAAAGAGGGAGGAAAGAAAGGGTACATGGAGCCTCTATACATCTTTAGTAGCACAGAAATAGAAAGGATGCGTTTGCATCCAATATACATCCGCGCGGCATCCTCTTTCTTTCCTTTAGGCTTACGTGATGCATCCGCTTCATCCGCTGTCATCCGCTAGGCTTCCTATGAACATCTGTTTAACATCCCTGCAACATACTACCCATGTCTGTTCTTTTCCGTTCTGTTTATGCAAATTTTCACCACTTTTTGAAGCGGATGGAGCCACCCCCGAAATTTTGCTCGTTCACTGTGTACCTTTATGCATACGTTTTGCGTCTGTCGGCCAGTAGGACCTAGCCTTTAAAGATCAGCACATTATGAAATAGCTGGTCTTAAATTATATCTGTCTTTTTGCTTAGATCATTACTAATTTCATGCAATTCCTTTAAAAAAAATATTCCTTTATGGAAATATAAACATTGGGTTAGATTTTTAGCAGTAGAGGCAACAAAAAAAGTTGTGGAACAGAAAGAGAGAACATTAAAACTTGACCTGCTAGTTATCTTAGGAACAAATGAGGGGGGGAAAAAAACATCTTTTTATCTCAAAATTTAGTGAGGTTTTTTTCTACATTCTATAGCCTCCATTCAGTTTTTATAGTCACCCACTGATCTAAAGATGCACTAAATGTAAATAAGTATGTCACACATAAATTAAGGAACAGGTGGGTGTCAAACTCGCGGTGTCATGTTGCCATCACATGATGTTTTGCAGCATTCTGCCCTTTGTGGAGCTGGGATAGGTGCATGAGACATCCAGCCTATATTGACACCTTTGGATTAAGGCAGAGGTGGGCTGCTGGGGGTTCACAGGGGTTCTAGAGAGGCTCTAGCTAAGATTCTGTGCAGTTCGGAGAAACCCCTCTCCTAGCTGGCCCTGCCACCCTGCCCGCCTCTCCCAGGAGTCCCCACACAGCCCATTTTGGATGCAGGTAAGAACAGAGCACACAAGGAGGAGCAAGGAAAGTGAAAAATGGGCCTTCTGGAAGTTTGGGAAGGCTGGAAATGGGCTGTTTCTGGCTTCCAGAGAGCCTCCAGAGCCTGGGGAGACTGTTTTCATCCTCCTGGAGGCTCAAGGCAAAAATGCCCCTCCCGCTGCTGTGATGCAGGAGGTCGACTAGGCCATGCCCACCATGACCACGTCCACCCAGCAACCAGGCAAAGAACTCCTTGCTAAAAGTTTTGAACTCTACCCCTGGGTTACGGAAATGAGATTGCAAACACTGGATATTTAATTTCTTGACTTTTAAAAAGTATACAATTGCAGCTGTCAGATTCAAATTTCTTAAATTACATTGAAAGACTCAATTCCTAGCACAGCCATATTCAGATCTAATTGATAATCAATGAAACAAATCAGGCCAAACTCATTCTATTAATTCCCAGAGAATTAAGCATGCTTAATTTTTTTGTAGGCCAAACCAAACTAGTTCAATTCAACTGCATTAGAGGGGACCATGATATTCACTATCAGGACTTAGGTCTAGAATTATAAAATAAGCTTCTTTGTTTTGTTTTGTTTTTTGTTGTTTATTGGATTTGTATGGCCACACATACACTCTCAGTGACTCTGGGCAACTTATAAACAATACAAAAATAACAATACAAAAATTTCAATTGTTTTGGAAACAACTGAGCACAGACTCAAAGTTATCCCAAGGAGACAAATCCTTTCTTGCATTCTGACTGAAATATTTTTTCCCCTCACCAAAAATTTCTGCAGATCATGAATGAGTATTTGAGAGAGGACTCATATGAACCTCTTCAGTTAGTTTCCATTCAAGACCTAGTGTCCTGACTATGGCCAAAATTATATCTGATATACCATCACTTTTTCTTCTCAGTATCTGATATACCGTCACTTTTTCTTCTCAGTATTCCAACAAGCACTGAGCAACAAAATCTGGACACCACCACTTGATTTTCCCTCCTGCTTGCAAGCTATTTTCCAAGGCACCTGAAGGCCAAACAAGGAATAATGGATAGAAACTGATCAAGGAGAGATTCAACCTAGAAATACGGGGGAAATTTTCTGAAAGTGAGAACAATCAGCCAATGGAACAGCTTGCCTTTGGAAGTTGTGGAAGCTTTCAAGAAAAGATTGGACTGTTCTTTGTCAGAAATAGTATAGGTCTCCTGTGTGAGAAGAAGATTGGAATAGATCAGTGGTTGCCAACCAGTGGGCCAGAAAATTTTGGTAGGCTGCAGGGAAATCTCACACCCAGAACACCCCCACAAAGCGGTTAATCCAGGCTGCACAGAAACACAAGCCTGTGTGGTCCACATGGCCCGTGGAAACCCTTCCGCCCACTCATTCCTTATCAGGTAAACTTGCCTGCTAAACTGCTATTTTTCCTTTTTCCAACCATCATCAGTTCTACTCTGCCAGTTGATTTAGATTAGCTAGGAAGCAGAAAATGGTTGGATTTCTTGCTTTCTAGCTAGTCTTTAGATCTTTGGCTCAGCACAGCTGAACCTTTCTTAGGACTGAAAGTTTGTTTGCAAGCAAATTCAGTGCAGACTCACGGCAAGCAAATTTTATGTGACAGACTGAGCTAGCCGATGGCAGATAGATCACTGAATGATTCTGTGAGCAACTCAATCTGCCTGCTTTGCTTGATTTTGGGTAAAAGTTGTTCTTTTTTTATAAAAAATTCAATATTTACTTGCATGGTGTGTTGTGAGTTAAAGGCCATGTCACACTGCCCAACAGATGCAAAAAGGACACAACGGACGAGCAAAATGTTCCATCCGTTGTTATCCGCTCTCAAAAGTGGCAAAAATTTGCATAAGCAGAGCGGATAACACGGAAAGGAACGGACGTGGGGAGGACGCAGAGTGGATGTATAGAGGATAGTAGAGGATACGTAGAGGATGTGTAGAGGATGCATAGAGGATGCAAAGCAGATGCGTAGAGGATGCAGAGCTGATGCGTAGAGGATGCGCAGAGGATGCAGAGCAGATGCGTAGATGCTAGCCTTGGTGCCTGCCTCCCTGCTAGCCTTCCTGCCAGCCTCGGTGCCTGCCTCCCTGCCAGCCTCCCTGCCAGACAGCAACCCCACAACCATGCGGAAGCACAGCAAGCCTCATCCATCTGCTGCCAACCCTTGCAAGAGGGACAGGGCTACAATCCCGCCCCCTGACCCTCACTCTGGTTCTGCTGGGGCTTCTGCAGCATGGGCTCACTCTTCTGGGGCTGGGGCTTCTGATGCTTCTGCTTTTGGAGGAGCTGATGACAAGCACTCCAGCACCAGCCACCTCCACAGCACCTGGACCCTTCACCCCTGAGACTGAGCGACCAAGAGGAGTGCCAGAGACTCATTTTTGTTTTATAGCTTCTTGTTAATAAAGTCTATTTTTGATTCATACACTTGCTTCATTTCTTCTTTTTAATAAAGTATTGGTGTAAACTTTTAGAAATGGTTTAAGCCTTTGCATGCTTGTGGGATGGGTTAAGATAGCAGTGGGATGGGCAGGGATACCTTTGGGATGGGTAAGGATAGCAGTGGGATGGGCAGGGATACCTTTGGGATGGGCAGGGATACCTGTGGGATGGGCAGGGATACCTTTGGGATGGGAAATAGCTGTGGGATAGATAAACCTCCAGTGCAAGCATAGTGGGATTGTATGGTCCACCCTCCCAGGTGCCACACCTTTGGCCCTTTATTATCAATAACAATTTATTCATTGATCCACACATTTGAACATAAACACAACTCTTGATTAAATGCCCTGATCATTGTAGGGCCACCCAACATACATGGCCCAATCTCATCCGTGTGATGAGACAGGCTGAAGGAAGCATCCATTAAGCATCTACCATCCTGGTTTGCCACTCCACCGCTCCAGCTGGGGAGTTGCACCATTGTCTCAGGAGGTTGCGCTGCTTCTTCCCTTCACGTGAGGCTCTGTTGGGGCCTTGCACATCCTGAGTGTCTATCAGGTTTCGCCCTTGCCTCCATTCCCCAGGCTCCATGACCCCATTGGCTTGTTGGAGGTCCATGAGCCTGTTCTGCAAGACTGGATAGCGGGTGCGCATGAGATTGTGCAGGATGCAGCAAGCTTCCATGATCCTCCTCACGGTCTCTGGGTGATGCTGCATGGTGGTGAGAAGTACCTGGAACCTGTTGGCCAGGATGCCAAAGGCGTTCTCCACCACCCGCCTTGCCCTGGACAATCTGTAGTTGAAGATCCTCTCTTCACAGGTCAGGAGTCTGGAGGTGTATGGCTTCATGAGGTAGGTTGTGAGGGAGAAGGCGTCATCCCCCACGATGAAGTAGGGCACATCTTGCGTGTCGTTGGGCAAGGGGTCTGGATCTGGGAAGGCCATGATGAGGTTGCCTTCCAGCCCCTCCTTGAGGTGACTGGCGTTGTATACCTGGGCATCTGAAGATGAGCCGTTGCCTGAAGCATCGATGTACATGAACTTGTAGTCAGCATCGACCATGGCGAAGAGGACGATGCTGAAGAAGCCCTTGTAGTTGTGATAAGAGAACCCTGAGTTGGCTGGCGCTTTGCAGACCACGTGCTTGCCATCGATGGCTCCAACGGTGTGTGGGAAGTTCCACCTCTGATACCACTGCTCTGCAACTTTCTTCCATCCTTCTTCAGTGGAGGGGCACTGGAGGAGCTCCTCCTTGTATTCTTCAATGATGGCCTGCACCACTTCTCTGACCACAATGCTGATGGTGTTGTGTGGCACCCTCCAGTCGTACTGCATGCTCCTGTAGGTGGTCCCTGAGGCCAGTTGGCGCAGAGTCAGTGCCACCTTGAGCCCAGGGTCCAGGCTGGGCCGGAAGTTGGTGTTTGCCTTGGTCAATCTGGGTGTCAGCCACTGCACAACTTCGTCAAACATGGCTGGAGGCATCCTCATGAAGTTCTGGAATGCCCGAGTGTCTTCGTTCCTGAGCTCCACCATCAGCTTGTTGTACAGTCCATCCTCTGCTCTTCTGGTGAACCATCTTCATACCCAGACGCTTCTTGGCCGCCTCTTTTTCTTCCCGTAGTAGAGTTCATAGAGCCTGCAGATGGCTTCACACTGTTGCGGAATGATGGTGGCTGCCGAAAGGACTTTGTTACAATCCACGGTGGACATGACTGGATGCTGTGGAAGAGGAAGAGCCAGATGAAGGCTGCAGAGGTCTGCAGCGCAGGGCTGCTGTTCTGAAAGTGAGATCCAGATAAGTTGCTCCCACTTTTTATAGGCAGTATAGGTGTCCCTTTGCATCCTCTAGGCATCCTCTAGACATCCTTAATATCCGAGATGGGTCCCCTCTGCGAACATTTTTTTTGTTTTACATGCTTTGTTTCCGTGCTGCATCTGCTAGGCATCCGTTCTGCATCCATTCTGCGTCTGTTCCGCTTCCTCCCTGTGTCCGAGCGGATGCGAGTTGCGCGGATACGGAACGGATGCCTAGCGGATATAGCGGATGCGGAACGGATGCAGAACGGATGCCTAGTGGATGCGTAGCGGATGCAGAATGGACAAATTGGATACATTTTCCGCGCAAAAGTTTTGAGCAGCTCAAAACTTTCTGAGTGGATGAAACGTCCATAAACGGATGCTGGACGGATAGAGAGGAAGCAAAACGGAGGCAGTGAGTACAGAACGGATACATCGCGTTAACCAACGGATGGAAAGCTTTTTTGTCCGTTTTCCATCCTCTTTGCATCCGTTGGTGCAGTGTGACATGGGCTTTACATACAAGCATGCCCAGCCAGTCACATAACCACCATGCCACATCCACAAATTAGGCCACACCTACAGAACCAGTTAGTCATCCCTGGGATCTAAAATTATGAGTTTGGTGGTCCCTGAGGTCCAAAAGGTTGGCGATCCCTGGAATAGATAACTTCCAAGTCCTTTCCAACTCTATTACTGTTACCTCTCTCTCTCTTTGGCCAAACCAATAACTGATGGCTATAAAAACTGAGCACAGCATTAGCTGGGTGTGGTGGAAAGGTGGGTGGGTTTGTTTTGGAAACTAAAACAGTGTGAAGAAGCCTAAGGCAAAGAGAAGACTTACTATTTGCCAGAAGTAGAACTCACAAAGGCAAGTAATAGAAAAGCAGGTATTGTAGTAGGATTGGGGAAGAGCAAAACAGTATATAATATGTACTAGACTTTGAGTACTTGTGGATGTACAGTAATCCGACCATCCCTTCTTAATAAAACAAAAACAAATGAGTGCAGCTACTTAGTTTTTCATGGGCTTACTAATATTCCTTTCAACGGTTTACTTTTTAAAACACATCTTTTCTAAAACAAAGCTGGACTTATTCTCAACTAACCTGTTTAATGTGAGCACCATAGAAGCTTAATTTTATACCCAATGGCACTTTGGCTTTCATGAGTTTACAGCACTTATCAAGAAGTTAAGGATGGAGGTGTCAGAAAAGTCAAAATATTAGCTACCGCCATGTGATTAATGCTACTATCTTCACTTTTTTTGTAATTTTGAAGAGTTTAGTTTAAAGTTTACTTTATTGATTAGCCCTTGGGCCATATCAAAGTGCAGAGTTCCAGACACAAATTATTACTAAAATCTGATAAAAACAATTTAAAATGGAATTGGATAAAATACCACTTCAATGAAATTGGAATAAAACACAATTTAAAATGAAATTGGAATAAAATATAGTTTAAAATGAAATTAGAATAAATACAATAATTTAATATCTAAATAAAATATGATAAAATTATATTTCAATGTCACCCCTACAATTTATCCCAATCAGACCCACATATGCTGAGATATGTGTTTCTACTCATCTGATTCAATCCAGCAGATTGGATATGATGATTGGATCCTGTGAGGCAGGGAATTGATTTGTGGGGACTGGAAGATGGGCCTTTTCTGCAGAAACCCCTTTTCTGTGGAATTTCCTCCCCTCGGAGAGTAGAATGATCTCAATCTTGTCGATCTTTTGTAAGGGTTTTAAAAACCTAGCTAAGTTCTAGCTAGTATGTTTTGGACTTGGGGTACTGAGTGTGGTAAGGGTCACTGTCATGCCCCTATTGGAGTCTGAATCTGAGGAGGAAGATGAACAGCTGACAGGGAGCGGGAGTGTGGCTCCATTGGCTGTGGAGGAAATTGGGGAGGGCAAAGTCCATCTGGGCAGAGCAGGAAAGAGGAAGAACAAGGGAGAGGGAGTTCAGAGGAAGATCCAGGCCCACCACCTCTTCATCCTAGGGCACGCAGGGAAGAATGGAGAAGAGAGCAATATGGTTGCATGGTTTACAGGGGAGGCCTTCACTTCTGGAATTCTTCTCTTGCCCTGCCAGATTAATTACCTTGTCTTGCCTTGATTGGACTCATCAAGTTTTTGTTGACAACATTTTGGACTTGAATCTCTGCAACCAAAGGCTGTTTTTGGGAGAGTTTTTCTTCAGACCAGAAGGTAACCAGGACATTGGGGGCAAAGTTGGAGCTAATAAAGGGACTCCTACTTATTATCTGATGACTTTTTGCCACGCCCTGGCCACAGCCAGTTTGTTTGGCTTTATTGTTAACTGGCTGAGCATCTCAAATGCTGGTTTTTATTTCTTTTTAAATGCTTCTGTTTTTATTCTCTTCTTTGTTTTGGAATTGTGAAAATCGTTGAGATGGGCAGCTGTAGAAATTGAATAAGTAAATAATTGTATAAGCTTAAAGAGTTAAAAACAAAGTACAGAATCAAAATATAAAAGACAAAGTGAAAAATAGAGCATAAGGAGGGGAAACCAATCTGAAAAAATTTGGTGATGCATTTGCCTAGAATTATAGACCTGGAAGGGAACCTGGAAGTCTTTCAGTACAAATCTCTGCCCAAGGCAAGAGAACTTATACAATCCCAGAAAAATAGTTGTCCAATCTTTTCTCAAAGACCTCAAGCGATGGAGCACCCACAATGTTGGGAGACAAGCTATTCAATTGATTAATTGTTTTCACTGTTAGAAAATTTCTCCTCAGTTCCAGGTTGGCTCTCTCTTTAATGAGCTTCCATCCAATTACTTCTTGTCCTACCCTCAGGTGCTTTGGAGAATAAATGACTGACCTCTTTACTTTGATTGTTTCCCCCAATCACCAGCCACTACTTAAATCTTTATGCTATACTTTAAATATTAAACATAGATGTTGGCTTATACATGTTCAAGTTGTTGTATGCATGTGTTGAAGTGAAGGGTGGTGCACATACCCACATGCAGAGACAGCTGAGGGTAACACCTAAAGATGTTATATGAGGAGCTAAATTAATGCTTGAATTATTCATAAACAGATGTGTAATATGCATACCTGCACCTTGCAATGCATTTTAGAATTTCACCACCCTAATAAGGAATATTTCCATGACCTTTTCTAACTGCAACTCCCCAAACAGACCTTACTAAACCTAGTCCCCATTCATTTTTATTATCTCCAGCCGAGCACTCAGACTAATGCAAATCAGAGAAAAATTACTTTAATATACACGTTCCACGCACAAACCAGAATTACTGACTGTGGAGCCATTTCTGAGCAGAATTTCCTCTGAACTTGGTGAAGAACATTAATCTTAATTCAAATCCACATCTGTTATGTTCAGGGCATAATTGTCAAACAAAATTTTCCTTTGAGGTTTTCCTTGGAAAGAGTTGGAAAAACTTGCGGATGTTTGCATAGGAGAGGAAGGAAAACAGCACCTGTCTGAGCAGTCACTTTTACTGTCCCTGTTAGGGAAAGAGTATTATTGTTTATTAATTTGGTTGGTCACAGAATCAGCCAGATGTTTTTACGAGAGTTGGCATTTTTGTTATCGAGTCCTTCCCAAGGACATGGGATAGGCAGATATTGTCATTCAATAGTGTTAAAGGTAATACTGCAGGATGTAACCTGTCCCAAGTAAAGCTGCCTTTTGCAATTACTATTACAGGTAATCCTTGACTTATACCAGTTCACTTACTGACCATTCACACTTATAAATGTACTGAAAAAAGTGACTTATGACATTTTTTCACACCATTACTGTGTCCCAAGGTCATTTTGTGGTTTTTTTGACAAGCAGAGTCAGTGAGAAAGTTCGATTTGCTTCGCAACCAAGTTACTAATGTTCCGTCCGGAAAGAAGTGCAGGAGACTGGGTTCCAAACAACAACTCTTTATTTTAAACCACTAGGTAAAGAAATGGAACATAGCCCAAGCCATGGCAGCCCTTTATATAGCGGCTAGCCTGCCGGCTTGTGGCCAATGACAGTTATTTAATTCTTCCCGCCATTTGGCGGCTTCCCGGATTGGTTCCTAGCGAACCAATCAGTAACTAGCCTTTTTGGCCAATCAGAACAGAGTACTTGGAACCTACCAAGTTCCATACAGAACACCCCTTCCCCTTTAGTTCAGTCCATCCTGAGTGACGTAGTCATGCAGGTAGGTGGGTTTTTTCCAAGTTCTAGTTGACCTGCGTGGCTCAGTCTTATTTTAGTCTTCAAGCAGTTCAGACTGCTTCTGAATCAAGGTTTCCTTAATATGATTTAACCCTATATTAAACCATGATTGATAGGATGCATAATTCACACATGATTTATAAGCTACAAGCCAAAACCAGCCAATTTGATTCAGGAGACTGAACTTTGCTCAAGAAACCAAACCATGATTTATCATTATGAATTGATTCAGGCAATAAGATCAAATGAGGATGCCTTGAATTAGGCTACAAATACTTCACACAACAACACACTCTAGCTGCAGAATTTGACTATAACCTGATTGGTAGTCAGAACATGTCTGGCTGAGAACATCCATGAACAGAAGTAGCTGAGCGTGAACAATATTTTCAGAGCTCTTTTGATAAGCTGAGGCAAGGCTGTGCTATGGTGTCTTTCCTGATTTCAATGAAAAGCCACCTGCCTCTGAATGAGGTCAAGCACAAATACTGAGGGCAGTATCACTGAGAGCAGGAACTGAAGATTTTGTTGTGTGTATTTTGTTGCTGTTGATTCTCTCTAACTTTGGATCAACTCAGAATAACAATTGGTGTCATGCCCCTGATGGAGTCAGACTCTGAGGGAGAGGAGGAACAGCAGACAGGGAGTGGAGGTGTGGCTCTGGAGGTTGTGGAGGAAGCTGGGGAAGGGCAGATGCAGGCTGGGCAGTCAGAGGAGGACTCACACCCATCCCCTCTCCATCCTAGGGCACGCAGAGAGGAGAGGATAAGGGAGAGACGTGGTCTACTGGGGAGGAGAGAGCTTTGATCCTCTTCATGGGCTGCAGCTGTGACAACTGGATAAGAGGACGGACATGTGTACAGTCAAGTGCTGGAAACAAAGCATGGAAATATCTCTAGTTTATTGTTCCTCTCTGAGTTTGGCATCCTTCCCAGTGTATGTTCTAATATCTGTGGACGTCTTCAAGCCCTTATCTTGCTTGGTTTGTGTGGTTTTTTTACTCTTTATAATTTAAATGGCATTTCCTCCTTCTTATAACTGCTTGTGTGGGAGTTTTTTGTCTCCAGTCAAGGATATTCAGAGCTTGGAAGCAAAGTGAAGGAATAAAAGGGGCTTCACCTGTTTTTTTTGTGACTGTATTTTGTATCCCATCCTGGGTCATCACAATTGGAAAGGACCTTGAGGTCTTCTAATCCAATCCCCTGCTGAAGAAACCCCCAGCTCAGGAAACCCTATACCATTTCAGAAAAATCGTTGTCCAATCTCTTTTTAAAAACCTCCACCCACAATTTCTGGAGGCAAATCATTCTACTCATTAATTGTCCAAGCTGTCAGGAAATTTCTCCTTAGTTCTAGGTATCAGAGACAATGAATGTGCCCTTCAATACAAGTTGCAACAGAGTAACAGAATGGGAAGGGACCTTGGAGGTCTTCTAGTCCAAACCTGCCCTCTACTCAGGCAAGAGACCCTATTATCAGTGATGGCAAACCTTTGTGTTGTGCTGTGAAGAAAGCATGTGCGCATGCCAGCACCCACAATGCAATGCGTTCTGCCCCCCTGCACATGCATGTCAACACCCCCCTCCCACCCCTTGACTTGCACTGTGCATGCACACATCTTCCAGCTGAATTTCGGCCTCCCAGAGACTTGAAGGAAGCCTCTGCAGCCTTAGGAGGCTGAAAAAATGGGCCTTCCGGAAATATCAAAAGTTCCCATTTTCAGCCTCTGGACAGCTTCTGGAGCCCAGGAGAGGATATTTTCGCCCTCCTGGGGGGTTGAGAGAAGCCTCTGAAGCCTCAGGAGGCTTAAAATGGGCCTGTTTTAGCACTTTCAGTATTTCCGGGAGGCCCATTTTTCAGCCTCCCAAGGCTGCAGAGGCTTCCCTCAAGCCTCTGAGTGGCCAGAAAAGGCCTCAAACAGAACTAAAATAGCTGGGAGGGACATGAATGCACAGTGCTGGTAAGTTTGGCTGGGGTTCACAAGCCCGCACAAATGGCTCTGTGTGCCACCTGTGGCACACATGACATAGATTCACCATTACAGCCCCATACCATTTCAAACTAATGGCTATCCAGTCCCTTCTTAAAGCCCATGTCACACTGAACCAACGGATGCAAAGAGGATGTAAAACGGACAAAAAACCTTGCCATCCCTTCGAAAACGTGATGTACTCACTGCCTCCGTTTTGCTTCCTCTCTATCCGTCCAGCATCTGTTTATTGACGTTTCATCCGCTCAGAAAGTTTTGGGCTGCCTAAAACTTTTGCGCGGAAAATGTATCCAGTTCGTCCGTTCTGCATCCGCTACGCATCCGCTACGCATCCATTACGCATCCGTTATGCATCCGCTATATCCGCTAGGCATCCGTTCCTCATCTGCGTAACTCCATCCGCCCGGACGCAGGGAGGAAGCGGAACGGATGCAGAATGGATACAGAACGGATGCCTAGCGGATGCAGAATGGAAACAAAGCGTTTAAAACGGAAAAAACGTTCGCAGAGGGGACCTATCTTGGATATTAAGGATGTCTAGAGGATGCCTAGAGGATGCCTAGAGGATGCCTAGCGGAAAACCTATACTGCCTATAAAAAGGGGGAGCAACTCGCCTGCATCGCACTTTCAGAACAGCAGCCCAGCGGTGCAGACCTCTGCAGCCTTCATCTGCCTCTTGCTCTTCCACAGCATCCAGTCATGTCCACCGTGGATTGTAACAAAGTCCTTTCGGCAGCCACCATCCTTCTGCAACAGTGCGAAGCCATCTGCAGGCTCTGTGAACTCTACTGTGAGAAGAAAAGGAGCCACCCAAAAAGAGTCTGGATCCGAAGATGGTTCACCAGAAGAGCAGAGGACGGACTGTACAACAAGCTGATGGTGGAGCTCAGGAACGAAGACACTCGGGCGTTCCAGAACTTCATGAGGATGCCTCCAGCCATGTTTGACAAAGTTGTGCAGTGGCTGACACCCAGATTGACCAAGGCAAACACCAGCTTCTGGCCCAGCCTGGATCCTGGGCTCAAGGTGGCACTCACTCTGTGTCACCTGGCCTCAGGGACCTCCTACAGGAGCATACAGTATGGCTGGAGGGTGCCATCCAACACCATCAGCATTGTGGTCAGAGAAGTGGTGCAGGCCATCATCGAAGAATACAAGGAGGAGCTCCTCCAGTGCCCCTCCACTGAAGAAGGATGGAAGAAAGTTGCAGAGCAGTGGTATCAGAAGTGGAACTTACCACACACCGTTGGAGCCATAGATGGCAAGCACGTGGCCTGCAAATCTCCAGCCAACTCGGGGTCCTCTTATTTCAACTCCAAGGGCTTCTTCAGCATCATCCTCTTCACCATGGTCGATTCTGACTACAAGTTCATGTACATCGATGCTTCAGGCAACGGCTCATCTTCAGATGCATTGGTATACAATGCCAATCACCTGAAGGGGGAGCTGGAACGCAACCTCATCGTCGGCTTCCCAGATCCAGAACCCCTGCCCAACGACATGCAAGATGTGCCCTACTTCATCGTGGGGGATGATGCCTTCTCCCTCACAACCTACCTCATGAAGCCCTACACCTCCAGACTCCTCACCCGTGAAGAGAGGATCTTCAACTACAGGCTGTCCAGGGCAAGGCGGGTGGTGGAGAACGCCTTTGGCATCCTGGCCAACAGGTTCCAGGTACTTCTCACCACCATGCAGCATCGCCCAGAGACCGTGAGGAGGATCATGGAAGCTTGCTGCATCCTGCACAATCTCATGCGCACCCGCTACCCAGTGTTGCAGAACAGGCTCATGGACCTCCAACAAGCCAATGGGGACATGGAGCTTGGGGAATGGAGGCAAGGGTAAAACCTGATCGACACTGAGGATGTGCAAGGCCCCAACAGAGCCTCACATGAAGCGAAGAAGCAGCGCAACCTCCTGAGACAATGGTGCAACTCCCCAGCTGGAGCAGTGGAGTGGCAAGACAGGATGGTAGATGCTTAATGGATGCTTCCTTTAGCCTGTCTCATCACACGGATGAGATTGGGCCATGTATGTTTGGTTGGCCTACAATGAACAGGGCGTTTAAAAAAGAGTTGTGTTTATGTTGACATGTGTGGATAATTATTACATTATTATTGATAATAAAGGGCCGTAGGTGTGGCACCTGGGAGGGTGGACCATACAGTCCCACTATGCTTGCACTGGAGGTTTATCTATCCCACTGCTATCCTAACCCATCCCACAGCTATTACCCAAACCACAGGTATCCTAATCCATCCCAAATCTATTCTTACCCATCCCACAAGCATGCAAAGGCTTAAACCATTTCTAAATGTTTCCAGCAAGACTTTATTAAAAAAAAAGAAATGAAGCAAGTGTGTGAATCAAAAATAGACTATTAACAACAAGCTATGAAAAAAATGAGTCTCTGGCACTCCTCTTGGTTGCTCAGTCTCAGGGGTGAAGGGTGCAGGTGCTGTGGAGGTGGCTGGTGCTGGAGTGCTTGTCATCAGCTCCTCCAGAAGCAGCAGAAGCCCCAGCCCCAGAAGAGCGAGCCCGTGCTGCAGAAGCCCCAGCAGAACCAGAGTGAGGGCCAGGGAGCGGGATGGTAGCCCTGTCCCTCTTTCCAGGGCTGGCAGCAGATGGCTGAGGCTTGGTGTGCTTCCGCATGGTTGTGGGGTTGCTGGCTGGCAGGGAGGCTGGCAGGAACCAAGGCTGGCAGGAAGGCTGGCAGGGAGGCTGGCACCAAGGCAGGCACCAAGGCTGGCAGGGAGGCAGGCAACAAGGCTTGCAGGAAGGGTGGCAGGCAGGCAGGCACCAAGGCTAGCAGGAAGGCTGGCAGGGAGGTAGGCACCAAGGCTGGCAGGAAGGCTGGCAGGCAGGCAGGCACCAAGGCTGGCAGGCAGACATGAACCAAGGCTGGCAGGAAAGCAGGCAGCAAGGCTGGCAGGGAGGCTGGCAGCAAGGCTGGCAGGGAGGCTGGCAGCAAGGCTGGCAGGGAGGCTGGCAGCAAGGCTGGTAGCAAGGCTGGCAGCAAGGCTGGCAGGCAGACATGCTGGCAGGGCAGGCAAGGCAGTCGATGTGTTTGGCAGCAGGTCTTTCATCTGAATGGTGACCTGCTTCCGAGCTGCTTCCGTTATATCCGTGGGGCTAATGCAATGCATCCTCCCCGCTTGTGCAATTAATGCCGGGCATCCATTAGGCTTCCGCTGTGTCTCCGCTGTGCCTCCGCTGTGCATCCACTTCATCCATTCGGCGTCCGCTCTGCATCCGCTCTTTCCATTCCGCGTCCGCTTCGCTGAGGCCCCCCAGAAGCCCAGCGGTTGTGCCATCCACTTCCATCCGCTTCCATCCGCTAGGCTTCCGTTCCGCATCCACTTTGCATCCGCCCTGCGTCCTCCCCGCGTCCGTGTTATCCGCTCTGGTTATGCAAATTTTTGCCCCTTTTGAGAGCGGATAACAACGGATGGAACATTTTGCTTGTCCGCTGTGTCCTTTTTGCATCCGTTGGGCAGTGTGACATGGGCTTAAGAATATCCATTGATGGAATACCCACATATTTTGAAAGCAAACTGTTCTGTTAATTGGTCTCACTGTCTGGAAATTTTTCTTTAGTTCTAGATTTGTTCTCTATTTGAATAGTTTCCAAAAGTTACTTATGGCATTTTGGATTAGAACAAGTCCACCCTTTGACATGAGAGTTTACTGAGTAACTTGGTCAAGCCCAACAAACTTCATAGAATTGTAACTGTGAGAAGAAATTGAAGAGGGAGACCTAGGGGTCCTGCCATAAATTTCTGGAGGACATACAGCAGTGGTGGGATTCAAAAAAATGTAATATCGATTCTGTGGGCATGGCTTGGTGGGCATTGCATGGCTTGGTTGGTGTGTCAGGGGAAGGTTACTGCAAACTCCCATTCCCTGCCCACTCCTGGGGAAAGATACTGCAAAATCCCCATTCCCTCCCCATCCCACTAATTTGCTTTCCAGCTCCGTTCTCCCATGCAGGACAATAAAAGAAGACCCAGCCGATCAAGTGGGACTCAGAAGGCAGAGAAGCTGGGGGCAGGGCCAGTCAGAGGTGGCATTTGCCGGTTCTCCGAACTACTCAAAATTTCCACTACTGGTTCTCCAGAACCTGCTGAATACCAACTCTGCTTCTAGGAGTGGTGGGATTCAAAATTCTTTACTACCGGTTCTGTGGGCATTGCTTGGTGGGCGTGGCAGGGGAAGGTTACTGCAAGATCCCATTCCCTCCCCACTCTACTAACCTGCTTTCCAGCTTCGTTCTCCCATACAGGGCAACAAAAAAAGACCCAGCTCATCAGCTGGAACTCAGCAGAGAATAAATAGATAGTGGTGGGGCCAGTCAGAGGTGGTATTTGCCGGTTCTCCAAACTACTTAAAATTTCCACTATTGATTTTCAAAAACTGGTCAGCATTTGCTGAATGCCACCTCTGACACATGGGACATTAATAAAAAATAAGTCAGAAGCATCTCATTGTGAACACAAAACAGTAGGCTAAAGAATCTTCATCAGATCCTGCATTCTGTGTTTTTTCTATGATGGGACCAATCTATCATGGCAAACTGGACTACCCAATTATGGTACAGAGCATGCTGCTTCTGTTTTTGCCTTTCAGCATCAATCCAGGGGCCTTCGCAGGCAGTTGCTCTCGCAACAATTTTTGTGTTAAATTTAAGTTTTACTGACAAAAAAATAAAGGAGCCCTGGATTGTGGCTAAAAGCCAAAAACAGAAGCAGTATGCTCCCTGCCATAATTGGATAGACCAGGGTGCCCTGACAGACCACTGCCACCAGAGGAAAAAACATTTTCTCCCCTGGTAAAGCTAACAAAGCAAGAATAACCCATAGCTTTGAGGTTAATACATCTACCTAATATGTAAGCAGCCTGGGTTTGAATGCCAGAAGGGTAAAGCTAGTTGATGAGAGCTAAATAGCTTGAAATAGACCTATATAAACTGCTGATACAGTTCTACAGAGGAATTATTCAGTCTGTCATCTGCACCTCTATAATGGTGTGGTTTGGTTCTGCAACCCAACAGGACAGACACAGATTTCAGAGAGTAATTAGGACTGCAGGAAAAACAATTACTACCAACCTACCTTCCATCGAGGACCTGTATACTGCATGAGTCAAAAAGAGGGCTGTGAAAATATTTACAGACTCCCTCATATCCTGGACATAAATTGTTTCAACTCCTACCCTCAAAATGATGCTAGAGAGCCCTGCACTCCAGAACAACTAGACAGAAGGACAGTTTTTTCCCAAACACCATCACTCTGCTAAGCAAATAATTCCCTCAACACTGTCAAACTATTTATTAAATCTGCACTACTATAACTATTAATCCTCCCTTCCTTCCTTTCACCCATCTCCTCCCACTTAATGATTGTATGACTGTAAGTTTGTTGCTTGTATCCTAAAGGCCCAGTCCCACTGCACTTATGGATGCAAAGAGGATGTAAAACGTTAAAAAAAGCTTGCCATCCATTGGAAAATGCTATGCATCCGTTGTGTACTCACTGCATACGTGTTTCATACGATCCATCCCTCAAGCATCAATCCACTGAGATTTCATCCACGCAAGAAATTTTGAGCTGCAAAAAACTTTGTGAACGGATAAACTTTCCACTGCGTACCATGTACATCCGCAACATATACAGGCAACAAACGTTCTATGTCTGTTATCATCCATTAAACGTCCGCTATATCCTCTCTGCATTCTCTGGCCATCCCCTCAACTCACATCTGCTGCAGCTGAAAATGGAAAGAGGGAGGAAACAAAAGGTACACGGAACGTCTACACAGCGTTAGTAGCACAGAAATAGAAAGGTTGTAAGCGTATGCATCTTGTATATAAAGTATTAAAAACCGACAAAATGTTTGTATCTGGGATGTATCTCATATATTTAGGATGTCTGCAGTATGTCTAGAGTATGTAGAAGGATACCTAGCGGACAACTGATATTTTCTATAAAAAGGGGGAGAAAATCATTTGGATCGCTTGGATGGTGGACCATACAGTCCCACTATGCTTGCACTGAAGGTTTATCTATCCCACAACTATCCTTATCTATCCCACAAGCATGCAAAGGCTTAACCATTTTTTCAAAGTTTTCACCAACACTTTATTAAGTAAAAAAAATGAAACAAGTAAACTAAGTGTCTTAAGCAAAGATAACCTTTAACTTTCTTAGGGAAACTTTATGACTTTATTAAGTAAAAAAAATGAACCAAATAACCTGGATTAACTGTGTTAAGTAAAGATAACCCTTATTAACTTTCTTAGGTAAACTTTATGACATTATTAAATGAGAAAAACGAACCAAGTAAACTGTATTAAGTGTGTTAAGCAAAGATAACCTTTATTAACTTTCTTAGGTAAATGTTATGACTTTATTAAGCAAGCAAAATGAACCAAGTAAACTGTATTAAGTGTCTTAAGCAAAGATAACCTGTATTTACTTTCTTAGGTAAACTTTATGACTGTATTAAATAAGCAAAATGAACCAAGTAAAGTGTCTTGAGCAAAGATAAACTTAACAAGTAAACAACTCAGTCTGTAACACTATTCTCAGTCACTCTGAGTCATGTTCATGGTCTCAGCCATTAAATGGGCAGGGACTGTGGAGGTGGCTGTGGCTTGAGTGCTGGTCTGAGGCACCATTGGGGTGCTTGGCCCCGAGGGTACAACAGGTGGTGGTGTGCTCAGGAAGCTATCTGAGAGCTGACTCAGTCCCATGAGGTTGAGAGGCCCTTCATCAAGGACTTGAGATGTCAGGCCCAATACTGATGACAGATTGTCCATTGACAGGCTTGGCTATGGGGTGGAGGAAGGACGAGTGTAGTGGGGCTGTCTGGTCTGCAGGTGGGTGAGGACTGGCATCTGTGGTATCCGATGAACCTGGGCCTGGACTGGGAAGGTCTGTTTTTGCTGTGGGAAGTCCTGGTAGTCTTAGCCTTGGTAGGTGAGGGGCTGTGGAAAGTTGTGGAAGGGCTGTGACATTGCCTGGGGTGGAGGAGCAGGCCTGGATTGGGTAGGAGCAGCTTCAGCTGGGCCTTGAGGGTTGTGCAGAAGTGCTGTGATCTTCTCCTTCATCACCAAGTACTGGGCCTCAGGCAGGTCCCTCAGGGTCTGGCTCACGTAGGTGATGAAGGTTTTCCGGCCCGAAGATGCTCTGTCCAACTGGACCAGCTGAAAGAGAAGTTCTGTGCTGGTCTTCATTGTGTCCCTGATCTCCAACAGGACACTGTGGTCCTGGCCCTCCAGACTGCCTCTCTGCCTGCGTCCTGTGGAGCTGGGGGTGGGGGTGGGTTGGCCTCTGGTGGCTGCTGCTTCTTCTTCCATTTGTGACAGCAGGGTGTCATCCCCCACGGGATCCTCCAAGTCTGCCGGCATGGGGAGTGCAGTTGTTGGGGGGGTCTCTGCTGTGGGGCCCTCTGAAGACACCTGCTGTCAGGATAGGTGGCTCCTGGCTGGAAGAGAACTGGCTGTCTGTGGGCTGTCTGAGGGAGAGGGGTCTCAGAGGGGCTTCTCCTCGGCGGTGGATCTCACCCTCCAGGAAACTGCACTTGGCCATGACATACATCTCCCAGTCAGTGAGCTTGACAGCGGCCTGCCAGGATTTCTTGAGATGTAGCTTGCCATACCAGGTGTGCATGTGCTTCTACCATCCCAGGAGTACTTCTGCAGTGTACCCCAGGCTCTCAGCCAAGCTGCCTGCTTCTTCTTGGTGTCGTGATAGAGTCTGTGGCCCTTTCTCCAGAGGTACTCGTTCTCCCTCAGCCATTCCAGCACCTCATCCTCATGCTCCTCAGAAACGGTGTTCTGTTTCCTCTCTCCCTTCTCCTTCCCTTGCCTCTTCCTCTCTCTGGCAGGGGCTTCAGAAGGGCCTTCAGGGGCTTGAGCAGCAGGGCCTTCAGGGGCTTGAGCAGCAGGGCCTTCAGCAGCAGGGCTTTGAGGGCCTTGGGGCTGATTCACCTCAGCAGCAGCAGCAACAGCTTCAGAGTCAGTGCCAGGGGGTGGGATGCTGGTTCTGGCCTTCTTCACCTTGCCAGGGCTTGAACAAGTAGGCACGGGCTTCCTCTTCTTGCCTGCCTGACGAACCATGGTGTTCCTGCAAGATGTATGTGGCAACACGTCCTTCCCCCGTATGCTGACTGCGTGCGTGCTGCATCCTTTTATATCCACAGAGCTGACACAATTCATACTCCCCACATACACAGTGAATGCTTTGCATCCGATATACATCCGTGCAGCATCCCTTTTGTTTCCTTTTGGCGTCCGTGATGCATCCGCTTCATACGCTATGCATCCGCTCCTTCCGCTATGTGTCCGCTTTGCAATTCTCCCCCGGAAGCCCTTCGGAGGTGTCATCCACTTCCATCCGCTGTCATCCACTAGGCTTCCTATGAACATCCATTTAACATCCCCGCTACATCCTACCCACGCCCCTTCTTTTCCGTTCTGTTTATGCAAATTTTTGCCAATTTTTGGAACGGATGACAATGGATGGAGCCACCCCCGAAATTTTGCTCGTCCACTGTGTCCTTTATGCATACGTTTTGCATCCGTCGGCCACTGGGATCTAGCCTTTATCATGCTAAGTTTGCATTGGAAGCACTTGGAAAACATCTGATCATCTCAGTCAAGTGTGAATTGGTCAGCTTGAGGTTCCTTCTTTGAGGTTCATTTAGTAACTGTTTAAATTTACAGAAGTACTGAAAAAAGTAACATGACCATTTTTTTTATACTTATGGCTGGTTGCAGCATCCCCATGGTCACGTGAGCGGATGACAACGGATGGAGCTACCCCCGAAATTTTGCTCATCCGTTGTGTCCTTTATGCATACATTTTGCATCCATCAGCCAGTGGGACCTAGCCTTTATGATTTTTATTGACTGTTTCCTAGTATGATTTGATTGCTTATTGTACCCTATGACTATCATTAAGTGTTGTGCCTTATGATTTTTCACTCTTGATGAATGTATCTTTTCTTTTATGTACACTAAGAGAATATGCACCAAGACAAATTCCTTGTGTGTCCAATCACACTTGGCCAATAAAAGAATTCTAATTCTAATTCTATATTAGTCTCTTTCTTGTTGGTAAATCTTAAATTTAACATTCTGCACTCTTCTTCTTTTATGTTCTGATGACAAAAAAATGTTGCAACGTTACATAAAATGTGCTTGTTCCCCCCATTGGGCACTGTAACATTAAAATATCACTGATTGGATAATGTGTGGGTGTATTTATGATGCTTTTTTTAAACCACCCATAATGGGTGGCCAGATGGGTCTTTAGCCCAGACAGAAAAGGCAAGCCACCAAGGCAGACAATCCATTATAAAGGCTGTTTGCTAAACAATCAATCTTACAGAGGAAAATAAGACTGCTAATGCCATGCACAGCTGGCAGGTAAGCTCAAACATTAGGCACTTCAATCCACATCGGTTGGCTGAAAGTACAGAAGACTAATGTAAATAAAATAGGGAGCTATTGAGTAGTAAGGGCTTTGGCGTGGACACAGCTGCAGCGCAGATCGAATCTACCTCATTCTGACAGACTAAAAGGGTGGCATGAATCATCCTTAATTCTAACATGGCATGCTCTGGAGCATTCACAAATGGTGATCTATGACAAGTAAGATCAGCAAAGGAATTGAATTTTGTGCAAGACAAGAGTCGGAGACATTATAGATTTGGGAAGGATTTTTGTTTTATGGTACTGAGAGATGCTCTCAACCAAACCACATGGGTGATTATTCAGAAGTCAACCCCATTGTCCTCTGTACAGTTGATAGGTCCTGTAAATATGCATAGACTGATTTTAATTTACATCTTGAGTTATCTCTGGGAAGCTAGAGACAATATAATTGTTTCCATCATCCCTATTTTTGTTCTGATGAAAAACTTGGGGAAGAGATAAAATTGAGAAAGTATGATTGGCTTGAAGTCCACCTAGCAAGACTTAGTGGTTGAGTTAAAATTTCAACCTCTTTCGTTCCAGCCCTACCAAACTGGGATGTAGATGCTAATGTCAAACGTCCAAATGCATAAACTAAGAAAACTGTGGATTTTCCTAGTTTAGAAAGAGATTTAAAAGAGCAGAAGGGTAGAAAAAAAACCCTTGTTTCCTCCTTATCATTAAATTAATGAACTATTCACACATCTGTGTTGAGGTACATTTTAGTTTAAATTCCAGGGAGGGCTGTGAAAATAATTTTGATACTCCAATTTTGAGTTTGCCAAATACAGATAATCCTCAAGTTATGAACACAATTGAGGCTGAAATTTCTGTTCCTAAGGGAGACATCTGTAAATTTGGCTCCACTGTGTGACCTTTCTTGCCACCATTGTTAAGTGAATCACTGCAGTTGTTAAATTAGTAGCATAGCTGTTAATCTGGCTTTCTCATTGAATCTGGCTTCCCCATTTATTTTCCTTGTCAAAAGGTTGAAAAAGGTGATCACATAATCCTGGAACACTGCAACCGTCATAAATATGAATCAGTTGCCAAGTATCTCAATTTTGATCACGTGACCATGGGGATGCTGCAACCAGTCATAAGTATAAAAAAAATGGTCATGTTACTTTTTTCAGTACTTCTGTAAATTTAAACAGTTACTAAATAAACCTCAAAGAAGGAACCTCAAGCTGACCAATTCACACTTGACTGAGATGATCAGATGTTTTCCAAGTGCTTCCAATGCAAACTTAGCATAATAAAGGCTAGATCCCAGTGGCCGACGGATGCAAAACGTATGCATAAAGGACACAGCAGACAAGCAAAATTTCGGGGGAGGCTCCATCCGTTGTCATCCGCTCCAAAAATTGGCAAAAATTTGTATAAACAGAACGGAAAAGAACAGAAAAGAAGGGACGTGGGTAGTATGTAGCGGGGATGTTAAATGGATGTTCATAGGAAGCCTAGCAGAAGACAGCAGATGGAAGCAGATGACATCTCCGAAGGGCTTCCGGGGGAGAATTTCGAAGCGGACGCATAGCGGAAGAGGTGGATGCATAGCATATGAAGCGGATGCATCACGGACGCCTATAGGAAACAAAGGGGATGCTGCGTGGATGTATATCACATGCAAAGCATTCACTGCGTATGCGGGGAATATAAATTGCGTCAGCTCTGTGGATATAAAAGGATGCAGCACGCATGCAGTCAGCATATGGGGGAAAGACGTGCTGCCACATACATCTTGCAGGAACACCATGGTTCGTCAGGCAGGCAAGAAGAGGAAGCCGGTGCCTACTCATTTCAGCCCTGGCAAGAAGGACAGAATCAGCATCCCACCCCCTGGCACTGACTCTGAACCTCCTCCTGCTGCTGCTGCTGCTTCTGCTGCTGTTGTGGTGGACCAGCCCCAAGGCCCTCAAAGCCCTGCTGCTGAAGGCCCTGCTGCTCAAGCCCCTGCAGGCCCTGCTGCTCAAGCCCCTGAAGGCCCTTCTGAAGCCCCTGCCAGAGGGAGGAAGAGCAAGGGAAGGAGAAGGGAGAGAGGAAACAGAACACCATTTCCGAGGAGCATGAGGATGAGGTGCTGGAATGGCTGAGGGAGAACAAGTACCTCTGGAGAAAGGGCCACAGACTGTATCACGACACCAAGAAGAAGCAGGCAGCTTGGCTGAGAGCCTGGGGTACACTGCAGAAGTACTCCTGGGATGGTGGAAGCACATGCACACCTGGTATGGCAAGCTACACCTCAAGAAATCCAGGCAGGCCGCTGTCAACCTCACTGACCGGGAGATGTATGTCATGGCCAAGTGCAGTTTCCTGGAGGGTGAGATCCACCACCAAGGAGCAGCCCCTTTGACACCCCTCTCCCTCAGACAGCCCACAGACAGCCAGTCCTCTTCCAGTCAGGAGCCAGCTACCCTGTCCAGGCAGTTGTCTTCAGAGGGCCCCACAGCAGAGACCCCCCCGACAGCTGCACTTCCCATGCCGGCAGACTTGGAGGATCCCGTGGGGGATGACACCCTGCTGTCACAAATGGAAGAAGAAGAAGCAGCCACCGGAGGCCAACCCACCCCCAACCCCAACCCCAGCTCCACAGGATACAGGCAGAGAGGCAGACTGGAGGGGCAGAACCACAGTGTACTGTTGAAAGTCAGGGACATAATGAAGACCAGCACAGAACTTCTCTCTCAGCTGGTCCACTTAGACAGAGCATCCTCGGGCCAGAACACCTTCATCACCTACATGAGCCAGACCCTGAGGGACCTGTCCAAGGCCCAGTACCAGGTGATGAAGCAGAAGATCACAGCACTTCTGAACAAACCTCAAGGCCCAGCTGAAGCTGCTCCTACCCAGTCCAGGTCTGATCCTCCACCCCAGGCGATGTCACAGCCCTTCCACAGCTTTCCACAGCCCCTCACCTACCAAGGCTAAGACTACCAGGACTTCCCACAGCAAAAACAGACCTTCCCAGTCCAGATCCAGGTTCATCGCATGCCACAGACGCCAGTCCACACCCAGCTGCAGACTAGACAGCCCCACTACACTCCTCCTTCCTCCACCCCACAGCCTAGCCCGTCAACGGACAATCTGTCATCAGTATTGGGCCTGACATCTCAAGTCCTTGATGAAGGGCCTCTCAACCTCATGGGACTGAGTCAGCTCTCAGATAGCTTCCTGAGCACACCACCACCTGTTGTACTCTCGGGGCCAAGCATCCCAATGGTGCCTCAGACCAGCACTCAAGCCACAGCCACCTCCACAGTCCCTGCCCGCTTAACAGCTGAGACCATGGACATGACTAAGAGTGACTGAGAATAGTGACAGAGACTGAGTTATTTACATATTAAGTTTATCTTTGCTTAAGACACTTTACTTGGTTTATTTTGCTTATTTAATACAGTCATAAAGTTTACCTAAGAAAGTAAACACAGGTTATCTTTGCTTAAGACACTTAATACAGTTTACTTGGTTCATTTTGCTTATTTAATTGTCATAACGTTTACCTAAGAAAGTTAATAAAGGTTATCTTTGCTTAAGACACTTGGTTCATTTTGTTTACTTAATAAAGTGTTGGTGAAAACTTTGAAAAAATGGTTAAGCCTTTGCATGCTTGTGGGATAGATAAGGATAGTTGTGGGATAGATAAACCTCCAGTGCAAGCATAGTGGGACTGTACGGTCCACCATCCCAGCTGCCACACATATGGACCTTCTTTTATCAATAACAATTTATTCATTGATCAACACATTTTAAAATAAACAAAGCTCTTTATTAATGCCCTATTCATTGTAGGACCACTCAACATAGATGGCACAATCTCATCAATGTTATGCGACAGGCTCAAGGAAGCATTCATTAATCATCTACCATCCTGTCTTGCCACTCCACTGCTCCAGCTGGGGAGTTGCACCAGTGTTTCAGGAGGTTGCGCTGCTTCTTCCCTTCACGTGAAGCTCTATTGGGGCATTGTACACCCACAGTGTCTATCAGGTTTCGTCCTTGCCTCCATTCTCCAGGCTCCATGTCCCCATTCCCTTGTTGAAGGTCCACAAGTCTGTTCTGCAACACTGAGTAGCAGATGCGCATGAGATTGTGCAGGATGCAGCAAGCTTCCACGATGCTCCTCACAGTCTGTGGCTCATGCTGCATGGTGGTGAGAAATGTCTGGAACCTGTTGGCCAGGATGCCAAAGGTGTTCTCCACCACCCATCTTGTCCTGGACAGCCTGTAGTTTAAGATCCTTTCTTCACGGGTGAGGTATCTTGAAGTGTACGGCTTCATGAGGTAGGTTCTGAGGGAGAAGGTGTCATCACCAATGATGAAGTAGGGCACATCTTGTGTGTCATTGGGTAGGGGGTCTAGATCTGGAAAACCCACGATGAGGTTGCGTTCCAGCCCATCCTTGAGGTCACTAATGTTGTATACCTGGCCATCTGAAGCTGACCCGTTGCCTGAAGCATCGATGTAGATGAACTTGTAGTCAGCATCAACCATTGCAAAGAGGATGATACTGAAGAAGCCCTTGTAGTTGTAATAAGTGGACCCTGAGTTGGCTGTAACTTTGCAGGCCACATGCTTCCCATCTATGGCTCCAACGGTGTGGGGAAAGTTCCACCTCTGATACCACTCTTTTGCAAGTTTTCTCCAGCCTTGTTCAGTGGTGGGGCACTTGAGGAGTTCCTCCACGTATTCTTCGATGATGGCCTGCACCACTTCTCTGACCACTTTGCTGATGCTGTTATGTGGCACCCTCCCGGCATACTGCATGTTTTTGTATGTGGTTCCAGAGGCCAGGTGCTGCAGAGTCAGTGCCACCTTCAATCCAGGGTCCAGGTTGGGATGGAAGTTGGTGCTAGGCTTGGTCATCCTGGGTCTCAGACGCTCTACAAGTTTGTCAAACATGTCTGGTGGCATCTTCATGAAGTGATGGAATGCACGAGGGTCTTCATTTCTCAGCTCCACCATCAACTGGTCATACAGTCCAAACTCCATTCTTCTCTTGTTCCATCCTCGGACCCACACAGCTCTTGGACGTCTCCTTCTTCTTCTTCTGTATAAAAGGTGAAACAGTCTGAACAGGTTTTGGTTCTAGTGATGAATGAGCACAGCTATCATATGGACTGTTTCATCATCCATGGTGGAGAACAATTGATGATGTTGAAGACCAAGACCAAGGATGAAGAGGTCTGTACACCATGGCTGCTGGACTCAAACTGAGATCCAGATGATTTTCTCCCCCTTTTTATGGAAAATATCGGTTGTCCGCTAGGTGTCCTTCTACATACTCTAGACATACTGCAGACATCCTAAATATATGAGATACATCCCAGATACAAACGTTTTGTCTGTTTTAATCCTTTATATACGAGATGCATACGCTTACATCCTTTCTATTTCCGTGCTACTAATGCTGTGTAGATGTTCTGTGTACCTTTTGTTTCCTCCCTCTTTCCGTTTTCAGCTGCAGCAATGGCCAGAGAATGCAGAGAGGATACAGCGGACATTTAACGGACGATAACGGACATAGAACATTTGTTGCCCGTATATGTCACAGATGTACATTGTATGCGGGGGAAAGTTCATCCGTTCACAAAGTTTTGTGCAGCTCAAAACTTCTTGCATGGATGAAATCTCAGTGGACGGATGCTCGAGGGATAGAGCGTATGAAACACGTATGCAGTGAGTACACAATGGATGCATAGCGTTTTCCAATGGATGGCAAGCTTTTTTTAACGTTTTACATTCTCTTTGCATCCGTAAGTGCAGTGGGACCGGGGCTTAAGGCTGTATTCTAGGGGAAGTCAGCCTATGAGGTAGATACAATGTACACTGTGCCCATAGTCTTTAAAAAATTTTTAACAAGTGGTAGAGAAGGATGTTATCCATTTTCAACTTCATGTGGCATGGTTGTTTCTGATTGACTTTCACTTTTAGCCACCTGTTAGTGTCTTCCCACCAGAAGCCCATGTCCTGCAGTACATAAACAAATACCTTTCCGGAATCCAAGGAGGTGAATCTGAGAAAATTTTTAAATTGTTTATAGATTTAGCATAGGCAGCCATTTTCTGGTGACAAGAAGAGGTTGATGGTTGGGAGAGCATGCAGTGACTTGGAAATATTTGGATAGAAAGCAAGGGAGAAGTCATAAACCTTGAAAGCAAGCACCACGTGGCATACAAGATGTTTGAAAGAAGAGGACAATTAACCCCCATTTCGTTTAATCTAGACCCACAGATAACCCCTAAAAGGCTAAAGGCCAGACGGGTTCCTTTTGCTTTAAAAGAAAAAATAGAGGAACCAATAAATAAATTAATAGATCAAGGGGTTTTAGAACCGGTCGACCACGCTAGATGGGAAACACCAATTGTGACACCAATTAAGCCAGATGGGTCGGTTCGAATCTGTGGCGACTACAAGGCTACCCTGAACCATGTGTTGCAACAGAGCGCATACCCGGTGCCAGTTGTGCAACACCTACTGCACTCTCTTGGGGGAGGAAAATGTTTCGCTAAACTAAACCTGGCACAGGCGTACCAACAGCTCCCAGTAGACCCTTTAACGGCGGAAGCACAAACAATAGTGACTCACAAAGGGGCATTCAAATGTAACAGACTCCAATTTGGAGTAAGCATAGCCCCAGGCATTTTCCAGAGCCTCATGGAACGCCTGTAAAATGGCATAAAAGGGGTCATGCCATACTTCGACGACGTACTAATCTCAGCCAAAGATGCAACACAGCTAAAAAAAAGACTCAAAGAGGTCCTAAATAAATTCAGAGAATCTGGCCTAAAAGTAAAGAAAGAAAAGTGCTGCCTAATGACTGATCGCGTCGAGTTTTTAGGATATTTAATTGATGGAGAGGGCATACACCTCACTGAAAAAAAAGTAAGAGCTATAAAAGACGCACCAGAACCAAAAAATAAAACTGAGCTACAGGCATTTTGGGGACTGATAAACTTTTATAATGTGTTCCTACCCCAAAAAGCCACAATAGCATAACCATTGCATCGATTACTGGACAAGAAAACAATTTGGACATGGGGGTTTAGAGAAAAAAAAGCTTTCCAAGGAATAAAAGACTTATTAACATCAAACACCATTCTTATCCAGTTTAGCAACACACTACCATTGACGGTGACCAGCGACGCCTCGCCATTCGGAGTCGGTGCCATCCTGAGCCACCAATTGCCTGATGGGAGAGAGGCACCCGTCGCATACTATTCAAAGACCCTGTCCAAAACCGAGCGTAATTACAGTCAGTTGGACAGAGAAGCTCTAGCAATTGTCGCCGGAGTAAAACATTTCCACGAGTACCTATATGGAAGAACTTTTCAAATCATAACAGACCACAAACCGCTACTAGGAATTTTGGCGGGAAACAAGCCCACACCGAATATTCTGTCCCCATGAATGACTAGATGGTCAGAGTTCTTAGCCACCTATTCCTATACTTTGACACATCGCCCAGGGAAACAAATTTCCCATGCAGACGCTTTGAGCAGAACACCACTGCCATCAACAGAGGAAGACCCGGCACCAACGATGACAGCATTGCAGATAGAGACTTGACCCAATCTACCCATATCTGCGAATGATGTCGCCAGAGCCATCGCAAAAGACCCCTTGACTGCCCGCGTACTTAACTGGGTAGGTAAAGGCTGGCCGGAAAACAAAAAAACTGAGAACTTTAAACCTTTCCGGACCAGACAAACTGAACTCTCAATCCAAAAAGGTTGTTTATTGTGGGGTGATCGGGTAATTATTCCTAACAAATTACAAACCAAGGTACTGGGTATGCTTCACGAAGGCCACCCGGGAATAGTTAAAATGAAAAGCCTTGCTAGAAGCTATGTCTGGTGGCCGGGTATAGATAGGGACATCGAATACTGGGTAAACTCGTGCAATAAATGCCAAAAAATCAGGCCGTCCCCACCAAAAGCACCCATAAGAGACTGGGAAACCCCAAGAGTCCCCTGGTCACGAATCCACATCGATTTTGCGGGTCCTACCAAGGGGCATACATTTCTGATTGTCGTGGATGCATACTCTAATTGGCTGGAAGTAAAAATTATGCCATCAACGACAACAGAAACCGTCATAAAAAAACTTGACAAACTCTTTGCAACCCACGGCCTACCAGACGTCCTAGTGTCCGACAACGGGCCACAATTAACCAGTCTCCAATTCGAGCAATACCTAGCCTCCCTAGGTATAAGACATGCCCTAACTGCGCCGGCCCACCCGGCTGCAAGTGGTAGGGCAGAGAGAATGGTCAGGTTTACCAAGGAGGGTTTAGAAAAAATGGACACTGGGGATGTCCAAACTAAAATAAATTGATTACTCACTCTCCAACATATCACACCCAGTACTACAACCAACAAAACCCCAGCAGAATTACTGATGGGAAGGAAACTAAGATCGCATCTAGACAGATTACACCCAAATTTCACACCAGAAAACCCCCCCAACTCCTCCACCCGATGCAGGACCTTTGCAATAGGTGACTTAGTTTATGCTAAAAATATTACTGGGGACCCATTATGGCTACCCGGACAAATTACACAAATAATAGGCCCCAAATCCTCCCGACTAACGGTAGACGACGGCAGGGAATGGAAGCGGCACATAGACCAGCTTCGCTCCCGAAACATAGAATGAAATGCAAACACACAACCACACATAGAAAAACACGATGAAATTCAAACCAAAGAGGGGGGGGAAATGCGAGAAATCAATAAAGAACCATTTAAATTAAACTCCGAAAACAATAACAATCAAAAAGAGCAAATAAAAGACTCACTGTTTGAAGAAAGTTGCGAGAAGAGTCCATCCAAAGGGGCCAGCCAGACCAGCTCAACCTGCCCGAAGGAAACGGGAGGGAGAGGCAAAACCGCCGGCCTAAGAAACTCAGGCGGCAGTAAAATGGCTGACTCACCCTTCCAGACGGTTCCATGGAGAAGGACTGAAGACACAGCAGCCCCATCTGAACTGGTCGAAATCTCCAATGATAATGAACCGCGCAAGTCCAGTCGAGTCAAGAGGAGCCCCACCTACCTGCGCGACTACGTCACCACATAGGACTGAACTAAGAGGGGAGGGGTGTTCTGTATAAAAATATTATTCTCCAAATAACTCATTCTGATTGGTTACTAAAAACAAATGGGGATAGGTTCAAAAGGAACCAATCCCCGAAGCCGCAAAAAAGGCGGCCATATGAAATGAGTGTCATTGGCTACAAGCCGGCAGACAGAAAAGTATAAAAGGGCTGTCGCGGCTTGAGCCAATGTTCCGTTTTGCAACTGTACTTGAAATAAAGACTTTGTTGTTGGAACCCGGTCTACCTCGCGTTTTTCCGGACGGAACACACCAGATGAAACATCTTAGGAATTCCAGAAGAAAGTTGACCTGGGAAAGAAGATTGGAGATGCAGGCAATTTTGCTCTTTCCCCCAATCCAGTAATTAGAATTAGAATTAGAAGAATTCTTTATTTATTTTATTAAAAGGGAATACTAAGAGAGGAGAAAATGACATTGGAAGAGCAGCTGCTATCCTAATATTGCAAACAACCAACCTCAATCCCAGATATTTGGAATTTGGAATCTCAGAAATGGAAAGAAGTATGACAAGTTATTCTGAGGAAAGAAAAGTTAAGGAGAGATTGTAAAATTAAAGAAGTCTAACAGCTGAGTTGTAAAACAATAAAAGAGTCAAGATTATCAAGGAGTTAGAAAATCAAGGAGAAGTAATTTATTTTTTATTTGTCAATTGCTTACAAGATAATAGGTATAAGTAAAAACATAGTTATGAATACATGGATACATATAAGAAAAATAAAAAATATAAAATATATATATATAAGAAACAATAGGACAGGGATGGTAGGCACGTTGGTGTCCTTATATACACCCCCTACAGACCTCTTAGGAAAGGGATGAGGTCAATAGTAGACAGTCTAAGGTTAAAGTTTTGGGGGTTTGGGGAAGAAACCACAGAGTCAGGTAGAGTATTCCAGACATTGACCACTCTCTAGAGTATTCCAGATATTGACCACATTGACTTCTGTTGTTGAAGTCGTATTTCCTGCAATCAAGTTTGGTGCGATTAACCTTGAGTTTGTATCTTTTGTTTGCTCTAGTGTTGCTATGGTTGAAGCTGAAGTATTCATTGACTGGTAGGACATTGCAACGTATGATTTTATATACTATACTTAGATTGGACCGAAGGCAGCGTAGTTCTAGATTTTCTAGGTCTAGAATTTCGAGTCTGGTGGCATAAGGTATTCTACAACAAGTAGAAGAGTGGAGAACTCTTCTTGTGAAATATTTCTGGACTTTCTCAACTGTGTTAATATCAGACACGTAATGTGGGTTCAAAACTAATGAGCTGTATTCAAGTATTGGTCTTGCAAATGTTTTGTGTGCACTAGTTAATAGTGTAATATTACCAGAGAAAAAGCTACATAAGATTAGGTCTTAATCTTACGGATCATCAGCATCAGTTTGGATCATCAGCAAGGTCTTGACTATTCAGCCTGTATTTTATTTTCTGATTTTTTTTTTGACAATACGTAGGACAGATCATTTATTTGCTGAGATTTGAAGTTGCCATTTGTTTGACCATTCCGATCCATAGTCAAGGTCTTTTTGAAGGGTAGCAGTATTGTCTGTGGTGTTGAATAGCTTTACATCATCAGCGAAGAGAACAAAGAAAGGTTTGTTGAGTACAGACACAGTTTGTGTCATAGGTTAGGACTCAGACTAGATCTCAGATGCTAAGTAAGAGGCTCCAATAACATCTGTGGAATATCAGACTTAGGACACAAACTCATGAATCACCTAATTGAACAGAGGCACCATCTGAACAGTTGGCACAATCAGATGATGATGGAGTCAGGTCTCCCAGCCCCCACACCTGCTGAATAGAGTGAAGAGCAAAGACATTATGTGAGACTACTTGCCAAATAAGAGAGTAATCCCTTGATTAATAGAAGTTAGCTGCAGCCTGATTTAAGAAGCAGCCCTGAACCATGACCCCTTATTGGAATCAACCATATGGTCTCTGGCTGTTGTGTGATGTTCATAGTGATTCTGTCTTTGAAATTTTGATATTTGGACTGGCTGACAACCCTGAACTGGATCTTGGAACTCTGGACTGGATTTGGATTATTATTCTGCATGCTCCAGCTAAAACTATTCAAGCAAAATTCTTTCAGAGACTCTGATTTGATTTACATTCCTCATCTGCTGTTATGTCTTGACCTTCAGTACATTGCTAAATTCCATAGCAACTATGGGTGTGAGTATACAACTGAAAGCAGAAGCAGGACAGTTTGAAGGTTAAAACTGAAATCAAACAAATAGGACACAAAATAAGATATAAAAAAGAACAAACTCTTAGAAATATAAATAAATAAACATGTGGGAAATGTTCTCTTTAATATAGGGGAAACCCATAGTGTCTCATATAATAAAATCAGATAGGAATTAAAGTCTACCCTTTGGTTGCCACCATCACTGATAATTAAAATGAGCTGTGATAGTGTGAGTAGATTAAAGGAGCTCAAACATTCACAAGCACTGATGCCCATCCAAGAAGCAGCAAGGGAGATGTAGAGAGAATCATCAAAGGATGGATAATCATACCTTTATTTTATGTCTTAATATACAGTTATTTTGAACCATTTATTTCTGAAATTAATATGATCCATCATGTGCATTCACAAATGAGTTACCAAAGTTAATTTTTATATTTTGGCAATCAACAAAATTGAATATTCAACAGTTCCTTTTCATTTGACAGGTCTTCTTTCCAGCTTAATGACATTTCTTCTGGCAGACTTACTAGCTTTTGGCAGAAGCTGCTTCAGTGCATGCTTCTGAACATTCCTGAAAGTGGGTGTTTTACCTGAGCAAGGACTAGTAAAGCAGATTTACAACTGTGATTTTAGAATATTGTTTGAGAAAGGAGATTTATTTCCAAGAAATACTTATCGGGAAGGCGAGCAATAAATAAGCCCAACACAAAGCCAGCTGCATCCTACAAGGAAATAAATACAAGAATAACCAATCTCTGTGTGTGTGTCTGTGTGTATGCCCTAGAAGGTAGAGAGATGTGATCTCAAAGTAACAATGTCTTAAACAAGGAGCAGGTAGAATGATAGACAAAGAGGGGACAAAGAGTAAACTCCTAGCTTTCTATTCATGATCATGATGATGATGTTATCCATGTTTAACTCTTGGTAATTCTATGGGCCAGGTCCCTCTACATCTTCTGATCTTGCATTGCTTCTTTTACTTTTTCTATGGTTTGACTGGTATCAGTTTTGATGGTTCCCGGATATCATGTTCTTTCGTGCCTGGTTTCCTTTTACCACTAACTTCCCAACATAATTGCTTTTTCTGGGGAATTTCCTCTGATGACATGGCCAATATTAGCAAGACACAATTTGTGATTTTTCCTTCAAGTGACATGTTTGGTGTTATACACTCCAGGAGTTGCTTGTTGGTCACTTTTCCTGTCCAAAGATCTTTATTCATACCTTAACTCAACTAATCATCCCAAAGTTAATTTTTCAGAGGCAACTGAGCTTTCTTGTTTTTCTTTGAAGACGTTTCACTTCTCATCCAGAAACTTCTCCAGAACAATGAAAAGCAAAACATCTTCAAAAAAAAAAAAAAAAAAAGGAAGTCCAGTTGCCTCTTGAAAAAGCACCCTTGTGACAGCTATGATCTGGATGGCCCTAGACATTTATCCCTGCTGATATTCTATAATACCATGGTCAGTAGGTCATAAGATGTTGAGGAGTCAGAACCACTGGATTTGAGTCTCCAACTATTTCAAGAATACAAGAATTGTCTGCTTCCTAATTGATGGCCAGTCATGTTTTATATGGTTAGCCTTGTTGCTTGCATCCTAACAATTTTTACTGACTGTTTCCTAATATGATTTGATTGCTTATTGTGCCTATGACTGTTATTAAGTGTTGTACTTTATGATTCTTGATTCTTGAGGAATGTATCTTTTCTTTTATGTACACTGAGAGCATATGCACCAAGACAAATTCCTTGTGTGTCCGATCATTGTTGGCCAATAAAGAATTATATCTTCCATCTTGCTATATTTTTTGTTCTGTTTTACTGATTTTTGATGGCATTTACTACACTAGAAATACAGATAGTCATCAAGTTATGACCACAACTGAGCCCAAAATTCCGAGTCCTAGCACTGTGGAGTAGGGTGAGCTCCCGTCGCCCACAACAGCTTCTGCCCACCTAGCAGTTTGAAAACATGTTCTATGTGAGCAGATAAATAGGTACCACTTTGGTGGGAGGTCAAGCTGGTGCTTCGTGTGGATGGTTAGAATCCTGCTGGCACTGTACCTTCCTGGTTGCAACCCCACTAGTGAGGTGGTTTAAGCGGAGGGAGAAGGCCCTGGATGACACTGCAGAAAGATGCTCATTTTTCTTTCTGGTGCAAAGCTAGCTCATCTCCTATGGCGCACTTTAGAAAGCGCACAAGAGTGACCCAAGTAGGGCTAGCAGTGTTAGATAATACTCTGCATTAGCCTTGTAGTCTCCTGACTAATGTCACATTGAAAGAAAGAAAGAAAGAAAGAAAGAAAGAAAGAAAGAAAGAAAGAAAGAAAGAAAGAAAGAAAGAAAGAAAGAAAGA
>BLBF01000040.1:8550367-8575396 GCA_015471245.1 Laticauda colubrina | reverse complement strand
AGATAGATAGATAGATAGATAGATAGATAGATAGATAGATAGATAGATAGATAGATAAGAGAGAGAGAAAGGGATTGCACACTCTCTAAACAAAAGCCCAACAAATCACGTTATGGGGTTCAAAAGAGTATATTTTATGAACTGTGTTTTATTAAACCATGTGCAAACAAGGTCAGTTACCTGCTGCATACTTATTAGAAAAAATGAATGTTTTCCACAGCATATGAATTACAATGAACCCAGAATGGTAACTAATTTTCTTCTCTTGCTTTCTGAACAATTTCAGAATTGCACTTCGTTTGTGGTGTAAATTGCAGAAATTATGGGCCAGTTGTCCCGAATTATGGACAATTGGGACCATTTTATGGTTGTTTCAGTTCCACATCTTTTATGTGTCTAAGTCAGAATGCCTTCAGTTTAACACTGCATTTTTAATTTATAAGGTTGGTGCAAAGGTAGTATTCAACAGGTTCTGACCAATTCTGGAGAACAGGTAGCAGAAATTTTGAGTAGTTTGAAGAACTGGCAAATCCCACCTTTGACTGGAGATTTTATAGTATCCTTCCCCAGCCATGCCCAACAAGCCATGCCCACAGAACCAGTAGTAAAAAAATTTGAACCCCACCACTGGGTTGGTGGGAAGGGAGATGAGAACTGGCCAAAAGAAAAAGGGAAGCAAATAAAATAAAATTTACTAAACTGTGCAATACTGAGCCATATGTAGTAAAGCACAATCATACAGTTCCAAAATTCAGTGCAATTTTTAAAAAGGAAAATAATAAGAGGATAAATAGAATAGAAATAATTGAATTCTTTATTACCACGTGTGTAATCATACATAGAATAGAATATAATTCTTTATTGGCCAAGTGTGATTGAACTCACGAGGAATTTGTTTTTATACATATGCTCTCAAGACACATACAACAAGAATCATAGATATACACTTACAAGTAGTCATAAGGATAAAAGCAACAAAGTTACATTCATACAGTCCTAAAGCCCATGTCACACTGAACCAACGGATGCAAAGAGGATGTAAAACGGACAAAAAACCTTGCCATCCGTTGGTTAACGCGATGTATCCATTCTGTACTCACTGCCTCCGTTTTGCTTCCTCTCTATCCGTCCAGCATCCGTTTATGGATGTTTCATCCGCTCCAAAAGTTTTGGGCTGCCTAAAACTTTTGCGCGGAAAATGTATCCACTTCGTCCATTCTGCATCCGCTACGCATCCGCTACACATCCCTTACGCATCCGCTATATCCACTAGGCATCCGCTACGCATCCACGCAACTCCATCCACTCCAGCGGTAAACGGACGCAGGGAGGAAGCGGAACGGACGCAGAACGGATGCCTAGCGGATGCAGCATGGAAACAAAGCATTTAAAACGGAAAAAACGTTCACAGAGGGGACCTATCTCGGATATTAAGGATGTCTAGAGGATGCCTAGAGGATGCCTAGTCGAAAACCTATACTGCCTATAAAAAGGGGGAGCAACTCGCCTGCATCGCACTTTCAGAACAGCAGCCCAGAGGTGCAGACCTCTGCAGCCTTCATCTGCCTCTTCCTCTTCCACAGCATCCAGTCATGTCTACCATGGATTGTAACAAAGTCCTTTCGGCAGCCACCATCGTTCTGCAACAGTGCGAAGCCATCTGCAGGCTCTGTGAACACTACTGCGAGAAGAAAAGGAGCCACCCAAAAAGAGTCTGGGCCCGAAGATGGTTCGCCAGTAGAGCGGAGGACAGACTGTACAACAAGCTGATGGTGGAGCTCAGAAGCGAAGACACTCGGGCGTTCCAGAACTTCATGAGGATGCCTCCAGCCATGTTTGACGAAGTTGTGCAGCGCCTGACACCCAGGTTGACCAAGGCAAACACCAGCTTCTGGCCCAGCCTGGAATCTGGGCTCAAGGTGGCACTCACTCTGCACCACCTGGCCTCAGGGACTTCCTACAGGAGCATGCAGAACGGCTGGAGGGTGCCATCCAACACCATCAGCATTGTGGTCAGAGAAGTGGTGCAGACCATCATCGAAGAATACAAGGAGGAGCTCCTCCAGTACCCCTCCACTGAAGAAGGATGGAAGAAAGTTGCAGAGCAGTGGTAACAGAGGTGGAACTTACCACACACCGTTGGAGCCATAGATGGCAAGCATGTGGCCTGCAAATCTCCAGCCAAGTCGGGGTCCACTTATTTCAACTCCAAGGGCTTCTTCAGCATCATCCTCTTCGCCATGGTCGATGCTGACTACAAGTTCATGTACATCGATGTTTCAGGCAACAGCTCATCTTCAGATGCCCAGGTATACAATGCCAGTCACCTCAAGGAGGGGCTGGAACGCAACCTCATCGTGGGCTTCCCAGATCCAGAACCCCTGCCCAACGACACACAAGATGTGCCCTACTTCATTGTGTGGGATGACGACTTCTTCCTCAGAACCTACGTCATGAAGCCCTACACCTCCAGACTCCTCACCCGTGAAGAGAGGATCTTCAACTACAGGCTGTCCAGGGCAAGACGGGTGGTGGAGAATGCCTTTGGCATCCTGGCCAACAGGTTCCAGGTACTTCTCACCAACATGCAGCATTGCCCAGAGACCGTGAGGAGGATCATGGAAGCTTGCTGCATCCTGCACAATCTCATGCGCACCCGCTACCCAGTCTTGCAGAACAGGCTCGTGGACCTCCAACAAGCCAATGGGGTCATGGAGCCTGGGGAATGGAGGCAAGGGCGAAACCTGATCGACACTGAGGATGTGCAAGGCCCCAACAGAGACCCACATGAAGCGAAGAAGCAGCGCAACCTCCTGAAATACTGGTGCAACTCCCCAGCTGGAGCAGTGGGGTGGCAAGACAGGATGGTAGATGCTTAATGGATGCTTCCTTCAGCCTGTCTCATCACACAGATGAGATTGGGCCATGTATGTTTGGTTGACCTACAATGAACAGGGCGTTTAATAAAGAGTTGTGTTTATGTTGACAGGTGTGGATAATTATTACATTATTATTGATAATAAAGGGCCATAGGTGTGGCACCTGGGAGGATGGACCATACAGTCCCACTATGCTTGCACTGGAGGTTTATCTATCCCACAGCTATTTCCCATCCCAAAGGTATCCCTGCCCATCCCACTGCTATCTCAACCCATCCCACTGCTATCTTAACCCATCCCACAAGCATGCAAAGGCTTAAACCATTTCTAAAAGTTTCCAGCAAGACTTTATTAAAAAAAGAAATGAAGCAAGTGTGTGAATCATAAATAGACTTTATTAACAACAAGCTATAAGACAAAAATGAGTCTCTGGCACTCCTCTTGGTCGCTCAGTCTCAGGGGTGAAGGGTCCAGGTGCTGTGGAGGTGGCTGGTGCTGGAGTGCTTGTCATCAGCTCCTCCAGAAGCAGAAGCAGCAGAAGCGCCAGCCCCAGAAGAGCGAGCCCGTGCTGCAGAAGCCCCAGCAGAACCAGAGTGAGGGCCAGGGGGCGGGATGGTAGCCCTGTCCCTCTTGCCAGGGCTGGCAGCAGATGGCTGAGGCTTGGTGTGCTTCCGCATGGTTGTGGGATTGCTGGCTGGCAGGGAGGCTGGCAGGAACCAAGGCTGGCAGAAAGGCTGGCAGGGAGGCTGGCACCAAGGCAGGCAGGAAGGCTGGCAGGGAGGCTGGCACCAAGGCTGGCAGGAAGGCTGTCAGGGAGGCTGGCAGGCAGGCACCAAGGCTGGCAGGCAGACATGAACCAAGGCTGGCAGGAAGGCTGACAGGCAGACATGAACCAAGGCTGGCAGGAAGGCTGGCAGGCAGACATGAACCAAGGCTGGCAGGAAGGCAGGCAGCAAGGCTTGCAGGCAAACCAGCTGGCAGCAAGGCTGGCAGGGAGGTTGGCAGCGAGGCTGGCAGGGAGGCTGGCAGGGAGGCTGGCAGCAAGGCTGGTAGCAAGGCTGGCAGCAAGGCTGGCAGGCAGACATGCAGGCAGGGCAGGCAAGGCAGTCAATGTGTCCGGCAGCAGGTCTTTCCTCTGAATGGCGTCCTGCTTCTGAGCTGCTTCCGTTATATCCGCGGGGCTGACGCAATGCATCCTCCCTGCATGCGCAGTGAACGCCAGGCATCCGTTAGGCTTCCGCTGTGCATCCGCTAGGCTTCCGCTCTGCATCCGCTCTTTCCATTCCACGTCCACTTTGCTGAGGCCCCCCGGAAGCCCTGCGGATGTGCCACCCACTCCCATCCACTCCCATCCGCTTCCATCCGCTGGGCTTTCGTTCCGCATCCGCTTTGCATCTGCCCTGCGTCCTCCCCGCGTCCGTGTTATCCGCTCCGGTTATGCAAATTTTCGCCCCTTTTGAGAGCGGATAATAACGGATGGAACATTTTGCTCATCCGCTGTGTCCTTTTTGCATTCGTTGGCCAGTGTGACATGGGCTTAAGTGAGAGAAGATGGGTGAAAGGAAGATAAGAAGATTAATAGTTATAGTAATTTATATTTAGTAAATAGTTTGACAGTGTTGAGGAAATTTTTTGTTTAGCAGAGTGATGGCGTTCAGGAAAAACTCTTCTTGTTTCTGGTTGCTCTGGGTGTGCAGGGGTGGATTTCTTCTACTGGTTCTGTCCACCTTTGTGGAACTGGTAGCTCTGAAGAACAACAGACGTAGAACTGGTTCTATGTCTGCTGATGTTTTTGCCCACCTGCCCACCCGGGCTCTTACCTGACCTTTATTTCCTGCTTTTTCAACTTTAGCTGCCGTGCAAGGCACAGCTGCAATTTAAAAAGCAGGAAAAAAGTGCTTTTTGAAAGGCTGCTTCTCTGCACGCAGTGTGCTGATGACGATTTACAGGCACGCACAGCATGCAGGGAAGCACATCGTAAATCACCAAACCTCATGAATCACCAAACTGGTAGTTAACCCTGTCAGATCCCACCCCTGCTGGTATGTAATGCTCTATAGAGTCGTTTTGAGGGTAGGAATTGAAACGGTTTATGTCCAGGATGTGAGGGGTCTGTAAATATTTTCACAGCCCTTTTTTTGACTCGTACAGTATACGGGTTCTCAGTGGAAGGCAGGTTGGTAGCAATTATTTTTTTCTGTAGTTCTAATTATCCATTGAAGTCTGTGCCTATCTTGTTTTGTTGCAGAACCAAAACACAGTTATAGAGGTGCAGATGACAGTCTCCATCATTCCTCTGTAGAACTGGATCAGCAGCTCCTTGGGCAGTTTGAGTTTTCTGTGTTGGCGTAGAAAGAACATTCTTTGTTGTGCTTTTTTTGATGATGTTTTTGATGTTAGGTGTCCATTTTAGGTCTTGAGATATGATAGAACCTAGAAATTTGAAGGTCTCTACTATTGATACTGTGTTGTCTAGTATTGTAAGAGGTGGTAGTATGGGAGGGTTTCTCTGAAAGTCTACCACCATTTCTACGGTTTTGAGTGTCACCCTCATGAATAAAGTAATAAAGTAATCTAAGCAGCAATGCATTTCTTTAAACTAAAGAAATGACTTTCCCCTTCAACAAGACAAATACAAACTATTTCAATGATTTATTGTTTAACATTTCAACCTAAAATCTCTTGATACTGTATCTCAAAGTTGATCTATAATAATAAAGCCTCATCATTCAACCTTAATCAGCAAAAGTCCATTAAGAACAACCAAAAATAACTAGACATAAATAAATCAGGTTCATATTTACTTTATTTACTCTGTTCCATAACTTATCATTTTCTGTAAAAATATAAGACACTCTCTTCTCATATCTTATCACATATCTATTAAAAAAATCTTTAAAGTCTCAGCTTTCAAAGTTAATCAGAAAAAAAATCAAGAGCTATCAGAAATATTGAAATTTAATCCCTTCAAATAATGTTTCACAAATTAATTCTTTATCATTTTCTCCTAATCTCCTATCAGAAACTCCTTTACAGAATTAACACTTTCCTTCAGTTTTAACACCATAGCTTATCACTTTCTCAACAAGTACAATAACAAGAAAAATCTCTTCTTTCCTTATGTTATATATAAACAAATTATTAAAGCCTCAACATTCAGTTCTGGTCAGGAAAGAGCTATTACAAGCCGTGACAAGAAAAAAAAATTGCATGCATTTTTACTTTGGCCAAATGAGCCAACTTTATGAAACTTTTTCATTTAAGAGACACAATGTTTATCCTTTTTAAGTGATGTCCCAGAAACTCATTTCAATCTCTATCTTTTCTCAAAAACTCCTTAACTAACATATCTCTTCTGTAAGTTCAAAATAAGAAAGTTGTCCTGTGGTAGTCACTCACCTGTGTTAAAAGCCACACATTGCAAAGATCCTCACTTCGTTTTTCCAGCACAGAAAATGACTAGAAGGGAATGCCTTAAAATCCAGTCGTAAAATCCAAGCAAGGATTTTGACTTGGAGCCTTTGCAGAATGGCATGTGTGCTGCCTACGTGGATTTTAGTTATCTTTTGTTATTGTTGTTGCAAATAATTTTATTATTTTTTGCAAAGCGTACATGTAAAAGGCAACAAAATAACAATCAAAAGATGGACAGACATTTTTTCGACAGCCTCCAGAGATGACTGTCTCCTTTTTGGGAATTTTGGGAATGAACTATTTCAGCCAGCCTCTATTGAGAGTGAAAGGCCTGCCTGCCAGAGGGATTCAGGCCCCATGCAGGATGGATTCAGGGGTGGGCTGCTGGGGGTTCACAGGGGCTTGGGACAGTCCCTAGCTAAGATTCTGTGCAGTTCGGAGAACCCCCAAATCCCACTCCTGGCTGGCTCCGCCCACCCCACCCCTCTCAGGAGTCCCCATGCGGCCCATTTTGTATGCAGGTAAATGCAGGGCATGCACAGAGGCTCAGGGAGGGCGAAAAATGGGCCTCCTGGAAGTTCAGGGAAGCTAGAAATGGGCCTGTTTCTGGCTTCCAGAGAGCCTCCAGAGCCCCGGGAGGCCATTTTCATCCCCTCAAAGGCTCAAGGAAAACCTGGGGAGCCTGGGGAGCAGTGGTGGGATTCAAATTTTTTACTACCAGTTCTGTGGGCGTGGCTTGGTGGGAGTGGCAACAGAAGGATACTGCAAAATCTCCATTCCCACTCCACCCCACTAACCTGCTTTCCAGCTCCATTCTCCTGTGCAAGGCAACCAAAGAAGATCCAGCTGATCGGCTGGGACTCAGGAGGCAGAAGAATAGATGGGGGGGGGGTAAAAACACCCCCCTGCCATGGTGCAGGAGGCCAACTAGGCCACACCCACCATGGCCACGCCCACCCAGCAACCAGGCAGAGAACCCATTGCTAAACATTTGGAAGCCCACCCCTGGATGGATTCCCTCTGGCAGGCAGCTCTTTGAGAGCAAAGCACTCTGTCTTGTCTCTGGGGGTTATCTGAAAAAAGTCCATCCTGGAATCCAAGCAGGATTTTGGCAAGGAGGGCTTGCAGCAGGGGGCTTTTGCAGCCAGCCTCTAAAATTCAGAAGAGTCCCTCTTATTTCTGATATCTGACTGCAAACGTCCTTTGCTGCAAACCCTTTGTTCTAAAATCCTGTTTTGATTTGTGCGTTGCTAAACTGTTTCCATCCATCTTGAGAAATTACAGTTGGGCATGGGAGTTACTTAAAGAATTACAGGTAGTCCTCAACTTACAACCATTTGTTTAAGTGATCATTCAAAGTCAGCAGTGCTGAAAAAAGTGACTTACATGCATACAACCATCCCCAAGGTCATGTGATCAAACTTCAGATACTTGGCAACTGGCATGTATTTATGACAGTGTCAGGGTTCCAATGGACGCCCTAATTAAACCATGATACTCGAGCCAAGTTTAAAAAGAAATCCAGTCATTTATTAGGAGCAACATGTTGGCACATACCCAAATGAAGTCAGCTCTGCCTGACATAATCTACAGCCTACCTATGACCCTATTTTCCCCCTCCCCCCAGGGTATATCATAAATCACATTCTCCAACAGAACATTTTTGTGGGCTGTTGAAATCACACCTCTCTGGTTGGTCCCAGTAGCCTGAGATATAGCCTTGAAGAAGGCATGCCTGGAATGTGTTCTGGTTGGGGCTGCCATTCTGCTCCATCAGTTTTACCCCCTCTCCTTGCCTATGGCAACTCAAAAGCAGGCCAGGAATGCTTTACAAGTTGACAGACAGTTGCAGTTACAGCCAGGGCCATGTGATCCCCCTTTGTGACCTTCTGAAAGTATATGGGAAGCCAGATTCATTTAACAACCATGTTATTAATGTAACACATGCAGTGATTCACTTAACTGTGGCAAGAAAGGTCATAAAATGAGGCAAAATTCACTCAACAATTATCTTGCTTAGCAGTTGTGGCATAAATCAAGGTCACCCTGTATTTTGATATTATTCTAGATATTAAAGATTGACTTTTGGAAATGTGTAACTTCTCCATTTTGGAAACTATAATAAATAATCAGAAAATAAAGCCAAAAACGGTACAAAGTTTATGGTTCATACAATAGAGTCGTTGTCTTAGGTATTTTTAAATTATTTCTATTATTTGGTATCAGGATACTATTTATAGGGCATGTACCGTGTTTCTCACAAAATAAGGCTGGGCCTTATTTTTTTTGACCCCTGAAAAAATGGCAAGGCCATCTTTTCAGGGGTGACTTAATTCCCCCCCCCTTACATCCTCGGGTGAGCAGGAAGCGATGGCTTAGATGTTGACCTTGGCGTTGGTGGGGCACTTCGTATCGGGAGAACCTTCCGCACAGTTGCTTTCCTTTCTCCCATGGTGCTGAAGCGTTTAGAGCAACACTGCAGCATTTGGCATAGCATGTGCTACCAGCCAGGGCTCCTGCCTGCAACCAGAGCCTGGCAGAGACACTTGGCTTCAGGCGCTCCTGTCGCCGCCTTGCTTTCACCTTCGAAAGCAAAGCCAATTCTTTTAAAAATGACACCCTACGAGCGGTATGACAAAGCCTCCCCTGACCAAGAAGGCAGCCTAACCCCACGTTGAAGGTGAATCTTCTGGGGCTGCAGCGCAGGATCGGTCCACCCCAGGAGAATCATCCAGCCACCATCCTTGCCTGGTGCTGGGCAGAGCGCAAAGAGCTTTGCCTGTGGCACCCAGCACAGTTGACAGGTGGGCCCTCCTGCCTGGCAGCGGAGCTCTCACCAAGGCAGTGAGCGCCTCCTCACCAGGTCCACCAGGGCCACGCCAGAGCCATGCAGGCTGGGCAGAGCTGGGAAAGGTGCATGCCTGCCTGCCAAGCAAAAGAGCCAGGCCAACCCAAACTTGGCTTCCCAAATCCCTCCAGCCTGAACTCGAAGGGGCCACTGGGAGAGGCCACCTGAGGCAGTGATAGCGCTTACCCATCCGTGGACAGGGAAGCAAGGCAATGGCCTGCACCACGTATTCCTCCGACCTGAGCCCTGCCAAGTGAGCGCCTCTGCCCAATGTCTGTGCCACTGCATTGTTTGGAGCTGCTGGTGCATTTGGACATGCGTGGGGACAGGGACAGGCTGGGCGAGGAGTGGAAAGGATAGGAGGCTTCAGGCTTTCACCGCCAGATCCGCCAGCCAGGGAAGCAGCGCTGCCATCACCCTGCCTCCCTGTCTGCGGATGGGTGGGTGCTATCACTGCCTTGGGCGGCCTCTCCTGGTGGCCCCTTCAGGTTCGGGCTGGAGGGACTTGGGAAGGAAGCCAAGCTCGGGTCAGCCTGGCTCTTTCGCTTGGCAGGCGGGCGCGCACCCTTGGCTCGCTTTCCCGCCTCTGCCCAGCCCTCGCGGCTCTGGCATGGCCCTGGCAGGATGAGTGGAGGGCCCGGCGGGGAGGTGCTCGCTGCCTTGGCGAGAGCTCCAATGCCAGGCAGGAGGGCCCGCCTGTCAGCTGTGCTGGGTGCCCCAGGTGAAGCTCTTCATGCTCTGCCTGGTGCCAGGCAGGGATTGCGGCTGGGTGCTTCTCCCAGGGTGGGCCAATCCTGCACTGTGGCTCTAGGAGATCCGCCTCCCCACGTGGGGTTGGGCTGCCCTCTCAGGCAGGGGAGGCTTTGTTGTACCGGTAGTAGGGCGTCATTTTTAAAAGAATTGGCTTTGCCTTCAAAGGCAAAGGGAAGGTGGCGACAAGAGCACCTAAAGCCGAATGTCTCCACCGGGCTCCGGTTGCAGGGAGGAGCCCTGACTGGCCGTGCGTGGCTGTGCCAAACACCGTGGCATTGCTCTAAATGCCATGGCACCATGAGGAGAAGGGAAAGCAGTGGTGGTGGAAGGTCTCCCGATACAAAGTGCCCCACCAACCCCGAGGTCCATGCAGGCAGCACCATATCCAGGCATGCAGCAAAAGTACTTCCTAACAGCACCACCACCCCATTCCCTCCCTTTTTGCATGTTTAATATAGGCCTTAATTTGGGGAGAGGGGCTTAATTTGATTTTATGCCTATAAAACATGCTGGGACTTCAACTCCCAGAATTTCTCCTCCAGGCATGTTAAGTCAGGAATTCTGGGAGTTGAAATCCATAAGTCTTACACTTGTCAAGTCTGAAGACCCTTGGTGTACAACCTATATCCTCAGGGTCGTATGCAGACTATCCAAAACCATCATCTTTCAAAAAAGTCAATGTGTTTTTTTTAATATGACAGAATTCTTGCAAACGGGGACAATAATTAAGTCCTCTTAAATTATTAGGCTAATAATCTTAGCCATTTAAGTGTTCTTAAACAATTAGGGCCACACTTGGAATACTGCACCCAGTTCTGGTCAATATAAAAAAAGATGTTGAGACTCCGGAAAGAATGCAGAGAAGAGCAACAAGAATTATTAGGAGGAGACTAAAATTATTAGCTGGAGGTTAAAACATACGAAGAACAGTTACAAGCATTGAGTATGTCTCGCCTAATGAAAAGAAGGACGAAGGAAGACATGATAGCAGTGTTCCAATATTTGAGGGGTTCCTACAAAAATGAGGAGGTCAAACTATTTTCCAAAGCACCAAAAGGCAAGAACAATGAATGGAAACTAATCAAGCAGAGATCCAATCTAGAATAAGGAAAAATATCCTAATAGTGAGAGCAATCAACCAGTGGAACAGCTTGCCTTCAGAAGTTGTGGGTGCTCCATCACTGGAGGCTTTCAAAAAAGAAACTGGACAATCATTTATCTGAAATGGTATAGGGTCTCCTGCTTGAACAGGGGATTGAACTAGAAGACCTTCAAGGTCACTTCCAACTCTATTATTCTATGTCAGTGGCCCCCAACCTTTTGGGCACCAGGGACCGGTTGCGTGGAGAGAGGTTTTTCTGTGGACCAGAGGAGACGTGATTTCCCATACTGCCTGTTTGTATGGCCCAGTTTTTGGCATGCTGCAGCCTGGTGCCAGTCCATAGATTGGGGGATGGGACAATTTGTGGGTAAGGAGAAAGGAATGTATTGTTTATACAGAATTTGTAGGACATAGTAATCTTTGAAAAGAATACACTGTGTACTTTTATCTAATCTCATGTTGCTTGAGCCTAAAGCTGCACCTAGGAACAAAGGGATGAGAGTATATCATCCCCAAGTATGTTCAAAATGGGTTTTAGCTAGAATTTGCTGGCCTGGTGGTTGACTTAAGAGAAAATCCCCAGAAACCAATAGCTATCAAAGATAAATTGTAAATAAAGAGCAGGGAACAATGTATTCACTTCAGGTGGTCTCAGATAGATTATGATGGCCTGAGTACTCAGCTAATGAGGAAAAGGTGGGAGGCAAACATGGACAACGATAAGGAATATAGAGAAAATATACTGGTGGCTTAAGCTTTAAGGTGTATCCATTGTACCTGATGGCGCGTGATACATCCTCTTTGCAAAGTAGTGTGAGGTGGAAGCAGATAAAAAAACCACCAAAAGATTCGTTGATCCAAGGAAAACAAGGTTTTATTCACGTGTCTGCAGAGACGGGTTCCCTCAGGCATTGAAGGAACACAGAGCAAAATTCAGGCAGCATTTGTATACCCTAACTGTCTGCCCCCTCATATGAGGGCTTGGCTCACATTCTTTCTGTTTTCAAATTGACACATATATTTCGAAGGTTCATACTAGCTCCCTATCTAGCAAAAGTAGTTACACGGTTTCTGACATCGCAGCACTTTATTACAGTTCCCCATTGTTCTATCCTTATCTTGTTTTCTTCTCTTGTGCACAAACTGGAACACTTTCTTATTTAGCAGAACTACTGAGTTTGAGACACACTTCCTTATTCAATTCAATGGGCCATCCAACATGACTTCGGTTCTGCTCACAGTGGTAAAATAAAGATTACCATTGTTTTCTTTTATAAGTTTTGTCTTGCAATCATTTTAAACTAGAGAATGAATGGCACACCCCTGTTCTATGTTATATTGTTTGAATTAAAATTAAGTCAAATGTATGTTTAGGCCCAGACCTGTCCACTTACTGAAGGATTTTACCAAATGGGACGTCCTGATTCTCCACTTTTGCTTCAGATAATCGAAAGAAGTTGGTCTTCAGAGAAGGGAGGGCCTGCTGATTGTTGAAATGTGTGTAACCTGTGACACATTTTAACACAACACACCATTTAATATTCATCACAATCCAAACAGTATATTTTATTAGAAGACTGTGCAAAGTCTGTAAATGCTGCGTATTGAACTTGTCAGTGGCTTTGCAGGGCTAAAGTTCCACAGTGAGGCCTCACGAGACATAAAGAGTGAAATTGCCATGTTTAAGACTTTGAAAAGGAAAGAAAAAAATGAAGGGCCTAAAGCCATATTTCTGGCATAGAAACCAAAAGACAGAGACAGTAGATCCTCAAAAGCCATAAAAAAATAAATGGCAACCGCAAATGCTGTTCTTTCCTAAAGTTCTCTGCAATATGTCACAGTTTACAACCCACATAAAAAGATGTCTCTTAACACAAAAAGTTCCAACTGAACCCAGAAATACATTTTACACATTTACATTTCCAACCAAACTCTCAACAGGCAAATTTCTTCCCTCTTTTTTTGGTAATAATGGATGTATTTATGTGGGTACTCTTACATTGCACAACTCAATAATTATATTAAGCCATGGACATCTCTGTGGAAAACAGTGGCTGGATTCACATAAAAAAAACCATACTTAAACCACATATGGTTTCAATGTTGACTCAGCCATAACAGTTGAGTTTATACCTGATGCTAAGCCACAAATGATTCACAAACCACAGTGGTTGGATTCACATATTACACTATACCAGCAGTCCTCAAAGTTTGTAGTACCATGACACTCAAAACAATATGTGAGTTTGGTCCCCCAGCCTAAACTCCAACAAAAGTTTCTTTGGTGGTAGATTTAGATAAGAAATAAATCTGTCAGTGAGAATTATATATCAATGTAGGTGTCAATCATTGTCCACTAGGACTAAGCCCCAAATGAACTTTTGCAGCACTGCTACTCTGCCTGTCAACACTGATCACTTTTTGTTTAAGTTGTGACCTATGTAGTTTAAGATCCTTCACCTCAGCAGGTTCTGACTGAATTTAAGAACTGCTTCTCTAAGCTAAAACCACCAGGACTCTCCAACCTTGGCAACTTTAAGACTTGTGGACTTCAACTCCCAGAATTTCTCAGCAGGCCATATTGAGTTCTGAATTCTGGGAATTGAAGTCTACAAGTCTTAAAGTTGCCAAGGTTGGACAACTTTGAATAAACCTCATGATCTGGGCTTCTATGAAGGTAACTTTCATAAGCTCTGAGCAGCTCAGAGTATACCAAACATATGATCAAGCATATCTTTGCCCCAATCACATTGAATAATAGTGCCATACTTGGAAGAAGGCTAAAATTCCACATTTCCCCCAAAAAACCTCCATGTCCTAGTAAGTAAATCTGGCAAATGTCTTCTTACTGAGCCATGGTGGTGCAGTGGTTAGAATGTAGTACTGCCAGATACTTCTGCTGCCTGCCTACTGCCTGCCATTTGGCAGTTTGAATCTCACCAGGTTCAAGGTTGACTCAGCCTTCCATCCTTCTGAGGTCAGTAAAATGAGGACCCAAAAAATGTTGGGGCAAAAGGCTGACACTGTAAACCATTTAGAGAGGGCTGTTAAGCACTGTGAAGTGGTATATAAGTCTAAGGGCCATTGCTATTGCTAATGCTACTGAAATGAATCGCTTTCAGGATTAGCTTGCAATCTCCTTTAAGCCAGAATGTGAAACTCGAAACTAAACATTGCTGAACAGATTGGATAGTGACTTCTGTGAGAGATATGAGGTTCCATCCTGGATAGGGCACTGTAGAAGACCTCTAAGCTCTTCTGTATGGGTCTATGAATTTGGAGCAAGAGAACAGGGAAAGATAAAAAAGTGTTACATCCTTTCCATGCTTTCAAACAACTCCACATTACTGCCTGCTTAGCATTCAAGAACGAAATTTTGTATGCAAAAGTAATACAAGTCATACAGCATTTGTAAGTCAAACTGATATGATGCTTTAGAATGAGACAATCTTGAGCAGAGATTGAGAAAAAATGTAATTAAATCTTCTTTCCTCCTTTTGGAAAGAATCAGATAATAATTGCACAAATGATCTCTTTATCAGAGCACACATGTCCCCCTCACAGCAATTTTTCCTGATGGCAATTTTACATGAAGGAAATGAAAACTGCCTCAAATTTTATATCTGGGCAATGTCTATTAATGCCAGACAGTAATTTGCACTTTTTAATCTTTAACAATAATAAATAGCAAAAAAAAAAAAGGCTGCTTCTTTCTTTTTTAACAAAAATTGTTGAGGTTTTTATCCTAAACCATGGAGCTAAATTTAACAATTATTATGGAAGCACAAAATACCATATTAAGAGAGAATTATCAGTATCCGTTGTTGGGAGATAAATTTAAATTCCTATTTCCACTCTTATCTTAACAAAAGAAAGAATATGTCACAGATAGAATCTTTATTATTGTGCAGTAAAAAAAAGAAAATAAGAACCAATGAATCTTTTAAATTGAACCAGGTGTTCCTGAATGCCTTCATGGAACTGGCTATTTTTCTGGGTCCTGGATTAAAGTGGTTGGGGCCTCTGTCAGATTTATTTGGGGATGCGGGTGTTGTTAGACAGACTTGCCATCTAGTTCCTGTTCTCTTTTACGGTTTTATTGTATTATATTTTCTATTTTGGAGTCAGATGGTGCTTAGATTCAATAATTTAAATTAATTTAACCCGATCTCTCTACAGATGAGCATTAACAACATTAGTAAGGATTGCTGGGGCACTCAGATCTCTAAGACAGACCCTACAAGCATCAATGCCATCAAGTTGATCTAATAATAACAAAGAAGAGCCAAGTAAAAAATAAGAAAGTTCGGACATTCAAATGTTCTATAATAGGGGTGTCAAACTCGATTTCATTGAGGGCCGCATCAGAGTTGTGTATGGCTTTGGGGGGGGCTGGAGATAGGTAACCAGGGTGGGCGTGGCCAGCTAGACATTACTCATGTAGCGGCTTGAGCGTTCTGTCAGAGAAAACAGGCTCCTGAGCTCCGTTTTGGGCTACAATGGCCTCCTGCAACCCTCTGTCAGCAAAAACGGAGCTCGGGGGGGGCGCATGTGGCTCTCCCAAGCTGTTTTTCCTGGCAGAGGCACCTTGGGCCGGTCCTTCGTTGTTTCAGGGCAGTCCTGTGGGCCAGATCTTAGCACCCCATGGGCCGGATTCAGCCCGCGAGCCTCAAGTTTGACACCCCTGTTCTATAATTTTGTGGCCAAATGCTCGATGTGTGTTATTGCAATGACAAAATAGGCTTACCAACTCAAGCTGAACCTACTGCTTAAGCAGTGGGAACAAAACGCTGGTTGCAGGTAGCCTTGAGGATGCAGTATTAAGTATTGACAAGTGCTGACTTCCAGACACATGGAAGCTGCAGGATTCTCTCTTCTGAAGAATGGTTAACTAAATTGTAGGAGTAGGCCTCCAACAGTGTTTACAGTAGCATTATAAAGATAGTCCTCAACTTACAATAGCTCATTTAGTGACTGTTCGAAGTTACAATGCTGAAAAATGTGACATGACAATTTTTCACACTTACGACCATTGCATGGTCCCCATAGTCGTATGAGCAAAATTCAGGCGCTTGGGAACTGACTCACATTTATGATGGTTGCAGTGACCCAGGGTCATGTGATCCCCTTTTGGGACCTTCTGACAAGCGAAGTCAATGGGAAAACCGGATTTACTTAACAACCATGTGGCTAATTTAACAACTGCAGCAATTCACTCCAAACAACTGTGGCAAGAAAGATTGTAAAATGGAGCAAAAATTCACTTAACAAATGTCTCACTTAGCAACAGAAATTTTGGGCTGAATTGAGGTCGTAAGTCAAGAACTACCTGTATAGAAACTTAATTCTAATTGAAAACCATTTCAATATAGGACTACATTATTATTAATGTATCATGATCATTATTATTATCATGCCACATCCACATTTTTTAGGATTCATATCCTAACGCAGAGGTCTCCAAACTTGACAACTTTAAGACTTGTGGACTTCAACTCCCAGAATTCTCCAAATTGGGAGAGCACAGAGTTGGGGTATAGAGCTGTAGCATCTATCTATAAAGACTAAGATGAGGAAAACTGGAAAGGCAACTCTCCAAAAGCTTAAAACTCTGAAGGTTACAAATGAAAAGTTAAAAACCAAAGGTACCCATGAGGAAGAGATGTTTGCTCACATTGGTGTTGTGCATTGTTGTCACCTGAACACCACAAGAACATATTCTCCAGATGGAGAATTCAGATGGCTGGAGAATTCTGGGGGTTGAAGTCCACAAGTCTTAAAGTTGCCAAGTTTGAGGGCCCCTGTCCTAATGTGATATATAGTTTATAGCAGTGTCTCTCAATTTCAGCAAATTTAAGATGTGTGGATATGTGGATGCATGTCTGATTGGGTAATTCTAGGAGTTGAAATCCACACATCTTAAAGTTGCTGAAGTTAAGAAACACTGGTTTACCAGCTTGGTTTAATGTATTCTCAAAGATGCTTTTCATTTTTTAAAAGGCAACTAGACTTTTTTATTTAAAAAAAAATAAAAATCACTTTTGAGACAACCTGGATATCTGAGAATCTTCATGGAGATTTAATGTATTATTTACTATCTATATTTTTTTTAATGACTTGAACTAAATTTACCAAGCTTTGGCTTAAAAGTTTAATAGAGGCATGCCAATTTTGTTTAGAAAATAGATATGAAATATCTCGCAGTGCTTTAAGTTTCTAATGATGTAGACTATACTAGCCACCTGTTTCAGATCAGGTGCCTATCTGCCTGCATTTTACTCCCTGCGCCATCTATTTTCTACATTCTTTCAAAAATGTATAATAATAAAATGAGGAAAAATAGATGTGTTGAACTCCTCCTAAACTGTTACAAGGAAGGGCCCAACCTCAGGTCCTGCTGCAACATTTTCCTTAGTTTAGTCCAGGGATCTCCAACCTTAGCAACTTTAAGACTTGTGGACTTCAACTCCAAGAATTCCTCAACCAGCAAAGGTGGTTTGTAGTCCTCATCCATTCTAAGTCCCTTGAAAAAATGCAGGATGACTTGTGTAAGCATCCTGCAAAAGATGCTACTTCTATTCTGGAGACCAACCAAGAAGACAAAGAAGACCATAAAAAAACCTTATAAGAATGGAAATTAAAAATTCTTTCATTCATTCTATAGCAAAGTTTGATTTTATTTCACTGCAGGCAACATGATTGAGAGGGATGCTAAAGCTGGACAGATGCCACACAATAGTGTAGGGCAGCAGCTTCTTCCCTATTTGGGTACATTAAAACCCAATGTGTATATTCATTTCCATCAATCAAAAGTATATTAAATTAAACTTGACATATTTAAGTTCTACCTAGGCTTAAGCACTTTGGTTGACATCATCTTTCTATAAAGAAACATGGCAAGATCTAGTTTAGGAATATCCAACTTTGGCAATTTTAAGACTTGTGGACTTCAACTCCTAGAATTCCTCAGACTGAAATTCTGGCTGGTTGACAAATTCCAGAAGTTGACGTTTACATGTCTTAAAAGTTGCCACGGTTGAATGCCCCTGATCAGGGGCCCCCTTATATGTCTGATCAGGTAACAAGCTATACATAAATATTGGTCATCTTGGGAAGAAATTTTAACTCAAGATTAGGTCATAATGATTTGACCCTTTATTTAAAATACCATAACTAACCAGAAAACCACCACCCACTGCCATTCTTAGACCAAATGTCTTGGTTTGTAAACCATAATTGTTTGGCTCAGCATGAAATTTAAAATCAGTTGTGAGTTATTAATAAAGCATGGTATAGTGTCATATGTGAGCCAGGTTGGATAGACCCATGAGAAAATGGCAATGTTGCAATAAAAATAATGCTCCAATGTTCTACAGAGACAAAGCTACAGATCCTAAGTGACATCACAGTCATAATACAAACAAAGATTGATATGTTACCGCATAGTATTTGGTTGGCCACTCAATTCCAATTATTGGATCCTATAGGGATCATTTAAGAACAAAACACACATGGAAAGGTCGAAAGGAAACACATTTCTAGAAACATAATAAATAATTTTTCAAAAAGTAATGATATGGGTGTTTTCAAAGTTAACAAAGCGAACAAGAACAAAATAAAACCCATCAGATAACACCTTAAATATTTTCAGCATGATCAAAATAAATACAAAAATATACAGATTAGTAGCAGCACACGTACAAGAAACCCCCAATCTACTGGCCAGTGAGACTTGATAAATATTTCATTTCCTTTGTTTCCCCTTTCCAATTGTCACCTCTTAGGGTCTATGATTCATTAAGTCCACAAACTCCCGAACAGGCTGAAGATTTATGCCAAAAAGATACCAATTCTTTACCTTCAGGAACTGATGTGAAGTCTTTGATGCTCTCTGAACTTGTTTTCTTGCATCATCAGTGCTAGAAGGGAGTGGGGTTTGCTTTCAGTTGACGTTAGTACTGATGATGTTATCTTGTTGGGTAATGAAAGGTCTGCAAGAAAACCACTGAGCTCAGAGAGACCCGAGGATTCCACAGTCTCCACACCCTGAGCTAAAGATATTCTATCAGTAAGAGCTAATGTGCCTTTCATAATCCCTTTGGATTTTTGATAGATCTGTACTATTCTCAGTGAAATCAGCAGCTGAGTTTTGGGACAAATAGTAATTAGGCACTCCTCCATCTCAACTCCTGTCTTTAAGTATCTCAGTTTTTTATTTTGTTGCATGGATATGTCCTTTACCTTCAAATCTAGTCTTTTCTTCCCCTTTAAATGAAATCTCTAACAAAAGGATGGAATCTACCAAAGGATTAACCCTTGTAAGTGCCTCCAGATGTGCCAATTTTATGACTTTCATATGTGGCAGTGGAATTGTGGGAACTGAAGTCCAGCCCATTGGGATAGCACAGGGCTGGGTTGGAGAGCTGTAGCATCTATCTATAAAGACTTAGGAGAACTGGAAAGGCAACTCTCCAAAAGCTTAAAACTCTGAAGGTTACAAATGAAAAGTTAAAAACCAAAGGTACCCATAAGGAAGAGATGTTTGCTCACATTGGTGTTGTGCATTGTTGTCACCTGAACACCACAAGAACATATTATATTAAAAAGAGAGAGAGAACTCCAATTCCTTTAACCGTTGAGATTGCAAGGAAATATGATTCCTGCAAGCATGCCCAAGATAGGACTTAGTGGCCATCTCTACAAGGTCAACCTCCAGAGAAGGGCAGATACTTCTAATGAGAACGGTTTCACTTGATTTGGGTTCAAGTTCACAAAGACAGCATACATATTCCTGCATAGTACCTATGCATTTGTCCAGGATAAGGGTGAGCAACTATGGTGGCTTTACAACCTCTGGACTTCCAACTCCCATAATTCCTGAGCTAGGAATTCTGGGAGTTGAAGTCTGCTAGTCTTAAAGGAGCCATAGCTGCCCATCCCAGTCTAGGTCTAGGATGTGCTTTAAAGGAAGCACTTGCGTCAGAAAGCAGAATTTTAGAGATTTGGAGGCTACTAGTCTCCATCGCTAGATCGAACTGAAACAATACAGTACAGCACAAATTTAAAAAAAAAAAATCATTTTCAGGTTTTTGTTCTCAAATCAAGAATGCCAGGACTGATGGTGGCTGTTTTGCCCAAAATGGGAAGCATTAAAAAAAATGAATGGTAGAAAGTATGAAGACAGGAAAAGATACCAGCTACTTCAAAATAATTTGAGAACTGTTTTTCCTATTTTGTTTAAAGTACGCAAGTCAACATCATCTTCGAGGCAATTCCAACAGATAAAAAGCCCCAAATTAGGGAAAGGAAATTATCTCATTCATTCTAATGTACTGCACCCAGGCATACGTGAATTTGCTTTCACTGGATCTTCCCTCCCAAATAATAAATGATAATTTTGCAGGGAGCTACAGCCACTCGAGTATGTAGAGCAGGAGTGTCAAATTCGAGGGCCGCATTAGGGTTGTTTTTGACTTCGGGGGGGGAAGAGTGATGAGGACGGGAGTGGCCATCTCAATGTCACCTCGTGTCGGGGGTGCCTCTGGTGACCTGAGTGCTCTGCCACAGAAAATGGGCTCCCATGAACCATTTTTGCTAACAGAAGCGTCATGGGCCAGTCCTTCACTGTTTCCAGAGCGTCCCCGTGGGCCAGATCTAAGCACCCCACGAGCCCAGGGGTGGAATTCTACCGGTTCAAACCGGCTTGGGTGAACCGGTAGCTCCAAGGATTAGCTGAGAGCGAACCGGTTTGGTTTACTCTTGACAATCTGCTATTGGACCCAACCCCCACCCAGGCTCTAGGCTGTGCTTTATATCCTGTTTTCCATGCTCAACTGATTTGCACAGCACAAGCGGATTGCCACATGTCAGCTGTTTAACACACAGGGATTGCTGGAGAAGGTCAGTAGCAAACTGTTATTACAGGTTAAATTGCACCCTTACACGGGCCAGATCCAGTCCATGGGTCTTGAGTTTGACACCCCTGATGTAGAGAAACCGGATGCTACTGAATTGAAGCCGGAAGCTTTTTCCAGTGCAGCGCCTATTTTGAAAATGCTTCAGACCTCACCTGACCTCATCAGTTTGCTATTTATTAAAACAACACATCTTTCTCTTGGCTTTTGGATGGGCCTAAAAAAACAAACATTGATTTAAAAAGAATTTAAATCCCAAGACTCTCTTTCCAAGACTCACTCAAGCAGTCGGTCAGTCAGTGCACTACATTTTTCTTTTTTTTTCTTTTTTTGTTACTGGTTCAATTCACCCAGTTCTTATCATTCTTATCATTCTGACTAGCCACAGAGGCCTCTCCTGTCTCTGCTTCACACACACCCCTCAAACCGATATACAACTAGAGATTGTGGGACTTAACCAGGGAGGAGGAATTGGAAGTGTTCCCCAGACAGGTGACACCTTAAGAGGGCCCTTTGTCATTTGTTTCACCAAGTCGCCTTATGCAAAAATGGCACAATGCACAGCAAAAAAAAAAAAAAGGGGGGGGAGGGTGAACCCTTCACACTACCTTCTCAAGCAAAGCTCACTCATGCAAAGGGAAGGGCAGGGGACCAGTGAGAGGGGCAGGTTCTCCTTCGAAGGCAGCTAATGGACCGAACACATCCACATACAGTATCCTGTGGCATGCATTCCTGCCAATTGGGAGCGTGACCCCACTTCTCTTTGTCTTTTGATTGAAATCCATCGACTTCACAGATAGGTTGGCGAGTTTTTGAGAAGCACGGAGAGAGCTGGGGAGCAAGCCTCCTAAGGCACAGAGCACAGATGCAGGGCACATGGCAGGCAAGCAAGCAGAAGCTGCTCCCTACATAGGGAAAAGTCCCAAAAAGAAGAAGAAGAAGAGTGGCTTATCAGGGCTCAAGTCTCATTGGACGTAGCCGAGGTTCTCCATCTCATTCTTATACCGCTGTTCGGAGACTTTGCTTTTATGCTGCTTGCTCTCCAAATGCTGCCGGAACTCCACTTCCTCGCTGGCCCCGGCGTTACACATGGAGCAGTAGAACTGGCCGCTGGGGGTGACGCACATGGCAAGGTCACGAGGTATCCGCTGACGGGAGCGTGGGTTGAAATAAGGGCCTGGAGGAAAGCAAGCAAGCAAGACATTTTTGGGATACAGCCAACCAGGAAGAATTTCCTGAGAAGGTGATATTCATCAGAACTCAGCTGGTTCCACCCTCAAAGCTCATCAACAACTCACGAGAACCAGTACTTTTTCTCAAATACAAACATTCCTGGACTTACAACGGTATAGTAACCATTTAAACTTACAACAGCACTGGAAAAAAGTGACTTACAACCATTGAGACATGGTGGTGCAGTGGTTAGAGTGTAGTACTGCAGGCTACTTCTGCTGACTGCTGACTGACTGCAATTTGGCAGTTCAATTCTCACCAGGCTCAAGGTTGGCTCAGCCTCCCAGCCTTCCGAGTTGGGTAAAATGAGGAGCCAGATTGTTACTGACTCTGTAAACTGCTTAGAGAGGGATGTCAAGCACTGTGGTAGATAACTCTAAGTGCTATTGTTATTGACACAACCCTGTAGTCACATGATCAAAATTCAGGCACTTGGCAAGCGGCATGACGGTTTCAGTGCCCGAAGATCATGTGATCACCTTTTGCAACCTTCTGATGAGCAAAGTCAATGGGGAAGACAGATTCATTGAACAACCATGTTGCTAAGTTAACAACCACAATGATACACTTGATAATTGTGGCAAGAAAGGTGGTTAAAATGGGGCAAAACTCATCAAAGAGCTGTGGAAATTTTGCAATGGAAATTTTGGACTCCCTCACGCTCATAAATCAAAGACCGTCCATCTTAAGACTTAAGCTACAGCACTAAGAGTGGATTGGGATTGCACAACATGACAGCCTTGTGTGGGAGAGCTCACGAGTTCCAGAAGAGCTTCAGAGAATAGGATAAGTGGAGTTTTTGATACTCAGTTCTGCACCTTTATAAAAAGGAACTGGGGCTGAAACATGGGTGTTTCCTTGGCTTAGAATAGGGCACTCAAAACTCATCAGCTTTAAGATTTGTGGACTTCAACTCCCAGAATTCCCCAGCCAGCAGAATTGCAGAGTTTGGAGTCCTTAAAGTTGCAGAGTTTGGAGTCCTCTCTCTTAGAATGAGAAAAATTCTGGTTTTTATCCTACTCCATTTAAACAAAACAATTTTTTTTTAAAAACCCAAAATCCCACCGAATTATTGTTACCAAAGGCTCTTGCCATTGTTTGACCATACCTGTGTTATTTTGCACAGCATAAACATTCCTTCTGTTCTGCACCATCTTGAATTCATTCCCTTCTTTTCGCGCTTTTCTTTTGCTGGCCACTTCGGGTGACTCTCTGTGATTGACGATACGAAAACACAAATTAATTGCAGGGAAGCGAGGAAGATTTTACAGGCATCAGCAGGAAAAGTTAGCAGAACTTTTGCTGGAGCTGTTTACCACTGGTGAGCATTTTAATAATACCTACAAGAACGAGTTGTTCTGTGCCTCGGCCAGGCGCAGCCTCTTGGCATGATTTTTGCCCTGGTAGTGAGCCTGGGCCACCGCTGGTGAAGAAAACGATGCATCACACAGTTTGCAATAATCGTTCTCCGTGGCCAAAATCACTCGCCCTCCTGGTTTCATGGAGGACCCCTGGACAAAACAGGAAAAGAGATTCAGATATATCAAAACAGTTTTTTTTCCAAACAAATGTTCTGAATGAGACCCACCCACCCAAAGCTGTCAAGACAGTATATTAGGACAGTATATTAGTGATATTATATATAACATGTGTTGGACTAGTGAGGAGGTGTGTTCCAGCTTTTTTACTGCATTTTTGTGTTCATCACAAAAATCAACACATGAAAACCACAGGTCACAACATCAACTTCAATGGCACTAAAACCCTCGCCACTATAGAAAACCCCAGCCACAGAATCATCAGAGAAGCCATAGAGATTGAAAAAAGACCTGAAAGCATGAACAGAAGAGATGATTCCACCAGACTGTCAATCATTTGGAAGCCTGCACTCTCAAATAGAAAGATCTCCATGCCACAAGTCAGGCAAACACCTGGGCAAAAACAGACTCCCCCTGATATCTTCAGCTCAAACACACCCCAACCAGGCACCCAGATGAAACCTAGCTTCCTAATAGATAATAGCCATCCTTTTACACGAAGCCAAGCTGCACTGAAAGCCTCCAATACAGGAACACAGTGTTGCCAGCCAATCAAAGCCACAAAACAGACAAAAGAAACCAGAAACACCAATCAAACAAACTCCAAGTCCAATAAAAACAGACCAAGACTCCCAACCAATCAGGATGTAGAAAAAAACATCCTGGCACAGCTATAGGCTAGCCTCAAATTTAAAACCAACGGCTGTGAGAGCAGTCATATGTACAAAACTCATACCACTTCTTAGAAATGATCAAAGATCTACACGTAGAACAAGAAGATCTGCTTGTAAGTTTCGATGTGGTTTCACTATTCACTCAAGTCCCAATAAAAGAAACTCTTGAAATCATCAAAAATAAATACCAACCAGCCAAAGACCTCATGGAACTAACAGAACACTGCCTAACCAACACATATTTCATATACAAAGGACAAAGATACAAGCAAATTGAAGGAGCCCCTATGGGATCACCACTGTCACCCATCATTGCAAACCTGTTCATGGAAGAATTCGAATCCAGAGCCCTGGCTAATGCCACCCACAAACCCAAACTATGGCTAAGATACATCGATGACACATTTGTGATTTGGCCCCATGGAAAAGAAAACCTAAACAATTTCCTAACACACCTAAACAACACACACCCCAAAATCAAGTTCACCATGGAAACGGAAATAAACAAACAACTACCATTCCTAGATGTACTAATCTACAAAAGAACAGATGGCACACTGGGACACACCATATACCAAAAGAAAACACACACCAACCGCTACCTCAACGCCCAATCCCACCACCACCCAGCACAGATAAATTCCGTAGCGAAAACACTAATTACCAGAACCAAA
>BLBF01000040.1:8532373-8549967 GCA_015471245.1 Laticauda colubrina | reverse complement strand
CACAAAATCAAGTTCACCATGGAAACGGAAATAAACAAACAACTACCATTCCTAGATGTACTAATCTACAAAAGAACAGATGGCACACTGGGACACACCATATACCAGAAGAAAACACACACCAACCGCTACCTCAACGCCCAATCCCACCAACACCCAGCACAGATAAATTCCGTAGCGAAAACACTAATTACCAGAACCAAATGCCTGGCAGACAAGACACATATAAAGACTGAACTATGCACCCTGACTGAAGTATTGACAGCCAATGGCTTCCACAAAAACAAAATCACCAACTTGATCCACAAAAACACACCAAGACATAACAGAGACCTAGAAGATCAACAGATCTATGGAACAGCTGTCCTGCCCTACATAAGAGGTACCACAGATAAAATCAGTAAGATACTACACAGGCATCACATCAAGACTGCCTTCAAAACAGACAAAAAAATAGCAGCCATCCTAAGGAACCCCAAAGACAAAATTGACCTGGAAAACCAAAGCATATACGAAATTCCCTGTACATCATGCCCGGCCACATACATTGGACAGACCAATAGAAGAATAAGTACCCGCCTAGAGGAACACAAAAATGCAGTAAAAAAGCTGGAACACACCTCCTCACTAGTCCAACACATGAAAACCACAGGTCACAACATCAACTTCAATGGCACTAAAACCCTGGCCACTATAGAAAACCCCAGCCACAGAATCATCAGAGAAGCCATAGAGATTGAAAAAAGACCTGACAGCATGAATAGAAGAGATGATTCCACCAGACTGTTAATCATTTGGAAGCCTGCACTCTCAAATAGAAAAATAGGCAAACACCTGGCCAAAAACAGACTCCCTCTGATAGCTCCAACTCAAACACCCCCCCACCAGGTACCCAGGTGAAACCCAGCTTGCTGATGAATAGCAGCTTGCTAATGAAGAGCAGCCGTCCCTTCACACGGAGCCAAGCTGCACTGAAAGCCTCCAACATAAGAACAGAGTGTTGCCAGCCAATCAAAGCCACAAAACAGACAGAAGAAACCAGGAACACCAATCAATCAAACTCCAAGTCCAATGAACACAGGTCCAGGCTCCCAACCAATCAGAATGGACCAGCCTCAAATTTAAAACCAGGAGCTGTAAGACCCATATCCATACAGAAGCCTGATGATGGCAGATGAGATTCTGCTGAAACGTTGCTACAACTTTAACAGAACTACAATGACGTGGGATAATACCCGAAGGAAGCTGAACAGCATATATATATATATATATGTATATGTATATGTATATGTATATGTATATGTATATGTATATGTATATATGTATGGATCTTTGGTTATTCGGGTTTTCCCTGCGTAAAATTGGAAGCATTTTGGAGACGTTTCGACGAAATCTCATTCGTCATCTTCAGGCTTGTGTCTTCGGCTTTGTGCTTCTCAGAGTAATGTGAGCTTGCAGCTGCTTTTTCCTTTTAACTGCCAGTGGGGATGCGACTTGACTGGGTGGGGGCTTAGCTGTGTTCTGATTGGGTGGAGATGTGTTCTTATTGGTTGTGGGACTGGCTGTGATCTGATTGGTTGGGGGGTTGGCTGTGTTCCGATTGGCTGAGGGTGTGTTCTGTTCAGGTGGGGGCTTGGCTGTGGCGGTAGCATCTTGTGTGGCCCTCGTGGGTGTGGGTCTGGTGTCATTCTTCATGTTAGGTATTCATTTGTTAATGAGGGCGGGCTTCCAAATGGCTGGTAGGCGGGAGGCATCACCTCTTTTATTCATGCTGTGTGGACATTTTTCTATCTCTATGGCTTCTCTTATTATTCTGTCGTTGAAGTGTTCGGTTTTGGCTATAGTTCTGCTATTTTTAAAGTCAATCTCATGTCCTGTGGCTTTGAGGTGTTGGACAAGGGAAGAGGTTGGTTCTTCTTTTTTGACTGAGTTCTTGTGTTCTTCAATGTGTGCACTAATTTTTCTGTTGGTTTGCCTGATGTATGTGGCGATTCAGGCGGTGCATGGGATTTCATATACTCCTTGGTTTTCTAACTCGATTCTGTCTTTTGGGTTTCTTAGGATGGTGGATGTTTTCTGTTTGTGCAGAATGCTGTCTTAATGTTGTGATTATTTCTTATCCAGAAACAGGATCGTCTACTTGTGATAGATGAACATCATCTTGTTGTATCTGACCCGCATACTCAAAGCCTGCTAAGGTCATTTTGAATTGTGATTTTGTACTCTTCGATATTAGGCAATACAACAAGCTTGGTGACATCTGCAAATAGGGTAAACATCTGTTCCCTTCCATCTCAAGGTCATTTCTAACATTTGACATTTCCCTCCAGGATAATATGGAACTATTTACAACTATCATCCAGATACAATTCTTCAAACAGCTGTAAATCCATCCTAGGACAGTCCTTTCTACCCCACATTTATTCAAACTATCTTAGGCTTTTTATTATTTCCTATTGTTCATTACCTTTATTTTCATTCGATTTTTTTAAAGTGGGTACTATTGCCCCATAAAAAGATGCTTTAAGTTGTCAATCTTCTTTCTGGCTCTATATTTCAAGGATTACAATTGTGTGTTACTGTTTTTGCAAATTACTCCCCAAATTCTGTGCTTCAGCAGGCTATCAACTTTAAAGTTTATCCTTAGAATATAGAATAATTACATTTCTACTTTCTTAGCAAATTCAATATGTTTCAATTTTCATTTTCCTATTAATCTGTCCATTATTTGCCAACAGTCTTTAGACTGAGATATTGACTGGTTCACCGTTACTGGTACATTTTTGATGAGTCTCCTTTTCAAACTACTTTGTAAAATCATAGTATCATAGATGGCTTCAGTGGAAATTATTCCCAAAACAGCATATTTACTTTTATGAGCGTAAATATTGTGAAAATACATTTTAGATTTTTAAAGAAGCTCCTTTTTTTTAATCTAAGAAGCTGCCTCCCCCCAGTGGCCAATGTTATGAATTTACACTTGAATTGAGGGAATATAATTAATTCCTTTAATTAAGGGATCTGAGCTATACTTAAAGAGATATAAGAAAGCCAATTTTCTCTGTGTTTCTTCTATAATACAGAAGAAACTCTAATAAAAGGTAAGTTTGAAGAAATGCCTGTCTCGGAGTTTATTGGGTTAGAGTTTGTTAGTTGGAACGCTGACACATTTATTTTACAGTTCCCCAATCCTTTCAGACTTATGGATACATCTGAATGTATCTTCAGGGTTGCTTTCTCCACCTGGCAGCCAGAGATCCAGCTTCTCAGGAAATAAAATGATGAAGATGCTAGCTTCTCAGGAAATAAAATGATGAAGATTCCATTAAAATAACTGGTACAAGAATCCAAATTTTAGCAGAGGGCAGGAACTAGTTATACATAGGCAACATGAAATCCAGGCATCAAATGTCATAATACCTATTCCCATGATCCACACTAAAATGTCACTTTTATATATATCATCACTCGACTTACAACCACAACTAAACCCAAAATTTACATTGCTAAGTCAGACAGTTGTGAAATGAGTTCTGCCCCCATTTTATGACCTTTCTTAACATTGATATTAAGTGAATAGATAAAATAGATAGAATTCTTTATTGGCCAAGTGTGATTGGACACACAAGGAATTTGTCTTGGTGCAAATACTCTCAGTATACATCAAAGAAAAGATACATTAGTCAAGAGTCAAGAATCATCAGGTACAACACTTAATGATAGTCATAGGGTACAATAAGCAATCAAATTATACTAGGAAACAATCAATATAGATCGTAAGGGTACAAGCGACAAAGTTACAGTCATACAGTCACAAGTGGGAGGGGGTGAGTGATAAGGAGTGATGAGAAGATTAACAGTAATAATAGTGCAGACTTTGTAATAGTTGAACAGTGTTGAGGTAATTATTTGTTTAGCAGAGTGATGGCTTTCAGGAAAAAAACTGTTCTCCTGTCTAGTTGTTCTGGTGTGCAGTGCTCTATAGCGTCGTCATAGCAAATAGCTGCAGCTGCTAAGTTAGTAAAATGGTTAAGTGAATTTGGCTTCCCCTTGACTTCGCAAAAGTCAAGGTCGCAAAAGGCGAACACATCTGTGATGCTATTCTACCGTTTGGCCCAGTTCTGGCGTACCGGTAGTGCCAAAGATCAGCTGAGACCGAACCAGTTCTCTCTGACGAGCTGCTGCTGAGCCCACCCGCCCGCCTGGGCTCCCAAACTGACCTTTATTCCCTGCTTTTGAAGCGCTGCTGCTTTGCACGGCACACCAGATTGCCACGCGTCAACTGCTGAAGCTGCAGGGTTTGCAGGAGGCAAGTAAGAAGCCCTCTGTGCATGCACAAAGTGTGCGTTTGGCACACATGCGTGCAAACTCTGTGCGGGTGCGCAAAGCGCCCCATCAAGCCAGGCCCACCAAAACAGTGGTAAACCTTGTTGAAACCCACCTGGATCACATGATCCCAGGACAGTGCAACCATCATAAACACATGCCAGCTGCCAAGCATCCAAATTTTGATCTTACGACTACAGGGATGCCACAACAGTCATAAGTATGAAAAACCAGTCATAAGTCACTTTTTTCAGCGCTGTTGTGACTTTGAACGATCACTAAATGAATGGTTATAGCTTGAGGACTATCTGTAACAGATAAATGGAGATAGCTTTATCTGTAACAGATAAATGCATTATTTTTATAGAACTCAAAGAATTGGGTGAGTAAAAAATTTGGTGAGCGACAAGAAATATCTGCAGGCACAGAGACTGACGATCGCATACTTACTAGTCTTCTTCACATGATACATCTATTTGATCATGAGAAAGGAAGAAGCACTTTGTTCAAATTCCAAGCCTGGATTTATTCCACCCAGCCAATTTATTTAAAGGAAGTCTCTGGATGACTGATAACTTGCGACAGCCAAGAAAACAAAGTGATAGATCATTGAACAAATCAACCCAGAGTTGTCACTCAAGGCACACATGCCCAAATTATTCTACTTGTAAACATTATGCAAAGAGGAGAAGGCTGTAATGCTGGGAAAGGGGGAAGGAATGAGAAGAAGAGAACAGCCAGAAGCAAGATGGATGGACTTAAGTTACAGTCATGGTAAACACATCATTGGAAAAGCTGAAAGAATAGTTGAGGATAGATTGCCATGGTGGAAAATCTACCTATGGGGCCCTAAGAGCGGAAAACAACTTGATGTCAACTAATCAATCAATCAACTGACTGAAAAGGGGAACTGTTGGGTCATTTCTGTCATTGTCAACTCTGAAGCAAACCTAACTGGAGCCATTTTGGAGGCTTCAGGGTGGCAACAATGCGAAGATGGAGTAGGGAGGGGGAACATAGTTAGATGAGGGGTTTGTAGCCAAAATGAAATAGTTTCCTGTGGGAACCAAGGACATTCCAACAGGTGGCTGAAGACAGAATAAGTCCGGTTACCATGCAACCAGCCAGCACCTTGATTGGACAATGTGACTGATTGTTTGGGGAAAGGGGAACTTTTACTTTTTAATCAGGTGAAAACCACAGGGCTTTCAGACTCAGTTTTGCGCCAATATCATATCACCAATAAAATTGTTCTTTGAGGAATGTTCCTGCCTCGGAGTTCTGCTTTCTAGTTATTATTTAGAATAGTGAAAGTCATACAAACAGGGATCTTCTCAATTGAGCTCTCAACTAATGACAATTGAGGCCAAAATTTTTGCTGCTAAGCAAGGAAATTAAGAGAATTATGTCTCTTTTGTGACCTTTTTGCCATGGTTCTTCAGCATCACTACAGTTATTAAATTAATCGTGAAGTTAAGAGAAGTGGGCTTCCTCCACTGACTTTGCTTGTCCGAAGCTCACTAGGTGGGTTCCAAATGACAAACACAGGACCCCGGTATGCTGGAACGATCATAAATACATACAGGTTGAAAAGCAACCATTGTCTGATCCAGAAGTTCTGATAGTGGAACCAGTAAATACCACCTTTGTTTGGCCCCACCATCTATTCTCTGCCTTCCGAGTCCCAGCTGATCGGAATCCCAGCTGATCAACTGGGTCTTCTTTTGTTACCCTGCACAGGAGAATGGAGCTGGAAAGCAGGTTAGTGGAGTGGTAAGGGAATGGAGATTTTGAGTATCATTTCCCTGGAGTGGGGTGAAAATGGGGATTTTACAGTATCTTTCGCCTGCCACGCCCACCAAGCCACGCTCACTAAGCCACACTACAGCCACCAAGCCATACCCACAGAACCGGTAGTAAAAAAAATTGAATACCACCACTGGTCTGACCATGTGACTGTGGGACATGCTGCAATGGTCATATGTGTGAGAACTGGTGCTAGGTCTCTTTTTTACTGCCGTTATAACTTTGAAAAGTCATTAAATGAATTAAGACTTGTCATATAGTTAGTCAAAGTCTAACTGTATGCTCCTCTGCATCACTGGTTGATCTCACAAAACAACACATAATTCTATAGTTCTGGGGACAGGAAGGAGTATGAAAACCTGAATGCCGTTCTGTTTCCAGACCACATATTTATGCCAAGCTGCACACTCAGCTCCTGATTTGTCATCTTATGGAACCTAGAAGGTGCTCCTTTTATTTTGCAGCACCTGCCCTGTGAAACAGCCTCCCTCTCTCAGGTTTAGATGGTCCCAACTTTTTTAGTCTTTGGGAAGGCCTTAAAAATGAGTCTTCTCTCAGGCTTTAGGGAAATTGGAAGCCTGTTTTTGACGCTACTGATGAAGCTACTTTTGACTGTGGCCCTCAGTGAAATTAAGTTTGATACCCCTGATCTAGGTAATATACTGAATAATATCTGGTTGTTTACATTTAAACCAGTGGTTCTCATTGTGGGGCCCATGCCCCACAAGGGGGCAATTTGATTTTTAGTGGGGGCAGTTCAAAAATAAGCTATTAACTGAATTTTTGAAAGCCCGTTAATTGTTCTTATATATTTGAGATGAAACAGCTGTGTTTCATGTACTTAATAACAATAAGTAAATATAATTTGTTGTTATAATTTAATTTCATTTACTTATAACAATAACAAATATAACCATTTGTTAAAGTGTATTTCTGAGGGCCTGCTCTGAAAAGGCTATCCCAGCTGGGAGGAGGAGGGAGCAACTGCCAGCTAATCAGATGTGTTCCCAATAAGGATCATAGGACTGGCAGAGTCTCTCTCTCTCTCTTTCTTGTGGGCTTTGCTGCTGGATAGTGAGGATACAGAACCAGGACCAGAGTTTAAGTAAGAAATTGTTAGACTGAAAGTTCTTTTTAGTCTGTATTTTCCCAGGCCATGTTTTACAAGACTTTTCCTCTCAGAACAATCTGGGGCTGGGCCTCACACATGTAATTGTGTGAGATTCACCACCACCTACTGAATTACCAAAGCATTTCCCCACTAAACTGCAGGTTCAAACTGAGTGGTGTCATAGGTTACAACCCCCTTTTGTTCATGACAATCTTATTATGCATAAATTAAGCTAAGAATGGGGTTTTTTTTTAATTTCCCTTTTTCTTTTTAAATTTTCCTGGGAGTAAGCCCCATGGAAGACAATGGTACTTACTTCTGAATAGACATGTATAGGATTGTGTTGTAAATATGATCTTGAGGTGAGCTTAAACTGTATTTTGTATTTGTTAGGTACCCTTATTTTAATGTGTATAGTAATTAATATGATAAAAGTATTACAGAAAAAGCTTTAATTAAAATTATATTTATGCATTTCAGTCCTCTATTATATGTTTTGAAACTTTATTTGCTGTTCTATATATCCTTTCATACTATTTTTAAATTCCTTGGTACTTCTAGTGTCTTTCGTTCTTTTATTTTTCTCTTTCATGGATGCCATGTTCTTTGGAACCTTGTTTAAACCAAGTTAATGGCCTTTTAGGCTTCCTCCATGTAAGTAGGAGTTCACTTTTTGAATAGTAAGAATTATATGTGGGGCAGGATGGGCATCAGGATTTTAGAGATACTTAGGTGGGGCATGGACAAAAAAAGGTGGGGAACCACTGATTTAAACAATAACAATCCACAGAGAAAGGAAAGAATTAGAACATTCAAGGAAAAGCTTCTTAAACCTGCAGAGAGACTGCAGCTTTGGAGAGAAACAGATTGAAACGCTGGGGGTAATGAAACTTCCTGAGTTCCTGTTTAAAGAATAAAACCCAAACATTATAAAACAAACACATGTTTAGTCCCTCTAAATCTACCTTGTCTTAAAGTTGAATATTCACTCCCTGCTTTTCAACAAGCCAACTCAGCAATTTGTAAGAAAGCAGAATTAAAACGTAAGATTTAAAAGAAAACACAAGACATCAGAACAGAACAAAACAATATGCAATATCCTTTGTCTTCTTGGAAGAACACACGCGACTGATTCATTAATACAGCATTGCTATATATACATCCTTACCTGGGGTGCAAGAGACACCATCAGATGAGTAGCTGGCTCAAGAGAGTTACTCACTCGGGCAGGAGCTGGGCAGCTGCTGGCAGCATAGTAGTTCCGAAGTTTCTTACTGTGGTTTTTACCCTGGAAAACCAAATTTCTGTTATTAGCCTAGGAAAAAAAGTGCACCAAAGCCATTGGTGACCTATCACCATTCCTTTTTTAAGCCTTTATCAATACTAAGTGGTGGAATTAAATCTTCAGAGTTTCCTTTTCTGTTTTTTTGGGGGGGTGAGGGTGGGGAGAGGGTTTCCATGGGGGTGGATGGGGGTTGGATTAAATAGGGAAAATAGTTGTTTAAGTCTTACAGCGGTTGAAGGACCTTTTTTACCCCTTAGAACAGAGGTCGCCAACCTTTTGGACCTCAGGGACCACCAAACTCATAATTTTAAATCCCAGGGACCACTAACCTGTTCTGTGGGTGTGGCCTAATTTGTGGGTGTGGCTTGGTGGCCATGTGATTGGCTGAGCATGGTTTCTTTATAAATATTATAAATTTTTATATAAATATTGAACTTTTTTTAAAAAAAGAGCAACTTTTATCCAAAATCAGGTAAAGCAGGCAGGCAGATTGAGTTGCTCACAGAATCACAGATTCATTCAGAGATCTATCTGCCATCGGCTAGCTCAGTCTGTCACATAAAATTTGCTAGCCGTGAGTCTGCACTGAATAATAGAACCTTCAGTTCTAAGACTAGCTAGAAAGCAAGCAGTGCAACCATTTCCTGCTTTCTAGCCAATCTAAATCTCCAGGCACAGCAGAATAGCTGATGGTCAGAAAAAGGAAATATAGCAACTTAGCAGGCAAGTTTGCTGGGTAAGGAGTGAGTGGGCAGGGAGAGTTCCTGCGGGCCATGTGGGCGGCGCAGCCTTGTTTTTCTGCACAGCCTGCATTAATTACTTTGGGGGTGACATTTCTCTGCAGCACACCAAAATTTTCTCAAGGCTCACCAGTGGGCCATGGCCCACCGGTTGGCGACCGCTGCCTTAGAATGCCTGAAAATTGCTCCCTACCAAAAAGTCTTGAACACATACATGTAGGAGTAGAGTTCCAATGGGCGTGGCCAACTCAATATCACTCACATCAAGGCATGTATCTCCTTGCCTGGCCTCTCATGACTGTGGGCATGCTGCAACAGTCGTATGTGTGAAAAATGGTCATAAGTCACTTTTTTCAGTGCCATTGTAACTTGGAATGGTCATTCCACACAAGCAAAGTACCAGCAAAGGAGGGGGGAAAAGCTCCAGAGAAGTTCCAGAGACAGGAAGTCTAGTCCTGCCAAGAATGTAATAAGGGTTAATGGAAGGCAGTTTCTATAAGCAACACCAGAATGTTTCCTTCCTGCCTTCTTTACAGGATTAGTCCAGTAATTTCTTCTAACCAGTTCTCCCAACTGCTTAGAATGTTAACAACTGGTTCTAGCTAATAGGTGCAAACTGGTAGAATCCCACCCCTGACATTGTATGAACCACGACTCCTGATTTATAATTCAGTTTTCAGTTCAAAATCAGGAACTGCCTAAAGATGGCCACAAACACTGTGTGTCCTCATTTTACCTAGCTCGTAAGTATAGAAAGCTGAGTCAACTGCGAGCATGTCAGGATTGAACTCTGGGCTATGAGCAGAGTTAAGCCTGCAGTTTATATGCTGACATCTCTGATTATGACCAAGCGAGACCAAAATTTCTATTGCTAATTGAAACATTTGTTAAGTAAGTTTGCCCCAGTTTATGACCTTTCTTACCACCACTGCTAAGTGAATCAGTGCAGTTGCTAAATGAATCAAACTAATTTTTGCTTGTTGGAAGATTGCAAAAAGGGATCACGTGACCCCAGGACCCTGCATCCGTTATAAATATGAGTCAATTGCCAAGCATCTAAATTTTGACCATGGGGTGCTACATGGGTAGTAAGTATGAAAACGGGTGGTAAGTCACTTTTTCTTTCCAGTGCTGCTGTAAATTTGAAAAGTCACTAAATGAACTGTTGTAAGTTAAGGTTGCAGGAACTGAGTTGCAGGAACTGGATATGTCTAGTTCAATGAAAAGAAGGATTAGGGTGACATCATAGCTGTGTTCCAATATCTCTCAGGTGCTGTAACAAAGCACCTGAGGGTAGGATGAAGAAGTAACTGGTGGAAACTTATCAAGGAGAGAAACAACTTAGAACTAAGGAGAAATTTCCTGACAGTTAGAACAATTAACCAATGGAACTACTTGCCTCCAGAAGTTGTGAATGCTCCAACACTGGAAGTTTTTAACAAGATGTTAGATAGCCATTTGTCTGAAGTGGTGTAGGGTTTTCTGCCTAGGCAGGGGGTTGGACAAGAAGACTTCCAAAGTCCCTTCCAACTCTGTTACTCTATTCTATTCAAGGACTACCTGTATGTATCACCTTGGAAAACAAGGGGAAACATTTTTTTAGCTGTGAAAAACTCAACTCAATGCCAAAAGAGTCACACGGCAGTTTGGACATGCAGGCATAGTATCCTCACCTGGTAGTGCGCCTGGGCTTGTTGGGCAGAGTTTAGGGTGACATTGCAAAGCCTGCAGCACAATGGCTTGCAGAGTTCCTCCAGCAAGGGGTCCTGCTCCCCCTTCGTGGCGAGTTCCTCATCTTGTGCAAGTGGCAAGGATGGCCCCGGTCCCAGTGGCTTCGGTGGAGAAAGTCGCAAGGTGGCTGTAGGCCTGGTGGCCACTGACATAGGAAGAGATGGGGGCGTTTCTGGAAGAGGAGGAAACCCAGCTCGCTGCAAAAGAATCATTGGCTGACAGGCCTTCTAGCATTCTTTCTTCGGGAACCCAAAGGTGGCTTCAGATTGTGGCTGAAAAGCAAGAAGGAAATCCAACTCAAACAGGAGGCCTCCAACAACGAATGTCAAAATTGGGTTGGGTGATATACACCAACAGGGCAAGATTTGGTTCAACTCATTCAGCTGTATTCCATCCACTAAGGATTTTTTTTTTATTTTAATAAAGTCTCTTAAGTCACAATTGGCTTGAAATATTGAACAGCCCTCTCTCAACAGAGGGAAAGAGATACGACGTCATCCATCTCCAGTCTACAACACAGTCCTTTCAACAGTACCAAGAAGGCTCCATGCCCATTTGCACTACTCGGTTGATCCTGAAGACACAGGTAAACCTCCAAGTGGCCTCAATGACCCTCTAAAACAGAGATGTCAAACTCTGGCCTGTGGAGTGCTTAGATCTGGTCTGTGGGACTACCCTGGAAACAGCGAATGACTGGTGCCTCTGCCAGTGAAAACGGAACTCGGGAGGGTCCATTTTGCTGGCAGAGGGTTGTAGCCAAAAACGGAGCTCAGAATCCCGTATTCGCTGGCGGAGCGCTCGGGTCCCCACAGGCACCCCCAACACGAGTGACATCGAGCTGCCCATGCCCAGCCCAGCCACGCCAAAACAAAAATCCAGGTCAAACAAAAATCCTGACATGGCCCTCAATTAAATCGAGTTTGATATCCCTGCTCTAAAAGAATGCAAATGACCAGCTGTCTGCAAGGAGTGTAAATCCATCCGTTCCCCAACATCCAGTCAGAGCTGAAAAAAACCAAGAAAAATTCAGTTGCCTTAGAAAAAAAGCACCTAGAATTAATGTGTTTGTTTCTCTCCTTACTGAAAATTTGGAATAGAAAAGGTAATAATAAAATTAAGTATGCATATATGAATGTATAATTGCTGTCATATTTGTATGTAAAGGTGATGACCAGGAAATATGTTGTCCACTAAAAAGAAATTTTTGTTTTTAATGTGAAAACTGAACAAAAATTTGTTAAAAAAGAAAGAAAAGAAAAAAAGCACCTTTGGGTCACAACTGGCTTAATAATAAACTGTGGTTTGTAGTCCACACAATAAAGGCTATGCCAAAGACCAGAAAATCACATTTTAGCCTACCACAGATGTGCAAAAATGTGAGATTCAGAGGCTATTTGAGACGCACCAGCATTCGTTCCATAATTCTGGCTCCTACAGGGGAGAGAGTAGGACCCAAAATTTGGAATATTAGGGTATTTTGTGGGATGTGGGGAGCTATAAAAGTCAAAATGATTGACCTGCTGCACAACTACCAAATTCTGCTTCCAAAATGGGGACATATAACTTCAGAGGTTTTGGGAATATAGGCCTTGACATGTAGCCTAATGTGATTCTCAATGAAATTTTTAAGTCTCTGGTTTAGCGTAGGATACAGATAGCCCATGATGTACAACCACAATTGAGCCCAATATCTAGCTGCTAAGTGAGGCAGTTGCTAAGTGAATTCTGTCCCATTTTATGATCTTTCTTGCCACAGTTGTTAAGTGAATCACTGCAGTTGTTAAGCTAGGAACACGGTTGTTAAATGAATCAGATTTCCCCACTGACTTTGCTTGCCAGAAGGCTGCAGAAAGTGATCCGGGGTAACTAACTTATCAACTGCAATGATTCACTTAACAACTGAGACAAGAAAGGTGGTAAAATGGTGCAAAATTCACTGAACAAATGTCTCACAGAACAGCAGAAATGTTTCGGCTCAATTGTGGTCGTAACTCGAGGACTACCTGTAAAGTAGACAGGAGAAAGATTCAGGAGATACCTGAAGCTTCAGGTATCTTCTGGCATTCTATGCAAACCTTGCCAAGGGACACACTTGTAGCTAGACAACACTATTTACATTTGTCTAAATTTATTCCTATGATTATATTTTCCCTGCTCTCCCCAAAAATTGAAGTCAACATGCAGTAATACTAGGCGCTCTAAGTGATGTATATATACAAGACAGGCAGGATATAATTTTTGCTAGATGCAATATACACACACAGACACATAAAATTGAACTCATATTTGTGCTTTCTACTTTTAGGGAAGGGAGGAAAACAGTCTCCCCCTTTCACTTTATTCTAACAATTCTGCAAAGTAAGTTGAGAAACAGGGATTGATGAAAGTCATGCAGTGAAATTCATTGCTTAGAGGGACCTGAATAAAATCCCATCTTTTAAACTCTTCACTATTATGATGATTGATTTGACTGAGCTGAAATTTGCTTTTAATCTGCAATACATTTTCTAATTCTTCCTTTTCCCAGAGAAGGGAAAACACTGTTCAGCAATATTTCTTTCATGTAACCTCATCTGATAGATCTTTCCCATTTAAATCCACCCCATCTGAACATTTCAGTCAGTTCAAACTCCATAAAACAAGATAAACACGAGACCTTCACAAAAATCCCTGCAGATGGAAAATTGGTGTACAGGAGGGGAGGAACTCATCCTTAAATTTAGACACAGATGCTTTCAAGACGTTCCAGCAGTCCCAAAGGCATTTTTTTTTTTCCAAAAGGTAACTGGACTTTCTTCATTTCTTCTTTGAAAACGTTTCACTTTTCATCTGCACTGAACTGAAGAAGCAAAAACATTTTCAAAACAAAAACAAAAAACCAAGGAAGTCCAGTAGCCTTTTGGAAAAAGCACCTTTGGGACAACCATGACCTGGATGATTGCAACTCTCTAGACATTCAGAGATCTGAGCAGGGCACCTGTTGTTCATGTGGCATCTTTAACAAGAACATGTATGCATTCTCCCTCCATTGTTGTGACTTTTCCTGGAGATGTATTACTGCTGGGGGTGCGCAGGAGTTCGGGAGATCCTCTAGCTAAGATTCTGCACAGTTTGGAGAACCCCAAATCCCACTCCTGGCTGGCCCCGCCTACCCCACCCCGCCCATCCCAGGAATCCCCACACAGCCCGTTTTGGATGCAGGCAAGTACAAGGCACGAATGGAGGCTCAGGGAGGGTGAAAAATGGGCCTCCCGGAAGTTCAGGAAGGCTGGAAATGGGCCTATTTCTGGCTTCCAGAGAGAGCCTCTGCAGCCCGGGGAGGTTGTTCTTGAGGAAAACCTCCAGAGCCCTAGGAGGGCAAAAACACCCCCCTGCCGTGGTGCAGGAGGCTGACTAGGCCACACCCACCATGGCCACGCCCATCAGCAACCGGGCAGAGAACTCGTTGCTAAAATTTTTGAAACCCACCCCTGGTTACTGCCATTGCACTGCTCTCAGTGCTCAGGTTTTGCAATGGTTCATTATGGCAAATAAAAGTGGACCATCAGGAGAGATCTTTCCATGGCAGCTAAAATAAATAAATATTTAACTGAAAAAAAAGAGAGATTTTTCTAGAAAGAACAAACAAGCTTCATTCTGCAGTTGAAAAGCTATAGCAAACTCATCCAGGAATGAAAGTGGATCTCTCAGTGCTTGATTCCACCTTCATGAAATGGAAAGGGGCATTCTGGGATGGCCTATTAAAATAGGAGCACTTGATTCCTCATGCAGCAAATTCACAACACCGAATGAGATTTATTTATTTTTTTTACTACATACTTTCCACACACACCCTCTAAAAGGGAACAGATTCAGCATAGCTGAGGATGAGGCTTAGAGAATCTCCTTGTATGGCTGAGATTGCAGAGGGGGCCTCTCCTCTGATTAATTTAAGCATCACAGGTCGTCTTAACTTACAACAGTTCATTTAGCAACCCTTCCAAGTTACAACGGCGCTGAAAAAAGTGAGCTGGGGCCGTTTTTCACATGTACAACTGTTGTCACATCCCCGTGATCATGTGATCAAAAAAATCCGGTGCCTTGGCGACTGACTCATAGTTATGATGGTCCCAGGGTCATGCGATCGGCCTTTTGGGACCTTCTGACAAGCAAAGTCAATGGGGAAGGCCAGATTCACTTTACAACTGTGTGACTCACTTAATAAGCACAGGGATTGGCATCGCAACGGTGGCAGGAAAAGTCGTAAAATGAAGCAGAACTCACCTAACAAAAGTCTCACTTTAGCAAGATAAATTTTGGGCTCCATCGGGATCGTAAGTTGAGGACTACTTGTATATATTTTTCTTTCTCACTTGCCCCAATATTCTAAGGAATCTCACCATACATTGATTGCTAAATTGTCCCACAGGTGCTTTTTTCAGAAGGCAACTTGTTTTTTTCTTTTGAAGATGCTTCGCTTCTCATCCAAGCGAAGTGAAACGTCTTCAAAAGAAAAAAGAAAGTCCAGTTGCCACCAGAAAAAAGCACGCTTGGGGCAACCATGACCTGGATGACTGAGAATCTCTACAAACTTTTAACTATACAATTTGAGATGAACACCCTTTGAACGGTGTGGGAGTTGGAATGGATGTCCAGAGAGAGGGAAAATTGCAGACTACAGGAACCAGGAGCTGGTCAGGTGTCCCTGAGGACACAGATAAACCTGCAAGTGGTTCAATGACCCTCTAAAAGAATGCAAATGACCAGCTGCCTGCAATGATTATAAATCCTTCCATTCAACACCATCCAGTCAGAGCTGAAGAAGCTTTTTGGATGAGAAGCAAAATGTCTTCAAAAGAAAAAGCAAGAAAGTCCAGTTGCCACCTGAAAAAAGTACCTTTGGAACAAGCTAGAAAAAAGTGGAAAAGATAGCACCACCACGAGATGGATTTGCAACTGGCTGGAAAACCGTACTCAGTGAGTAGTCCTTAATGGGTCTAAGTCTACATGGAGGGAAGTAAGCAGTGGGGTGCCACAAGGTTCCGTCTTAGGCCCAGGACTCTTCAATATCTTCATTAACAACTTAGATGAGGGAATAGAAGGGGAACTTACCAAATTTGAAGATGATACTAAGCTGGCAGGAATAGCTAACACCTAAGAAGATAGGATCAAGATCCACATGGATCTTGATGGATCTTGACAGAGTAGAACAACGGCGTATCTAACAAAATGGAATTCAATATAGAGAAAAGAAAAGTCCTACATTTAGGCAAGAAAAACCAAAAGCACACATATAGATTGGGTGAAACCAGGCTCAACAGCAGTAACTGTGAGAGGAGTTCCTGGAGTCTTAGTGGACAACCAGCTAAATATGAGCCAGCAGTGTGCAGCAGGAGCCAAAAAAGCTAATGCAATCCTAAATTGCATTAACAGAGGGATACAGTCAAGATCAAGGGAAGTACTAATACCATTCTATAAAGCCTCAGTAAGACCTTGAGTACTGCATCCTGTTTTGTTCACCACATTATAAAAAAGATGTTGAGACTCTAGAAAAAGTACAGAGAAGAGCAACCAGGATGATTAGGGGACTGGAGACTAAAACATATGAAGAACGGTTACAGGAACTGGGCTTGGTTAGTCTTGTGAAGAGAAGGACCAGGGGAGACGTGATAGCTGTCTTCCAATATTTGAGGGGCTGCCACAGAGAGGAGGAAGGGGTCAAGCTATTTTCTAAAGTGCCTGTAGGCCAGACAAGGAATAATGGTTGGAAATTGAACAAGGATAGATTTAACCTGGGAATAAGGAGAAACTTTCTGACAGTGAGAATGATCAACCCATGGAACAGAAGTTGCCTTTGGAAGTTGTGGGAGCGCCATCACTTGAGACTTTCAAGAAGAGATTGGACTGCCATTTGTCAGAAACGGTATCGGGTCTCCCGCTTGGGCGGGGGGGTTGGACTAGATGACCTACAAGGTCCCTTCTGTTAATCTGTTAAAGATGCAGCAGCTTTGCTTTGTGATTGTGATGTATCACGATTTAGACTTTCTTTTGAAATGAATAAACAGTTGAAGCTAATGAAGACTAGATGACCTACAAGGTCCCTTCCAACTCTGATTATCTGTTATCTGCTAACCATGACCTGGATGACCGATAATCTCTACAGACTTTTAGGTATACAATTTGGAATGAACACCCTTTGAATGGTTATGGGAATAGGAATAGCTTTCCAGAGAAAGAATTGCAGAAGACAGAAACCAGGAGCTACTCAGAGGGGAAGTAGCACAGGGGAAGTGACACAGATAAACCTCCAAGTGGCCTCAACTGCTCTCTAAAAAGGATACAAATGACCAGCAAGGAGATCCTTCCATTCCCCACTATCCTGTAAGAGCTGAAGAAGCTTCTTGGAAGAGAAGGAAAATGCTTTCAAAGAAAAAAGAAAGAAAGAAAGAAAGCCCAGTTGCCACCTGGGAAAAAAAAAAAAAACACCTTTGGGGCAACCATGACCTGGATGGCTGAGCACCTCTACAGACGGATCACCAAACTGCAAGGCATTGATGATATCATCATCATCATCATCATCATCATCATCATCATCATCATCATCATCATCATCATC
>BLBF01000040.1:8520387-8532363 GCA_015471245.1 Laticauda colubrina | reverse complement strand
TCATCATCATCATCATCATCATCATCATCATCATCATCATCATCATCCTGGCCATCCTCCTCCCCATCATGAGTTTCCTTCCTTCCTCCCTCGCCTTCTCCCTCAAACCAAGCAACGGCTGCAAACCGAGGCGCCACAAAGCCCCGAAAAAGGCAGGATCGGAGCCTCCCGTTTCCCCGCCGGGAATTCCCGCAGTGGAGGCTCTCCCACGCCAAACCTCCGGAAGAAAAAGGCAGGCAGGCAGGCAGGCAGGCAGGCAGGGAGGGAGGGAAGAAAGACAGCACGGACTTACCGGCTTTCCGCGAGCTGGAAGCGGAGAGTGCGAGGGCGTCAGTCTCGCCTCCGCGACGCGGATCGCCGGCTGCGGCGCTCTCCGTCGCAAGGCTCAGCGGCACCTCCGGCTCTTTCTTCCCATCTCCCCAGCCCCGTTGCCCGTGTAGCAACAAGAGAGAGGCTGAAACCGGGGCGGGGGAAGGCGTCGCATAACCGGACACAGATGCGAACAGCTGCAGGAAGTGACCGCAGAGCCAAACTGGAGGGGAGGAGACTCGGGGAAAAACTCCCCTGCCACGTCTCTCCCGGGGCGCATGGATCTTCCCCCAGGTGCCGCCGACATCGCCTTTCGCCCCGGCGGGCTTCACCACCGGGCGCGCTGGACGACAACTCCCAAGGGTGCGCCGTGCGATTCCCAGCACCGAAGCCCAGTATTACATATGCTATGATATACAATGGGAAGGAAAGAGAAAGGGAAGGAAGGAGGGAGATGGGAAGGAAAGGAAAAGGGGAAGGGAAGAAAAGGGGAAGGGAAGGGAAACGGGAAGGAAAGGGAGAGAAGGAAAGAGAAAGGGAAGGAAGGGGAGGGAAATGGGAAGGAAAAGAAAAGAGAAGGAAAGAGAAAGAAGGGGAGGGGAAAGAAAGGAAAGGGAAAGACAAGAAAAGGGAAGGGGAGGGGAGGGGAAGGGAAACGGGAGGAAAAGAAAAGAGAAGGAAAGAGAAAGAAGGGGAGGGAAGGGGAAAGTGTTCTGTATGGAACTTGGTAGGCTCCAAGTTCCCTATTCTGATTGGCCGAAGAGACCATTCACGGATTGGCTGTTAGAGAACCAATCCGGTTAACCCACCAAACGGCGGGAACAGTTAAAGCAGTGCCACAAGCCACGGGCAAGCCGCTATAAAAAGGGCAAGCCGCGGCTTGGGCTGTTGTTCCATTACTATTGTTTAGCGAGTTTAATAAAAGAGTTTATTGTTGGAATCTGGTCTCACGCGCTTCTTTCCAGACGGAACATGGTGACGAGGGTGGGATCATCGTAAAGGAGTGAGACCGAAGCACGCGGCGATCTGAACCGAGCAAGATGGCCGGTAACAATGTGCCGCCTGCACCATTCAATCCCGATGAGGAGGATTGGGAGTCGTGTATTGATCGCTTTCTTATGTTTTTGGAAAGCAACGAACTGCAGGAAATCTCTGATCAGAGGAAGAGGGCTGTCTTCCTTACACACTGCGGACCAGCCGTTTTTAAAATGGCAAAGGCACTGGCTAAACCCTGAGATGTCAAACAGATGACTTGGCCCGAGCTCAACAGAATGCTCCGAGCACACTACGCACCTGTGGACCCAACTGGATAAAAAGACACAAATTCTACAAGAGGAACCAGAAGGAAGATGAAACTGTCGGAGATTTTGTAGCAGCTCTGAGACACATTGGAGGAGCCTGCGAGTTCCAGAACATGGAGGAAGCCATGAGGGACCGTATGGTCCTCAGTTTGAAGGACACTATCCTTCAGAGCAAGCTCCTGAATAGACCAAACATAACTGTGGCCGAGGCCATTGCAGAGGCAACCGCCGCCGAAGCAGCAAAGAAGTCAGCAGCCACCATGCGCCAAATGAATGCGATCCCAGATCTGCCAAACCAAGCCAGAGGGAGGAAAGAAAAAGCCCACAGTGACAGCCCACTACAAAGATCTCGAATCCCAGAGCAATATCGAGGACGAAAATGAAGATGTCCATAGACTTCAATCAGACAAGAAATGGCGCGAAAAGAGGAGAAACCGGCAGGAGTTTCAATGTGCGGGATGCAACCACCCGTGAGCTGAATGCCAGTTCCTCGACGCAATCTGTAGGGCTTGTAACAAACGGGGGCACATCGAAAGGATCTGCCGCACCAAAAAGAGCTATAGTCCAAAAAGATGCGGCAGCACACACACACACCCCAGACATGAAGAAAGACAAGTCAGAAGCAGATGGAACCGAAGCAAAAGAACCAGTGACAGAGAGGAAACACATCAGACAGTCACCATCGGAAATGCCAGGGCAGAAAATGGGAAGAAGGTCCGGATAGAGGTGAGCATCGAAGGGAAGCCCTGTGAGATGGAAGTTGACTCAGGGTCTTTCCTATCTATGGTATCCTGGAATACCATCTGGAGCCTGATACCGGACATTAAACAAAAAGAATTGCAGAAATAAAGACTGATTTTAAAAGACTACCAGGGAAATCGAATTCCGGTAGTAGGCCTAGGACATTTCCTCGTCGAATTCAAGAACCACGCCGAAATCTTTCCTCAGATCATCATTGACCATGATCGCCCTAGCCTGCTAGGGAACGAATGATTCGTGCCCCTGGGAATCGGGATAACCGGGATAAAGCGCATTGCCGCAGCCAACTGGGAGGAAAGCCTGCTTCTAGAATTCCAAGATGTTTTCGACAGGACCCTAGGCAAGTACAAGGGGACCCCAATTTCATTTAGCCTAGACCCGAAAATAGCCCCCATCCGTTTAAAGGCCAGACACGTCCCATTTGCTTTAAAACCAAAAATTGATGAACAATTGAACAAATTAATAGCACAGGAGGTGTTAGAGCCAATCGACCATGCCAGGTGGGAAACACCCATCATTACTCCTGTGAAACCAGATGGGTCACTGCGCATCTGCGGAGACTATAAGGCAACCCTGAACCATACGCTCCAACAAACCCCATACCCAGTACCGGTAGTGCAACATTTACTGCACTCACTAGCGGGAGGAAGAATTTTTGCGAAGCTTGATCTCGCACAGGCATATCAACAACTACCCGTTCACCCCATTACTGCAGAGGCACAGACTATTGTGACACATAGAGGGGCATTCAAGTGTAACCGTCTCCAGTTCGGCGTTAGCGTTGCCCCAGGTGTGTTCCAAAGCCTCATGGAACGCCTGTTAAACGAAATCAAGAGAGTCGTCTCTTATTTTGACGATGTTCTGGTCTCAGCAAAAAACACCAACCAACTAGAGAACAGAATAAGAGCAGTTTTAACAAGATTTAGAGACACAGGCCTCAAAGTAAAATGAGAGAAATGTGATCTAGCCACCAACCAGATCGAGTTTTGGGGCTATTTAATCTATGAACAAGGCATACACCCCACCGAAAAAAAAATAAAGGCAATCAAAGACACTTCTAGACCTAGGAACAAAACTGACCTTCAAGCATTCCTAGGTCTCATAAATTTTTACAAAGTGTTTCTGCCCCATAAGGCAACCATAGCAGAACCCCTACATCGGCTGCTAGATAAAAAAACTACTTGGACATGGGGCCACCGGGAACAAGCAGCATTTCAGGGTATCAATGACCTATTAACGTCTTAACACCGTTTTAATCCAGTATAGCAATACCCTGCCCTTGATGGTCACCTGTGATGCATCGCCTTTTGGAATCGGCATCATCCTGAGCCACAAACTACCAGAAGGCAGAGAGGCACCAGTCGCTTTTTATTCAAAGACGCTTTCCAAGTCAGAACGCAATTACAGTCAACTCGAAAGAGAAGCCCTCGCAATCATCGCCGGAGTCAAAAGATTCCATGAGTACCTTTATGGTAGAACTTTTTCAATCATCACTGGTCACAAGCTCCTGTTAGGAATCCTAGCAGGCAACAAGCCAACCCCAAACATTTTGTCACCTAGAATGACGAGGTGGTCTGAATTTTTGCTGCCTACTCCTACATGCTGATTCATCGCCCCGGAAAAGCCATCACACATGCCGACACCCTGAGCCATTCCCCGCTGCCCATCACGGAAGAGGACCCAGCTCCAACCATCTCCACACTACAACTAGGGACCTGCCTGGACCTGCCGCTAACCGCAGCGGACGTCGCGAGAGCCACCGCTAAAGACCCTTTGACAGCACACATATTGAATTGGGTAGGTAAGGGCTGGCCGCAGGAGAACAAAGCTGAGACCTTTAAATCATTTCGCACCTGACCGAACTCTCTACAGAAAAAGGTTGCATTTTATGGGGTGATAGGGTGGTTATACCAAACAGTCTCCAGGAAGACGTTCTGTGCATGTTGCACAAGGGACACCCGGGCATAGTCAAAATGAAAGCCCTGGCCAGGAGTTACGTCTGGTGGCCAGGGCTGGACAAAGACATTGAATGTTGGGTGGCAACATGCCATGACTGTCAGAAATCGAGGCCTACCCCCCCCCCCCAGGCACCAGTCAGAGAATGGGAAACTCCCCGGGGTCCATGGTCTTGGGTGCACATTGACTTTGCTGGGCCGACAAAGGGGAACACCTTCCTAATAGTTGTGGATGCCTACTCGAACTGGTTAGAAGTCATCCTTATGGCTTCCACAACCACCGAGGCAGTAATGAAACAGCTAGACAAACTTTTCGCTACACATGGGCTGCTTGATGTACTGGTGTCAGATAATGGGCCCCAATTTACAGCGTTAGCATTCGAACAGTATCTGGCTGCCCAGGGTATCCAACATGCTTTAACAGCACTGGCCCATCCGGCTGCAAATGACAGGGCTGAACGCATGGTTTGGTATACTAAGGAGGGCCTAGATAGAATGGACAAGGGGGATGTGCAAGACAAACTAAACCGACTACTAACTCTATAGCATATTACCCCTAGCAACACAACCAACAAAAGCCCAGAACTCCTAATGGGTAGGAAATTACATTCCTACCTAGACAGACTGCACCCCACTTACACCTGGGACAAACCCCCCGAATCCTCCAGCAAATACCGAACATTTGAAATTGGCGACCTGGTCTATGCGAGAAACCTCTTCGGGGAACCATTGTGGCTTCCAGCCACAATCACCCAAATTACAGGGCCCCGGTCTTACCGACTACTCCTAGATGATGGCAGATCATGGAAGTGGCACATAGACCAACTTCGTTCTCGCAGTCTCAAACGAAAAAATACCACAGAACCAATAAAAATAAATATCGACCAAAAAACAACCGAGGAGGAGGGGGGAAATACAACATAATAAAAAAGGGAGAGACGAACCTCCTATAACAAGACAACAAACAGTACAAAAAGACTATCTAACAAATCAAAAAGAGCACTCACGGTTAGATGAACCCCAAATGAGAAGTCCGGTAGCAGGAGAACGAAGTGAGGCCTTCCTGGAACAAAACAGCCAGGCCAGCTCAACCAACCCGATCAAGCCAGGAGGGAGCAGCGGAGCCATCTCAAACAGCCCAAGAGACTCAGGCGGGAGTGGCAAGGCTGACTCACCCTTCCAGGAGGTTCCATGGAGAAGGACCAGAGAGACAGCGATCCCGTCCGAACCGCTCGAAGACCACGCTGAGACTGAGCTGCGTAGGTCAACCAGGACTCGAAAAAGCCCCACCTACCTGCGTGATTATGTGACGCACATTGGACTAAACCAAGGGGGGAGGGGTGTTCTGTATGGAACTTGGTAGGCTCCAAGTTCCCTATTCTGATTGGCCAAAAAGGCCATTCGCGTATTGGCTGTTAGAGAACCAATCGGGTTAACCTGCCAAACGGGAACAGTTAAAGCAGTGTCATTGGCCACAAACCCCGGGCAAGCCGCGGCTTGGGCTGTTGTTCCATTACTATTGCTTAGCGAGTTTAATAAAAGAGTTTATTGTTGGAACCCGGTCTCACGCGCTTCTTTCCAGATGGAACAGAAAGGGAAAGAGAAGAAAAGGGAAAGAGAGGGAAATGGGAAGGAAAAGAAAAGAGAAGGGAAGAGAAAGAGTAAGAGGAGGAAGGGGAGGGGAGGGGAAATGGGAAGGAAAGGGAAAGAGAAGGAAAGAAGAAAGGGAAGGAAGGGGAGGGGAAGGGAAAGGGAAAGCGAAGAAAAGGGAAATGGGAAGGGAAAAGAATGGAATGGAATTCTTTATTGGCCAAGGGTGGTTGGGCACACAAGGAATTTGTGTCCGGTGCTTAAGCTCTCAGTGTACATACAAGCATTAAGTGGGAAATCCTACTGCAGGTGGAGAAACCGCTGCAGGGATGCCTCGATTTGCACACCCAGTTTGGGGCTCCCCATTTCTCGCATGCTGTGCAGTTCAGTTTAAGCCACGGTTACACTCACTGGACAGCTGCTGGATCTGGCCAATGCTAACCCCAAGTCGTGGTGTATAAAACAGAGCAAACAGGTTGCCACAGTGCGCTAACCCATATCAAAGTGATGATGGCATAATGAAGCACAGCGCGTGCCCCTAATTTCTTGTTAAAAGACTTTCCAGATGGCTGCTTCCCCCACCCACCCACCCACAGTACAGTAACAGAGCATAGTCACGTAGCTACCGAAGGGGTAAGACTTTTATGCTGGCACGTAATTGTATAACTGGAGTAATGCCTTTTTTAAAAAGGCATCAGAGTTGAGCTGAAGAAGCTGAAAAACCATTTAGGGTTTTGAATTCCGTCTCCCTCTTGTTGTATGCAGTGATGGAAACAAAAACATCCACCTACGGAATAACCCAGGATGATCGCATGTAGGCTGCAAAAATCTAAATGGCTACTAGGTGGCACTGAATGTTCAGACTCTCAGCTGTCATCAAGGTTACTTGCCCTGAAGTTTACAGTCCAAACAGGATAAACACTGGAGATGTGAAGTGCCCCATCTTCCCATTAATACTAATTAAAAGTGGGTGTTATTTCTTCATTACATCATAACCTTATGCAGTCAGCATAATCTCTCCTTCCCTCCCTCCTCTCCCTCTCCCTCCCTCTCCCACCCTCCCTCTCTCTGTAAGTCATGATATATAGCTTTTGGAATTTACACACTTAACAAACCGCGATTCACTAAATAAGGCTTGGCTTGTTTAAATGCAAGCTAGCTTATTTAGCAACAGTTCCCTGATAACAAGATTAATTGGCTTTATAAATCTAATCATTGCCTGCAACACAATCAGATTATTCCTTTTCTGTATATAACATACTATCAAAATGCTATTTTTTTAGCCATCAATCTTCCAGTTGCTTCGCATTAAGCTTTCTGAAAGTTTAAAAAAAATCACACCACAGGTTTTTTTTTTTTATTATTTCCATTCAATTGTGTCCAATTTATGGAGACCGCCTGGACAATTCCTACAGTTTTCTTGGGCAGGTTTTTCAGAAGTGATTTTACATTGCCTCCTTCCTAAGGCTGAGAGAAAATGACTGTCCGAAGATTACCCACATGGCTTTGTAGCCAAAGTGGGTCCAGAATTCACAGGCTGCCAAAATCAAGAACATCATCAGATAGCAGCAAAGGATACAAGCCATGCTACACTGCTCCCAATCTAGTGGGCTTCTAGATATTTGCAACCCAGATCTCATCTTGCTTCAAGAGATCAGGAATCTGTAAAAATACAAAGGTAAGGATAAAGGTTTACTCTGTCCAGTCAGGTCCAATTCTAGAGAGCGGTGCTCATCTCCATTTCTTAGCTGAGGGAGCCTGCATTGTCCAAAGACACTTTCCTGGTCACGTGGCCAGCATGACTGTATGCCAAGGTACACAGAACACTGTCAACTTTCCATCGAGGTGGTACATATTTATAAACTGGCAATTGCATGCTTTTGAACTGCAAGGTGGGCAGGAGCTGAGGTAAGTGATGGGACTCACTCCATTGCATGGCGCTCGGCTCTTGAACCCCGGCTGCCAGTTGACAAGCTCAGAGCCTTTACCTGCTGAGTAAGTGCACCCCCACTCCTCTGTAAAAATGCATATGGTAATTCAAATATTTACACAAATATTTACCATTTTACAGTGGTTACAGACATGGAAAATACTGAAATGTGTTCTTATTACTACATATCACATTAATAGTAATTATCCAGGAACAAAAAGCATGTGTCTTGACATGTATGGCTAGTCTAGTAAAGAGAAGGACCAGGGGGGACATGATAGCACTGTTCCAATATTTGAAGGGCTGCCACAGAGAGGAGGAAGGGGTGAAGCTATTTTCCAAAGCATCTGAAGGCCAGACAAGTATAGAATTTCTATCAGGATAGAAACTGATCAAGGAGGGATTCAACCTGGAAATAAGGAGAAATTTTCTGACAGTGAGAACAATTAACCCATGGAATAGCTTGCCTTCAGAAGTTGTGGGAGCTTCATCACTGGAAGCTTTCAAGAAGAAACTGGACTGCCACCTATCATAAATGATGTAGAGCCTCCTGCTTGGGCAGGGGTTTGGACTAGATGACCTACAAGGTCCCTTCTGTTCATATGTTAAAGATGCAGCTGCTTTGCTTTGTGATTGTGATGTATCACGATTTAGACTTTCTTTTGAAATGAATAAACAGTTGAAGCTAACATTATTTTTAAAGAAGCTTGATGTGAATTAGAATATTCAACTGCAACCAGTACTGTCAGCAGTGATATACATTAAAATATACCAAATGAAAATGAAAATAGTCTTACTAACATTTCAACAAGACACTTGAGTAAGTTTTGCTCCATTTTGTGACCCTTCTTGCCTCAGTTCTTAAGTGAATCAGTGCAGTTAAGTTAGTAACATGATTAAGTGAATCTGACTTCCCCATTGATTTTCACAAAAGGTGATCACAGGAAACCGAGACTTTGCAACCATCATAAATATATGCTAGTTGCCAAGTGTCCAAATTTTGATCACGTGACTGTGGGGATGCAGTAGCAATCATACATGTGAAAAACAGTCATAGGTCATTTATTTTTCAGGGCCACTGTAATGAATGGTTTTAGTTGAGGACTACTTGTATAACTAAGAACATACATATGTTTCATATGCAACAGGTCATATTAATTATCTTATTAATTATTCAAATGAAGCCCAAAAGGTTGCACTAATAGGGCAAATGGAAACCACATGAATTAATATTTCATTTCCTTAATTACATCTCCAGCAGGAAGGCAAATGCAATCAATCCTTATTCAATATTCACTGAGACATGAAATACACGAAGCACTATTGTTCCTGCCATCTGTTGGAGCCACTCTCCCAGCTTAGGAATCACGCCCCCAAGTGCTCCTGCTGCTATTGTTATCACTTTTTGCCTTTAATTTCCACATTCCCTCTAGTATCTCCTTCAGGTCCAGATACTCTTCCAGCATCTCATATTTCTCCTTCTCCCAGGTGCTGCTATCATTTAGTCCCGCTGTATCCATCACTGGCATGTCTTCTAGCTTTTGACTTCTTCCACAATATCTGGTTGATTAAGGTTGACTCAGCCTTCCGAGGTCCATAAAATGAGGACCCAACATTGTTGGGGGCAATATGCTGTCTCTGTAAACCGCTTAGAGAGGGCTGTGAAGCATTATGAAGTGGTGTCTAAGTCCACTATTGATTAGCCAGTACCTGCCTGTCCATCAGGATCCAGAAGTTCCACAGGACCTTAGCCCTCTTAATTCTCCATGACTTTCTGTGGAAATCTTCACCTGGACTTGGGAGGATCTAGTCCGCACACCATGCAGATGTTCCTGTATATCGGAAGGTGCAGCTAGTTGGTTGTGCAGTCTACACCTTGGGTCCTGTGTGTGTGTGGATGGGTGGGTGGGTAGGTGGGTGGTTTACTGGACCCAAGGACCCCAATAGATAGATATAGACAGACAGACAGACAGACAGACATAAATATGGATATAGTCCTCCGTGTTCACAAATATACAATTTGTATAATGTACATTGTATATTGCCCAACTGCTAACAACTCTGGGCTATTTTTCCTTAATTAGGAACTATTTTTTTAAAAAGCTTCAGAGTCTGGATTTTAAGATTCATTGTTTTGGACAATATCCCTTGTTGATTGTAATTACTTTGTTCTTCTATTTGCTCCTGAGTAAGCTTGTCTTATGGTCTCTAAATGTTTGGAAACACTGCTTGGTCCTTCCCTAATGGCAGAACCTGGAAAAAAGTAATTTAGAACAACAAAGCCATTATTATGGAACTGTTGGCTTTAGAATAGAATAGAATAGAATAGAATAGAATAGAATAGAATAGAATAGAATTGAATTATTTATTGGCCAAGTGTGATTGGCCGATAAATTAGATTAGATGTGAAATCACAAATTAGGAGTCCTTAGGCTTTAAATATAATTATAGAGAATAAGCCTGACACTGCTAGCCCATTGAATAATGTTCACGTTATTACACAGCACAGCTGCAATGGAATTTCTATAATTAAAATGGATCACACTGTGAGCTGGTCTGGTCTAGTGGTTAAGTAGCTGGATTAGCTTTCCTTTAGGCACAGGAGCCAATTGGATGATTTCAGGCTGGTCACTTTCTCTCAGCTCTCAGACAAATACTTCTGACATTGTTGCCTGAATAACTGCATGGCCTGGCCCCTGTAGTCTCCAGGAACCAAGTATGTCTCAAGGGCAAAATAGAAAAACAAACAAACCTCTTATTGGAAAATGATGTAGACTTAACTATAACTTTCACATGATGCCTCAGAAACATTTGACTGGCCAGTTCCTATCTTCCTTGTTTAATGATTCATGACAGTGTAGTAACAGCCATATTAGTCCCAGTCTAGTCCAATTATTTTAAGACTTAATTGCAAATCTTTGTTTAAGCCCTAAGCTAACTATTCCACAAACTACCTTTTTCAAAATGACCCTTGTTAATTATTAGAGTCAGGCACTATAATTCCTAGTTAACTCCTTGCAAGGCATAAATTAGAAAGGGCTTTCTATACTATATCACTATACTATATTAACTGCTATAAAGTATTAATATTCTATGGTGTTCCAATTTCAAAGGACCTGAAGGCAGGGCAAGAAGCAATGGATAGAAACTAATCAAGGAGAGAAGCAACCTAGAAATTTCCTGATTGTGAGAACAATCAACCAGTAGAATGGCTTTTACATTCAGAAGTTGTGGGTACTCCAACGCAGGAGGTTTTCAAGAAGAGATTTGACAACAAAGAACGTAGAATAATAAAGTTTGAAGGGACTCTGTTTAAGATGTTTCAATGGAAGCATGTATACACTTTTTAAGTAAAAAAAAGATGAAGATATCTTTCAAATTTAGGTTTTCCCTATTTTTTTTAAATAGTGGCTTAAACTAATATTTTCATATTGTTACAATTCATCCAGATGGCATTTCAGTAGAAATGCAATGTAAAAACGTTACCAAAGATTTTTAAAGGTGATATCAAGAAGCGTTCATAAATAAATCACACTGAAATTTTTATAGCTTACATATTTCTTCCATCCTTTTGTGTGTGTGTGTGTGTGTGTGATTTAACCAGTTGATGGAATTCATCAATCCTCTTAATAGCTGCATCCAGCATGATACCATGTTCATAATTTCTGACAAAAGAAATTTTAGGAAGTTCAATTATTCCAAGTTATTTCATAAGTACTTGTTTTCTAACACTTTGCATTTGGACTTTCCAGAATTAGGTACCCATTTGTACACCGATGAGTAACCATTGTACATTCTACTAGCTGACAATATCAATCATCAGGTCATGATTAATTGCAAGTGACTGCATCCCTGCCCTTCCAAAGCATGGCTCCACCAGGCACCCCTCAAAAATCTTTAAGGAATCACAGGAAGTAACTCATGATTCAGTACAGAATTACTAACTATCCTTTTTATATTTGTATGCTACAAGAACTGTCTGTCAGCATTCTTGCCACCTGTGATAAGAGGAAATGTGTTAAGAACAATATTTAGGGACTCCTTCCTTTCAGGTGGGGGGAGCAACTTTCACCCAGCAGAAAACTTCACCAACTGTAGCTTTCACCCAGCAACTCTTAACAAATACACACAC
>BLBF01000040.1:8476281-8520199 GCA_015471245.1 Laticauda colubrina | reverse complement strand
AGAAAGAAAGAAAGAAAGAAAGAAAGAAAGAAAGAAAGAAAGAAAGAAAGAAAGAAAGAAAGAAAGAAAGAAAGAAAGAAAGAAATTCTTTATTGGCCAAATGTGATTGGACACACAAGGAATTTGTCTTGGTGCAATTTGTATTTGATTACACACCACGAAGTTAGCAGTGAGACACTTAGTCAACATACTGATATATAGCCGGTTTCCTGTGGTAGGTGAAGGTGAGTTTTAGATCTATCTCCTCTATGTATGAAACCAACTGGGTGACTTTGGGCCAGCCACTGTCTCTTAGCCAGACCCACCTCATGGGATTGTTGTTATGGGGGAAAAGAGCCAGGTGTGTCAGGTTTGCACATCAAAAATCAAAAAGCCACGTTCCAAGTTGGCCTGTTCAGTGATTGTAGCTTCAGGGATCTGTTAATCCCGGGCATATGGTTTAGCACTCTGTGTTATTCCCTATAGTGTCTTGTTGAATACAAGTAGTCCTCGACTTAACAACACTTTGTTTACTGATCGTTCAAAGTTATGGCACTGAAAAAAGTGAATGATGACCCTTTTTCAGAGTTACCATCTTTCTAGCATCCCCAATGATCAGATGCTTAGCAACGGGTTCATATTTACGACCATTGCTATGTCCCAAGATCCCCTTTTGACAAGCAAAGTCAATGGGGAACCCCGGTTCACTTAATGACCGGGTTTCTGACTTGTCAACTGTGGTGATTCACTTAAAAACTGTGGCAAGAATGGTCGTAAAATGGGGCAAGTCTCACTGAACAACAGAAATTTTGGGGCTCAATTGAGGTCGTAAGTCAAGGACTACCATATACCATGGTTAAGCAGACCAGGACTTATTACAATGTGGGACACCTCTTAAAACACCGCACTTGCGTCACTGAGAGACGCATGCGCTTTGGAAACCGATCGGTGCCTGTGATCGGATTTCTCTCTCTCTCTCTCTCTCTCTTTCCCCCCCCCCCAGAAAAAAAACTCCCTGCGCGCGGCTCTCTTCTTCCCAACGGCCGCTCCTGGGTCTGCATCCGGGGTCGCTTCCTTTCGCTTCCTGTTCGGAGGAAGGGAGGGGCGTAGGTGGATGTTTTTGTTTGTTTGTAAGGTGGAGCGAAGGCGGAAGAAGAAAAGCAGGGAAAAGGGGAGGGGAGGCGGGAAGAAAAGAAAGGAAAGGAAGAGAAAAGCTCCAATGGAAAAGCGAGTCCCCGTCGCTGGTGCGCGTGCATGGCCGCAGGGCCCCGTCCGCTGAAAGGAGAGCGGGAGCGCGCGAGTGGCGCGCCCGCGGCTCTGTCAAACAACCAGGGCGGCGAGAGAGCGAGAGCGCGCACCGCCGGCCCGCCCCCCACGGACCCGCTGGAACCTTCGGAGCAGCGGGCGACCACGGGCGGCGTCTGAGGGAAGCGAGTTGAGGGACTCGCCCCCGGACGCCTCGGCTCCGGTCCACGCGAGGCCGGCCAAGGTGAGTAAACCGGCGAAGTGATGAGGGTCCGCAGCCGGGAATCGAGGTGAGGGGTAGGTTGGCGGGAGGAGACGTCCGCAGTGGCGGAAAGGGGTTTTCGTGGGCTGCCGGGCTCCCGTTCTTCGGCTTGGTGGGAGAACCGGCGGCGCTTTAAACCCGGAACTTTGGGCGACGAATGGCGGGGAGGGTCCGAGGGGAAGCCGAGGCAGGGATAGCAGACAGGGAGCCCCGGTGGGTCGCCTCCTCCCCTCGGTTAAACTACGGCAGTCTCCATCCTCCCTCGCTTAATTCACCATATAAAACCGTGGGGCTTCATCCACCTCACTTCCCTTCATCTTATTGTCCTCTTTTCGCACCTGCTGAAAAAAACGAAAGCTATTTTCAGCCTTTAAAACAAATTTGCGTACAGCGCCCAAAAGAGTTACAGGTACTCCTCGACTTACAACACCACCTTCAGTGGTTTGAAGTTATGGAGGCACCTGGAAGGGGGAAGTGACTTATGACCATGGTTCACCCTTATGACCATTGCCGCATCCCCAGGGTCATGCGATTTACGTTCAGATGCTTGACAGAAGACTCATATTTATGACGGTGGCGGTGTCCCGGGGTCATGTCGATCCCCTTTTGCAACCTTCTGATGAGCAAAGTCAACGGGGAAGCTGGATTCACTGAACAGCCATGTTGCTGATTTAAGTACTGTGGTGATTCGCTTAGCAAATGTGGTGCGAAAAGTTCATAAAATGGGGAAGAACTCAACAAATTTGTCACTTAACCACATAAATGTGGTTTGTGGTCGTAAGTTGAGGACTACCTGTACATAGCTATGGCTGGGAAATCTCATCTGCACCCCCGCACTGGAACTGTTGTCCCCAGCTCATCCTTTGTATATTTTAATACGTTTTCATTCCATCCTGATTTCAAGATGCTCAGGGTCTTCTTCCTGGCCTTCTTGCAACATTTCTCTGAAGTAGATCTTTCCCACAGACTTATTTGAAAAGTTCGGTAAAAAGGAGCTAGGCTGAGGCTTTCCAAACTTTGTAATACACTACTGTGTCTCCCGAAAACAGCAAACAAGTTTGTGTGGCGCTTCTATGAATTAATTATTATTATTATTAATTATTTTATTGACTTGATGTTCAGCAAGAACATCAAAACATGCCACTTACTTTTAGGAGTGGTTTTATTTATTGTGTTTCAGTCAATTTATATGGCTGTCCATCTCACGAGAGCAACTCTAGCTGGCTAATATAAAATTAAAATTCAATAGAGAAAGAGCAATAACAATAAATATACAAAGAGTGGTAGCTGAAGGCAACAACAGTCACCATAATAGCATCGATCTCATAGACCTCTATACTTCAATAAAAGTAGATACAGCAGTGCAGCTTTCTAAAAGAAAAAGAATAAAAATACTGAACTTCATTATCACATTCCTACAACCACTGCAAAGAAACTGTCAATGTTTGTTAGAATAGTTTGTTCCAATTTTGCTGGCTGAGGACAATAGATCATCAACAACTGAAAATGTGTAAACATATGCTTTTGGCCATTTAATTTACATTAATAATCTCTCTCTGTGAAATACTTTGAAACTGTCATAACCCTTAATTTGAGAATTCTTGGGTTATCTATGTTTCTTTTGTCTGGTTTTTGAAACTCGCCACAGATAATTCTGCATTTCTAATAATAATATCTATAGTAGAATTTCATGCTGTTATTTTTTCTTCTTCATTTGCTTTCTTTCCATATCATTATTTCCCTCTTTGAACAATATTAGAGACTATTTCTATCAGAAAGCCAAAAGGGTGGTGGAAACTTTTAAGGTAAATAAGTTTATAATGCAATAAGTGTTTTTAAAAGCCTTCCCTAAACTGATCCCTTCAAGATAAGTTAACCTTTCAACTCTGATAATATCTGGGTAATGTCTGCAAACTGAGAATTATGGGAGTTGATTCAGTCACATCCAGAGTATCACATTAAAGAAGATCCCTATTTGGGATTGCAAAATGTCAGTGGAAGATTATGATCCAGTAAACATGTAGTAGTCAAACTGTAGACACGTTAACTTAAGAGCACAGCTTAGTTTTGTATAGGGCTAATACATGCCTTCCTTTTGGTTATTCCTCCAAGCTCTTTCATATCAGATTTTTGATGTTTATTTGTATTCTGCCTTTATTGTTGTTACAAACAACTCAAGGCAGCAAACATATCCAACACACTTTCCTCCTCCTATTTACCAATATGAACGCATTTTCCTCCTCTCCAAATGTGATTGGGGGCAGCGATGTTGTCAGTCCCTATTTCTTTACCTACACTCTGCCATGTGATGGCCTCCTTGTTTTCCTGTTTCCTGGATCTTCTATTTCTATGGGCTGTTCCTCCCCAATCCTGTTTTTGTACCTTTTCCCCTTCTCTCGGGATTGTCATGTTTATATCCTTTACAATCTCTCTTTCCTTTTTACAAAAGCAGTTGTAGATGAATAGAATCCCCCACCCATTTTTTTAGCTATGTAGAATACCTGGCTGCCTAGCTAATATGGTTGTGGAAAACAGTAAAAACTGGAACATTGCAAATATTGTTTATTTATAAGTACAGTTTTCAATAACAGCAATCTGTCCCTTGCCATTTAGAGTGTTCCATTTGCGTAAACAAACCTGAGTAATCTCAGTCAGACTAGTAGGACAAAAATGTAGTTGATTACACCTTGCTCCATTTATTATTGCAGCAGTCTGGAATTCACTCTTGTGATTAACATAAAGATGAGAGGAATATGGTTTCCATAAACACTGAGAGCTGCTTCTTATTGAAATATTGACTTGAAAAAACACATTTAGAAAGGCTTTAAAAAAAAGATATTATGGTATCAAAGGCAAACCTTATCAATGAATGTATTTATAAATATCTCAGAACCACATTCATTCCCATTCTTAAATTATATCATTAAATATATTCAAGCTACCTTGAAAAAAACAAATTATTGTAAGAGTGGTGCAGTGGTTAACTCTGCCCACTGTCTGGAGTTTAATCCTGACTGCTCAAAGTTGACTCAGCCATCTATCCTTCTGAGGTCGGTAAAATGAGGACCCAGATTATTGGGGGCAGTGTGCAGATTGTGTAAACCAGTTAGAGAGGGTCTGTAAAGCACTATAAAGCGGTATATAAATCTAAGTGCTATTGCTATTAAATATAATAAATATATAATAATATATTTAGATATATTAAATATAGATATAAATATCTATATAATAAATATTTACTATTGTTGCATAACTCAGAACCTGGCACTGGAGGAAAATCTCTTTACAGTTGTTTTATAGACCTACTTTATATTTTAACAAAGCATGATTTGTATGTAAATTGTATACTTTATCAGTATATTGTATGCACATTTATTTTCATCTTCAAGTGGAAGACTTATAATCAAAATCTGACTCATTTAATACTGCTGCTGTTATCCATATAATACAAGTACAAAATGCTGCGTTCCCATTATATATAAACTGGTATTGTTTGGCTTAACTCTTTTTAATGCATATTAATTGTAGATAATATTTTACTTAATAGAGCTAATTCATAAATGTAAATATTTAATTAACTTCAGGTTAATTAAATGGCTATCAAGCAAATGCAGCAATCAGGCAAATGCCTGCAATGGGTATTTTTTTTCCTGGATAATGGAAGTAAATGCCAGTTTCCGGCAGAATATATTGTAAATTGAACTGACTGTGAGACGTTGCAAATGGCCATAGATAACGGGCCATTTGCCAATCACCCAAAATGCAATCACATGACCACGGCAACTTTGAATCCAGGTCATAAATAGCTAAGGAACTCCATCATAACTTCAAACAGTTGCTAAGTGACTGATCATAAGTTGGGGGTTATCTGTAATGTATTAATATTGTTCATTGACAATTTCAGTATAATTACAAATCTACATTTGATCTAGAATAAAGATTGCCAAATAGAAAAAAAAATCAGTTGTTTAACATTGGATGACTTAATTATTCAGAAGTAATATCAGGTCACTTTCACAGGGGTAAAAATGCTTGCCTATATGAAACAGCTGCTTCATATGCCAAAGATTCCAAAGCCAAAAGAACAAAATGTTTTCATCTTTTTCTTGAGCATCGTAGTCCAAAACATAGTGGAAGAACTGGCAAGGTTGCTAATCTGCTCACTTTGTGGCTTTGCTATTCTGTTGCATTGTAACAGTGGCACTATTAGAATCTGGATGTTCCAAACCATAAAAAGAACTGCATGTTAAAATACCGATAATTCTACAATTAAATCGCAACATTATTTCTAAAAATGTACAAGAAATGCCTGTAAAGTATTTCAGTAAATATGAGACAAGATGTAAAATAGTAAAATGGAGTTGAGAACTCCATGTTTACTCAGCACCTGGTAGATTTACATTACATTACATACCAAATACAGATGTGTAGTCACCTGGAAGCCTAAAGGGCAGATAACAGTGATGATAATACATCTGGACAATGACCAATTGAATTGTCTTTTAATTTTTGTATTTTTTTAATTGTTGACTTATTAAGTCCCCCCCAAACAAATTAAAATAAGCTTTTCCAGAAGGAAAAATACATTTTTAAAAATCTAGATTTGAATAAGCTACATTGACATTCTTAGGGGATGATAAAGCTAATTTGGGATTAATAATGATAGTGTTATACAAAATTTATTTATTTTCAAACTTCTCTAATCTGAGATTTTGTGAAATGTCCTGTGTTGAACTGCTGTTTCTATACTGTGGAAGTCTTTTGTAGTTGCAAAGCAACCATAATGGGCTTTGAAATATCTTGAGAAGAATTATTTTACACTCCAAATTGTAGCTTTGTATTGCTTGAAATTCCATGCTTAAATCATTTTGAAAAAATGATGTTGAAGGGCTTTTTTTAGGGGGGAGGCAGAGACTAAAATTAGTGGCAGGGAGCAACTGTGCCAGTTTTTGCCATTATTGTTTGGTTCCTAATCATATTGTCAAGGCTGCCACTTTCTCAAAATATAAGACATGACCCTAGCTCAAAAAAGTTTGGGACCACTGCTTGAGACAATTTCTTGCAATGGCAGAGGTGGCTCTAGATGGAAATACAGTGCAGAAGCTTCCTTTTATGATTTTTTTGTAAGGAATTATATTGCATTATACAAAGAAAAAGAGATTGGGAATGTTGAGGTTGTATGAACAAAGTTCTTGAGTACCAACAGCAGTGACAAAGAGGTATCAGAATCTATCAAATCAGAGCTGGACTGGCAGCTTGCTACTGGGTAGGAGCCAGGATTTTGGATGCTCATTGAAACTGAAGTGTCTGTAGCTCCTGCAGCAGTGTTGGGAACAAACCTTTCTCCCTCAGAGGTGGAGAACATGGTGGGTGAAGCAGCGAGGGTTTTGCAGATTTATTTACCAAGCATTTTGGGTGAGTTGGTGTATTGGGAGTGCTAGCAGTAGAAGTTTGTGTAGGTGTGTTGGCTTGGAGCAGTTTGAATAATAGGAGCAGGTCTGAGATAATATCAGCCCAAGATATGTAGCTATTCTGATGGTGGGTGTCAGTTGATATTGCCACCATAATTTCTCACTTGTAGTCTGTTAGAGAAGAGGACAAATGGACATTGGCCATTTGGAACATCAACTATGGAATGAGATCTGATTTGATGCTACCTGAAAAAATCAGTTTGGACTGCACAACCATAAGACTAAGTACAATTTGTCTTTATTGGTAGAGTTGGAGTGGTGGGGGAAGTGTTCAATTTCTCTCCCAAGTGAAGGAGTAAACTACATCCCTTTTCTTTAGTACTGGAATTTGCCAAATGGAACAGATGTGATATAATCTGAGAATAGGGAACGTTAAGACCTGTCTTTTGTTATGATCAGTCCCATTGTTGCAGAGCCTCTCTTTCCCCTCTTCCAGAAGTACAGATCCAACTGATCTGCCTATTCTAGGGATCTAATACATCTGCTTGGTTTCCAGAGAGCATCTGGTTTGTTTCATTAACAACTGATGACCGTATGACCTGGAATTGCAATTTTCCTAAACATATCCTACAACTTGACATTGTCGACATAATCAAGGGCTTTTGTGTAATCGAAGCATATCCTGACTTTTACTTTATACTCTTTGGCTTTCTCAGTTTTCAGTTGGCATCATCAGTAACACTGCTTGTTCTTCAAGCCAGTTTGAACATTTGGCATTTTATTTGTTTGTTTGTTTATATTTCATACTTCTTAACCACCCATCTCCCTCAGAGTGGAGCTCTGAGTGGTATACAATCTTACTTTCCATACATTTTTTAAGTTCGTTTTAGAGGTCATAATATTTATTGGCTATTGCTTCTCTTCTTAACAATTTCTGCCATTTGATCTGTGATTTATTTTGCATTCTTGTGTCTCTGTATATTTTTTTTTTTCATATTCATTCCGAACAACTTATTTCATTTCATTCCACAGTTCTTTGGTTGCCTGTCAGTGGACTTTAAAACAATTCCTAATGTTCTCCTTGAACATGCTAGGTATGCAATGAAATTCATATCATGAAAACTGGTTGGTTTTCTTCTTCCACTTTAGTTGACCTGGAACTTGCACATGAACTGTACCACTGCCAAGTCCTGGTAACCTCTTTGCTGTAAAACTCTGCTTTTCTATTCCATTGTGTAGTATAGTACAGCCAAATTGATTTCTCAATATTTTTCTGGTGATGGTACATGTGGAAGACTAGAAATGTTGTTGAAGACTGTATTAGCAATGAAGAAATAACTGGATTGGCAGAATTTAAATAATTCCCCTGTTTCATTTCCAATATCATGCAATCCAACTATGTTTTCCTGTTCATATTTTCAGCTTTGGCATCCTGATCTTCAACCACAAGCAGCACAACCTGCTTGAAAGTTCTGTTGAACATGATTGAACTTGAAAATCATCAACCTGTTTTTTTCTTCTGCACCAGCAATTGAATCATAAACTTGGATAATCAACATATTAATAGGTTTTCCAACAGGTCAACTGATAATATTCATTCATTGACTGCATTGTGTCCAAGTACTGTCTTGCTTTATCTTTCCTGCTATAAAAGCAGTCCTCTTCTTCCTTCTATGTGTATGTGTGTGTGTGTGTGTGTGTTCTAAGTAATAAATAGTTCTTTCAGTAATTTACTTATCAAATGTGTCCAATTCCAGTCCTTTTCAATTTACTGATGCCGGTCAAAATGTGGCCAGTTCATTTCATTTTTCATTATGTTAAGCTTTCCCATGTTCATACTTCTTATTTTCCATGTTTCCACTGTTTTTGTACCTTTGAAACTTTTTTTCCTGCATTGCAACAGCAGCAGCCAGAGGCCCTGAAGGCTTTAAACTAACAATTCTAAAAGATTGTCTGCTGTTCCTCAATAGTATGTCCAACCTGTGGAGTTCATTGTCCACGATATCTGCAATCACTTTATATTGTTGATCCATATAATTTTCTTGATAAAATCCCAGATTGGATTACAGATAATCCTGATTTAGCGATCACAATTAGGATCAGGAATTTGCTCAGTGAAACTATGACTATGCTTTATGATCTTTCTCAGTTTTCCTTTGTTTTACAGACCTGCGAAGATTGTAGATGTGATTTGTTGTAAAGTTATTTTTTTTCATCACATGTACCATTACCTTCTTTGCCATTTTCACTAAAATAATTTTCCAACTCCAACTTTCTATATGCTTGCTTTATCTAAACAGCTGGGGTGACTTTAACATCTTGGGTAATCCTGTTGGGATTATATAAACTCCCAACATTTTTCACTTATCCCTCTCAGGAATTTCTCCCCACCTCCACAATAAGTCCAGACAGTAGAAGGGATGTTTTTACATAGAAAAAGATCTGGTATTTTCAGTAAATCCTGAAACAGTCTAATTACAATCCCACCTATAATATATGTTCTGTACATTGCATGTTCTGTGTTTCTGTATCTACTGATGTGGGTTATTAATATATTTTTCATTATAGTCCAATTTCTGAATCCTTTTCTGAGCTTCACATAATGTTGCTTCATCAGAAAATAATATATTTTACATGTGCATAGTTTATATTTTGTAACATATTTCATTAAGTAATTTAATGTAAAAATATTAATTCATACATATCAAATTAGTCTTATATGTCACTACAGAAGAGGCAATAAGGAAGGGATTACAAATTTTAGGGAAATGTGAAAGATGAAAGTCAGCTCAGCCTCTGAAGTTTTTTTTTTTTTTAAGGAACTTCAGAAAACAGAAGTGACAGGTTACTAAGTACCTTGTAAATGTATATTGACATGTATTGATTGGATTCTTAAGGCTGGCCAACTCCCAGAAGACACTTTCTATATTTAGGGTATCAGCTTTAATCAATAGCTAATAAATTGGAACAAAAATTAATGCTATACTATGAGGCATAAAACGGATTCTAAGGTTACAAAGAAAAAAATCTATGATCTCTGCCTTAAAATCCCTTCCCCATTTTATAGTATATAATATTTGAATGCAGTACTGCAGGGTAATTCAGCTTACTGCCAGGAGTTCAATCCTCACCAACTCAAAGTTGACTCAGCCTTCCATCCTTCTGAGGTCAGTAAAATTACCCAGATTGTTGGGGATGATATGCCAACTCTGAAAACCACTTAGAAAGAGCCGTAAAGCACTATGAAACAGTATATAAGTCTAAGTGCCATTGCTATTACTATCTGAGTCCTGTCTGTGTAGCATTCCGTGATATTACTTGTTGAAATAATTCTTTTTTTCTCTGTCTGTCTCTCTTTTCTAGGGTAGTTATATGACTTGGACTTTTACCCTTCAATAGCTATGCTGAATTTAATTATAAGTTTAATGTTTTCAGTAAAAATTCAAACAGTATGATGTCCAAGAGTTGAGAAAAAGTTCATATAAAGATTGTAGAATGTTTCTGGATGATAGAAAAAAATCCATTCCTATATTGTAACAGTTGGATAACAGAGAACTTTCCAATAATGTGACCATCATGTGAAGTAGGGAGTTGTGTGGGATCTCCCTGTTCAAAAATAATACTTACAGGTACATTTTTCTTTTATTTGCTTGTGTATTTCTCTTCCAAACCAACCAGTCTGCAAGTACTGTGATTTTGTTTAGGACCAATGAAAAAGTCAGCAGAAACAAATAAGAGATGTGACAAACATTCAAATGCTGCTTTGTCTTAATTCCAAGCATAATAAAAAAAAAGTTTTAGGATTTAAAAAAAACTGTTTCTAGGGAATCTTTTGAAGAGTTGATATCCTGACGAACAAAAAGATTATGGCTGAAGTTTATATGTGACTTTATTGGAGTAAACACCATTTTTTCAACTGGGAGATATTAATTGGGGACAGTCCAAAAATAAATCAGAGTTTGCCTTTGTTGAATTCAAAATACATTGCTCAAAAAATAAAGGGAACACAAAAATAAGACATCCTAGATCTGAATGAATGAAATATTCTTATTAAATACTTTGTTCATTACATAGTTGAATGTGCTGACAACAAAATCACACAAAAATTATCAATGGAAATCAAATTTAGCAACCCATGGAGGTCTGGATTTGGAGTTACACTCAAAACTAAAGTGGAAAAAAACACTACAGGCTGATCCAACTTTGATGTAAGGTCCTTAAAACAAGTCAAAATGAGGCTCAGTAGTGCGTGTGGCCTCCATGTACTGTATGACCGCCCTACAATGCCTGGGCATGCTCCTAATGAGGTGGCGGATGGTCTCCTGAGGGATTTCCTCCCACACCTGGACTAAAGCATCCCCCAACTCCTGGACAGTTTGTGGTGCAACGTGGCCTTGGTGGATGGAGTGAGACATGATGTCCCAGATGTGCTTAATTGGATTCAGGTCTGGGGAACGGGTGGGCCAGTCCATAGCATCAATGCCTTGCAGGAACTGCTGACACGCTCCAGCCACGTGAGGTCTAGCATTATCTTGCATTAGGATGAACCCAGGACCCAACCACACCAGCATATGGTCTCACAAGGGGTCTGAGGATCTCATCTCGGTACCTAATGGCAGTCAGGCTACCTCTGGCGAGCACATGGAGGACTGTGCGGCCCCCAAAAGAAATGCCACTCCACACCATTACTGACCCCCTGCCAAACCGATCATGCTGGAGGATGTTGCAGGCAGCAGAACGTTCTCCATGGCGTTTCCAGACCCTGTCATGTCTGTCACATGTGCTCAGTGTGAACCTGCTTTCATCTGTGAAGAGCACAGAGCACCAGTGGTGAATTTGCCAATCTTGGTGTTTTCTGGCAAATGCCAAACGTCCTGCACGGTGTTGGGCTGGAAGCATAACCCCTACCTGTGGAAGTTTCTGACCGTTTGAGCAGCCACGTGCACATTTGTGGCCCGCTAGAGGTCATTTAGCAGGGCTCTGGCAGTGCTCCTCCTGTCCCTCCTTGCACAAAGGTGGAGGTAGCGGTCCTGATGCTGGATTTTTGCCCTCCTACGTCTCCTGAAGCACTGGCCTGTCTCCTGGTAGCGCCTCCATGCTCTGGACACTACACTGACAGACACAGTAAACCTTGCCACAGCTCGCATTGATGTGCCATCCTGGATGAGCTGCACTACCTGAGCCACTTGTGTGGGTTGTAGACTCCGTCTCATGCTCCCACTAGAGTGAAAGCACCGCCAGCATTCAAAAGTGACCGATCCATCAGCCAGAAAGCATAGGAACTGAGAAGTGGTCTGTGGTCACCACCGGCAGAACCACCCCTTTATTGGGGATGTCTTGCTAACTGCCTATGCTTTCCACCTCTTGTCTATTCCATTTTCACAACAGCATGTGAAATTGATTGTCAATCAGTGTTGCTACCTAAGTGGACATTTTGATTTCACAGAAGTGTGATTGACTTGGAGTTACATTGTGTTGTTTTAAGTGTTCCCTTTATTTTTTTGAGCAGTGTATTTCAATCCTTTGCTTTTTGAAAGAAGATCCACTTTCAGTTTATATTAATCTTAAGAACTTTTATTGGTTAGTGCAGAAATTCTCAAACCTGAATTACCTTGAGATCTGCTCTGCAAAATATGCTAGAGTGATCAAGGTCTAACTTGAGAGACTTCAATTTAAAAATTCCATGAATGGAGGTATGTTAAAGTGGGTATGCATGTGAACGATATGTGTGAGAACAATCCCATGTGCATATAGCACAAACAAATTCTTTCACAAAACAAAAAACTATATGAGTTTAAGAACTTATGTGCTTACCAAATATAAATCTATTAGTTTCCTTATTACTTTATTAAAAATATAATCCAGAGGAACTACTAAGAACTGCATTTACCCTTGCATTTTGAATGGGTTTTTTTTTTTAGTAAAATAAGGGATTTACTTTATTCAAATATGGATATTCATACAATTATAGCAAAATAATTAGAAACTGAAAACATACTACATTTCTATCCAGTGACTCAGGTTGCTGATTAAGCTATCATTGGAGGATGTATTGGTTAGGGAGGGGAGAATCTTATCCACTGCAACAAAAGTATGTCATGGTAAACTGGCTGGACTCTTAACTTTTGCTCCAAAATCTGTTTATGGCCAGAACTGTATTGCTTTTAACTTCTGATAGAATAGCTGTATACCCCTTTCAGCCTACAGGAAAAGCCTTAAAATCTACCTATGCTGACTGGCATGGAGTCCACCTCTCCCTTCCAACTCCTTGTTGTTTGAGATTGTTTCAATTTTGTAATTTTAATCCATTTTTATAATTGTTGGATTTTGCTTTATCTCAATGTAAGCCACAAAAGTTGCCTGAACCATTGGGGGAGGGTTAATTTTAATTATATAACAAATTAATTAATTAGTTAATATCTACTTGCTCTACCTTTTTATTCTGTTAAACACTGTTTGGAAAATTTGTTTGTTGCCATTTCTGTTTCCTACTTTCTAGTTGGGTGGGTTTTTAGGTCCCTGTTAGACAGTGTCAAATACTTTGTCGTTGCAAACATGCTCCTAGTCAAATGTGGTTTGCAATATTATTAATTTTCCAATGAGCCATAGGTGGTACAATTAACCTAATCATAAAGACTGGAAGGAAAACTGTTGACATATCTTGCATTCATTGTTGCAGTGCATAGTTTTGAAGGTGTGATATGAGATAAACTGTGATTGTAAAACGCACATAAACCTATTTTTCTTTACTTAGTCTTTCCTACAGGAATCTACAAACATATTTTTTTTGATAATATTCAAAGAAGAGGCCTTACAAAATGCCTCCACGACCATCATCCGGTGAATTATGGGGCATGCACTTAATGCCACCAAAAATCCTAGTAGAATGTCTTTTACCTAATGGTATGATAGTGACTTTAGAATGCCTCCGTGAGGCCACCTTGTTAAATATTAAACATGAACTCTTTAAAGAAGCTAGAAAATACCCTCTCTATCAGCTCCTCCAAGACGAGTCATCTTACATTTTTGTAAGTGTTACCCAAGAAGCAGAAAGAGAAGAATTCTTTGATGAAACCCGGCGATTGTGTGATCTGCGACTCTTCCAGCCTTTTTTAAAAGTGATAGAACCAGTGGGCAACAGAGAAGAAAAAATTCTGAATCGAGAAATTGGTGAGGCTTGCTCTCTTAATTTATTGCAACTATACATATGGTTTACTGCACCTATATATGATTTATTGCATGCAATTTAAAATATTTACTGTATAAAGAAAGGTGTTTCACTTCCCTCCAGCCTCAGGGAGCGAAGATTCATGTGATAGGCACTGTTAGTTTTCAGGAAATGTAATTGAATGACCTTTCACCTGATTTTAATTGGGTGAGGAGATACATTCTCTGTGTATACAAAATAATAATTTAGTTCTTGTCCGAATGCTTCATCAACTGTGTTGACTGCCAGTCTTATAGCACAATCTAAGATGGGGGTGCTAATCTTTAAATTACTTGGGGCAAGAATATTTCAAGGAAGATTTCCTTTCATATGGAACTGTCTGTGCATTTACTCTGGGTATTTGCAGTCTTAAGTGGCGGGCACTTTTAGAATAACTCAATGAAATGGTGATTTCTTCCATTCTATTAAGATAAATAAAGGATTAACTGGAAAGGAAAAAGACGGGAGGGAAAGTTGGTGCCTCTCAGGACAAAGAAGACTATAGGTAGTCCTTAACTTAGGACCATATTTGGGACCGGATTTTTGTTTGTAAGTCATTGCAGTTATAAGTCGGGATGCCCACATGCCTAGACCCAATATTCTCACCATATTTACAGTGGTGATTAAATGAATTGCCTGGTTATAGGTCTGAATTACATATTAAGTAAATCATATGGTCACTAAGTAGATCCATTGTCCCAAATAGGCATTTTTGCTGCACATTGGGGGGGGGGGTGTGCAAATTGTGATCATGTGATTTCTAGATATGGCAAACAGTCATAAAAACAAGCTGCTTGTCAAGCCTCCAAAATGTGGTCATGTGATAGAGATGTGATGCTTTATGAGCACCTTTTTCATGACTGTTATAACTTTGAACAGTCATTAATGACAGTTGTAAGTCAAGGACTACCTGCATAAATCTGTAAATAAACATGATGCCCTGTGTTTCCAAACAGAAACAATTTACCTTTGTTTTCTACATAATAGCAGGGTCCAAATATGATTAGATTCTCTGTGTAATTCTAAGTTCTCTCTGACAATTCTAAGTTCCTATGTTAGGGAAAGATTTGCTGATAAGAGAAAAGATAAAAACCACTAGAAGAATAGAACTGAAGAAGCTTCTTGGATGGGAAGTAAAATGTCTTCAAAGGAAAAAAAAAACAAGAAAGTCCAGTTGTCTTTTGAAAAAGCACCTTTGGGAAACCATGACTTAGATGACTGAGAATTTCCATAAACAGTAAAAGAACACCAAATGTATCATATTGGAGTGGTGGCATCAAGACTTTAAAACTATTTCTTTATGCTCAAAATAGAACAAATTACTCCTTTTGACAAAATGAACCTGCTGTCACTGCAATCCTGGAGCCATCCCATATTGAAGGACAATGTTACTGAAGGGATTTTGGCTTTTAACAAGATGTGTGATTCCGGCTCTCACTGTATTCTAAGCCATGTTTATGGTGTAGCATTTTGTTTCAGCCAATCTTCTGTTGTTTGTTTAACACATCTTGCTTAAAATACCTGGATTAGCACGGCGGGGACACATTTCGCATCTAGCTTGGACTGAAGAAACACCACCACCCCAGTTTCACCCCCTGGGGATAGTTGCAGCATGCTTGATATTCAAGCCCAGAGCTTGAGACCAGTGGTGGAGCCTTGCACTCTGGTGCAGTATCAAAGGAGGTGTTTTTCTTTTTAGGTTTTGCTATTGGAATGCCCGTTTGTGAATTTGACTTGGTGAAGGATCCAGAAGTTCAGGATTTCAGACGAAACATTCTTAATGTTTGCAAAGAAGCAGTAGAACTACGAGATGCTAATGCCCCCCACAGCAGAGCCTTGTACGTCTGTCCCCCAAACATAGAATCATCTGACCTACCAAAGCATATATACAATAAACTTGATAAAGGTAAAGAAGGTGCATTAACTAATTGTTTCAGCATTCCAAAAATTGGGATAATACTTTATGAATTTGTACCATAGATTATAAAACAAACTTTGGAGTGCACACCATGCTGGTCTGTGTCCGTAATAGATTTTATTTGATGTACACTGTCCACACATCAGAGTAATCTATTCAGTACAAATAGTTTATTTTAAAGATATACCTTTAATTGTTTGGTGTAACCATTTCTTTTCAACAAAAATAACAATCACGAAGTTTCCAGAAGTTTTTGTTATTGTATAGAAAATCACCAATGAATTCAGCTGTTGTTTCCTAAGTGGAATTTAAATTTTGTAGCAAGATGGTAGATATCCTTCCTATTTGCCTTTCTCTCCTCTCCCCGTATCCCCCCTTCCAGTTTTGCCTTTTAGATTCATTTGCATGCTGCTGGTACAATTTTAAACAAAAGGAGAAACTTGACTTGATACAATCAGTTCCCCTTCCTGTACAAACTGACTCTTTCTGTTCTGCAACAGCAATTTCACTTTCTCTCTCCCCTCCTTCCTTGTGCTACCTTCAGTTTGTTCTAGAACCAGAAAAGGTGCAGCACCTCTGGGTCCTAGGATCCTCCATCATCTGCCTCCTGCCGAATCTATCTTCTTTCCCTGCTACAGTAGATCAGTGTGCCAATTTATAATGCTGTTGCCTTTTTACTCTTGTTTCTAAAATTGTTATCATTATGGCAGAAGAAGATGCATAATATTTAGTGTTTTGGGTTTGTTCATTTTTTTTTGTTTTGTTTTAATTTTAGGATATATTTAAACAGTAACATAAAAGGGGCAGAGCTGTTACCTTCTGTCTGTTGTTGCATGGTATGATGCTTAATGCAATCTGAACCAAATTTCTTTTTTTTTTTTTTCCAGGTCAAATAATAGTAGTGATTTGGGTTATAGTCTCCCCCAACAATGACAAACAGAAGTACACCTTAAAAATCAATCATGATTATGTGCCGGAACAAGTAATTGCTGAAGCAATCAGGAAAAAAACACGTAGTATGTTGCTATCGTCAGAACAGCTGAAACTCTGTGTGTTGGAGTACCAGGGCAAATATATTTTAAAAGTATGTGGCTGTGATGAGTATTTGTTAGAAAAGCACCCACTGAGTCAGTATAAGGTAAGTAATATCAAGTATATTTTCAGAATGTCATCCAAGCTGGAGTCAAGGAATTATGGGAAAACAGACCTGTGTACATAAGAAAAATGCAACTGATATTTGCATCAGGTGTAAAATATGCTCTGAAACTATTGTTATGTGTGTGTTATTTAACAGGTTTCCTGGGAAATTTCAGTTTCAAATATTACTTCATATAATGTATTGTTATATAGTAGAAATCAGTCTTATTGACTCCAGCACCTGACAGGTCAACTGTTCAAAATAGAACGGTAACACTTTGTTTAATTTTAGCCTGAGTCTTGCATGTTAGCTTCATTAGATGCTGATGTGTTGCCTTCTTGGCCCGAAATATCAAAATCTTAGCAGTGCTGATATTGTGAACTTTCTAGCTAAGTAAAGATGATTCAGAAGAAGTATGTCCAGGACAGTCATTGTGCTTTTGTTTTGCTCTGCTTACCTATTTCAGTATATTCGGAGCTGTATCATGCTTGGCCGAATGCCCAATTTGATGCTGATGACTAAAGAGAGTCTCTATGCCCAGCTGCCATTGGATACATTTGCAATGCCATCTTATTCTAGGCGTATTTCTACAGCTACTCCTTACATGAATGGGGAAGCTTCTGCCAAGTCTCTCTGGGCTATTAACAGTCATCTGAGAATTAAGATTCTCTGTGCTACTTATGTAAATGTAAATATTCGGGACATTGACAAGGTAGGAGATTCTGGATGTATGAGTATGATCGTTGTGTTCTCAATTAGCGACATTAAAATATGTCTGATTCTGAATTATCTGTGAATTATCTAACAAAAACAATCCAATCAGAAATGGAAGTTGATTTGTAAATGCTTTGATGAGGGTGGCATGTGTACTTCTTATTGAAATTTATGTGTTTTAGTTCACTTCTTAAAACACATTATCTTAAAACACATTGTGTTACAAAGTGGATACTCATCCAAGTTTGAACTGTATCAAAAATTTGGTAAACTTTTACATATGGTCTTGATTTTATTCTGCACAGTTTTAATGCTGTGCAGAATACTCTTAAATGTGGTGGATTTCCAATATAAAATAAAACTAAGATTGGTAAGTTCTTCTGTTAAAAATAACTTTTTATTGGCCTTTACTTGCTAATTCTATTTAATTTGGGAGTTGCCCTTAATCGCCCTGAGTTATTTACAAAAATATTACAAGCAGGAAATACAAATAAGTAAAATAAACATAAAAAATAACCAATTGATTAATTTTCTGTGTAGATTTTGCTTTTCTTGAATCAGTGTCAATTGTTAGTACCTTTATGATTATGTTTATACTTTTTTCAGATTTATGTCCGAACTGGTATCTATCATGGTGGAGAGCCTTTATGTGATAATGTAAATACTCAAAGAGTACCTTGCTCTAATCCCAGGTAAATGATACAAATGAAATAAAGAAAAACAAGCTAACCCATTATATTAACGGAACATATCATGAAGATGAAATTCATGGATGTGTTTACTTACATCCAAGAGTAGAAGGATGGATGACATATTGTGGTATACTACTTTTTCACTTAAGAGTTGTGTCAACTAAAATTTGTGCTTAGTTTGACATTGTTTATATGAGCAAAATCAGATGATTAGATTCAAATTTTCTCTGTCTGAGTATGCTTAAGTAATTTATTCCCTTGCTCATAAAAAAGAATGAATTTGTCTCATGACATTGCACTTTACAATCGCATCACTTAGCAATAGAAATTCCCATCCCAACTGAGGGCAAAAGCTAAAGAATACCTCTGGCTAGCACTAACAGCTGCATTCAAAATGGAATGTTCAGAATGTTCCTGCAAATTTTCAGAAATTAAGTTAAAATTTGGTTTTTAATAGGATTAGCTCTTATTGAAGTCAGCCTCTAAGCCAGAGGTGTCAAATTCATGGCCCATGGGCCGGATGTATCATGTGCTGGCCACACCCACACCCGGTTTAGCAAAGGGAGGGAAAGTCGCAATATGTTATGCGATCACGTGATGACGTGATGACGCAATGATGTGAGTTTGACACCTCTCCCAGCTTACCACTGATTGTGCTGTATTTGCCCCATAAGAATTCTAAATAAGCTGCTTCAGTTCTATATAACAGGGGTCCCCAACCACCGGGCCCTGAACCGGTACCGGTCTGTGGATCATTTTATACTGGGCCGCAAAGAATGAACAATCATGATTAAAATATATATAAAAATATGCTTTTGCTTCCGGGTGTCTTATTTTGAAAGACAACCACTTCCGCCCTCGCCTAACTTCTGCGCTAACTTCCGCACTAACTTCCGCACCTAACTTCGCAGACCGCATTGCTAAAGCTAAGATGCCCTTTACTATTGGGGAATAATTGATTTTGCCGGTCCTTGAAAAAGTGTTTCTGCGTAAAACTGGTCCCTGGTACAAAAAAGGTTGGAGACCACTGCTATACAAAACATAATCAGTAACAGCTAAAAGTCTTTGTTATCAATTTTTAATTTACCATGTCATTGAAAAATATTTGGCAATAAACTTATATCTGTTTCAGATGGAATGAATGGCTGCAGTATGAGATGCTTGTTCATGATCTTCCACGCGCTGCTCGGCTTTGCCTATCTATCTGCTCTGTTAAAGGCAGAAAGGGGGCAAAGGAGGTAAGATCCTTCTCATCGACTGTTAGAAATGAAATAGGGCGAACTGTTGTTTTAAAAATATTCTCAACATTTATCCTGTTTGAATGATAAAAGTAGTATTGTAACTTATGTTTCCTCATTTATTTCTTTTAAAACTGAGCTTGCAATATCTTACTAATAGAGGAGACTAAACACTGATTGTTTGCTCTTTTGAAGGAGCACTGCCCATTGGCGTGGGGAAATATTAACATGTTTGATTACACAGACACTCTTGTTTCTGGCAAAATGGCTCTGAATCTGTGGCCTGTCCCCCATGGGTTAGAAGACCTTCTTAATCCCATTGGAGTCACTGGATCCAACCCAAATAAGGTAAATAATAATAACAAGGACACGATAGATAAAAACACCAAACTCAGTCTGAGCGTTTGACTGACTATGCAGCCAACCATAATAATAATAATACAAGGGGATAGTAGAGTCGAAGACAAAGAATTGGAGATGATCAAAAAGTACCAAGATCTGAAAATCAAAGCTGAAAGACTATGGTATAACTGGAGAGAAGTTTAGTCTAGTGGTTAAGGCAGCAGGCTAGAAAGTCATGAGTTCAAGTCCCATCTTAGGCATGAGAACCAGCTGGATGACTTTCTCAGAACAACCCACCTTAGAGAGTTGTTGTGGAGAAAACAGGAGGAAGGAATGTTCATCACCTTGAGTTACTTATAAAAATAATAAGGGCAGGATGCAAATAAACAGATGGCCATGGTGGTCCCAATACTAGGTTATACCAAAACATATTGGATGGCACTTAGAAAATTTGTCCGTTGAAAGAAAATTGCATCTGTCAATTATAAAAGGTCAACCTACTTGGCTCTGCACTTAAACTATTCCAATACATCATAGCATTCAAAATTCTTGGAAAGAATTCAATGCATTGGAAGGCTAAAACCTGCTAATGAATTGGCAGCTGTGATTTCACATTCTTGGGTTTTTTAATAATATATTTCAAGCCAATTTCTAGCATACTTCATTGTCTTAAATCAGGCTTTGAACGTAGTTCCTGATAATTGTCTGTAAAATATCCCATCAAAAATTCAAAGCCTTTGAAAGATTTGGTTGGCCTCATTTCTTTTCAAGTTAGGCAAACATTCAAGTTAGGCAATCATTTTTAAAGTTACAGAAGAGAGAAATTATTAAACACCTGCAGAATAATATGAATTATATTTAGTTTTAATTAATTTTAAAATCTGCTTAAATTATATTTTATTTTTCTCCATGCTTCATTTACTTTCATTAGCATATCATTCTGCTTTTTACAATAATAATGATGTAAGATATTATTTTGGGCCCAGTTAGGATTTACATGACTCTTCCATGTAATGCTCAAATAAACAACAACTAACTTGTAGAAAAGTATTGGGCAGAAATCCCTGTTTCAGCTTTCAACAGATGCATTCATTTTCTCTGTGTAGGTTTACATGCAAGAAACAGTATTTAAGATGTAAGGCAATTAAACATTTTAGTTATTTTAAGTTTTGTATTTTCATGCTATTTATGTCTATAAATGAAAGAACATGTTTTCTCTTTAGGAAACTCCATGTTTGGAACTGGAATTTGATTGGTTTAGCAGTCCTGTCAAGTTTCCTGACATGTCAGTAATAGAAGAACATGCCAACTGGATTATTTCTCGAGAACAAGGATTTAACTACAACCATGCAGGGCTGGTGAGGACATTTTTCCCCTAGTTTTCTTGGGGCTAATAGCAAATTCTTAGGTCCTTTGTGTATAGAAATATAGCTATCAACCTCCTCTTTAGGTACCAAACTAAAATAGCAATTGCTTTACATCTTCAAAATGTAAAATTCAAAATTATATAGTACTAATAGTATGAGTTCAGTGTTGTGACTTGACCTAACAATAAAACTATCTGTATTCACTTGTTGGAGAAAACAAGTAAACTACTGTTTACCTGAGTTACCTCACCTGACTGAAAACTCCAAACAGGCTGATTAATATTGTTGCATCCTTTGGATATATTCCATATTAAGTCATTGAATAGCTTTTATTTTAAATAACATTTTGTTAAAAAATTAATATGTGAAAGATGATTGATTTAATGGGGGGGACCACAGATTTTAGTTCATCAAATTATAGTGGGGAAAAATGATAAATCATCCATGTTTATGTCTATAATGCTGTATTTTTAAACCATTTGAAGAAGCATCAAAACCTATTTGAAGATCTCTAGAACTTCATGTGCATTCTTTAGTGCTGAACAAAGAAACACTTTTTCCATTACAAACCTTTAAGATATGTAACAGAAATATTTCCAAGCACAGTTTTCCTCAGCTGGTTCAGAAGATAAAATAAGTCTTTTTGAGCACTTTTGGCGATAACAATATTTGAACAAGGTGCTTGTTATATGTATGATGCTATGTATTCCTTTCTTCCACAGAGTAACAGAATAGCTAGAGATAATGAGTTAAGAGACAACGACAAAGAGCAGCTTCGGGCAATCTGTACTAGAGACCCCTTATCTGAAATAACTGAACAAGAAAAAGACTTCCTTTGGAGCCACAGGTATAAAAGCCAGCTTTTCAGTATGTAAATAATATTACAGAGCATAGCTGTGTCTATGGTCCTTAGATATGTTCCAGCTGCCCCAAACTTGGGTAGAGATTTATTGAGTTTTTTTAATATGGAGGGGTTTTTTTGTAAGCTGCCCAGTCACTATGAGTGAATTAGGCAGCCATAAAAATTGTCTTTATAAATAAAGAAACCTATATACTGAAGGTCTATACTGAAGGTAGGAACTAAAAAAAAGTATACCAGGAAGTAGCTTGTGCCATCTGCATTTGTTTAAGCAACATATTAGTCCTCTAAATATATAAGGTTCAGTTCCAGGTTCAAGTCAACATGGGAGATTATTCCTAAAGTATTAAATGTGTTAGGTGGTCTAAATCTGTTTTACTTAAAGCCACCACGGTCTTTTGGAATTATATTGGTGACACTGATTTTTTATATCTTTTCAGGAGTATGGGCCCATGTCTTGCCTTAAGACTCACAGGATATTCTTTTTATAGCCATTCTGCTAAAATTTATGAATGTTCTTTTCAAACAAACTTTATTATTTTTTTAAAAGAATACTATCCTTATGTTAATATATTATTTCTTGTTTCATATGGATTTCATACAGTAGTAATACATAGAATTATTTGTGCAATATACTTCTCTTTGTCTCCTTTCTCAGGCACTACTGTGTATCTATGCCAGAAATCCTACCCAAACTTCTTTTGTCTGTTAAATGGAATTCCAGGGATGAAGTGGCCCAGGTAACAACTCTATTGCTAAACAAATGCCTTAAAAACTTATTTATTAAGCAGGACTTTTAATGTTTCAGTATAGTAGAATGCTATAATATTCTATCTAATGCAACATGAGATAATATAAGCTTCTCTGGGGCTACTGGACCTATTGAATAGATAGTATATCCATATTCAGAGATGGAGCACCATTAGCTACCAAGTATCATGGACTAAAAAGCAGCCATTAGTTTATGTCCTCTTTCTGCTTTTTAAAAAATATGTTTGTCCACTATTGGAAGCAGCGTATTAGCCTGAGAAGAATTTGGTCTGACTCAGAAGGTTGTTTTCATGACTGTAATCAAGATTTTGCACTCTTACTGTATTTCACACAGATGTACTGCTTGATAAAAGATTGGCCTCAAATCAGGCCTGAGCAAGCAATGGAGCTTTTGGACTGCAATTATCCAGATCCAATGGTGCGAGCCTTTGCAATCCGGTGTTTGGAAAAATACTTGACAGATGACAAACTCTCTCAGTACTTGATTCAGCTGGTGCAGGTACTGCGTTCTGTTTGAATTAACCATGCTCCTATCATATGTAAAGGCATTCAAAAATTACATACTTCAATGGAATTTCCCAAGGACAGTATGACAGAATTTTTCTTGTGAAATTTAAAAAATTATTCAGAATTACTCAGTTGAGAACAAGGAAAGAATATATAATTGAAAAATAAAACTGTTTTATTAGTAGCTATGTACATGAAAAGTTACCATTGCACAAGATGCAAGCATCTATAGTTTATAATTAAGCATCATAAAAAAATGAGATAAATTGTTAGATCCTAAATCATTAGCCTGCCCAATAACCAAAACCCAACATGTGCTTGAGAGGTATCAGTCAGAAAACATAGTACAGGATATCTTCTTTGAATCACCGCTTGTTCATGGTGCTAAATGAATGGACTTATGTCGGGTCTTCGTAGTTGTTGCCATCGCAGTGTTCCCACTTCCATGTGTTTGTCATTCAGACACTTTACAACAGGCTCAGAGTTACGTTGTTGCAGCTGGTCCCAATTAGTATAATTAAACAAATATGTACAATCTGTACACAAATAGCTATGCTGATGTCATCAGGAGTGGTCCATCCTTGAAAATACTGATAATGCCAATCATAATTCAGTTTCATTGTTATCTCTAGGTTCTGAAGTATGAACAGTACTTGGATAACCTCTTGGTAAGATTTTTACTCAAGAAGGCACTGACTAATCAGAGAATAGGACACTTCTTCTTTTGGCATTTAAAGTAAGTTTAGATTATTATTATTTTTTCAACTTTCCGAACCATACATCTCCCTTAAAGAGTATTACATTATAATATCTTGTATTATAAAGCAAGGAACCTAAGCTGAACTATCTTGTAACTAAGAAGCTTTTAAATAGTTCAAAAAAATAATGTTTCATATGCTGAAATATACTTCATAAACAAGATATTCCAGTAACTCTTTTGGCTCTAAAATAAATGCCAAAAAGTTGATGATATTAAACCATTATTATGACATAAAATGAATATGTTTATGAACAACTTTAGCATAAAATTGACTATGTTTATTAACATCTTTAGTTTATGAACATCTGTATCATTACTTAAGCTAAGATATTCTTATAAATAGGTCTGAAATGCACAATAAAAATGTAAGCCAGAGGTTTGGTCTGCTGTTGGATTCCTACTGCCGAGCTTGTGGAATGTACCTAAAACATCTGAGTCGGCAAGTGGAAGCTATGGAAAAATTGATTAACCTCACAGATATCCTTAAACAGGAGAAAAAGGATGAAACACAAAAGGTAAAATTATGCATAAGCAAAACAAGGTTTAATATTGTGGTATGTTTTATATTTTTATTTTATTATTAGATTTTAACACCACATTTATTACATTAATAAGTAGCTCAAAGTGGCCAACATACATAATTCTCCTTCCTCCTATTTTCCCCACAACCTGTAAGGTGACTAAAAGAGAGTGACTGGGCCAAGGTCACCCAGCCTGCTTTTATGCCTAAGATGGGACTAGAACTCACCAAAGCCTGGCTTCTAGGTCAGCACCTTAGCCATTATATCAAACTGGCTCTAACTATATGTATTTAGAAAGCAGCATTTGTAGAATTTGCTATATATATTTTTTCCATTGAAAGGCTTCAAATACCATGCTGGTATTCATGCTAAAAGCAAAACTTTTGAAATATATGAGACTATCATTAGGTATTCAGTGCTGTCATTAAACAGGTACAGATGAAATTCCTTGTGGAGCAGATGAGGCGGCCGGACTTCATGGATGCTCTTCAAGGCTTCATATCTCCTCTTAATCCTGCTCATCAGCTTGGAACTCTGAGGTATCATTTCCTTTCCAGAAATTATTAGAGGTGGGAATATATATGAAATATGAATAATGGATGCAGAGAATGATATGAAACTTTGACTTCTTAAAGAATGACTTCACTTTGTCTCCTTCGTTCTGATTTGATCCTATAACTTGTGGGATAAAGTCTGTTGAATTAAGATGGCCCAAGAAAAATTTAAATTTATTGGAATCAAGAAACCAGTGAGAAACCTTAGAAAAATGATAACATGATGTAATAGCAAATAACTGTTATTTTGTAGAATCAGAGCATAATAAATGATTAAAAATTATGTGATAAAATAAATAAAACAATTGAAATATCTTTCTTTCAACCAATAATACAATAATACAATAATACAATGAGAGAGATGATATAAATAAGACTTCCAGTTAAAAAAAAAAAATCTGTGTGCTGCTTAGCACCTAGGAAGAAGTAGTTTCCTATTTTTCAGCCAGCATAGATGTCTTAGTGACCTAGAAAATATATTTAATGATCTGTTGGCCTCCATGTTTCTAGTATCACACTCAGATTTCACTTTTCATTCCATCACTAGAGTTCATTGGTTGTAGTTAAATCCTAGGATCTACCATTTGAAACTGAAACTAAGTGAGGTCATTCAACCAATCATTGTTGATTTCTTTGAACCTATAATTTTTAATTAGCTTTCTTGCATCTTTTTTTACTAACTTATAAATTTGTCCAACACAGTTGTTTGGTTTTGATTAAAAGTATTTCAAAATTGGAGTGTTTCAAATTTGGAAAAAATAAAATCAAAATAATCTGTTACAAGCTCAAAACATTTTGCACACATATATTGTACCTAAATAACATGCCTTATTTGTATTATCTACATTCAATTTTAAAAAGGTGCAAAAAGCACCTTTGAAACAACCATTACTTAGATGACTGAGAATCTTCACAGACACTAATTTCAACTGACATATTTTGTCTTTGATACATACAAAATTGATCAAAGTTGAAGCCCGATCAAGTTAAACCTGTGCCTTTATGTTCTGTAATCTGTAAAACTATTTCACTGTAGCAGAGTATAGCATTGTAATATTGCAGTAAATACAAATATATGAAATTTAATTTATCAAAGGATTAGCAATGTATGATATTCCCTTTATAACTGTTTTATAAGTTCTGTAAAGTTCCAATAAATTCCAAATCGCTCCAAAATCAAATTGGAAGTTAATCTCATGGTTTTATTTGTTTATTTTAATGAAGGAGAACCTATTCCTTAAAAAAAAAATCTCTTAAATTATTGTCCAACAAACGTTTCCATAGACTTCAATTAAGATTGGCTTTTTCATTCATGTTTTTGAATTCATGTTTTTGAATTAATTAGTTTTTGGTTCATGCCCTGAACAGTGACACTGTTGCTTTATACTGGATATGTTTTGTGGTTAAAACTAATTCATAGTGAAACATTTTCATTGGAAATCATAATTAGATCATTAGAAGTAAAAAAGTTAAACTACTTCTAAAGGATCTACAGAAATATAATAATTTATGTCTATTGGAATAAAACTTCATTAAAGAATTATCTATTTTTTTGTAGACTTGAGGAATGCAGGATTATGTCTTCTGCCAAAAGGCCGTTATGGCTTAATTGGGAAAATCCAGATATTATGTCTGAGCTGCTATTTCAGAACAATGAGATCATCTTTAAAAATGGGGATGGTAAAGAAAACTATTTTATTATAATTTCTGCATTGTTGTTTTCATTATCCTGCCTGAAACACTCCAGGGTTTCTATCCCAGCATATATATTCATTTCACATGAATATTCATGTCCTTTGAACGCTGACACAGTTGTATCCCTATACACCCCAGGGTATATATCTGAAATTATTTTCTGAAAGTATTTCTTGCTCTTCTAAATCCAAATTTATTCATACTTGTTGAACATAATGGTATCAGGTGAAGGTTTCACACAGATTAGGAGGGTATTCTTTTCTATCAAACAGTTTATATGTATTTCATCCTATGTGAGAGATCTCTTTTCATTTTGAAAATAACATTGTGGCAATAATGCTCAACTGATTTTTTTTCCTGGCCAATTTTTTTTCTTTCTTTCTCTTTTTTTAAAGAAGGAATTTGGTACTTCATATTTGTATGAAAACTTCTGGCAAAAACTCACATTGTTTGGCAATTGGTTTACAGAGCATTGGAAACAGGATGAGAAATAGGTGGAGGGGGGGACTTAGAGCCAAGTGAACAACGCTGCTATCATAGTTGAACTTCCTCCTAAATATTTGGGGATCCTACAGTGTTCTTGATGAAGCACTGGGTGAGATAGACACTTTTTGTTCAACAGAGAAGCCATTGCAGGGAAAGTGCTGCTTTTTCCTGTTCTCTTTTACTCTGATTTAATAGTATCACAAAAGAATTACCTTTACCTGGCCACAGAGTATACAGGGACATGCAGCAACTGCTATAGGTATATTCTCTTTTGTCCAAGAAATGAAGTTATTTTGCTGAAATGCAGAACTGACCATAACATTTAATCATCTCTGCCTCTGTCCCCTATAACAACAATCACAAAGTTTATAAAAGTTATTCCTAAACTCAACATCTCTGGATTAAAACTGGATTTTAACATCAGATGATTTAACAGTCTTTAAAGTAACCTTAATTTTGAAAAATACCATAAATTTGATTATATTATTCAAAAAACATAAAGTTTTAAAAACTATATTCAGTTTTCCAAAATTCATTCATTACATAAATGAATGCATTTTTTTATCCAGACCTACGCCAGGACATGCTCACGCTTCAAATAATTCGAATTATGGAGAATATCTGGCAAAATCAAGGCCTTGATCTTAGGCAAGTATTCCTAAATTCTGCCAATATTTGTATTTTTCCTTTCCGCTTCTGTCTAATAAAGAATATGATCTTGATCAAGAGTTTGCAGCAAACTTTACATCATCACTTATAATGGCTTTATCAATTTTAGAAATGTTTCAGATTTATTTGCAGCCTCTTTTCTTTGTGCAGAATAACTTTGCATTTTGTTTCATTTTGCTCAGGAAAGTACCACTTTGTTCTAATGTTTTGTGTATCTCCACGGTACACATTTGCCAAGATTCAAAAAAGCCCTTTCAGGCATTTATGGTGGAATATTTCATAAGAAAGAACAAATCTTGCCCTATACCATGAAACTTTCTTTATTTCAGACATGACTCGGATGGCTCATGTTTGAAATACATAGGTATATGTGTACGGGCCCTTGGAACTATTTGCACAATTATTTAAAATCTCTCCTTAAAGACAATATAGCTCAATGATAGGTGTGAGGTTAATTAGATTCTATTAGAAAATCCAAGCCGAGTTATTGCAGTCTGGGGTTGCATACCTGTGCATTTTGTTCGATTGACATATTTATATTTTGACAACTGTATTGGAAAACAAAAGTATCGTGTTCCTTTTTTAGGATGCTACCTTATGGGTGCTTATCCATTGGTGACTGTGTGGGGCTTATTGAAGTTGTAAGAAATTCACATACAATCATGCAGATCCAGTGCAAAGGTGGCCTGAAAGGTGCGCTGCAGTTCAACAGCCACACGTTACACCAGTGGCTCAAAGACAAGAACAAAGGGGAAATGTGAGTTGTATAACTAAGCTTTTTTATTTATTTATTTTAGTCATCTGTTTTTGATGAAGGCTAATCATCTTGGCTTTTCCTCTACTAAAGAGTATTGTGCTCACAACCCAAGGACATTAAGCACATCAATGAGTATGGAACCCAGTAGGTGATTGGCTCTGGTCATCCAGCTTCTTTGATTGTGGCTGAGATGTGGCGTTAGGGTGATGTAACAGCATGCACAACTTGTATCTTCTGAAAAAACCTTCCCCCCCACACCACATAGTTAAGGTTTTCCAAACAAACATCTAATAAATGCCAGAGTTCTCTGTAAATGTTACAGAAGCTTACTTGCATTTATGTGATAGACAGTATATTAATGATGGATGCTGGCAGCTGGAAAATGCCAAAATACTGTAAAAGTTGTAGTTTTGGAGGACAGCTCTAAACAGCTGGCACTGGAAATCTGATGTAATGATCTAGATATAATAAACATTATTTCATCATAAAATTATTGGACATCAGGGTTCCTTGGAAGTTTGTCAATGTTGGGAGATGCTGGACAAGTATAAGTGCAAAAGGGATTTTTTTTCTGTTAGTCTTTCTGTTAAGAAATGTGTGTGATATCTTGGCTGGGTTTTCGTAAATAAAGCAAATTTTCTCTGTTTTCCTTTGATAATGGGCATAGGTCTACATACAGTTTTTCACTGTCTATATTTTGTTAACTTAGACATTATACTATTAATACTTCAATTAAGAATGAATTTTGAAAATCTTTAAAAATAAAAACTTTCTCTTCTGCCAAAATGTTTGTAAGATTATTACAAGATGGCTACAAGAATTAATAATTATTCTACATTATTTGACATATCCAAAATAACAAAGTAGTCTTTACCCAAACTAACATTTTTTAATCTTTCCTAGGTATGATCCAGCTATCGATTTGTTTACTCGTTCATGTGCTGGCTATTGTGTAGCTACTTTTATATTGGGAATTGGTGATCGTCACAATAGCAACATTATGGTAAAAGATGATGGGCAGGTAAAAATATTTGAAATATCTTCTCTTTCAGTGTCTTTATTTACGGGGGAAATGTCATATTTTCTGTCTTGGAGATAATATGTTGTGCATCTGTTGAGGATGCTATAGATATGTGTCCCATGTTCTCTCTGCATTGTAGGAACCTTTAGCCCGAGCAACATTCACATGGGACACAAAGAAACGTAGATCTTAGCACTACAAATGTGACCTGAGAATATTCTTTAGAATTCACCCAGTGTTTTCCATTTCATTGGAAATTTGGTTGTTTTGTAGAAACCTCCTCATCGCCATTGCATAATTAAGGTTTTTCAGACAAACTTCTAATAAATGTCAGAGTTCTCTGGTACATTTTGAAGAGCGCTAATATTATAGAATTGTACTCTGGCATATGGATTGAAATACCAGAGCAGATATAACAGAATAACAGAGTTGGAAGGGACCTTGGAGGTCTTCTAGTCCAACCCACTGTTCAGGCAGGAAGTCCTATACCATTTCAGATAAATGATTATCCAATCTCTTCTTTAAAATTCCAGTGTTGGAGCATTCACAACTTCTGGAAGCAAGTTGTTCCACTGATTAATTCTTCTAACTGTCAAGAAATTTCTCCTTAGTTCTAGGTTGCTTCTCTCCTTGATTAGTTTCCATCCATTGCTTCTTATTCAGCCTTAAGATGCTTTGGAGAATAGATTGCCCCCTCCCTTCTTTGTGGTAGCCCCTCAGATATTGAAACACTGCCATCATGTCACCCCAGTCCTTCTTTTCATTGAAGTAGACATACCCAGTTCCAGAAACCATTGTTTCTATGTTTTAGTCTCCAGTCCCATCTTTCTTGCTCTTCTCTGCAAATTAACAATTGCTCTTTCTTCATATTAATAACAATCTGAAATATATTCTCCATAGCTGTTTCACATTGATTTTGGACACTTTTTGGATCATAAAAAGAAGAAGTTTGGTTACAAACGGGAGCGTGTGCCATTTGTCTTAACACAAGATTTCTTGATAGTGATAAGTAAAGGAGCACAAGAATGTACCAAAACAAGAGAATTTGAAAGGTGGGTAAGCTGGAATAGAAATTCTATTTGGTCTGACCAAATTTCTGTTGCAGGGCGGTGCAAAAACATGACATTACATCTTATAGAGAAAATGGTATTTGGGTTACCTTGAGCGTTATCCTGAATAAAACTTTGTGCATTAGGTAGCAGCAACAACTGAGGCCCAATTCTCAGTTATACTTTCTAGAAAATAATTACATATGCTCATGAGGTACTGTTACTGTAATATAAAAAATCAGGTTAGAAGCCAAAGAGCAACAGTCTGCCATATGATCTCAGAGTGATTTCCACAAAAATATGTTACCAAATACTGAAGGTACTGACTCACATTCTTATCTTTCAGTTAAACTATTGCATGTGGCTGTCCTTGAAGAGAATTCAGAAGTTTACCTACCACAAGAATATTTGGCATAATATAGTTGCACTTACTTTGTGGGAGATGCACATAATTGAAGCTCTTAGTGATTTATGGCTTAGGTCCTCTGTATTTTTAGGGTCATCTCCAAGTAGAACCTGCTGATTCTAGATAGTCTAGCTAGGAAAGGAGTATTTATAGTGCAGGTACCCACTCCTCAAGGGGGCCCAGAAGATGATTTCCTCTCCACCCCTTCAATGTAGAACAACTTCCTTCCTGAAAACAGATCAGCCACTATCTTCTTATCCTTTAGAAAATAGTAAAAATAATTCTGTGGTGCATTGTTTTTGAAAGCAACAATTTTTAATTTGGCACAGCAACTGAAATATTTTCATATCTGTTACATGTCATTTTAATATTGTAACCCACCTAGTCAATATAGAAATTATCAAAATAATGGTGGTGGTAATTATGATTGTGATGAACCAGTCTAGCATCAGCTTTATAAGCCTTCCTCCATGAATAACTTAAACAATGCAAGTAAAAAACTTGCAAAGACATATCTTGGCCTTATTATCTCTACACTGAAAATTGCAAATGAATTTGGCACTACTCTTAAGCCTCATATTTAAAAAGCTGCATTTTCTTTTGTCTTCCTGTGTGGATTTACATGATAACTATGCTTATTAATTGCTGAATGTGGAGGTTGTTGATTGTGATTATTGTCAAAAGTATTCAGAACTGAATAATGTAAAGCTCTTTTAGGAGTAATGTTTGTTATTCTTACATTTAAAGAAACTATTTCTTGAGAGATATCCCTTGGAAATTATGTATCTTTTGGCAATTAATATGTCTCCAGATGTGTTGGAATACACGTACAGTTTTAAGCTCACATGATCTGATTGCGTGATCCAAAACATTTGGATTACAACAAATTGTAATCCAAAACATCTGAAGGGTCCCAGATTGAGTGAGTCTGTATTGTAGAATTGTTTTCCTCCATGCTCAAAACATTTTTTTTTCAGCCAGATCTTTCTAAACAGAAGGATGCCTATGTTTTTGTTGGCCTGATCACAAGTGTGTTGTTAATCTTATTGGACTTCAATGGGATGTGTTTTCTTTCTTTTTTCAAGGTTCCAAGAAATGTGTTACAAAGCCTACCTAGCAATTCGACAACATGCCAACCTCTTCATAAACCTCTTTTCCATGATGCTTGGTTCAGGGATGCCAGAATTACAGTCTTTTGATGACATTGCATATATACGCAAGACTCTTGCATTAGACAAAACTGAACAAGAAGCACTTGAGTATTTCATGAAACAGATGAATGATGCTCATCATGGTGGTTGGACAACAAAAATGGACTGGATCTTCCACACAATCAAGCAGCATGCCTTGAACTAAAGTAAAGATAATGAAAAACTTGATAAGCCTAGTTTTTTGGCTGTTCCACTGCACTGTTGTCTCAACAGCTAAAAAAAAACCTTGTTGCATTACAGTTGCACAAACCAAGGACAGTGTTTGAATTTACAACAAGGTTAAAATGCAAAGTTATTTAAATAAAACACTTGTAGTGTTTTGAACACTATAAATCATGCATTTCAACATGTAACTTTCCTGTATGTGTAGTTGTGTTATGCCTGAAGTGTAAGAAGGTAAACTTGGAAGTTTGTTCATCTTGGTTTATTTAATTGGGAATTTATGCCAGCATAACAACCCAAACTTTCACATGTCCAGTCTTTCACGTAGTGAAAAAAAGGATTCAGATAAGTTTAATGAAAAGAAGGAAATTCTAGCAATTTTATTCATTGTTTCTAAAAGAGCTTTCTTCTCCCATGAACTGTACTCAGTTAAAAAAAATAGAGGGGATGGTGCCTTTAAAATGTCAGATAAATTTGTGGATTTAAGAGGAGTGGTTTTTCTTAGGTTTTGGAGTTTGGATTTTATTTTTTTTTTAACCTAAACCTCAAAACATTTTTCATGCATGCTTTCCAGAGCCTAAAAAAAGAGGTGAGTTATTAGAATTAAAGATTATTTTTATAAAGGTTATTTATATAACAGAAACTTATTAATATATATTTCTTTATGTTGATTTTCTATCATTTTAATTTTACATACTACGACTTTAACAGATTTACAGGTGAAACTTGGAAAATTAGAATATCATGCAAAAGTTCATTTATTTCAGTAATGCAACTTAAAAGGTGAAACTGATACATGAGATAGACTTATTACATGCAAAACAAGATGGTTCAAGCCGTGATTTGTCAGAATTGTGATGATTATGGCGTACAGCTCATCAAAACCCCAAATCCACAATCTCAGAAAATTAGAATATTATATGCAATCAACAAAACAAGGATTGTACATAGAACAATAACCTCTGAACCTTAGAACCTCTGAAAAGTATAAGCATGCATATGTACTCAGTACTTGGTTTGGGCCCTTTTGCAGCAATGACAGCCTCAATGTGGCCTGGCATGGAAGCTACCAGCCTGTGGCACTGCTGAGGTGTTATGCAAGACCAGGATGCTTCAGTAGCGGCCTTCAGCTCTTCTGCATTGTTCGGTCTCATGTCTCTCATCCTTCTTTTGGCAATGCCCCATAGATTCTCTATGGGGTTCAAAAGTCAGGTGAGTTTGCTGGCCAATCAAGCACAGTAATCCCACGGTCATTGAACCAGGTTTCGGTGCTTTTGGCAGTGTGGGCAGGTGCCAAGTCCTGCTGGAAAATGAAGTCAGCATCCCCATAAAGCTCATCTTCAGAAGGAAGCATGAAGTGCTCCAAAATCTCCTGGTAGACAGCTGCGTTGACCCTGGACTTAAGGAAGCCCAGTGAACCAACACCAGCAGATGACATGGCTCCCCAAATCAACACAGACTGTGGAAACTTCACACTGGACTTCAAGCATCTTGCACTGTATGCCTCTCCATTCTTCCTCCAGATTCTAGGTCCTTGGTTTCCAAATGAGATGCAACAATTGCTCTCATCAGAAAAGAGGACTTTGGACCACTGAACAACAGACCCAGTTCTGTTTTTCTTTTGTCCAGGTAAGACGCTTCTGACGCTGTTTGTTGTTCAGGAGCGGCTTGACAAGAGGAATACGACATTTGAAGCCCTTGTCCAGGATCCGTCTGTGTGTGGTGGCTCTTGATGCACTGACTCCAGCCTCAGTCCATTCCTTGTGAAAGTCCCCAACACTCTTGAATGGCCTTTTCCTGACAATCCCCTCCAGGCTGCGGTCATCCCTGCTGCTTATGCACCTTTTTCTTCCACCCTTTTTCCTTCCACATAACTTTCTATTAATGTGCTTTTATACAGCACTTTGGGAACATCCAACTTCTTTTGCAATTACCTTTTGAGGCTTTCCCTCCTTATGGAGGGTGTCAGTGATAGTTTTCTGCACAACTGTCAGGTCAGCAGTGTTTCCCATGATTGTGCTTCCTACTGAACCAGACTGAGAGACTATTTAAAGGCTCAGGAACCCTTTGCAGGAGTTATGGCTTAATTAGCTGATTAGAATGGGATACTTTGGGCCTACAATATTGAACCTCTTCACAATATTCTTAATTTTATGAGATTGTGGATTTGGGGTTTGCATGAGCTGTAAGCCATAATCATCACAATTATGACACATCACAGCTTGAACTATCTTGCTTTGCATGTAATGAGTTTATCTCATATATTAGTTTTATCTTTTAAGTTTCATTACTGAAATAAATTAATTTTTGCACAATATTCTAATTTTTCGAGTTTCATCTGTATATAAACCACTAGACTGATGTAGTGACTTGTAGGATCAGATTTAAAGAATCCTGTGCTGTTCCAGGCATGGCTTCTCTGTATGTACCAAGATCTGACTTTAGAACCAGCATAGGCACTGCAGGGCATACTTTTAACTTAGATCCAGGGATTTGTTCAATACTTGCTGAGTAGATTTTAAGAACTCTGTGTGACAAATTGAACAAAGCTGAATATGTATGCCTACAGTTTATATATTCAGAAGGCTGCTTCGGTTCGGCAGCTACCCAGCGTTTGTACTTGTATTAAGACTCCAGGATGAGGTCAGGGCCTGTAAGTCCTTATCTGTGCCATCACAAAGGGGAAGGGGGGAATCTTTGGAAACTGGTAACACTTGCTTCCAAATAAATATGACTTGTGATCAGAATGTTCAATTTCCGTTGTCTACAACTGCCTTTTCTATCTTTGCACCTGCCCAATCTGTTGGACTGCAGCTGCTGTCATCTCTATCCAGTAGAACTAATCGCTTTGTGGTGGGAGTTATACCCTGACATATCTGGAGAGTGCCGAAATGGTCAGTAATAAACATGTTTAAATGCTGAAGTTGAATTGGAACTCAAGCACATTTGCTGAAGTTCAGATGGTAAAGTTAAGCTAAGTGGAATCTAGGAATCTTTTGACTTTTTTTAAGCTTACCCAAAAGGGAACTTCATATATTTATAACATTCTTATAAAAGTTTGGAGCTCTTTGAATAAATCTTTATACTTGTGGTTAAAATAGACAGAAAATAATCTTGAATAGAGTGAGAAACAATTGGAGGAAAAGGGGAGAACTTGTGTCTTCAGCTTCCTGACCAAAGTAATACTACAAAGTTTGTTTCCATTGGTAACTATTTGAATGTCCTATAAGAAGATCTATCTATGGAACTAGAAACTGATTCTTTATGCTAGTTTTGGTGCATTAGAATGACATGAGATCTTTCAGGTATTCCTAAAAATAATCTCAAGCAATGCTTTTTAAAAGATATTTGGGGTATCTTGATCATTTTTAACTTGCCTTCCACCTCTCCCTTGGCCTTCCTTTCTAGATTGCTGGAAAGGTATTGCTTAATTAGAATAACCAACAAACCAGAAATAATAATATAAATCTCACTAAACAGTCTTCAGACTGCTACATAATTCCTAGCATGTAGAACTAACTAACCAATATTTTATAGATATGTTTGTGCCTGTGTATGCCGTATGTCTTTATTGCAATATGAAACTGATAAAAAAATTGGCATCAACCAGCATAGTGGCTGGCACAAATTGTTCCATAAATATTTTTTATAATATTATGTATTCTGAGCTGAAAAATCTAAGGTGCCATTTCTTTTACACTAATGTTGTCTCACCAAGTTCATAGGATTTAAAAATGTTCCTAAAATCTGGATATTTGATCGCATTTGCCTTTTTTCCCCTCAGATAGATATTATTCAGAGTGCAATATAATTTGAATATGGTGTGCTGACAGTAGCTAGTAGAATATAACAAATAAATTTGTATAGAATGTAAACGGTTAAAGAGACTATATTTCTTGAACAATGTAAACATTTGTTATCTGTAAGTAATTGCATCCTAAATTTATGTTTTATAGATACAGATAATGTATAAAAATAGCCACAACAATTATGCACAGTTCTTTGCAAAAATCATAAATCCATGCATCATGAAAGCTAATGTTGATACAGATGATATCATAGGGCAGGAAAGGGGAATCGGCAATCTTCCTAATGTTGATGAACTATAATACCAACATTTATTCATTTATTATTTATTTTACTCTTTATGTATTTAAACAATTTACATGTTTGCTTAAAATATCCCTTATTGTTGATCATTTGAGGTTGGGTTGCTTAGGAACCATAATTTTACAATAAATACCTGCACAGTCATTAGATCCCTCAACTTGCCTATATGATTGTGGAAACCTGGAAGTGGAGTAAAAATATTTCTTGGGTTATTCAACCACCCCCTACAAAAAAGTACCACTAATTCTGTGAATTTTATTTGTATTCTTCCCTCCCCCCCCAAAATCCCTTCATGCTATATGGTACATTGAATGTGAAAACTATGTCAAAAACATCTCAGAAATTACCAACTAACCATTGCAATCACAAAACATCCTAAGTAAACCAAAAGATCCAACAACCCCCGGGAGAAAAAGCAGGAGTCATCCACAGTGTACAATGTAAGGACTGCCACAGCCATTATATAGGACAAACAGGCAGAAGGCTGGTAAAATGCATCCATGAACATCAACCATCAGTCAGAAGACATGATGAAAATTCCTTAATTTTGCAACATATGGATAGACTTAACTGTAGTTTCAATTGGGACACTGACCATCATAGATCAAGCCAAGTCCAAAACTGCAAGAGAATTCTTGGAAGCCTAGAAGACAAATCAGCCATCAATAGGCACTTCTATATACCATTCAAAAGAGACAATCAACAAGCCAAAAAAACCAGACCAGAATACCTCCCCATCAGCAATCAACACCCAGATGAGCAGAGATTAACACCATGATTATCATTAGAGACCAACAATCAAGAAATAAACATTACCCCAATCAAGGAACTGCCAAACAAGCTAACAGCCTGACCAAAGAACCACCAAGATTTCTCCCAATAACAGAGCAAGTTATTGTAAAATGAGAACAAACCTCACTCCCTAGTAGCAGTGATGATATTACCTAGTTTGGGTAATGAAACATCTGCAAGAAACAACTAAGCTCAGAGAGGATCAAGAACTCCTCAAAATGAATTGACTTTCAAAAGCAAAATTTAATATGGTGTTCTAGACTAGGAAGGTGGTTAATCTATTTTTGGGTATCTAACATTACAACTTTTGTTTCTTAGTGTCTCCAAAAGAAAAGATCCTCATTTTGCATTGCTGTTCAGTTGTGATTAAGTTCATTTCTTAAATACGAATACAAACTGTCTTTAGGAATTATTTCTTTAAATGCCATGATGTGCTGGTGCCTACAAAGACAAGAATCATGTTAATCATATTCCCTGTGATATTCTGTGGAAGCAAAAGTTGGATAGGAAGATGGACAGCCTTAAAAATTGGTGTTGAAGACTGCTGGAAATACCATGGACAGCCAAGAAAAGAAGAAGTTGATCAACAAACCAACCCAGAGTTCTGTATAGAGGCACAAAAGACCAGGTTCAAATTATCCTTCCAACACATGTTGAGATCTAACTCACTGACCAGGACAAGGTGAATAGACTGAGTAGGAATGAGTACTCTGTTGGAAGAGCTGAAAGGCCAGGTTAAGGCCAGATTATCACGAAGAAACTCCCATGTGGTTGCTAAGAGAAGACTTGACCCATAAATCTAATGTGGCATGTATTTGTTTTATAGGAAAAATACCTTCACCAAATGAGATATTTGATGTGCTTAATTCAGTATTTTTTTGTATTGGTAAACCAGATCTATCCAGGATTCTTTCCATCCTTTATCTGGAAACACCAGGAATTGAACCTGTGAATTTTCTACAGGTCATTGCAGCTGTGCTGAACTAGAGTTCCTTCTGATCATAATGTATTTGTGTCTAACATAACAGTTGTATTCTACTTTTGTACAGATTGCCAGCATTTTTTACTTAGTAAATAATTCATAAGTACTTGAAAATATAGCTCTCCAATATTAAATGATCAGTTATAACCTATAACTTGCTTTCTGGTGAAGGATTATTTTGGATAAAATATATAATATCTACTGAAAATCATTCTAAACCTGGTCAGACCTCCAATTTCCTATTTGTTGTTCCAGTGAAGTACTTTATGGGCACTCTTATTGACATTATTGTGATATAGTTTACAATTCTCAGATTTGGCAATTATAATGATCAAAAATTCAGCTTCAGATTTTAAGAAGCACAAAGTCAAACAAGTTTTAAGCTTTAAATGACTTGTCAGCAACTTTTTTTTTTTTTTGGATACATGGAAAAGTAAGGAACTTTGCTCCTGTTTATGATCTTTGCTTTTCTGTTGCTCTGTCAAAGATTTCTGGAATTATTCTTGCTAGCAGCTAGATTCTCAGCCTCCATCCTCTAAGACAGGGCTGTCAAACTCCCAGCCCTTGGGCCAGATGAATCACGTGCTGGCCATGCCCACACCTGGTTTAGCGAAGGAAAAAGTCCTGATGTGTCACATGACAACGTGAGTTTGATACTCCTGCTCTTAGATGTTTAGAACCCAATATTGTTGTTGTGAATATGACTAGCCAGATCACATACCTGCACTGGCAACTACTGTAGATGCACAAGCAGCAAAGCACTTTGCTTTTGATCTGGAATCCTTCACTTGTTCACAGTTCTGCATGATTTGTCTGTCTTTGGTATAGTTTATTGCATAAATGCTTATATTCATAAAAAGAGTTTGAAAAACATCTTAGCAACATTAAATTGTATTGATTTGAAACCACATGAGAAAATTAGAACTCAAATACAAAGGAAATGAGATGGTTTGCTCGTCTCTGGCTTTTTTTTTAAATGACTGGTCATTGCAAGTTTTTTAACATTCTTTTTTTCACTTTATTTCACAATATGTATGCTAATTCCCCTTTTTCTGTATAAGCTTACCCCTTTTTAACTGCCTGCCAGGTTTCAGACTAAGACTGGATCCTTTTTGGGAAGAACAAAAATACCTGTATGTGTATTCATACATGAAATAGTTTTGTGTTGAACAAAATAACCACTGGCTTTTAAAAGTTTTTACAGGTTTTTAGTTAACATGCCCGTTTTGTGCAGTGCTGTGTAAACTGTGCAAAGGCAAAAAAAATATAAATGAAGCAGTTATGTCTCTAGGCTGTGTGGCAGTCCCACGAAAGCAGCTACTATTTTAATGCACCCACAAAGAATTGCGGGCCCGCTGAGAATAAAGGCCGCTTCCAGGAGGCAGTCATGTATCCCAGGGACATATAGCCTGACTTCCTTCCCCAACATGAGGTCCAGAGATCTTCAAAAGTTAAGTGTGTAATGGGTGACAGGTATGAGTAGGCACAAGGCTTGTGGGGTCCTGGTGGGGTGGAATGAGGGGGAGAGGTAGGGGTGCTGCAGCAGCTGTAACTTCAAAATAGGGTCATAAGTAGCTTTGAGGAGGGGAAGTCTTGTAAGATTGAATGGCTGTTAAGTGACCAATCAATCTTCAGATCTACCTGTACAGGTTATCCTTGACTTAACGACCACAATTGAGCCCCAAGATTTCTCATTAAGTGAGACACTTCTTAAATGAGCGTTGCCCCATTTTGCAACCTTTGTTGCCACAGTTGTTAAGTGAATCACTGCAGATGATAAGTTAGTAACCCAGTTGTTTAGTGAATCTGGCTTCCCCCCAATTGCCTTTGCAAAAGGTGGCCTTGCAAAACATGGCCTTGGGACACAGCAATGGTCATGAATATGAACCAGTTGCCAAGCGTCTGATGATCATGGGGGTGCTGCAAAAGTCGTAACTGTCATAAGTCACATTTTTCAGTGCTCTTGTAACTTTGAATGGTCACTAAATGAATTGTGTAGGTCGAGGACTACCTATATTTCCTCCTTATCTCAGTTTTGAATTTTGTATATCTTAAGTGACTTAGTTGCTCTGACCTTAAATTTCTTCACCTCCTTCTTCCTGGGGTATGAAGAGCTAGGCTTTTTCATGCTAAAAGGCTTTTTCAAGTCAAACTTGACGCCAAGTGAGGTTCCATGAAGTTTTCTTGGCAACAATACAGAAATTGTTTGCTATCGTTTTCTTCATGGGTGGATGGATGGATGGTCTCCAGTCTTGGAATCCCTGAGTCTTTCCATTAAGCTTTAATCCGGCCTGGCCCTGTTTAGCAATCCCAGATAAGAACATCCTGGTGCTGCCACCTGTTGAGACTTTTCTGTATTGGTGTAAACAATTTCAAAATTAAAGAACACACACAGAAAATTTGGGGGGAATAATCTGAATTTTAAATGATGTTCCAGGGATGGTGAGATCTTGCACATTACTGGAGATCTGTAAAGAAAAGTGACAGAAAAACATGAATCTTTCAGTTGGTTACTGATAAAATTGAAAGTTTAGGAAAGAAAAATTATTCTCTTAAGGCAACTGTGCAAACTGAAGCTTCCAGACTTCTACGTAGTAGCATCAATCCTGACAGCCCTTTGATATCCAGAAATACTATGAAATATTAATAATAAATTACCTTGTAGTATAGACTGCTAAGAAGCATGCTAGAAAACCAATTTAGTGTAGTGGTTAAGGCCTCAGGCTAGAAACCAGGAGTTCTAGTCTTACCTTAGGCACAAAGTCATTGGGTGACCCTGGTCTGGTCACTTTCCCTCAGCCCTAGAAAGGAGACAATGCCAAACCAATGCCAGAAGAGTTTCTGAAAACTCTTGCCTAGAAACCTGCAGGGACTTGTCTAGGTAGTCTCCAATAATCAGACATGATTGAAAGGAAGAAAAAAAAAAATCACAGGGAGGTGTATGTAAATCCCATGTCACACTGCCCAACGGATGCAAAAAGGACACAACGAACGAGCAAAATGTTCCATCCGTTGTTATCCGCTCTCAAAAGGGGCAAAAATTTGCATAAGCAGAGCGGATAACACGGAAAGGAATGGACGTGGGGAGGACGCACAGCGGATGTATAGATGCGTAGAGGATGCAGAGCAGATGCGTAGAGGATGCAGAGCGGATGCGTAGAGGATGCAGAGCGGATGCAGAGCGGATGAGCTGCATCCTCTTTCATCCTTTCTCCATCCGTGCTACTAACGCTGCGCGTCCGTTCTGCTTCCTCCCTGCGTCCGTTTACCGCTGGAACGGATTTTAGTTGTGCGGATGCACAGCAGATGCCTAGCGGATATAGCAGATGCGTAATGGATGCAGAACGGATGTCCCCCGTATGCCTAGAGGATGCAGAACGGATGCATTGGATACATTTTCCGCGCAAAAGTTTTAGGCAGCCCAAAACTTTCTGAGCGGATGAGACGTCAATAAACGGATGCTGGACGGATAGAGAGGAAGCAAAACGGAGGCAGTGAGTACATCGCGTTAACCAACGGATGGCAAGCTTTTTTGTCCGTTTTACATCCTCTTTGAATCCGTTGGTGCAGTGTGACAGGGGCTTTACTAAGTGTTTGTTTAAAAGTATCATTTCCCCCAAAATATGATCTACCCTGAAAATAAGGCCTAGCTTGATTTTTACACTCAATATGCACTCAATATAAGCCTGCCCCCCAAAACAAGCCCTAATTAAGATCCCGCCCACTTGAGTGCACAGGTAAAAATTAAGCTAGGTTGGGGATGGGGGTGGTGAAGTGCCCTACTACTTACCTTTGGACAGTTGTAGCCAGGCCTCACACACCCCACAGCTGCCTTGCCGGCCCATTTCTTCTGCAGCTGGCAAGGCTGGCATAGCTTTCCTGAAGGCCTCTGTAGCTGATAACAAAGCTCCGGATCGATCTGGAGTTCTGTTATCTGCTGCAGGTGCCTTCAGGAAAGCCTTGCCGGTGGCAGAAGAAATTCCTGAAGGCCTCTAACAGCAAAAAGGAGGCCAGGGGTGAGGCGCACAAGTGAGGTTAGTCAGTGAATGACTTCCCCCCAAAATAAGACCTGGTGCCTTTTTTTGGTGGCAAAAAATAATATAAGACAGGGTCTTATTTTGGGGGAAATATGGTAACCAAATCAAGGGCCTGATCCACAGAGATTTTGGTCTGTAGTTGGGTAATAAATCAGGAGTGAAGAAGGACGAGACAGCAGTTTCCAAAGCAAAGAGATGCTGCAGTGGAGGTGAATGTGGCAGAGTTAGAATCATGAAGTCCTTGCTGAATGACAGTGTGGTCTCGGTTTAATGACTATCAGATTTGCTAGAACTAAGCGATGTGGCCGCAAGATGTTTTGCCTAATGACTGCTTTGCTTAGCAATGGACATTCTGGACCCAATTAGGGCCATTAAGTAAGGATGACCTGTAAGAGATTAATTTTAATAATTATAGCCATTAAAGGGAATAAAAGACAGTATCCAAGACCACTCAACACCAAATTTGTTCTTTGAAAAAAGCCAAGGAGAAAAGGCTGACTTTTTTTTCTAGACAGGGGAATTAGGAAGGAGAGGGGGTCAACTTTTCCTTCAGGGTAGGATATTCTTCCTGATAAAGCTGATTTGGGTATTCTTACCAGAGCCAATTCCTCAGATGAGAAAAGTCTAAACATATTATCAATATCAATAGCACTTAAGACATATGTGCCACTTCACCGTGCCTCACCGGCTCAAGGTTGACTCAATCTTCCATCCTTCTGAGGTTGGTAAAATGATGATCTAGATTGTAGGGGCCATATGCTGACTCTAAACCTCTTAGAGAGGGCCTTGTGAAGTGGTATATAAGTCTAAGTACTATTATTATTTATAGACCTCTCTATACATAAGTTTAAAGAGTCAATATATTTCCCCCCAAAATTCTGGGTCTTCATTTTACTGACCATCGAAGGATAGAAGGCTGAGTCAACCTTGAGCTGTTAAGAATTGAACTGCTAAACGACTGGCAGTCAGCAGAATTAGCTTGCAGTACTGCATTCTAACCACCATGTGCCACCATGTGCCACCATGTGCCACCATGTGCCACCATGTGCCACCATG
>BLBF01000040.1:8344320-8476271 GCA_015471245.1 Laticauda colubrina | reverse complement strand
CACCATGTGCCACCATGTGCCACCATGTGCCACCATGTGCCACCATGGCTCATGTCAGCTGTTCTTCGGTATCAGGGACATAAAGTCTCCAAAGCTACAATGACAACAGTCAGCACTATAGCACTAAGAAAACTTTCTTTTCTGTACTACAGGATCAGGTGAGTTATCCAAGTTTCCCAAATATATTTCCTTTGAACAGACAGAAAGGTATAGGTAGTCCTTGACTTACAACAGTTCATTTAGTGACTGTTCGAAGTTACAATGGCACTGGAAAAGGGTGATTTATGACACTTATGACCATTATAGTATCCCAATAGTCACATGATCAAAATTCATACTGTAGTGTATAAATCATGACATAGCTTAGCATAATTTGTGAATTCTCTGTCTCAGCAGTGCCCATAGCAAATAGCAATGGCAAAATGCTCATTTTCATGCAGACATGAAAAATGGCCAGTTGCTGCATTTTGTCACACAAGATGATGCTTGTTGATCCAAAAAGCAGACCTTATACCTGTGGGGAAAATGCTAGAATGATGATGAATGTACTCATTGTCATACAAGAACATAGGGCTGGAAGGGTCCAACCCTCTATTCAAGGTAGGAGACCTTATCCTCCCAATTAAAAGTTTTTCTAGTCTATTTTTGAAAACTTCCAGTAATAGAGCCCTTGAAGCAGTGGTGGTATTTGACTGGCTCTGCCTGGTTCTGGAGAGCCGGTAGCGGCAATGAGCAGTGGAGACCGAACCGGTTCTCTTCACTGCTCTGTGATTGGCCCACCCGCCTGCCCGGGCTCCCATACTCACTTTTATGGCTAGAATTCAAAGCGCAGCTGCTTTGCACGGCACATAACAGCACCGCGCGGCGGCGGCTGCAGCGATGTGCAGGCTTACTTTTGAACCCAATTGCCCAGGTCACAGCATTTGCATGCTACCATTCTCTCTCCAGCACAAACGCTCACATACACTATGATTTGCAAGGAAAGCTAAGGTAAGGACTTCAAAAGCCAAGATTCTGATCCACCTTCAGCCATAAACACTCACTGGATTTTAGGCCACTTGAAATTTTAGGCCAGTTGAAATTCAACTGCCTCACAACACTGGGGGTTTTCTTGGGAGGAGGGAATAGGGAAACAAAACTTACATATACTATCTTGAACTTCTGGATATAAATCTAATGAATACTCCTATATCTCCCTCCCGAAGAAGAGGGAGTCAAGCTATTCTCCAAAGCACCTGAAGACAAGAACAAGAAGCAATGTATACAAACTCATCAAGGAGGGAAGTAATCTAGAGGGAAGGAGACATTTCCTGACAATTAGAACAATTAATCAGTGGAACAACTTGCCTCCAGAAGTTGTGAATGCTCCAACACTGGAAGTTTTTAAAAAGATGTTGGATAACCATTAAGTAGTGTAGGATTTCCTGCCTAAGCAGGAGGTTGGGCTAGAAGACCTCCAAGATCCCTTCCAACTCTTGTTATTCTATTCTATTTTTTAATTGGCTCTGACAGAGAATGATGTCTGAACTAGCCACTTCATCTACTGCCTTGAATCTTCAAAATAGGCATGGCCCAAGTGTGTGGATGGTTTATTTTATTTCTTCCACTGCACATAATTATTTCTCAGCTTCTTTCTCATCCAAATACCTAAAACTGAGCACTTGCTCTCTACATGTTCTACCTCCTTCACTTGTGTTAATATAAACATGATTTTATTTATATCTTGCCTTCATTATTTCTACAAATAAATCAAAGTGTTGAAAATATCCACTGTATTCTCCTCCTCATTATTTTCTTCACAATTCTGTGAAGTAGGTTGGGTTGAGAGAGACTGTCTGGTCCAAGGTCACCCAACTGGTATTCATGGCTAAGTTGAGACTTTTCCCGGTTCCTAGCCTGATGCTTGAACCAATAGACCCAATAGGAATATGAATTCCTTTTTTTAATAAGTACCAAATTTGCTTGATATTGTGGGGCCTTGATGCTTCTCTGAGCTTGGTGTGTGTGCATATGTGTGTATGTGTGTATATTTGTGTGTGTGCGCGCACACGCATATGTTCTATTATACCCAGCAAGGTAACACCATCAGTTCTAGAAGCAAATGGTTGATTGACATTGCCTGGCATGTTGTATATCAGGGATGTCTAACTCGATTTCATTGAAGGGCCGCATCAGGGTTGTGTTTGACCTAGGAGGGCCATGGTCAGCATGGCCAGCTCGACATCACTCATGTCAGGGGCACCTGTGGTGGCCAAATGTTAAGGCAGGACTTCCCTGAGACACTCCCTCGCTCTTATTATAATTTCCCTTCCTCCCTCCCTCCCTTCCCTTCCTTCCTTTTCTTTTTTCCTTCCTTCTTCCTTCCCCTCTTTTCCTATTTTTCCTTCCTTGCTCTCTTCCCATATTTTCATATTTTTCTTTGTCTTTCCTCTTTCCCTTTCTCCTTTCCTGTCCCTTCTTGCATGCTCAAATGCAAAATGGGAAACATTTATTCATTTTGTTTTGTTTTTTGTTTGTTTTGCAAGCCTTCTGCCAGTAAAAATGGAGCCCTCAACCAACCATTGTTAAAGAAAACTTTAGCTCAGTATAATGTGAGACCCAAAGGCCCTCCGTTATTCCAGGCTTTTGAGCTCACCTCATGTGATCAGAGTGGTCATCATTGGTGCCCATTCAGAACTTCAGGGCTGCTCGAATTGCTTGACAAGCTGCTCTCTTGACTTCTAAAGCTCTTTCGGGTTGGCCTGACTGATAGACTGCTACCTGGACTTGAACTTCTGGTTCTGTCCCATCATGGTCTAACAACAAATCACAGCAAAAGAACCCATCAAGCAAGCATCTCAGCCAGCGCCGTGCCCGGGCCTCCTGCTCTGCATCCAATCCTGGGTCTGGGTCCACCTGCACAATGACTCCCACCAAGGCCACGGGGTTGTAATAGATGCAGTTCTTCAGCTTGTGTAGCATTTCAGCCAGTCGATCCAGTTGGTCCCAAGATTTAAGGAAAGGGGCTCTGCACAGGAAGAAGATGAGCTGGGAGTAGATTCTTTCTTGTTGTCTGGAACAGCCATTTTCATTCAGGAGCTGAGACCTTTCAGGCCACTGGCTGACAGTTTGATCGCAACAGATTACGGAGCTGGTCACATGGAAAGCTGGTATAGGAAATTTTGCAAACACTTCCTGTCGGAAGTTCTCCACCACGGCCTGGCTTTGCAATTCCCCAAGCAAATGCACGTTGCCTCCCATCATAAACTGAAGGGTCACAAATTCCAACTCCAACTTTTCCTCAAGTGGAAGGTCAGACCTGGTGACAACTGCCAACAGGTCTCTGACTAGCTTTAGTCCAGCCTCTTGGCCTTGGTGGTCTTCTTCTGCCGTCTGGCTCTGTCCTGTTCCCACTCTCTCTGTGACTTCTTCCCAGGATCTCCCAGCCTGCCTCAAGATCTTGTGAGTTCCTACTGAAAACTCTTTGAACAAATCTTGGCCTACTCCAATCGATTCTTCTTTCCTCTTTAGGATTTCATCAGATGGTTCTGAATATTCTTCCTGTCCTCCTTGAACTTGCTCTTTGATCTTTGGGCGAGCTCCAGCCACAAACTCACAGTCCCTTCCATTCTCCTCTAGGATGTCTCCATTCAGCTCTGTACTATCTTCTGGAATTCCTTCTTCTTGCTCTGGAGTATTCTCCTGGTTGCTTATCTCCAGCTCTGTAATCTGCTCCTGAACTCTTTCATTCAGCCCGCTACTCTTCACTGCAGCGTTTGTCTCTTGGTCTAAAACCACTTGGATTCCTTCTTCCTGCTCCATAACCCTTAGCTTTCTTCCTCCCCCTGATCATTTCTCCAGACCCTCCCAGGTCTGACTGACTCCTTGTTGCCTAGACCCACTGGCTGCCTTGTGTCACAATAAGTGCTGACCCACTCATTCACTGGATGCTGACTTTGACCGGCTTCATCTTGTGAAACTTATCTTGCCCTTTTCAAACAGCAAACTAATTATTTTTTAATATAATAAAGAGAGGAATAAGTCCACCAGAGCTTTTCATGCTGCATTTATCAACATATATTATTTTAAAGCAAAGGCCAACGGGAGCAAAGTACAGACATGAGGCTAATGGAGGGGATTGTTTGTGGCTTGATCTGTCATGAGAATGCAGCAGAGGTGGTATTCAGCCACTTCTGACAGGTTCTGGAGAACCGGTAGCAGAAATTGTGAGCAGTTCGGAGAACTGGTAGCAGAAATTATGAGTAGTTCGAATAACCAATAAATACCACTTCTGGTTCACCCCACCCTCATCTATTCTCTGCCTCCCAGGTTCAGAATCCCAGCTGATCGGCTGGGTCTTCTTTTGTTGCCTTGCACAGGAGAACGGAGCTGGAAAGCAGGTTAGTGGGGTGGGGAAGGAATGGGGATTTTACAGAATCCTTCCCCTGCCACGTCTACCAAGCCACGCCCACAAAGCCACACCCAAAGAACTGGTAGTAAAAAAAATTGAATAACACCATTGGAATGCAACCGTCAAATAATATGGATTAGGCCATTTTCTACAATTCTCAACATTCTGAAATATTCTGTCTTCTCCCATGTAGAATCCTGGCAAGTATGGATATTTCTCCACCGTCACCGCATGAAAAAAAAAAAAAGGACTGTAGTCATATGCCAAGTTTAACTTTCAAATGATTTTGTCTATGTTATGCTATGAGAGCTTCAGAAATATTCTTAGAAATAAAGAAGCCCAAGTAAAGTAGAAATCCCAGAAAGTGCCAGATGACACGTCCGTGGGCGCATTGATATCTCTTGGGAACGTAGCGGCATCATCCTCTGTGATCTGCCATTCATTTAACAAACAAACAAAAAAATGGTTTTGGATGAGGCTGAGTAAAATGAGAGCAACAGAGCTGATATATTGAACTGGTAGGGCTGGTTTCCATTTCAGCCTATAGGTGAAATAGGATACAAAAAAATATGCTAAATGCAAAAAATAAAAAATAAAGTGGGGAGAGTTACGGGCCTGCAATCCTACCCCTTCCGAAATTTCAGTGAAACGATGTAGCTTTTTTGTAATTTTCAAATACTTGATTTAATGTAGAGTTTATGGGTAGGAGAGAATACAAAGAATTTTCACTACTTCTATGAATGAGGTTTACACATTGTGCTACATCTTGGTCTGACTAACAATCTTCACTGAACAATTTAACATATTGAATTAAAACTCCACTTTTCTACCAAACAAATACTCAAAGGCCTCTAACAAAATGTTTAAAAGCATTCTATAAGCTGAAAATGACATAGGAGAAAGCCTTGGCCCAGTTCCCAGATATGTAAGTTTCTTCTCCTTGACAAGATAATTTTATAATGAGAGAGGCTTTTCCTCAGTCACACAAGAAGCATTGGGGGTTTTAAAGATTAATAATATCACCTTGAAAACAACTGGCAATCTAGAGAAATCTTTCAATACAAGAATCTTGTAGTCCTTTCATTTTTCCTTCCCAGATGCAGGTTCTATTGTATTCATTTCAACACCCAGATGAAGCCTCTGTAGGTTTGTTAAAGTCTTCTAAAGCTACCTTCCCAGCTTTGTGTCATCTGCAATCCTGATATTCAATCCACTCAACACTTTTCTCTCAACAAAAGCTGAACCATTAACCAGCACTGTTACAGTAATTCATCCAACTATAAATCCATCAAACACTAATATCACCTACCCCATATTTTACCATTTTATAAAAGACAAAACCTAACACCACACCTGGAATACTGCAACCAATTTTGGTCACCATACTACTTAAAAGATGTTGAAACCTTAGTGTGAGCAGAACTGAAGCCATGTTGGATGACCCATTGAATTAAATAAGGAAGTGTGTCTCAAACTCAGTAGCTCTGCTAAATAAGAAAGTGTTCCAGTTTGTGCACAAGAGAAGAAAACAAGATAAGGATAGAACAATGGGGAACTGTAATAAAGTGCTGCGATGTCAGAAACCGTGGAACTGCTTTTGCTAGATAGGGAGCGAGTATGAACTTTGGAAATATATGTGTCAATTTGAAAACAGAAAGAATGTGAGCCAAGCCCTCGTACGAGGGGGCGGACAGTTAGGGTATAAAAATGCTGCCTGAATTTTGCTCTGGGTTCCTTCAATGCCTGAGGGGACCCGTCTCTGCAGACACGTGAATAAAACCTTGTTTTCCTTGGATCAACGAATCTTTTGGTGGTTTTTTATCTGCTTCCACCTCACATTAGGAAAAGTTTAAAGAAGAGCAACTAAGATGATCAAAGGCCTAGAGACTAAACCATATGAAGAACAGCTGCGGGTTTGGAGTCTGGCTAGACTAAATAAAAGAAGAATTAGGGGTGACATGATAGCATTATTTGAGAAGCTGCCACAAAGAAGAGGGGGGGCAAATTATTCTCCAAAGCACCAGACAGGAGGACAAGAAATAATGGTTGGAAACTCAGCAAAGAGAGAGGCAACCTAGAATTAAGAAGAAACTTCCTAACAGTAAGGACAATTAACCACTGGAACTTCTTTTCTTCAGAAATCATAGGGACTCCATCACTGGAGATTTTTAAAAAGAGACTGGACAGCTTGACTGAGGTGGTACAGGTTCTCCTGCTTGAGCAGGGGGATGGACTAGAAGACCTCCAAGGTCCCTTCCATATTCTATTTTATTCTATTCTATTCCATTCTATTATATTATATTCTACAATTATAAAGGGAGTGTCTGTTGGAGGCTTTGTAACAGTAGCTACACTGTGTGAATCACATTTTCATTTGTTAAACCAATATTTACGTCAAAAAAAAAGAAGATAGCTTGGTTGTCATATTTTACACCAATTGCAACTTCAAGAAGCCTTCCAAGAGTAGCCTCACATAGAACACATTGGTATCATTAAGGTTGGGGGTAACCAGACTAAAACTCAATAATTCTTCTGTAGAACTGTATCAGCAGGTCCTTGGGCAGCCTGAACTCTCTTGAGTTGGCACAGAAAAACAATGTTTGTTGTGCTTTTTTGTTGACATATTTGATCTTAGGTGTCCATTTTAAAGTCTTGAGATATAATAGAACCGAGAAACTTGGCAGTCTCTCCTAGTAAGACCACACCTATAATACTGCATCCAGTTTTGGTCATCACACTATAAAAAAGATGTTGAGACTCGAGAAAGAGCGCAACAAAGATGATTAGAGGATGGAGACTAAAACATGAATGGTTGCAGGAACTGTGGGCCTGGCTGGTGTGGTGAAGAGAAGGACCAGCGAAGACATGATAGCACTGTTCCAATATTTGAGGGGCTGCCACAGAGAGGAGGAAGGGGTCAAGCTATTTTCCAAAGCACCTGGAGGCCAGAGAAGGAATAATGGACGGAAACTGAACAAGGAGAGATTCAACCTGGAAACAAGGAGAAATTTTCTGACAGCGAGAACGATCAACTAACGGAACAGCTTTGCCCTCAGAAGTTGTGGGAGCTCCATCACTGGAAGCTTTCAAGAAGAGGCTGGACTGCCATTGGGGGGGAGGGGGGGGGGGGGTGGGGGGGGGGGGGGGGGGGGGGGGCGCGGGGTTGGACTAGATGACCTCCAACAAGGTCCCTTCCAGCTCTTGCTTATTTATTGTGTTCATCTCGCGTCCATGCCGGGTCGAGGAGACCTCTGGCAAAACGAGGAAAGGCAGCGCGCCTGCGTATTGGCGCGCGCCCGCCCGCCTGCCTGCCTGCCTTTCCCAACGGGGCGAGGCGGGGCCAGCCGCTCGCCACCCCCTCGCGCGCGCTCCCCGCCGGTTCTCCCGTGTTCCGGCGGCGGCGCGTGAAGGCGAACGCTTGCGGCCTTCTCTTTGAGGTGAGTCTTGGACGCGCCTCTCCGGCTCGCCTGCGCCGAGGCCCGCCTCGAGGCCCGGCCGGCGGAGGTCGTTTCCCCTCTCCCCCTTCCTAGGAGCTCGGCACGCCGACTTCACTCAGTCTTTGCAGAAAGCCCGACCGCTTTCCCGGCGGTGGGTGGGTGGGTGGGAAAACATGTTTCCTCGGGCTCGGCAGATTGGGCGGGCAACCCTCTCCGATCGTGATCGTTGGCGATTGTTCCCCGCTCTCCCAAGGTGAAACGGCACTCGCGCGAACCGTTGCGCCGCCTTTTTCCTTTCTAGCCGGGAGTAACGCAGGGTTGTTTCCTGGGGGAAGCCTCTTCTTTTCCTTCTTCCCGCCCGCCAGGCATTGGGTCGCCTCGGCTTCCCATCGTGAGAGTCCATTCCCGTTCCCCATAAAGGATACATCGGGTCCGAAAGACTGAGGGGTGGGGGTTCTGAATCGAGTGGAAGGGGCTGGATTTGCAGGAGATTTTTTGTTAAAAATAAAAATAAAAATGGGGGGGGGGGGTTTTAATTAATCCTTCCTATACGAATATGATGCAGGATCTTCTTTGCATCATCTCTGTTGGGACTTATTTCCGCCGTTTCTGGCGGTTATTTATTTGTTTATTTTTTAATGGTAACCGAAACCTTAAAATGGTTTTTAAAAACTTTGAAATGTTTTTTTTTTTTTAAAAAAAAATAAATTAAATGAAAATTAAAACGGAAGGGGGGGGGGGGTCAACTGCTTTTTGTGTTTCTCCCAATAGGAAAATGTTCCTGAAAGGAGATTTCTGAGGATTGTTAGTAGATCCCTGCGATTTCTCTTGTCTTGGTGCCCCTTCCGCTGCCTTTCTCTCTGCCTTGTGTAAATCGGGTATATCTCACCAGAGGGAGATGAGGGGGAGCCCTTTGATGTTGTAAAAATGCCTGGTGCCAGTTCAAACTTTCCTTCTTCGAAGAAGCCATCTTTGTAAAACACATTCAATCTTTTTAAATGAGAAACTAGTAAAGCATAGAGTGGCAGAATGGGACGTTTTATTTTTCTTTGCTCTTATTTTTCTTTGCTTTTTCTTTGCTCTTTATTTGAAGAAATATTCTCCACTTAGAACGCCACCTTCCTCCCCAGATTCTGCATGGCTGTTTTTTTTCTGCGGTCCATAAATCAGCTAAAGACAGTGGTTGCATGTGAATAGCAAGCAAAACTTAAGTTTTATTGCAGGGTGGAGAGAGTATTGCTTTAATGTGACATATAAACCAAGGCCTCTTTCATTAGTTTATGATTCTATGTGATATGGGTACCCAGAAAAATGTAAGCACATGGTGTGAATCCAGTCAGTGTGTATATCCGATATAAGTGTATCGATAGGAAAGATTGAGTTCTTCCTCTATTCTAAAATAACTCCATTCTTCCACCTGAGAATTTTTTACAGAGAAGGTTGGGTTATGGATCAAAGCACACTATCTTTATTTATGGCTGTTTATTTAATTTAAAATATTTATATGATGGCCCATCTTGTAGTACAAGTAGCACAACCCGGCGTAGCTAACTACGGTGATAAAAACAATGAAATACCAAGAAGTATATCAAGAAAAAAACAAGCACATCACATTCATCTACAGTATGCCATGGGTGCCCAACCTTTCACCTTGCCTAAGCCACATTGAGTAAAGAAGAATTTTCTTGGGACACATATAAAACATATCACGTAGTTAATGTACATGACTATATAATGTTTCAAATTTACAAGATTGTGGGGCCACATTTTTTAGCTGTCTAAGGCCACATGCAGCCCATGGGCCATGAATTGGAAATGCCTGAGCTATGGAATCCCAGAATTATGTGTGCATGTATTTGGAGTAAAAGCTTGCTAGTTCTCAAGGGGGAAAGTTGTTCCACAGCAGGTCTGCTATGGAAAAGGCATGCTTCCTGGGTCCCACTAGATCACGAGTGTCAAACTCGCGGCCCATGGGACAGATGTATCGTGCACTGCCCACGCCAACCCCAGTTTAGCAAAAGGGAGAAAGTTGTGATACATCACGTGACGACAACATGACACCATGAGTTTGACACCCCTGCAGTAGATGAAAACAAACCCAAATTCAATCTACCTCTTGAAGATCATTTATTGTTATGTTTTTTCTTCATGTTTTATATAAAGGGCAGCTCATCTGCACCACTTTTATACACTATTCCTGCGTCATTTACAGATCAAGTGGTATACACACACACACACACACACACATTCTTTCTCTTCGGTTGGCATAAAAGAAAAAGAAACAGATTTCACTCAATATGACTTTAGGTATTTTTAGATTCAGGTTTCCTGCCTGACTTCCAGTTGATTTACATAGCCTCATCCAACCCATCCACCCAAGTTAGTGAAATTTGACAGACCAGGGATTTCTGAGATATTGCCATGGTAGAAATTGCCTTTGGCAAACACAGAAATATCTGAACTCAGCCGATGGTTATTTATTTGGAAGCAGAGATACATACTTGACTTGTATGTCTGTGTTCTCTCCTGTGCAAGAGTTCTCTCTGTTATCAAGGAGATCAGCATGCAAGGTTTAAAAACTTGAGCAGTGCAGTTAAGATAAATAGGAAACTTTGTAGGCAATATCTGAAAAGTGAGAAAAGCCATGCTTCTTCCCGTTCCCAAGTGCTTTTTCTCATTGTAATATTTACCATTGATATAGTCAAGATAATCTCGACCCCTTGGATCATTGTTTCAAAGATATTTCTTCATCTAAACAGAGAAACAAAATACCCTGAGGTGGACAAAAATGCAGTGGGAGTGCAGGCAATTTCCAACTTCCTGCTAGATTCCCAGTTGACTTACCTTAAGGAAAGCTGGCAGAAAGAATTGAAAATGTCCACCACATGACTGCAGATGGGCTTGGCAGTCCTGAAGTGGATACAGCCTTGCCAAATTTCAATCCCAGAGGAGTCCTGGTTCCTGGATTTTGGATGCATTCTTAGCTCATTTGAGGTTTGTGATTAAAAAATTGATGCCCTATCGTGCATCATTTTGCTCAATTGAAGGTTACAAAGGATGAAACAGCCACAAGAGATTTAGCAGTATATAGATTTTAGAATGTTCAGGTTCTTTGTAGATGTTACTTTTTTTACCGTATCTTGCATACTTAACACATGCCTAAATAACTTGATGGCATTATCACTACAGCTTCTCTGAACCCCAGCTACATAATAGAATGTAGTTCAAAGTTTCATGAGGGAACCAATCCCTTCTTAACCTATTTAATTCCTCTGCTAGTTTCATTGTACACAGATCTATTACACCAATGAAAGGTTTGCCACCTAGTGACTTAAAGGCAGGGCAAGATAGAAACCTCAAGGACTTTTGTCAATGACCATTCTCATAGCTCTTATGAGAGGCTTAACAGTTGCTTAACCAAGCATAATTCTCCCTTTGAAAAACATCTGCCTGTGCATAGATTATCCTTGATCTTTTTGAAGATTGCCTTGTATCCTGAACAGTTCAGGGTGTTGTTTTTAGTGAATGTCCTCCAAGACATTTCAGTGCCTTGGAAACATTTCTATTTTGTGAACCAGGAATTAGGAGCCCTTTAAGATTTCTTAAAATAATCCAGTTTCTTAAGGAAATACATTATGTTCACACAGATATGGTACGCAGATATATTTGTAAATTTCAACCATGAATTTCGTGATAGATAACTCTTTATGTTTATGTTGTCCAATTACAAAATAACTGCCATAATAGCATGCCAATCACAAACCAAAAAACCAAATTAGTTTGAATGTACAAATCTGTGAACACCATGTTGAGTGTGGAAAAATCAGTTCTTAGATGAGAAGAATTGATTAAATGATGTTGATATATAAGGCTACAGTTTGATAAATTAGTAAAAGAATCCCTTAGATTTACAATGGGAAATGTCCTTTTTTTGGTTTCTGGCATTCCCAAATTGTCCTCTCCTCTTTATTTATGGAAGATGTTTCCATCCCTATTTTATTGGTTTATTTTCTCTCTTTTTAATTTCTAAAGGAAAACAGGGCAGAGTGGCCTGAGGTCCATTACTTGTAGTAGCATAGATCCAATACCTATGAACATGTATGCTTACATCATGTATTGTTTATGCATTAGTCTCCCATCTTTCTGAGATGTATAAATATGAGTGGGTGGGATTTCTCTCTATATTCTTTGGAGTGAGTGCCACTAATACATATTGTTTAATAACAGCAGCCCCCAACGTTTTGGGCATCAGGGACCAGTTCTGTGGACAGAAGTTTTTCTGCAGTGTGGTTTTATGTGCTTTGTGCATCCTACGGATGGGGCTTCAACTTGTTTGCACGACCTGATTTCTGGCATGCTGAGGACCAATCCACAGACTGGGGTTGGGGATTCCTGGTTTAATAAACACTACTGTAAGGGGTGGGATTCTACCAGTTTGCACCTGTTCGCTAGAACTGGTTGTTAACATTCTAAGCAGTTCGGAGAACCGGTTGTTAGAAGAAATTCCTGGCCTAATCCTGTAAGGAAGGCAGGAAGGAAACATTCTGGTGTTGCTTACAAAAACTGCTTCTCCGTTAACCCTTATTACATTCTTGGCAGGACTAGACTTCCTGTCTCAGGAACTTCTCTGGGGTTTTTTTTTCCTCCTTTGCTGGTGCTTTGCTTGTGTGGAGTGACCATTCAAAGTTACAATGGCACTGAAAAAAGTGACTTATGACCATTTTTCACACTTATGACTGTTGCAGCATCCCCACAGTCATGAGAGGCCAGGCGAGGAGATGCATGCCTCGATGTGAGTGATATTGAGTTGGCCACACCCAGCCAATAACATGGCCACCAAATCATTTCCACCTAGTCACATAACCACCAAGCCACGCCCACCAACTAAGCCAAACCCACAGAACCGGTTGTTAAAAAAATTGAATCCCACCCTTGGCCTTGATCTATTTATTTTGAGATTTCTGTTTGATTCCACATGGGGATTCCTGTTTATGAAGTCTTTGTCCATCTCTGCAAACTACATACAATTTCCAAACAGAAAATTAAAATGGATTGCTTGTCCTGATTAACACCAGACAATCAAGGAAAAAACGATACCCTAAATCAAGGAATACCAAGGAGGAAATCACAACACCACCAAGACTGGCAGAGCAAGCAACTATAATATAAACAAGCAGAAAATCTCACACTCACTAGCACTGATGATATTACCTAGTTGGTTATGAAACATATGCAACCAACCAACCAAGCTCAGAGACAACCAAGGACTCCACAGTTCAACCCTGAGCTACTAATATTCTCTTCTATTAAAAGAATTATTTGTCCATGTTCATAAAGATATTGGACTTGCATAATATATTCCAGTGGGAGTTAAATAACATCCTTATTTTTATTTTTGTACAATTTATAGTTCTCAATCCTTTGGTGGTGTTTCTTTTTCTAATAATCAGAATTTAGTGGAGTTCCCCCAGGACAGTGTGCTGAACAGTGGGTGACTTTTTTTCTGCTCCCGATGGACAGCTGATTTTGCTGCCAAAGTTGGTTATTTGGTGGCTCTGCTCCCTGTTTTTTGGAAGGGGAGACTAGGAAAGATCCAACATGACTTTCGGACAATCATGCATATATGGAGAAGAGGAGATCTTGAAGACTGCAATTTTTGGTGAGGAGCAATCAAGAGGTTGCATCTGTTACTATCTTTTCTCTCAGCTGTTTGTTTTTAACATTGCCTGGGATTTAATGACACTTTTTGAAGCTTTACTACCTTTTGATTTACAACTAATTGACTGCTGACCTATTTTATAATCCTTTGCTGGATTTCTGCAACTTTTTTCCTGTTCTTTCACTGTTTACTATTTAATTCCAAACAACTTTCATTTTAGCCATAAGGAGATCTGCAATGAAAGTATATTTTCTGGCAGTGAAAATCATCTGATAAATGTTACATTTATACAGGATTATATTACAAATTTTGCTCTTTCTAGCTCTTTAATAAAAAGGCTCTGATATTTGTTTTTCAACTTTAGATGGGAAAATGCCCCCTTTTTTAGTCATTTTTGATTCTGGGGGAAAAAACAGTATCAACTTTTCTTTGTGGATGCTGGTTGACAACTTATCTGTTTCTCATGTCCTTGGAAAGAACAGTGTGTTTCTCAAATGTCTCTAAAAGGTGATATAATTTTCTGAGAAGCATTTGAAAAAATAATGATCTTCAACTGTTTTATTTGAGAATATAAGCAAAAAATTTGCTGGGTCAACAATGGCTGTGAACCACAGTCAAGACCATATCCCAAAGCAGATAATTACAATGTGATTTGATCTGCAACTTGATGAACTGGAATCTGATCTGTTGCTGTCAGATGTGAAAATATAGATGTGCCAGAAGAGATTGGAAGGAATATGAATACAAGAAATTCTGAGATGATAGAATTGATGAACAATGGACTGGACTTCCTTGGCAAGAGGAATGTGTTTTTAAGGAGAATTTTTCAAACATGGATATTGCAGTGATATTTACCTACAATAGAGACTTATGAACTATGGAAATGAGATGCTGCTGTTGGGAAAGTTCCCAATTAATGTAAGGAAGCATTTCATTATTAAGAGCCAAACAAGGATTTTTGACCTAGGACAATGACTGGGGTGATTTGTGATAGATAAGAAACTGTTGTAGACTTTAAGTAAATTGCAATGATAGACTGTTAACAGGGAGCCTTGAACTTTAACTTTGCTGTTGTTTTTCATATATGACAGGTCAATTGAGCTTGCAAAAAGATGTAGAAATTTATAAATTTTGGACCTGCTTTGCAAGGGAGAGCTAATAGATTTGTCAGTGTGCAACTTGAGTGGATAATATGTGTTTTTGTGTTTTTTGTCCTTCTTAATTCATATTTTAATGTTCTTGTCTAGTTTTGTTTTGTTTTTAATTTTTTCTTTTGTATTTTAATTTTTTGAATATAATAAAAATATTTTTAAAAAGAAATTCTATTTAGCAATTTTCATATTTTTATTTTACAGATCTGGAGATGTAAACAGTTAACTTAAAATCTAACCTGAAAAATTCATATTCCAAGGATTCATTATAATTAGTGGAAATTGCTCAGACAAATTTTATTTCTGGTCATTTCATTCTGCCTACAATATTATTCTTAAACATTGAAGAGTTATTCAGAAACCAGTGAAAGCCAAACTTGTATAATTGTTAGAGAAGATGCTTACATTTTCGTAAACCTCCATAGAAGTTAACAAAAACTGTAATGCATACACTCCTTCCAATTTCAAGAAAAGGCTGTCCCTTTATTCCCACTGGCCCCTAAACTATAGAACTTAACTTTGCATCACAATGAAAGCTTTGTTGTTCAGTCTTCAGAACAGGGAATTGCATTGGTGATAATGACAAATTTCAGCTGTCAAAGCTTGTCAATAATCTAAAGCCTCTGAAAAAGGAGTTTCTTCCCTGTCTATATTAGGAAGAATAGCAACATTGAAAATGAATACCTTACTAAAACTAATATGTCTATTCGAAATGATTCCAGTTAAATTAGGGAAATATTTTTTTGTAGAACTAAATAAAATGACATCCAAATTTGTCTGGTTGGGCAAACGGCCACGTATTAAAATGAAACTATTACAATGTAATAGGAGCAGAGGCGGTCTCGGACTACCAGAACGGGAGCTTTATTACCAGGCAGCAGTGTTGAGTTGGATTAAGGATTGGATTAAATTAAGAGGCAAGAGAATCTTAACATAAAAGGACATGACCTCTTAATAGGTTGGCATGCACTTTTGTGGGAAAATAAAAGTAATGTACATACCTATTTCAATCAACACCTAATAAGAGACTCATTGATCACAATTTGGAAAAAAATCAAAGGTAAACACTATACAGAAATCCCACAATGACTCTCAATTATGGAAGCCATAATACATCCAAATTGATTAGACCTATGGAAAATAGTAAGCTATGAAGAACTATTAGATAGTCAAGGGAAATTAAAATCAAACCAAGAATTGAAAGAAAATGGAATTATAATTGATTGGTGGCCATATTTGCAAATTCAAAATAAATATAAAAAAGACTCAAAACATTTTGGATTTGACAAAGGGCAGAACCAATTAGATAAAATATTAATGGGACCGGAACAAAACCTTATAACTAAAATATATAAATATTTATTAGATTTTAAAATGGAAAAGGAAATGGTCAAAAGTAAAATGATTGCATGGGCACATAATTTTGGATACACTATAGAATTAGAGGAATGGGAAAAAATAAGGAATATAAATTATAAATTAACCGTATCTGCAGCATACAAAGAAAATATATATAAAAAGTTTTATAGATGGTATTTAGCCAAGATTGGCAAAAATCTACTCCAATATGAATCCTAAATGTTGGAAGTGCAAAAAAGTTGATGATACATTTTATCACATGTGGTGGATGTGCCCCAAGGCCAGGACATACTGGCTTCAAATTAAAAATTGGTTGAAAAAGATCACTGGTTATCAGATTGAGCTCAGACCAGAATCCTTCCTCTTAAGGCCCGGTCCCACTGCACTTACGGATACAAAGAGGATGTAAAACGTTAAAAAAAGCTTGCCATCCATTGGAAAACGCTATGCATCCGTTGTGTACTCACTGCATACGTGTTTCATACGCTCTATTTGTCGAGCATCCGTCCACTGCAATTTCATCTGCGCAAGAAGTTTTGAGCTGCACAAAACTTTGTGAACGGATGAACTTTCTGCCGCGTACGATGTACATCCTCAACATATACAGGCAACAAACGTTCTATGTCCATTATCATCCGTTAAACGTCCGCTGTATCCTCTCTGCATCCTCTGGCCATCCCCTCAACTTACATCCGCTGCAGCTGAAAATGGAAAGAGGGAGGAAACAAAAGGTACACAGAACATCTACACAGCGTTAGTAGCATGGAAATAGAAAGAATGTAAGCATATGCATCTCGTATATAAAGTATTCAAAATGGACAAAACGTTTGTATCTGGGATGTATCTCATATATTTAGGATGTCTGCAGTATGTCTAGAGTATGTAGAAGGCCCTATAGCGTACAACTGATATTTTCTGTAAAAAGGGGGAGAAAATCATCTGGATCACTGGGATGGAGGACCATACAGTCCCACTATGGTTGCACTGGAGGTTTATCTACCCCACAACTATCTTTATCTATCCCACAAGCATGCAAAGGCTTAACCATTTTTTCAAAGTTTTCACCAACACTTTATTCAGGAGAAAAAATGAACCAAGTAAACTAAGTGTCTTAAGAAAAGATAAACTTTATTAACTTTCTTAGGTAAACTTTATGACTGTATTAAATAAGCAAAATGAACCAGGTAAACTGTATCAAGTGTCTTAAGCAAAGATAAACTTAACAAGTAAACAACTCAGTCTCTGACACTATTCTCAGTCACTCTGAGTCATGTCCATGGTCTCAGCTGTTAAGCGGGCAGGGACTGTGGAGGTGGCTGTGGCTTGAGTGCTGGTCTGAGGCACCATTGGGGTGCTTGTCCCCGAGGGTACAACAGGTGGTAGTGTGTTCAGGAAGCTATCCGAGAGCTGACTCAGTCCCGTGAGGTTGAGAGACCCTTCATCAAGGACTTGAAATGTCAGGCCCAATACTGATGACAGATTGTCCATTGACGGGCTTGGCTGTGGGGTGGAGGAAGGGTTGGGAGGAGTGTAGTGGGGCTGTCTGGTCTACAGCTGGGTGAGGACTGGCATCTGTGGCGTCCGATGAACCTGGGCCTGGAGGGGGAAGTTCTGCTTCTGCTGTGGGAAGTCCTGATAGTCGTAGCCTTGGTAGGTGAGGGGCTGTTGAAAGCCGTGGAAGGGCTGTGACATCGTCTGGGGTGGAGGAGCAGACTTGGACTGGGTAGGAGCAGCTTCAGGTAGGCCTTGAGGGTTGTGCAGAAGTGCTGTGATCTTCTGCTTCATCACCTGGTACTGGGCTTCGGGCAGGTCCCTCAGGGTCTGGCTCACGTAGGGGATGAAGATGTTCCGGCCCAAGGATGCTCTGTCCAAGTGGACCAGCTGAGATAGAAGTTCTGTGCTGGTCTTCATTGTGTCCCTGATCTCCAACAGCACACTCTGGTCCTGGCCCTCCAGTCTGCCTTTCTGCCTGCATCCTATGGAGCTGCATGCGTGCTGCATCCTTTTATATCCGCGGAGCTGACGCAATTCATACTCCCCGCATGTGCAGTGAATGCTTTGCATCCGATATACATCCGCGCGGCATCCCCTTTGTTTCCTATAGGCGTCCATGATGCATCTGCTTCATTCGCTATGCATCCGCCCCTTCCGCTATGTGTCCGCTTTGAAATTCTCCCCCAGAACCCCTTCAGAGGTGTCATCCACTTCCATCCGCTTTCAAACGCTAGGCTTCCTATGAACATCCGTTTAACATCCCCGCTACATACTACCCACGTCCATTCTTTTCCATTCTGTTTCTGCAAATTTTCGCCACTTTTTGGAGCGGATGACAACGGATGGAGCCACCCCCGAAATTTTGCTCATCCGCTGTGTCCTTTATGCATACGTTTTGCATCCGTCAGCCAGTGGGACCGGGCCTTTAGGAATCATTCAAGAAAGACAACCGAAACAAACAATACCCAGTGTTACATATTATAACAGCCGCCAGAATAGTCTTTGCGCAGGTATGGAAAACACCAAATACCCCCAATGAAGAACTAATAATACACAAAGTAACAGAAAATGCTGAAATGAATATGCTAACAATGAAATGGAAAGAAAAAGACGACTCTGAATTCTTTACAATTTGGAACAATTGGTATAAATGGCTAACAAACAGAACCAAGAAGTGAGACAAAATGTTAATTGAAACAACCCTTAAGAAAGTAAATAAAATTTGTGTAAACTATATGAAAATATGAGAATAGTAATTATAGCTAAAGATATTATTTAATAGATAAATGCAATATAATGTATTATGATATTTAAATCAAAATCTTGTATAGATGCCAAGAACATTGTTGATACCATGATGTTTTACGATGTAAAAAAAAAAGAAAATTAATAAAAATATATTTAAAAAAAGAAAAAAAAAGAAAAAAGAGTTTCTTCCACAATGAAGAACCAAGACAGAGATCTACTGTTCCTGCTGCGTTTTAAATTTCACTTGAAGATAAAATACCATCAGAAGTGTACTTCTATTCAGTTTGGACATTTTTTTAGCAAAATTCAGTGTTCTCCTTCGTTTGTCATTTTGAAGTATAGATAGAGGGGCACTACATTTTTATTAAAAAAAAATTCAGAGAAATAACTTCATAATCCTTTTTCATTCAAATCTCTTTTAAGTAGTGCCTTTCTTACTTCAGAGTAATGGATCATTTGTTTCTGATCGTGCTTTTTTCCAGATGCATGATTTAGGCTGTAGTTTTCTAAGCCACATATGCAGCCTAGGCCACATTTAAACAGGTTATCTGTCATTTTGTTTAGAGATCTCCAGGTATCAGAGTCCTATAGAAATGACTTTGAATGTCTGAACATTCTCAGCAGGTTTACTGAATTTACCAGATTTGCACTGGAAGGGGGCGGCAGCCTTTGTTTAAAACTGATATTGAAGCAAGAACAATTTATTTTATAAGTAATACGCAATATTAAAATAAATTGCCTGGTGAGAATTGAGAACTGTCTAGCTGGTTTTGGCCATATCAGAACTGCACTTATGAATTATGCATTGAAACTGACAGAGAAGAATCATCCTGAGCAAATAACTGTCATATCTTTTTCATCATATTTTTGGACTTACCTTAGCTAATGAGAAAGAAAGGCTATTTTGTTACAAAATCTTTAACTGATATTTTAATCAGCAAGAACATTTCTGACCCGAGGTACCTGTGGCTGTGTGGTAACATTAAATTGAAATGCATTTGTGAACTTTTATTTGAGAAATTATTGAATGATATTTCTAATGCCTCAATTGAGCACCTAGATTTAATAACACACAATTCATATCCTTAAAAAACCCTGTATAATCATTTATTAAATAATACGGCCAATCTTCAGTGATGATATCTTTCATCAGTAAAATAATTATACAGTGGCTGCTGTGACAGACGAGGAAGCAAAGTACAGATAACATTCTCATATCTAAATTGGCATGTTAAAATTTAAATGTGTGTTTGAGTATCTATTTTGGCAACAAGGGGTTACCAGAAAAAGGTGGCCACAACCATGTGATAAAGCCCCCTTAGCTCTTTACTGATAGCCCTCGAGTTATGATCATAATGGAGCCTGCCCGTTAAAATGGGTCTGTCGCATGACCAAGTCAACTCTATCACCCTTTTTGTGGCTGTTATTGAGTGAACCACCATTGATCCACTGTCATTAAATGCTGCAATCCAAACTGTTGTAAAATGCATTCATATGACTGCAGGATGTTGAAAACAGTCATAAATGCAGCTTGATTGCCAAGCATCTGAACTGTGGTCACTTGGCCACAGAGGATATACGTACATACGTATGTACATGCATACACACACACACCCCTTGTGGATGCCCCAATTCAGCAGTCCAACTTAGGACTAGGCTATTCTGTCTCAGCTCAGAAACCAAGCAAGGTAAGGTATACTTGGTACAGTCCTCGAGTTATGAAGGTAATGAAGCCTGCTAATTACATTCATAAGCACAGGATTCATTGGAGTGAATCATGGAAAATGAATATGAAACCTCCCTGCTTTTGCCCACGCATTCACTAATCGTTAAGTGCGCGTGAGGTATCTCAGGGTTGGGAAGGGCCTAGTGATGGAATAGGCCACCTGCTTCAGACAACCCCAAAGCCTCCCCTGATCTACTGAGATACCTCATGCATTTGCTTCCCCCCACCCCATCCTGCCACACTGGGTCACTTGTGAAGATCTGGTGAGTTGCCGTCTCTCCAGCCTCTCTGTTGCACAAGATCACGGCGCCCCAGAAGCTTCCAGTCTCCGTGCAAATCATTTGCAAGCCAACGGGACATTTTGAGGGAGTGGAATCGTGCTACCTCAAAGCGCCCCAGCGGCTTGCAAACATTTTGCGCGGAGACTGGAAGTTTCTGGGGGCTGTGATCTTGCAGCCTGAAATCCTGTGAGATCCTGTGAGCCAGATCCCACATCATGTGAGATCCTGTGAGCCGGAAGCTTCCAGTTTCCACTCCAATGTTTGCAAGCTGATGGGACACTTTCAGGCAGAGTAATTTCTGAAAAAAACCTCGAGAGAGGAGACAGATCTTCGCATGGTGAGTCTGGCATGGAGAATGTTGGGGAGGTAGACAGAGTAAATGTTGCAGTGCCTCTGCAGTTGTTTGTAAGGGTGAATGACTGCCGTGCTGCAACATTCGTAATTTCAGGACTATGTTGTAAATACTTGAGGGGTTAACACGTAACTTTGAACAGTCACTCGAACTGTCGTAACTCAAGGATTGCCTGTAATTAAATACAAGACTTCCAGGGCATTCTGGAGCTTGATTGGGAAATTTCTGAAATTCATCCAAAAGAAAGCAGTGGCAAGTTACTCCATGTCATTGCCAAGAAAACCTAACTCAGTTCTAGGTAATTTTTGTTACTGTTGCCGCTGTTGCTGCTAAATAATTGATAGCCTAGATTTATTAGACATTCTCTTAAAAAAAAATCCAGGGATTGGTCATCTTGTGAATGTTTTGGCAGATAGACTGACTGTGTTGGTTAATGGAGTGGGGTTTGGGTTTCTCTTTTGAGGATTCCAGCTAAGTTTCTCTTTACTCTATAACTGCACATTGACCAGTAGTGAATTAACTGAAATGTTTGATTTTGCTTCCTGCAGTTATTTCAGACCAAAGCAAAATGAATGAGCATCCAAAGAAAAGGAAAAGGAAGACTCTGCATCCTTCACGCTACTCAGGTAAATCAAATGTAGCTACATTTACCCAATTTAAGTTACTGTAAATTGCATTTTCTTCCAAATGTGTCTGTTAAAGTTTCCAGAAGCTTGAATTTTGAGAAGAGGTTGGTTAACTAAAACCCAAATTCTTAAAATTCTGTGTAGACTGTCTATAATTCATTGTTACATTGTATAAGTACAGGACAAAGTAACTGGTTGCAGTAGAGACTTTGATGTCTGTATCTTAAAATGTAAAGGTTGAAAGTATCTTGGAGGTAATCTAGCTCAGTCCCTAAATTTAATCCAGTTCCTATACACATTGTTTATAAGTTGCTATCCCTATGGTTTATGTTCCTTATTACACACTGAGATTTGGAAAAAGGAAAAACAAAGCACACAACCACATATAGTCTAACATATTTCCCCACAACGCCAATTCTCCCAACATTTAAAAAAATGTAAAACATACTTTGGCAAACAGCCTTTCAAGAACAGAATTCTTTATGGATAGAGTAGTTATGCCCTCTGGGTCCTGTCTTATTTTTTTAAAGCAATTACTTGTGAATACTTTGGAATGACCTCAGAGAACAGTTACCTTTCTTTGCTTAAATGAAGATGAAAGCAGCCATAGATTAGCCCCCCCAAAAAAATGAATCAAAGGACAAGCCACTGTGTAATAAAGGGTCATCGGATTTAGAGACTGTAGCAGAAGAATGGATAAAGAAATAGTAGTGATTTTCTGACACAGGAGGAAAACAAGAGACTGAAGTTGGGATGAGAACCTAGAAAAGAAGAGGAAAATGCAAGGAATCTGAGACTTGAGGGTAGGACTGATAGGACTCTCTTTAACTAATTAGTTAAAGAGGCACAAAAAAAACCCCAGGAAGGTGTCTGTATATGCTCTGGGTAGAAGCAGACAGATAGCACTGAAGAATTTTGCAGTCAGGAAAGGCAGGAGGAGGTGAGAAAGAAAATCAAGATTGGCCCATCTTGATTATCTTGAGTATAAGGAGAGGAAAAGAGAACCTTTCAGGCTTTCAAGTTTTTGTTCTGATAAGCTACATCATTACTATCAGAAAAGTTGAATTTTAGAACTGGAAGGAAAAGTAAAACACAAAGAGTTCAGATTTAGATCTGCATGAGAAATAGAATTGTAGATTCAAAGACAATTTTATTTACAGGAGCACAAATCCCATTTTTGTTTTGTATTCAGCTTCAATATTAAGTATTGTTATTACTTATCTGTTTCTTCCAAACATATAATAGTACTTGGTAGAAAGGATCAAGAGAAGACAAAGAATGTCTGGTATCTGTAATAGGCCACCTACTAGTTTTATGTTAGTTGAGGTTTATTAGAATTATAGACCACCATCTAATTTTTGTACATTTATATATTCTTTTCTTGGTCTGCAGTTCTGTAACACTTTACTGGGAATAAATCTCACTTATTTTTAAAGAAACCTATTAAGGATTGCACTATATTCTCTATAACATCAAATAAGTTAGCCACAAGAAAATTGATATGGATGTCAAGAAGTATCTTCCTTCAGATATTTAAGTTCATTCTTTTGTCTTTTTTTCTGTCTTAGATTCTTCAGGAATTCCAAAATACATAGATAATAGTGGCATATTTTCTGACCATTGTTACAGTGTCTGTTCCATGAAACAACTAGACATAAAAGTTCCTGATAACCGAGGTAAAGATTTGCATTTTGCAAATTCATTCGCGAGTGTGTTTTCAGAAGTTGTTTTTCTTCTTGTACATATTCTGAAAGATTTAATGGTATTCTACACAATATCCTATTTTGTGGACTACGTACAGGGAACCAACCAAAAAAATTATAAAAAGATGACCATAAATATAGTGAGAATATTAAAAAAGTAAAACTGCAGAAGTAGATGGTGTAACTGGATGAAAAAAATGTTTGTTTTTTTAAATACATTTTTAATTGGTTTTTAAGACAAACATAGACAAAACATAAAAACATCAAGCCATCTTCCATATATATATACATACACATACATACATACATACATACATACATACACATACACACACACACACACACACACACACACACACACATATAGTGTGCCGGTTGGTTTACAAATTGTGTTGTGCTTCCATTTCGTAGTCTTCAATTACAATTACATTGTATATATTCTCATATTTCCAATCAAATATTAAGTACATTAATATCATTGTTAATCATTCATGTTTTATGAAATAATCCATATTTTACTTAATTTGTTTTATGATAGTAAACATATCAAATCTATCATATCAAATCTATCCTACAATCATTTTGTAGATATAATAAGAAAAGAATACATCTTTATATATTTATTATTTTCTAAGAATCTACATATTTCATTACCATGTTTTATTGTCTAACCATTGATCGAATAGATCCCAAATTTTATAAAATTGTTTATCATCTTGTTCTTTGATTTCAAATGTCAATCTACTCATTTCAGCACATTCCAATATTTCCTTATGATTTCCTCCTGTAATGGTATTTTCTCTTTTTTTCCAGTTTTTGGGAAATATAATCAAGAAGAATTTTATAGAAAATTACATATAAAAATAATTGAACTGGACTATGCTAATGTAGTTATGATGGGAGAGTTTAATGGAATTTAGAAAATAAATTGGACTATACAGCACAGAAAACAACAAAGCAAAACAGAAACACTCTCCCTAAATCCTTTTTTAAAATGATAGATGAAATAAATTTAAAAGATACATGGAAAAAAATGGTTTTTGATGTGTCTGTGCTGTTCGTTTAATATTTGTGTGCATTTGTGCTTGACAATTATTTTGTACAAAGGAAAAGATAAAAATTAAATGCAAAATCTACAAGGATATTAGTTTGTTATATGCTTAGGAATGTTCACCCAAATTTTTTATCAAAAGATTATAAGAGATGTCAATTTGCAGAATTGTGGGTGGTGTATTGTGGCTTTATGTTGAATAGGATGTGTGTGGAAGATATTTTTATATATTCAAGTGAAAAAGAAAAATGTACTGCAGTTATGTTTAAAATTTATGATAAAAAGGCATGAAATGTAGAGTGATTTATGGAAATATGTTTGCTTGCTGAATGAGAGCTATATATAATGAAATTAAAACTTGGAACTTGGAGTTAGTTCAGGCTACTTGTGCTATCATGATGTGTCATGATTGCACAAGGCAACAGCTGGAAATCCAGTTTATAAGCAACTACCTATTACTGATATAGATGAGTTCAGAAACTCTTTGACAGGATTACTATTATTTTTTAAAGAACTTCTGCCTCTGTGTGATTTCATATAATCAGTTCATATTGGTATGTTAAAATATGCATTGGAAATTTAAATATTTAAGGGAACAGTAATATTTTAAAATATTTACTCATGTTATATCATCACATACTATGAATGACATAATAAATATGGGCGAGGAATATTTTAAACAAAACATACACGTTTATGAGAAGCAGGCATAACTTAGTAGACTTTCTCAGTGCCTGTAGTTATTCTGTCTGTACAGATAAATAATTTTAGCTTTAAAAATTTTTTTTACTACAGTGTACTCAAGTAGGAGGAAGCCAGATTAATTTTTATGAGTCTTGTAACAAGGTATGAAACAAGCTCTGAATTGCATGTTTGTAGAGCTACTGAAAACTTATGAACTGAATTAGGAGGCTCATACCAGAATGCCCTAAGTCATATGCTGAGTGGTTGTTTGTATAAATTGTTTAAAATTAAACAGAATGATATTTTTTCTCTTCAGGCAGATTTCATAACACAGTGCCTAGTATAGATACTGATGAGGATGGCAGCCATGTGTATGCTGGAACATCTCAGTGGAGTGGGAACCAGTCTAATATTCCGGGGACACATTTAATGGACTCTAAGAAAAAAGGTAAGGGAAAGATGATTGTGTCACTTTCTGTTTACTCTCCCTATTCCTAAAAATGCCAAAATGAGAAAGGGTAAAAAATAAAGCTCCTTTCTGAACATTAAAAGTTTTGTAGCCTAAGAGCTAATCCATTGTAATCATTAGAACAAAGGTCCTAATCTCATGCCCTCAAGATGTTGGGGACTGTAAATTAAAATCCTTTGCTCTGCTCATGTTCCCAAAGCATGTGGGAGTTGTATATAAGAGTATTTAGAACATAAGAAAGCTATCTTCAACTTCTTAATGAAAGAGTGGAATAAAAATATATACAAAAGATTTATGCAGGTGTGGTTCAGAGGAGTTCAGCAGAACTGACAAAATAAGTACTGTATTTCCCCCAAAATAAGACCAAAGCGGAAAATAAGCTCTAGCATGATTTTTCAGGATGCTTGTAATATAAACTCTACCCCAAAATAAGCCCCAGTTAAGATCGTCAGCCAGACGGATACATTTATACTGTATTTCCCTGAAAATAAGCCCTAATTCATCTTTTGGAGCAAAAATTAATATAAAACCCAGTCTTATTTTGGGAAAAATACGGTATGCAAAGAATTGCAGTGGTAGTGATCCAACAAAAATAATGATATTGCAAGTTGGCTTTTATTTTCTAACATAGAATTCAGTACCTCTTACTACTTATTGTCAGCGCTCCAGGAAAACAAACTCCAACACCAAAACTAGGAGACAGGCATTTTCTCAAAGTTCCATTTTATTAGAGTTGTTATTCTGGCACATCTGGGAAAACTCAAATCTGAGAGTTCCGGGGTTTTCTCCAGTAATTAAAATCACAAAATCCATCCCTTGCACCCCATCACATTGCCCAATCACCATCCGTTCTAACTTGACACGTCCCTTAAGCCCCCCCTCCTCATCAGGTGCAGGAATAACATGACCTTGACTGTAAAAAAGAATGCTATTGGGTCTTAGTACAAATACTCTACAAAATCCCTCCTCCCAATTTCACAAGCACAAGAACATGGCAGCGTGGAAGCTTCTGGTGCTAATATGGCTTCCAAAGCTGACACTTATTGTTAGTGGGATTGGGCACTTTTTCTTCATTTTCTGAAGAAGAGAATTAAAATCTGTCTCCTGGTAGTGGTGGTTTTTTTTGGTAAAAAAAATTACTCAGTAAATTAAAATATAAAAATATAATAGAATCCATTCTTTGTAAGTTTGGTCTTGGCTCCTTTTGCAGATAAAAACAACAACAATGGAATTTTTAAAGATTCGTGCGAGTCCCCCGTCTTCAGTGACAGTGTAACAGATGAGGAGAAACCTTTGGACATTCAAACTGTAGAGATCTCTACTACTGAAGTCCAGGCTGTAGAGGTCCACGACATTGAAACTCAGACCGTTTCCCCTGAGAAGCTTGAAGCAGAGGAGGCAGAGGAAATCCCAGTTGAAAGCTGCAAGGGGCTTGACAAAAATCCTCCTTCGAACATCGCCATTCCACCCAAATGGCCCCTGCTTCGGGCAAACAGCAGCGGTTTGTACAAATGCGAACGCTGCACGTTTAACAGCAAATATTTCTCTGACCTGAAGCAGCACTTGGTTCTAAAGCATAAAACCTGCCCTGAGGGCAACATCTGTCGCGTGTGCAAAGAAAATTTCTCTTCCAAAAAGGTGCTCATCGAACACTTGAAAATCCACGAGGAGGACCCTTATGTTTGCAAATATTGTGACTACAAAACCGTGATGTTTGAAAACCTGAGCCAGCATATAGCAGACACGCATTTCAGCGACCATCTTTACTGGTGTGAGCAATGTGATGTTCAGTTCTCTTCCAGTAGCGAGTTATACCTCCATTTCCAGGAACACAGCTGTGATGAGCTCTACCTGTGCCAGTTCTGTGAGCACGAGACGAGTGACCCCGAGGACTTGCACAGCCATGTGGTGAACGAGCATGCGGGTCGGCTGATAGAGCTGAGCGACAGCTATAACAGCAGGCAGCCCCAGGGCCATTACAGCCTGGTCAACAAAATCAGCTTTGACAAGTGCAAGAACTTCTTTGTGTGTCAAGTGTGCGGCTTCCGCAGCAGGCTTCACACCAATGTCAATCGCCATGTGGCAATAGAGCACACCAAAATATTCCCTCATGTTTGCGATGACTGTGGGAAAGGCTTCTCAGGCATGTTGGAATATTGCAAACACTTAAACAGTCACCTGACGGAAGGCATTTATTTGTGTCAATATTGCGAATATTCAACAGGACAGATTGGAGACCTCAGAAGTCACTTGGACTTCAGGCATTCGGCCGAACTGCCTCACAAGTGCACCGATTGTTTGATGAGGTTTGGTAATGAAAGAGACCTTTTGAGTCATCTTCAGATACACGAAACTGCTTGATTGTGGTTGTGTGAATGTTCTTGCCTGTCCTAGAATAATAGCATTTCAGAGTTTCCATCAGCATAAAAAGCAGCTGAGCCTCTGGATGGTGTATTTCATCAAACTTTTAATGCATAATAGATAACATGTACAGTTGTCTGGAAGCATAGCATTAAATTCTGTGACAGAAATAAACATAGCCATCCAGACAAATGTGTATTATTTGTGTTCATGTTCTACTTAAAAATCAAAACAGAACTTATTTAGATATGTGCCTTCACCCTTGACATGAGTTTGTCATCTGAGCTTACTTCATGTGTGTGATGAACTTTCTACCTCACAGATTTCCTAGTATTTGCTTTTATTTATAGAAGCATAGGACTTTGACTGTCATTCTCACACACAAAGCCAATTACATATATTCCCTTAAATCTAGCCATTCTTTTGATTTGCAAGTATTTCAGTTTAATGATAGTATTTGAAATCCCATCTTTGGCTAAATGAGGGAAATAAAAAGAGAACAAATAAATAAGCAATATAGCTAATGAATTTTAAATTCTGTTCCAAAAATCATATCATTTTTACTTCATGATTCATTACTCTGTCTCCTCGATTTCAACATAGAAGTATATTTCTTTCATTATTGTTTTGTATCCACAATATCATTTTTCCATTAATTTTATTATAAATATCCCATATTCAATATAAATCAGTCCTGAGACAAGAGAACCAATTAGCCTAAAATATTAACAGCAGCACAATACAGTACTAGACACACCTGTTCAGAAGCTGGTTCCTCTTAGTTAAACAGGATGCATGCCCCAGGAAAGACATATTCTGGTCTAATGTTTTAATTTCCAAGCCTATTGTTAAAGCAATTTAAAGTTTTTAAGAAAACTTTGCTTCGTAAACATTGCTACATAACACTTCAAGACACTAATATTAGTTACTGAGTGAACCATTTTTAACAACCTGTTTATGCTGAGCTATTTCTGAATACTGTGGCCCCAAAATATCCTTCATTTTAATGAAAGGAACATCTAACAATTGCCAAGAGTACATATAGTAGCTGTGGAGAGTTAATTCTCTTGTTCAATGGTTAATGAGATTTTATTCAGTCAAAAGCCCCCTATCTGCCCAATTTCTATAAAGTAAACTTGCAGTTAAATATTTTTAGGTTTCAACATACTGTATATATTTGGATTTGGATCAGTCATACCATGGCTGAAATAAGGCTATACAGGTAGTCCTTGACTTATAACAGTTCCTTTAGTGACCATTCAAAGTTATGACGACTGAAAAAAGGGATTTTGAATGTTTTTCAACAGTTACGATCCTTGAAGTATCCCCATAATCATGTGATCAAAATTCAGATGCTTGGCAACTGGTTCATACTTCGATCATTGTGCTCAAAGGTCATGTAATCACTTTTCGCAATCCTTTGACAAAGTCAGTGGGGAAGCCAGATTCACTTAACAAACCAGGTTACTAACTTATCAACTGCAGAGTTTCACTTTACAAATATGGCAAGAAAGGAAAAATGGCAAAATTCACTTCACAAATGTTTCACTTTAACAGCCTAAGTTTTAGGCTCAATTGTGGTCTTGAGTCTATGACTATCTGTACATTATGTAGCAGAGTTACTTGTCACAAATGCATAACAGAAGTCCATCCTCCTCCTTGCCTAAAGATAGCTGTTGCCCATGTGAAAAATCCAGCCAGGACAGAATGTTCTTGAATGAGGAGAAATCCCACTTTTTGGATGAAGCTAAATCCAAAAATACTAGAGAGTTCCTGAAAGCCTGGTGCTTGGTCAAATCAGCCATCATAAAACTAAACATATATAAAATCATACATACATACAAATAATGAGAAATGATAATGCTGCTTTATACCACGCTTGTGGCTGAGGCCACAGATGGAATTCTGTGTATGGTTCTGGTCAACAGAAAAAAAGATGCTGTACCTAGAAAGTATAGAGAAGAACAATAAAGATGTTAAAAGGATCTGTAGGTTCAATCCTATCATGAAAGGTTGAGGGAGGTAGATGTTTCTGTAGCTTATTGAAGAGAAGCATTGGGGAGGGACATGATAGCTGTCTTCCAGTATTTCAGGCAAGGGTCTTCAAACTTGGCAAGTTTAAGACTTGTGGACTAAAACTCCCAGAATTCCTGAGCGAACATGACTGGAGGAGGAATTCTGGGAGTTGAAGTCCACAAGTCTGAAAGCTGTCAAGTTTGAAGACCCCTGATTTAAGGGGACGTCACAAAGAGGGGACTGACTTACTCTTCAAACAACCAGAGAGCAGGACAGGAAGTAATGGGTGGCTGCTTGTTAAAGAGAGATCTAAGTTAGAAGGAAGGAGAAATTTTCTATATGTGAAAACAATGGAATAATGAAGGTTTTCAAAAAAAGACTGGACAACCATTTGACTAGGCTATCATAAGATCTGCCTTGAGTAAGGGAGTTGGACAAGAAGACCTTTGAGATCCATTCCAGCCCTATTATGTTGTATCTACGCCGTTCAAAAGAGAAACTTCTTCAAAGAAAAACCATAAAGTCCTCTTGAAAAAGCACCTTTGGGACAGCCGTGACTTGGATGACTTGAGAATCTTCATAGACATTCAAAAAAAAAAAAATCCAAAAGCTAAAAGATCACAATACTTCCTCACCAGCAATTAAAACCCAGATAATCCATGAGCAATAACCCAATCAAGGAATTGCCATCTCAGTAAACAATGTAGCCTAACCTAGGAATTGAAGGCGGCCACATATCACAGGTTAGAAGTGATTGGTTTTGCAGAGAAGTCTTTGTTATTGCTAGAAAACATGGAAAATTAGCCTCCCTAGAGATTACTAGAAAGCATACTTGGTCTGGTAGGGAAGAGATGCAGTTTGGCTCTGTGTGGGGATTTTGCAATTATCTTTTGTAACCTCAGCTGTATGTGTGAAGAAATCTTTTAATGAAATGAGGAACTTCTAATATCTTGAGATCTCTCCCCCCCCCCCCCCAGTTCTGTTTAGATTGTTGATATTTGCTAATTTCCCTATCTAAAGATAGGCTTTATCAGTTGTAGCCTTGGTGTCCAAAAACAAAGGGGGAAGTTTAGGATCACTTTTGGCCTGTTGTCTGGAGTCCACAATCCTAGGCCCATTCAAAGAAATAAGCTGATTTGATCTTTGCTGCTCTTTTTAGTCTATGGGAGAGAGAAAATTCCCTAAGAAATCCTGGCTTCTTCTCTTAGCCTAAATTTAATGCCGTATTTCATGGAAAAAGAGAAATACGTTTATAGAACTAAGGAATAAGACCACTGAGCAATGTTTCTCAATCTTAGGCACGTTGGTCCGACTGTGGAATTCTGGGAGTTGAAGTCCAACTCATAGCTGGAAACTGCCTCACAGATGCCAAATTGCAGAAATGGCTAAATTGGTTTGTGTGATCACGCAAGTATAATTACAAAAGACTGAAAGCCCTTTATGGACATTTTGCTGAAAATGGACAAAAATGAACTGGTGATTCTGGGATTTATTGATTAAAATGTTTGCCTATGCGGAGAATCATGATTATAATACTGGAAGCCAGAGATGGCAATTGCTATGTTTGTAACTGCCACAAAGATTGGAAATCACTTCTTTAGGTGTGTTATTTTTTTCTTTCCTTTTTCCTTCCTTTCACTTTTCTTTCCATCTTTTTATATTTTATTTCTTTTCTTGCTTTTTCTTTTACCGGTATGTTTCTATAGTTTTTTTTTTTTTAATCTATGTAAAATCTTCTTTTAAATTAAAAAAAAAAATTTTTTTTTAAAAAAGAGAAAATCAACCACGCTGCCTTACGTAAACCCTTAACTGGACTCAACTGCCACTCCAATATCTATCTCCGTGGACTGTCAGGTTGGAGAAAACTGCCCCGCGTCAGTCAGCAGTTATACGGCAACCTGAAATAGATGGCGGTTCCATTTTTACCCTGGCCTCTTAAGAATAACCCTGTCCTGGCTGCAAAAATCCGGACGCCCAGGAAACGGTACCCCTCCCCCCCCCCCAAGCCTTCAAAGCTTTATTTAATGCCGCCGAGTTCGAGTCCGGATTTTTAAATAGCGGGGATAGAGTGGGGAATGAAAAAGGGAGAGAGATTGGATTCACACTCCACTTCAGGCTGTCGTACGAAGCAGCCGCGGGAGACGGCAAGCGAGAATTCCGAAGCGTACTGCGCATGCTCCTGAAAAAAAACAAAACAAAAACCCGAGGACCGGCGCGTTAGAACCTTGAGTAAAGATGAGGCAAAGCACAACCGCCGTGGGAGAGGAGGCGGAAGTGCCCGCCGCTTCCTCGTGATTGGGTGAAAGCGGGAGGCGGGGCAAAGCCGCTGAGGTTCTGAAGGGTGGTGTGGGGCGCGAGCCCCGCGCGTCCTGCCAAGATTCTCGCGCATCCTGCCAGGTGAGGGGGGGGGGGAGGAGGAGGTGCTGAAAGGGGAGCCATTTAATTAGCTTTCTCTTAATTAATGAGGCGCGTGTGTGTGTGGGGGGGGGGTCATTTGTAGATCCCAGCGCGGGTGTGAGGAGGGCGGGGGGGCTTCGCGCCCATCCCAAGGAGGTTTTGGCAGCCTTCCTCCCCACCTCGTGCTTCCCCCAGATGCGTTGGACTACAGTGCCCAGCGGGCTGGGCGTCCGGGAGTTGTAGTCCAAGTCAGTGCCCAGCGGGCTGGGTGGGTATCAGGCCGAACTTTTCTTCGGGGTGGGGGGCGCTTCCTGGTTATCCACCCCAACCCTGAAATTCTGAAGGAAGAAAGAGGTCGAGGCATTATTGCAGCCAGGTATTTATTTATTTTTTATTAAAATTTAATCATTAAATTTTTATTAAAATAAAAAAAATTTTTTTTTATTTAAAATAAGATTGGGGGGGGGGGAGAAACGGAGGGGGTTTAGGGTTAGTTGTTTTTTTGGGGGGGGGGGGGTCGTTTCGGAAAGAAAGGGGTCAGCGGATGTCGGAGGGTTCAGTCTGAAAAAGTTGCTTTTCTTGCAGACCTTTCATTGCCGGGCTTTGGGAGCATCTTCAGTGGTAGCATTGAAAAGTTTTCCTTTCTGGTTCATTCTGAAGTTTGCAACTCTTGAGTAAAAAAAAAAAAAAAAAAGGGGGGGGTGGGGTGGTTTGTCTGTTTTTGGCCAAAGCTAGTCCCCTTAAAGCTTTAACCAGAGGTCTTTTTGCAAAAAGCTGGCCTTGGACACCACCACCAGCACTCCCCATCCTTGGCTTGAAACTTGGCCTTGGGAGGATCTTGCCCTGGGGACAGGAAGGAGCCTGGTGAGCTGATAGTCAGAAAAATGCCTTGCCTTAAGGAGCAACAGATGGACACTTCTGAGAGTGTGGGAGAGAAGACCAGGCAGATCAGTGAAAAAATCTTTGCAGACTGAAGATTGTGTTTTTACATGTTTTAAACCTTCAGAGGGAAATTTCAATAGTTTGTTCTCTCTTAATCCTTATTTTCGGCTACTTGCTGTAATTGAAAGATAGGGTCAACCAAAGTCTTCAGCTCATTGTCTCCTTAATGCTCGTTGACACCCCCCCTCCCCAAACATTTATTATAAGACAATATTACTTTAATGGTACTCCTCCTCCTAATAAATAGTCCCTGGGGTCAATATTGACCCCATTGGAGAATCCAGCATAGACACTAGATCTGCACAAAAATGTAGCTATAAGAGAAACAGATGAGCTTCCTAGCAACCTTCTGTAAAGTAATATGCTCTGTATGTGTGCACACAGCACCTTTTGTGGTCAAAGTCTACCTGGGAGTAGTTTTCTTGATCATTTGACTGGTTACCTTAGGGGTTTAATTTTGGTTTATGCTTTGCACATATCTCAGCACTTGCGTGTTAGGAATCAATGTGTGAGACATGGCCACTTCTGTCTAAAAGCCCCTCTGCTCTGCTGAATATTTCAAGCTGTTCATTGCTGTTGTATGCTCCTTTGTTTCTGTTTAGGCTGTATGGAAATGAAAGTTTCATTTTCTCAAATGAGACATTTTAATTTGGGCAGCATCCATAGCATTTGTGCAATATTTGTTAATTTGATACTAATATATTTGCAAATAACACAGGGTTAGTCACTGTTGCAGTACAATCCATTTCCGGGAAAAGCAGCTTCCATGTACAGCATTCAATTGGTGGTGCTAGTAGGAAGGGCGCATACACTGAGTATTTAGGTCAGTGTGGCACTGGAAAAATAAGACTCTAAAGCTTTTTAGCCCTCCTGTATTTTCCTGGTTTCATCCTGGTCTGAAAAAGCGAGTCAGTTTCAATCTCCATTTGACAGTTTTGAACTTGCAAGTTTCAAGCAGTAAAGTGTTTTTAAAAGAGTGTTCCAAACCTCAACTGCTTTGCATTTCAAACACACAGACATACACACACACACATATACCAATATTGACAATATATACAGAAGGAAAACTACATTGCTAAAGTGAAAAAAATAGCTGTTGGGTTATGAAACAAAAAAGATAAATATGATTAATAAGTGCTTGGTTTTCTAACTGAATATCTGTCTTGAATTAAAAGCTGCATCTAGATTGGATGAAGTAAATGTGATTTTATACTGACTTTTAATATATTTTACAGTTATGAACTAATTTATGCATTTCCTCCCCCACCCCACCTTCTCCCCAAGGTATGGCAATTATCCACAAAAAAATGCATGCATGAAATTCCACAAAATAGTTTTTTAATCTGAGGGGATTTTATGGAGAAATTACATAGCAAAATTGATTAACACTATATGTATAATTATTAGGCTATGTTATTCTTGTTTCTATTTACTCTTTATTAGGTGGAAAGCCACAACAAACTGCATGGTTTCTCATACTCTGTATGAGCAGATATATTCCTCAATTTTGATATTTTGAAATAAGGGAGCAAACACATCCAAATTTATATATAATTTATTATATATATTTATGTGTGTGTGTGTGTAGATATAGATATATACACATACATACACAAACACACACACTTCCCACAATCAAGGAAAACACACCAATGGAGTTGACCAATATGGTTTCAGTTTCAACTATTTGCTGACTTGTCATATATGCTGTGACTGTGGGCTGGAAGAAGCATTGTGGATATATTTGTGGGTCTCTCTAGAATTCCTTCTCCCTTTAGACAGGTAGTTTAGCCAGACTTATTTCTTCTCAGGTCATCATGGAGGTAAAACTCTGTTTATGACCATGGAAGACATTTTCTGGGGGGATTTATTTAATGTCTGGCTTTTATTATTTATATAAACTCCAGGTGGTGGATATACCTAATGTTCCTTCTTCCTTCTATTTTCCCAACAACAAACCTGTGAGGCGGGTTGGGCTGAGAGGGAATGACTAACCCAAAATCACCCAGCCGGTTTTTAATGCTAAAGGCAGAACTAGAACTCACAATCTCTTGGTGATTGGTCAAAAGTCATCCACCGGCTTTCATGCCTAAGGCAGAACTAGAAATCAGTCTCCTGGTTTCCAGTTGCATACCTGATATATCAGTTCAATATCATTTCAGTTCCATCATGGCGGAGTCAAATACCTCTCCACTCAAACATTTCGTGTTGGCCAAGAAGACAATTACTGCCATTTTTGAAGAACTACTGAATTTTGTTACCGAAGGAGCAAACTTTGTGGAAGGTTGGTTTTAAGCCCAGGAGGGCAAGGAATGCATATTTTGGGGAGAGTAAGGGAGGCAGCTGCACTGGCCTATGTACGGGAAGATAGGAAGCAGCTGCATGAATCTCACAAAAGCTTTTAATGATTCAAAGAGAAGTCTTTCATTCACACTTTGGAATATTCATGAGGTACCCCTTTGGAAGGCGTTTTCATCACTCTTTTAACAGTTCTTTCTTTTGCAAAGCCACAATGAGGCAAAATTCACAAATGTTTTGTTGTAAACAGTGCCACAAGGTGCTTAGATTGCTTACATTTTGTCAGCCAATAAATTGGTGGCAGGTTTTCTGTTTCTTATGGTAACTCTATAAAGGAAGAAATAGGCAAAAATTGTATTGGTGCCTCATCACACTTTATAACATTGGAAAAAGGCCTCTCAATATGACAAGTTAATTGTACTTTCATAATGCTTTGATCTCTGTCCACCTATTATCTCCTGAATCATTGCTTGAGTTTTAATTGGCCTGAGAATGACAACTATTCTCAGCTTCTTTGGATTGGTTAACTGCTCTAATGTCACAGGTGTATTAAAAAGGTTTAGGTTATGAAACTGAGTGGCAGACAGAGACTTTGAGAACGGATTTATGTTGCTTCTAAACAACATTTGATAGCTACAGTGCTTCTCAGAGAATTCAAAACACCTGGCTAACTGTGCAGTGAAGCATAATACTTTATTGATTTAAGTGTTAGACCATATCAGAATATAAAATACCAAATATAGAACAATTAAGTAATTTGTTAGAAAGTGGCATAAGAGACTAAGTAAAGGGAAATGCAAATCATATTTCTGTGTCATCTCTATATTTCACCCAAATTCACATATGCGGTTCTCAACTGAATTGTTTTGTTCCAGTAAAGGGCCATGTTATGTGCAAAATTTGGATTCGGATCTCACATGAAATGTTTGTTTTAATGTAAGGATCCTAATAGGCTGTTTGTCTAATGTGCGCTCTTTAAGATGTTGATCCCTCTCTATCTTATAAAAGTGACAGTCAAATAATATGTATGCTGTGTCCACTACTTGGCTCAGGCAAAATGAGAACAGCCAGAGAAAGTTCCTACTTTGCCTGTTCAAACCTTATTACGTTTCGAGAAATGTTTGACATCCCATTCTTCTCAACCTGGCAGATCCTGGCCCATCGTCCTTTGAGAACTCATAGTATTGGCACCAGGCAGCTCTTTGTGAAAAAGTTTTCCCTTAAAATCGCATGGATTTATCACACTATGAGCCGCGGTGTGCAGTGGTTAGAAGGCTACTTCTGCCGGCTGCCAGAAGTTTGGCAGTTTGAATCTCACTGACTTGAGGTTGACTCAGCCTTCCGAGGTGGGAGGACCCAAGTTGTTGAGGGCACTATGCTGACTCTGTAAACCGCTTAGAGAGGGCTGTAAGGCACTGTAAAGTGGTATATAAGTCTAAATGCTATTGTTATTACACAGAAAAATTATTGTAGTTCTGCAGTAGCCTGCTCTAATTCTTGTTTTTCCCTTTGATGACAGAAACCCACAAAAACCCACAGCTTGAATGCATAGCTACCACGGACGAACTTAAAAAAATACAGGCCTATAAAAACAAGCTGGCCATAATTGGTGAAGTATTAGCACGACGGCATATGAAAGTAGCTTTCTTTGGCAGGTAAGAGTTGCCGTTTATGGGAATAAATGGGTGAGGTTCTTCTCTTGGGAAATATAATACATTTCAAATTATTTTAAACACATTACCTGAGAAACCATTAAAACCATGCTTCACGAGGAAGTGAAGCTCAGAATTAAGAGTTACCCTGATGCTGTTATGTAACCAATTTTCACTTACTATTGATGCTTGAGCAATATGATTTCTCAGTAAATTTGTCAGTCTCAGGATTTTTTCCTATGAAAAGAGGCCAAGGCTTTATATGCAGTGGCCATCTTGACTTTTCTGACTTGCCTGCTCCTCTAGTACATTGTGTTTGCCATAAAAACAGAATATGTGCAATTTACCTTTTACAACAGTTTTGCTATCATTAGAAATGAAAGCAACTTCGTAGTTCATATCTATCGGTAATCTTTAACACCTACCTGGGGGATACATACAATCCAGTTTGAAGTTCCAGTGGTTGTGTATCCCCCCGCAATCACATGATTCACACTTCAGATGCCTGGCATCAGGCCAGTTTTATGGCCATTTCCAGCACATTGTAGGTCACATGATCAGGTTTTGCGATGGTTTCACCAAAAATCGGCATTTACTTCCAGCCTACAACGAATCATTGATTTGCTTACCGACCACCACAAAAAAGATCATGAAATCTCCAGTAAAATTTACAACCATCACAACTTATGACCATGATGGGCAAGGCTACGTTTTGGTTATAACTTAAGGATTACCTGTATATTAAACTAGGGGTCTGGTCAATGTCTGCTTTTACATTAGCAATATTGGAAAGATTTCAGTCCTTGTTATTTTTCTCTTCCATCATTACCGAAACCCAAATAAATTAACAAACTGGTGGAAATTAATGCAGCTAGGTATATTGGGAAGAAAGAAACCTCAGATGAAAAAAATCTGAATCTGGGCAGAAATATAATTTCAGAAAGCACCTCAGGCAGGACTGTCCCTAATACTCATGCAGATAGAAGGAAGAAGGCCATTCAGACTTGCAAGATTCTGTTACTATATTATTATAAAATTACTATTAGCATTGAAAACGTTGGTTTCCTAGTCTGGTCTACTTTGAAGGATTGACAGCTGTCCTCTGGGTGTATAATTAATGATACTGATAAGTAAGATAAAGGTAGGAGTGGTGCGATGGCCTAGAGTTGGAGTGCTCGCCTCACAATCAGGAGGCTGTGAGTTCGATCCCAGATAGAGGCAGATATTTCTCTCTCTGGGCACAGTGAGAATATATTTGCAAAATCTCCACATTGGCGACAGGAAAGGCATCTGGCCAGTAAACACTCTGCTAGTTCCATTCAGTTACCCAGACTCCACGCAAGAGATTATGGAGTCATTAAAAGAAGATGATGAGGATATATAAAATAAAGGTAGAAAATGTACACAATTTGCTCAGAATCAAGACTTTCTAGAATCTGGAATTATTGTCCAGACAATTCATAATCTTGGCTACAATTTAAGTTGAAAAATTCACCTTTCCGTTCTCTTCTTGACCTGTTGTATAGAACCAGCAGTGGGAAGAGTTCTGTGATCAACGCAATGCTGTGGGACAAAGTGTTGCCAAGTGGCATTGGGCACACCACTAACTGCTTTCTCAGCGTAGAAGGAACCGATGGTGATAAAGCTTACCTGATGACTGAAGGCTCAGACGAAAAGAAGAGTGTTAAGGTAAGTCATCCTCTTGGATGTTTGCTAGTAGCCCCTTGAAATAAGCCAGGTCAGGAAATGGGTACCTCAGGAGATAAAAGAAGAACTCTGCACTAGTTTATTAAAATAATAGTCCTTGACTAAAGAGTGTTGGGGTGGCCTAGAGGTGGAGCTCTCTCATCACAAATCAGGAGGTTGTGAGTTCAATCCTAGGTAGAGGCAGATATTTCTCTTTCTGGGCACAATGAGAATATACCTGCTGGAAAGAAACCTCCGCATTGGCAACAGGAAAGGCATCCGGCCTGTAAGCACTCAGCTCCATTCCGCTGCCCAAACTCCACCTGGCAAGGGATTATGGGGTCATTAAAAGATGAAGTAGTCCTTGACTTGCAACCATTTTGTTCAGTGATTGTTCAAAGTTACAGTAGCACTGAAAAAAGTGACTTATGGCTGTTTTTCACACAACCATTTCAGCCTCCATGTGGTCACCTGATCAAAATTCGAGCACTTGGCAGTTGGCATGTGTTTATGGCGGTTGCCCTGTCCCGGGGTCCTGTGATCACTTTTTGCAACCTTCTGACAAGCAAAATCATAAGGGAGCCAGATTCACTTAACAACTGGGTTATTACTTAGCAACAGAATTTTTTTTGACAAAACTGTGGATGTAAGTCGAGGACTATTCATATAGACACAAATAACAAAATGTTGAAAACCTGACAGAATTTCCTCTCCCATCCCCTTTATACCAAAAAGGGTCGGGACAGGACAATTTTAGATTTCTTTTTTTCCCTGCTGAGCTGATATGTTGCTAACAGCTCTTTCATATCTACTCCAAGGTCATCTTTGCCTTTCCATGTTTGATAGAAAAGTCATTAGTGATAGCTGCAAGCAGTTTACTTCCTCTTTTTACAAGCAGGGATTGGTTTCTCACTATCACAGAAAAGTCCTCCATTGGAAAAAAAAAAAAGATCAGAGGCGGTTTGATGCAAAATATGTAAAATTGTATTTTCTGTGATATGTAATAGTGGAGAGCAGTGAGTGTTTCTCAACTAGGTGACTTGTAGATGTGGATTTTAACTCCTAGAATTCTCCAGCCAGCAAACTGGGAGTTCTTAACTTACAATCATTTGTTTAGTCACTATTCAAAATGACAGTGCAATGGAAAAAAGTGACCTACAACAGTCCTCACACTTACAATAGTTTGGGCATTCCCACGGTCACGGGATCAAAATTTGGGTGCTTGGCAACTGCATGTATTTATGATGGTTGCAGTGTCCCAGTGTCACATGGTCGCCATTTGCAAACTTCCAGGGGGCTTCAAACAAGCAAAGTAAATGGGGGGAAACCAGATTCACTTAAAAACTGCAACCAACAGGATTGCAAAATTGGGTGTCACTCATTTCACAACCTAGCAGCTTAGCAATGGAAGATCTGGTCCCAATTATGCTCATAAGTCAAGGAGCAATAAGAACACTCAGGATGGACTGTTTTAGTGTCAGAATGTTTTCCTATGCAATGTTGGACATATGCCTTTTAATGTGTTGAATAAACAGTGCTAAAATTATGCCATCTGGGAAAGTAGACTTAATATATGTTAGAAAACATGTATGCTGTTATTCAAGATCTAGGCAAGCAACAGTTAGTATGTTACTTATTTAATGTGGTTTAATTTTATTCTCCTTAGAGAAAAGATAGAAGAGTTGACAGGATATTTTTTTTTTGCAAACTGTGGCCATGGTCCTTTCTGATGTGTAAGTCAAATAACTCAGATCAGATGTTGCATTAAGCCAAAACTAAATAAAACATATCAGATATTAGTCTGTTGAGTGAGCTTAACTAGTTTCTATTAGAGGTTAGAATTCCATATTGCATACTATGTATTAAAGTCATATTCTACCTGTTTCTATCAGGCCAAGGTAATTCCAAAGTTCCATATCAACTCTCCATGTGGCATATATACTGTAGTGCTTCAGTTAGTACACATGCTTGGTTTGTCATCAATCCTTGTGATGTAAGGCAGAACTCTTACAAATTCGGAATCTTATTTGCTCATCTTTGTATCCTCATTCCAAATTTGACTTTCCCCAAATATTGGGCTGATTATCCACGAGCGGAGCAATATTTCTTTCCATGCACTTCCTCCTACGCAATGCTAAACTCAGGCGTATTTAGAAGGCCAGAAGAAAAGGGGTCAGAGGTGGTATTCAGTAGGTTCTGACCTATTCTGGAGAACTGGTAGTGGAAATTTTGAGTAGTTTGGAGAACCAGCAAATACCACCTCTGACTGGCCCCGTCCCATCTATTCTCTGTCTCCCGAGTCCCGGCTGATCTTCTTTTGTTGCCCTGTACAGGAGAATGGAGCTGGAAAGCAGGTTAGTGGGGTGAGGTGGGATTGGAGATTTTACAGTATCCTTCCCCCGCCATGCCCATGAAGCGACGCCCATGAAGCCATGCCCACAAAGCCATGCTCACAGAACTGATAGTAAAAAAAAATTTGAATCCCACCACTGGAAGAGATTCCTTCCTTTCCCTGCTCTTTTGAAAAAAGCCAAGGTATTAATGTAAACATCCCATTGGCTTTTATTTTGTCTACATCAGTTTGGTGATGAGTAATAATCTACTCATAATACTTCTAGTTATCAAAAAATCAATAAAAATAAATTGGATTCTAGAAACTCTGTTGCTGCTTCAGGTAATATTGAAATGGCTTCAAGTTGTCATGCCACTGACCTTATTCTAACCTGTTCTTCCTTTGCAGACAGTCAATCAGCTCGCCCACGCTCTCCATATGGATAAAGACTTAGAAGCTGGTTGCTTAGTTCATGTCTTTTGGCCTAAAACCAAATGTGCTCTCTTGAGAGATGACTTGGTCTTAGTAGACAGGTATTACAACTCTTTTGGATTCATTCTCAAGGTGTCTTCCTTTTAAACAACACACTCCATCTTGGCTGTAGCTTCCCATTGTTTCATTGTTCAAAGCAGTCTCTAAAAAGACTCAGCAATCAAGCCAACTATCAACTGCAGCTTAATATCCTGGCTTGTTCAGAAACTTTTAATCATAGGTCTAAAAAGAAAGGAAATTGTAATGAATGGAAGTCTTCTTGACTTGTTTATTGAGACTCTGGAAAGAGCGCAGAGAAGAGCAACAAAGATGTTTAGGGGGTTGCAGGAATTGGGTATGTTTAGTCTCGTAAAAAAGACTTGGGGTGACATGAGAGCAGTATTTCAATGTTTGAGGGGCTGCCAAGAAAAGGGGGAGTCAACTTATTTTCTAAAGCAACCTTTTGGATTTCAGGGACCACCAAAGTCATAATTTTAAATCCCAGGGACCACTAACCGGTTCTGTGAGCCTGGCCTGATTTGTGGGTGTGGCTTGGTCATGTGACTGGCTGGGCATGGCTTGTATGTAAATATTATAAATATTTATAGAAATATTGAATTTTTTATAAAAAAGAGCAACTTTTACCCAAAATCAGGCAAAGCGGGCAGGCAGATTGCGTTGCTCACAGGATCATTCAGTGATCTGTCTATCTGCCATCGGCTAGCTCAGTCTCTCAAATTTGCTTGCCGTGAGTCTGTACTGAATGATAGAACCTTCAGTCCTAAGGGAGGTTTGGCTGTGCTTAAAAGCAGAGCTGAAGATCTAATGACTAGCTAGAAAGCAAGAATTCCAACCATTTCCTGTTTCTTAGCTAATCTAAATCTCCTGGCAGAGCAGCAAAGCTAATGGTCGGAAAAAGGAAAAATAATAACTTCATAACCAGGCAAGTTTGCTGGGTTAGGAGTGAGTGGACAGGGAGGGTTCCCGCGGGCTATGTGGGCGGCACAGCCTTGTGTTTCTGCACAGCCTGGATTAATTCCTTTGGGGGATGCTCTAGGGGTGAGATTTCTCTGCGGCCCACCAAAATTTTCTCACAGTCCACCAGTGGGCTGCAGTCCACCAGTTGGCAACTGCTGTTCTAAAGCACCTGAAAACAAGACGAGAAGCAATAGATGGAAACTAACCAAGGAGAGAAACAACCCAGAATTAAGGAGAAATTTCCTGATAATAAGAACAATTAATCATGGCTTGCCTTCAGAAGTTGTGGTTGTCCCATCACTGGAAGCTTTTAAGAACAGACTGGACAGCCATTTACCCGGAATGCTAAATGGTCTCCTGCTTGAGCAGGGAGCTAGACTAGAAGACCTTCAAAGTCCCTTCCAACTCTGATTATGTTCTATGTTCTACATACAGCCAAAAACAGATTCAGAATTTATTTTAATAAGCTATGATTGCGTGACATGTTTCCATATTTTTCTACATTTTCAAATTCCATTTGTAACTCCATCCTCCTCTCATTTCATAGTCCAGGTACTGATGTCACCACAGAGTTGGACACCTGGATTGACAAATTCTGCCTGGATGCCGATGTTTTTGTTTTAGTTGCTAATTCAGAATCAACTCTCATGAATACAGTAAGTCTTTCAACTTTTTTTAAGGGAACCCTTCATTTGTTTTATTCATATTTCCTCTTCTCAAAGCAGAAGGTATATCTTCTTTTAATACTCATAAGAACCCTCTAAGTTTGAGGCAACTGATCCAACAGTTCATCGTCAGTATAAAATATCCCTGTCAAGAATCTTTATCTGCGTTTAAATATGTTGTTCTATCACACCCATCACCCTTCTAAGCTAAGCATAGTGAATATTCCTGTTAGCTGATATTTAAGCATGATCCATATTCGGGAGATCTTGAATTAAAATCTTTCATTTTCTCACAGTATTTTTCATTAATTTTTAATGTCACACAAGGTAGCCCTTGACTTTTGATCACAATTGGGACCAGAATTTTTATCATAAGCTATTGTTATTGTAAGCAAGTCAGATGCAAGTTTATGACAGTATTTACAATGGCCATTAAGAGAATTGCTATGGTTGTTAAGTGAATTGCATGTTCATTAAGCAAACTCAACTTCCCCAATTGGGTTGTTTTTGCCAGAAAGCAGCAAAAAAGATCACAAATCACGATTGTCTGGCTGCAGAATGCCGCAACCAGTTGTAAATGCAAGCTAGTTGCTGAGCCTGATTTGCAGTCACGTTACTCTGTGTGTGTGTGTGTGTGTGTGTGTGTGTGTGTGTGTGTGTGTGTGAGAGAGAGAGAGAGAGAGAGAGAGAGAGAGAGAGAGAGAGAGAGAGAGAGAGAGAGAGAGAGAGAGAGAGAAACGAAAGAAAAGAAAGAAAGAAACAAAAGAAAGAAAGGAAGAAAGGAAGGAAGAAAGAGTCATAATTGCAAGTACTAGTCATGTCACTTTTTCCAAGGCCATTCTAATATTGAACATTTGTTAAATGAACAGTCTTAAGTCGAGGACTATCCTATATGTAGATTCCTATTTTGAGTGGGAAACAGTTCTAACTTCTTTAGTTTCTTAATTCTATTTTTTTCTATCTTTTTCTGTCTTTATCACATTGATGACTAAATAATTCTTCTTTTCAATTGTATGGGATCATCACAATGTTAGCATAAAACAGGTTCATGGATTTTGCTGATCAATAAACGTTCATTTGGGAATTAATTCCACTGTATTCATTGAAACTTAAGTCTGAAGGAGGTGTGCACTGGACTGCAGATTCTTTGTGTAAAATCATTTCTTCCCTTCTGAAAAGAAAATTTAGAGTGTAAAATTTGAAGAGAAAAATTATAGACAGGAGGGTATAAATTATAGGATGTAATTATAGGGTGTAACTATAAATTACAAGGCAAATGGCTTTTCAGGGACTCCTGTTTTTGCTCTCTGATTTATCTTTTATAGTTGTTTCTTTTCATTTTTGATGATTTATAATTTTAAGCTTCTTCAGAAGATTTTACACAGTGGAAAAGTAACAGGAATTCTTATCTGGAAAGTATGATGTTTACAATGTAAAACATCAGATGTTTTGGAAATGTATTGGGAAAAAATTTAAATTGAAGGTCAGCATGACTGAAACTTCGATTAGCTGTCTGCTGCTGATTGATCAATTTGAGTGAAGTTAGGAGACTATGTTTGTATCTCCTTTGCACTTGGATCCCAGACAGAATTATGATTCTGCGAGTCAGTTAAAAACTCAGAAATCTTTATTTCTGAAATGAAGTTCAGAAGCTCCCCCGGTGGCTAGTCTAATCTGAAAGAAGGGAAGTAAAATAAAGTAAAAAGGGGAGATAAAATACGATTTCAGTCATCAGTTCTTTTTTTTGAAAGAATTTTATTAATTTTTAACAAACAAACATATACAAAGAAAACACAAAACATAAAAAACATAAAATATCTTTTTGGACGGCAGTTTGATCCCGAGTTACATCTTTTTATACAGACATAAATTCAGGTTCATGCTTACTTTTATATAGCATTCCATTTCTTATTTACTATTTTACATTTTCTATATAGCTTCTCCCCTCTTTTCACTCTCTTAATTCTATTATATTTATTTCATCTCAATTTAAATCATTATACTTATATCCTTTGTCTGTCCTGTTTCAGCTGTCTATTATCTTTTCTCATTAACACAAAATTTCTTCTGTGATGACTGATTGGAGTATAATGCCTTGTCATACTTATCCTTCCCCTAGTTTTAAAGCTTAACATAACACATAATTTTCATTCGGATTCTGCGTAGTACATTCTAAAGATAGACTCAATATTTTAAAACAAGAAATTTTTTTTTAAAAATATATAATATAATTAAAACAACAATCCATCGCAATTAAAATTATATCATTAAAATTAATATTCATTTAAGTCTTAAATATTTTACACAATCCTTTCTAAATAAGTATCATGCTTCTATGGGAACACTTATAGATTTTGCTTAGTTACTTCCCCCTATTTCACTTATATTTTAAAATATTATACAATGACAATGTTCCCATTTTTCTTTAATTCAATTCTCTCATATTTGATTTCATTTATTTTATTTAAAAAAATTTTTTCGCTAAGTTACATTAAATATTTTGTCCCATTTTATAATCATATATTATTCCAATTTTCTAACATTATTTCAAATACAAATACAACAACACAGTCTTATGTACCTTTGTAGAATTTCTTTTTCAGTTATATGTTTACCCATTATCTCTAAATAAATTATGTTTCTTTACATCTTGTTTCAAACCTTTGTAGCTTCTCTTCCCTTCTTTCCTCCCTTGCTTCTCCACTCTACCCTTTTTACCCCCTTGTCTCTTAATCTCCACCCTCTTGTGTATTCCTCTTTTCTGTTGCTTTCTGATGTTGTGTCCACTTTTCACCTTGTTTTTCCCTTTTTTGGTTGTTTTTTTAAGTCTTAAATTCTCCATTCTCTTTCTCCCCTTTCCCCTTTCTTCCCCAAATAAAGTTGCTTGTTCATTAAGGATGATTTCTTCTTCATCCCAATCTTCTTGTTCTTGTAGTTTCTCATATGTAGAAATTGCCATTTCTAAAAAATGAAAAACAGAGCCAAAAGAATCCTTCCCTTCTTGTTTCTCTTGTTTATATTTTATAAATTCCATTTTCAGTTCATCCATAAGTAATGCCATTGTAAAAAAAAAAAAAAAAATTTAAACAACCCAAATGATTTTAATCATTCAAATAAGAGTTTCCAAAAGTCCCAAAGTCACCAAACAATCCAAATACACACAGTCTATTTCATTTAACACTTTCTTCTTTTTTTCACTTTTTTTTTCATTTTAATGCTTCAAAAAACTTCAAATTCTTTTTGACCTTCAATCCATCTGATAGAGTAGCCAATTATGATCCAAAATGAAAAAATCCAATAGTAAAAAGGCCCAAAACCAAAGAAGAAAAAGGATAAAATAAAAAGCAAAAATAAAAATATTACTAGAATTGAAATATACAAAAAGGCTGGCGAGTAGATTTCACAAATATATATATATATATATATATATATATACACTGCACACTGCACTTTATTTATTTATCCAAGGCTCTTATTATGACTCTCTTCTCCAGCAGCTTCAAAGCCAAGCCTCAAGTGTTGAAATATTGATAAGAGTCCAGGAAAACACCTGTAATAATATTTTTCTGTGCTCTCCCTCCATCTTATCACATTAAAATGTCCTTGAGAAGGAGTGTTTATACATTTCTCCCCAATTCAAATAAAGTACTTTCAAGCCTCTAGTTGGCAGTGTTGAAAGATCTCTTAAAGATCTCCCCGAGATCGCAGCTGTAGCACCGAGACGAAGCTCCGCCTTCTCCTTCAGTCATCAGTTCTTAAAATGATTGTAAACAGTTCTTCTGTGGGCCTCCTAAAAGAGTAATGTATACAAAACTCAGAGGAAAAGAAAAAAAAAACAAAGGGGGCCTCTATCCTAAAGAAAATTAAAAAATCAAAAGAAGCATAAAAATATATATAAGAAAAAATTCAATCTGGTTACCTACAAAGTCACATTAAATTCCTCAGAAAAAGAAGTAGTAAGGAAAGAATCCAAGCCTCAATTTGACATCACTTTAAAAAACGCCGCTCAAACAATTCCAGTCAAACAAAAATAAAGTCACAGGTTTCTTCTTTGTTCAGGATATCCTTTCAGGTCTCAACCAATTTACAATACAAAAGAGGTTTCTCACCCAACCGACACACACTCGCTCAAGCCACTTTCTTTTCGGAGCTGTCCCGACTTCAGCAGCTTTGGAGGCTGCCTTTCCACCGCCAGCAAAAGGGCTTCTCCCGGATTAAACCAGAGATTTTGCGATATCTCTGGGATCCTGGGACTGTGCCCTTCACAATCCCCGTCTCTACGGGATGGTTTAGGTCCGTTAGGACCGACCAGGGGTGAAAATATCAGCTGCGATCTCAGAGCCCCGAGATCGCAGCTGTAGCACCGAGACGAAGCTCCGCCTTCTCCTTCAGTCATCAGTTCTTAAAATGATTGTAAACAGTTCTTCTGTGGGCCTCCTAGAAGCAGTTCTGCAGAAGAATGAAAGTAATGAAGCTGTATTCTTTGCCAAGTTGATGAAGAACCAGCTGATCCACAAAGCTCTTTCAATAGAACTGTGTCTGTCAATATCGACTCTACCCCGAATTAAGGGATAGGGTCATAAAAAGGGGTGTTATATCTTGATCCATACTTGTAACTCTCTATTTTAGGAGAAACAGTTTTTCCACAAAGTGAACGAAAAACTTTCTAAACCAAACATTTTCATCCTGAACAACCGCTGGGATGCTTCTGCGTCAGAACCTGAATACATGGAGGATGTGAGTTATAGATTTGTAATTTTCTTGGGAAAAGGAGTTGATGGGTGCTTAGAAGAGTACTTAAGACCTTTTATTCATTTAAGGCAGGAGTGTCAAACTCAATTTCATTGAGGGCTGCATCAGGATTGTGTATGACCTCTGAGGGGCATGGCCAGTTCAACGTCACTCGTGTCGGGGGCACCTGTGGTGGTCCAAGAACACTGCCAGCAAAAACAGGTTCCCAAGCTCCGTTTTTGGCCGCAACAGCCTTCTGCAACCCTCTATCAGTGAAAACGTACTTCGGGAGGACTGTGTGTGGCCCTTCCGAGCTCCGTTTTTGCTGATTGAGGCACTGTGGGCCAGTCCTTTGCTGTTTCGAGGACAACTCCACTGGCCAGATCTAAGTACCCTGCAGACAGGATCCAGCATGCAGGCCTTGAGTTTGACACCCCTGATTTAAAGTGACAGTCAAGGAAATTTCATAAATTCAGAGATTTTCTTTCCAAAGTAAACCACACAAGGGGAGGTATGGAGAAAATAAAAGGTTTTTTTTTGTGTTTTGTAAATGGATGGAAGACTGACTGATGATCCCATACACTATTCATTGTCATTTTGCAGGTACGCAAACAGCACATGGAACGTTGCCTGACTTTCTTGGTGGATGAGCTCAGGGTTGTGGACCGTTCTGAGGCCCAAAACCGAATTTTCTTTGTTTCAGCCAAGGAAGTTCTCAGTGCAAGGAAACACAAAGCTCAGGGCATGCCTGAGGGAGGTGCGTATTTGTATGTTAGGTCCACTTTCTAGCGATGATGGTCCTTAACATCTTTTGAAGGTTGGCTATTTTTTTATCACCCAGAACACCCATCTTTCAAAAGGCTCCTGCAGCTTCAATAAATTGTTCAATCACTCTGTTTTGTGCTTTTGTAGGTGGCGCAATCGCCGAGGGATTTCAGATACGGTTCCAGGAATTCCAGCACTTTGAAAAAATATTTGAGGTAAACTTCCAGAGTATCTAAATCAGATTGAATGGACCTATGTATATGATGTCATCTATAGGTCTCTTCATTCCAGGTTTATCTACAGAAAGAAATTTATCTTGAGCTTGGTGGGTTTGCTTCGAGAGTCAGAAGAGAGCTGCATTCAAATAATTATGAATGACTCTTAACATTCAGCTAACTTTGCACATTAGTGCAGTTTACTACTGTTCTCTTCCAGTGACTATCTTGTACGTCAGAAAGTCAAGAGAACTCAACTGTTTTTCTATCATAGAGTGATGAAGATGCTTCTAGGTTAGGCCTGTTACATTCCTGTGTTGTGCAGGGCAGACATTTTATTCCTGGGGATACACATTTTTTTTTTCAGATTCAGTCATAAAAAACATGACGTAACTGACCACCTTCTTTCTCCCTAAATGTTTTACTCTGAATATGATAACAACGGATGGACTTCCTGTGTCCGATACTTGGCAGCAAAGAGTGAATTTATATTAAATAATCATTCTTAAAATGCTTCTGGGGTCTGTGGGACTAGTAGCCAATGGTAAGGGATGGCCTTCATTATAGTGTGGGAAAAATTGGAGGACCACCATTTTCTTCCATGTTCTAGAAGGCAGCAAAAGTTGATCTGAGACACTGTAGAAGAAGCAGTTCCCACAAAATAGGAACTAGCCCGATCCTTGTTAGCTTCCATGAGACCCTTAATGCCATTCCTTTTATTTCAGTGAGGCTGGTTATGAAAAGGAGAAGCTGGATGACCATGTGACTATATGTATTGTTGACTATCATTGGTCTTGTTGCTGATGCCAGAAGGTCATATTGTTGCCTGTCTTTCTGGGGCAGTCCAGCCAGCATCACCATTGTGTGAGATAGTTTGCAAATACTGTTTAAAAAAAATAAAAGAGGAGGAGGAAGAGATGCACCACAGTCATGTTTTCCTGATTCAGTTTCTGTCAGGCATCAGGAATTAAAATTCTTGACTAAGAAGGAACTTGAGTGTTGTCTCGGAAGAACTGTAGTGTTATGAATGCTTTGCTAATGCCTTTTCTAGGAATCTTCTCTGCAGGAAAATCAATTCTCAGCATCCCTAGGAAGAGAAATATGGAATGGGTGGAGAGGAGGCATATTTGAAAAAGGGATAAAGGGCTGTAGAAGTCTGCAGGAGAAAACCTAACTAACTGAATAACCAGGCAGCCTGCACAGCACTGGTGGCTCAGTGGTTTTAGAATGCAGTATTGCTGGCTAACTCTGCATTCTACTACCAGGAGTTCCATCTTGACTGGCTCAAGGTTGACTCGGCCTTCCTTCTGAGGTCAGTAAAACGAGGACTCAGATTGTTGCGGGCAATAGGCTGACTCTGTAAACCACTTAAAGAGGACTGTAAAGCACTATGAAGTGAGATATACAAGTCTAAGTGCTATTATTATAAACAATCACATTTGCTGTATAACAATAGCAATAGCAATTATATACCGCTTCACAGTGCTTTACAGCCCTCTTTAAGCTGTTTACAGAGTCAGCATTTTTGGCTCCGACAATCTGGGTCCTCATTTTACACACCTCAGAAGGATGGATGGCTGAATCAACCTTGAGCCGATCAGGACTGAACTCCTGGCAGTGAGCAGTGACTTAGCCCTGCAGTACTGCTTTCTAACCTCTGTGCCGCCATGGCTCTAATTTATCATCTCTTAAGACCTAAAGGACCCATGATTGACATCATTGAAGGAAAGAATTAGAAATATTTTGTCCCCTTTTTTGTTTTGCTTTAGGATTTGTGGTCAGCTTAGAAAGCCCAAAACATCTGTGTTTAGCCAGGCCTCCCAAAGTCCAGGGAATATCCAAGCCATCCCTGGCTAGAGATGGAACTCTTAAACTGTTGGCTGAAAGGTTTTCTTGCTCCAATACAAACCTCTCTGTGCCCTGATCTTGTCAATGAGGGGGATTGTTTGAACTAATTGTCTGCTTTTATTGTTTTCTCTCTGAGGTATAATGTTTCTTATAGCTTCCTACTATGGACTTGCTTGTTGTATAGTCTGCCTTCTTCTACCTGTTTGCTGACCTGGAATTGGACTTTTCCTGCAAATCTCGTCTAGCTCTAACAATGTGCTCTTGTTCATGCAAATCGCTTGCTTTTTCATTGCTGATTTCTAGATCTACTTCGTCGAGTGTAATGGCTCTTGTCTATTATTTCTGTTTTATATTTCCTTTGTTTCTTACTCTCTTTTTTTTTTTGCCAATAACCCTTATTAAGCTTGAGAGACTGAGCTGCAGTTTTAAGTTCTGTTAGGATACATTCAAGAGTCTAGGAGAATTCAGTGAGGAAGAAAACAAACTCTTTCTCTTGGTAAACAGGTGAATAAAATGTTTAAGGTTTTACTGAACCGCCAGTAACTGTTCAGGTGTAACCCTGTACCTTCTTAATTGAATAGGTACTTTTCCTTCAACAAAGAATTTTCAAGTATTTAAGAGCCATTATATTCCTCATATTGCCATAAGAGCTTGAAGGTGACATTTAGCCTAAGCTAACCAGAGAATAAACTCAAACAGTGTTTCTCAACCTTGGCCACTAAATGAAGGGTGGGATTTCAACTCCCAGAATTCTTCAGCCAATATGGCTGACTGAGGAATTTTGGGAGTTGAAGTCCACCTGTCTTCAAATAGCCATGGTTGAGAAACACAGAAGTAGAAGACCTCCATACCAATGATGACTCTGTTGTGTTTACACAGACTTTTTGGCTACCTTGTCTTCATATGAATAATATAAGCATCCTCTTGCAAGACAAATTTATGTGTTACACTTACATGGAGGTGAAAACTTCACATGTAGGAATTTCTACATGGCTTTCTTTCATGAACAGAAATCAGATTATTATAGCATCAGCATGGCTTTTTATAGATCAATGTGTCTTCAGCCTGTGCCACATGGGAGATAACTCCAGCCATTATGTATGGATGCAGGAAGCATTAATCCATTTGTCCTTCCCCTTTCTGTGGTATGTGGGCAAGGACCATCATGCAGTCCTTGAAGCTGGTCCTCAGGATTTCTCCATCCTGAAGGATCTCAGGTAGTTCTCGGGGAGTGATGGAGACTCTGGAGAGCCAATCCTAAGGTAGAAGGTTCTGCATTAGAGAAGACTAAAAGTCTGTTTCCTATGATCCAAATCACTCAAAAACCAAAGCTTGCAAGTACTGGCAAGAGCGGTGGTGGTGCAGTGGTTAGAATACAGTACTGCAGGCTACTTCTGCTGACTGCCAGCTCCCAGAAGTTTGGCAGTTGGGGTCAATATGCTGACTCTGTAAATCACATAGAGAGGGCTGTAAAGCACTGTGAAGCAGTATATAACCCTAAGTGCTATTGCTATTGCTACTTCTAGCGACAGACTTTCAAGAACGGATTCACAAGGAAATCCAGATGCATTTATCCAGCCACACACAGTCTTAGTAATTGCAGAACATTCACCAAGAGTGTCCACAGTGTATGTAGGGGAAAAAAAGTCAAAATGACAGCCACTGTGGCACAATTGAAGCTCCTCCCATTTAATGTGCATTACATATCCTGTGAACACCTCCAATATATGCATTCTCCTCATTTTCCCATTAGCTTCTCAGTTCATCTAAACCATAATAAAAATCACCCGCAGTAGGCAATTCTGTTGAGATTCCCAAATGCTCGCATTAAGTGGATTTTTTTTGTTAATTGTTGCCTTTATTGTTCTTTTTACTTTCTACACATTACTGTTAGCTGAACTGTAAAAGAGAGCAGGATTTCACTGCTCTAGAGTTGGGATTTTGGTTATTGCTTATCTTTCTTTTGTTGTTCGATGCCTTTTGTTTTCCTCCCCCATCCCCTTTGCTTTATTTTATACATATGTATACCTATAATCGCATCAGAGCATTCTCTGAAAGCTCGAAATTCCCAAGTGTTTTGGGTGACGGAATTGCAGTAATGTGTGTTGTGGCTTGGGCCCCTCGCAGGAGTGTATCTCGCAGTCAGCTGTGAAAACCAAGTTTGAGCAGCACACTATCAGAGCTAAACAGATCCTCGAGACTGTGAAAAACATTATGGACAACGTAAATGTGGCAGCAGCCCATCGAAGGTAGGCCTCTCCTGTTGCTTTTGCCTTATTGCTCAAAACTAGACAAAGCCACCAGGTTGCACTTGACCTTTTCTCCCCTGTGAGTAGGAGGTGAGTAGAACCGATGAGGAAAGCATTGCCTGCAACACCGGATTTGCCAATTGCCAAGTTCCTATAGTCCCATGGGAACCACCAAACGATCTCCAAGTCATGTTTATTGTTGTTCATATTATTTCTGTTAATATTATTTATTACCCTTTCTTCATTGGGGAGCACAAGTCGTTTGTAAGTGGATGATAATTTTAAAAACCCTTAAAATGGGTTGCTACTTTAGTGTAGTGGTTGTTTACCAGGCTCAAAACTAAGAGATTGGGAGTTCTACTCCCACCTTGGGCAGGAAGCCAGCTGGGTGACCTTTGGCAGGTCACTCACTCTCAGTCCGAGGAAATAAGCAATGGCAAACCACTTCTGAAAAGCATTGCTAAGAAAGCTCCAGTGAATAGTTCAGACAGTTGCAAGGAGTCAAAAACTGACATCGGCACTAAACATATAAATATTATGGAGTAGAATCATAGAATCATTGAGTTGGTAGCAGAGCCTGGAGGTTAAGTAGTCCAACCCTCAATCTTCAACAATAAACACATTTTAAAGTGGGGAGAAGCATTTTTATTGACCCTGTACTGAAATCCTTTAATTTGGGGTAGACTTGGGCAACTCAGTGAAGCTGAGTATTTATTGGCCAGATTCTCTTCCTGACGCCTAAGTGGAGTTCACAGCATTTTTTTTTTCTTTGTTGCTTGAGAGAGAGAGATCTGCCAGCTACCTAGGATTGAACTCTCAACCTTCGGAGTGGGAGGCGAGTGTCTTCACCATTAGACAAATCATGCTACTCACAGTCCTAGTAAGCAATAACAAATACAAAAAATTAAAGAGAGGTTCCTTTTAGAAAAAGGCAGGCTAGCTCTGGAAATATCTAAGTGAAGAGTAATGGCTACAAAATCCAGCCACATGTGACTTGCAAAAGAATTCTGTGCTTGTTTTGTCTGTTCCTTCTGTACTCCAACTCCAGGTTCTGCTTTCCAAGTCAATTAATGTCTGGCTTCCTTTCCCTCCCAGGCAGGGATTAGTCCACAATATTATCTGGGTCACATGATAATGAAAAGACATATGTGCCTCTTTAATATCAATGTTAAGCACGTTGCTCAAAGGACCAGGATTAAGGCCAGAGGAGAGAAACAGTCTTAACAGCTGAGACTTTGAGCTGCAAATTGAATTGGTCTCCTTGCTTTTAATTTTGACTGAAATCTACCTAGTAGGGTTGGTAGCCCCACTGTTAGTCTGAGCTTATGTCCACCAGAGGTTGATGGCCGCTTTTCTCCTGCCTCAAGAGTGCATTCAATGGAAGAACGAGAAGACCAGAAGGACAGGTTGGACTTTGTACGAAACCAGCTCAACCTTTTAACAGACGAGGTTAAGAAGAAAATTAAAGATGTTACAGAAGAAGTTGCCAACAAGGTAAATAACCAAGTCCTGGATCCCTACCTCCATTCACAGAAGCCAGTTTTCCACACACCGTTCCACAGCAGTAACTGTGATTACTGCCCTAACTAGTTCATTTGTCAGGTCCTTATTGAGCTTTTAGTAATGTCAGTACCTGCTTCACCACTTCAAAATAATTATTTTTTAAAGTTTTTTATTTTATACAAACAATCCATCTTCCATTTAAACAGTGTGTCATCTGGGTGCAAATACCTTATGCAATAACAATTACTTTTGATACATGTTCATTACTATAGTATTAATACTCTGTTCCTCCTTTATACTACTATTTATAATGTATCTATTATAACAATCCCCATCTTGGCATATTTAATTCTTATTCACATGCTTCCTATTTTTCGCTAATCTTCTTTAATTTCTAATTTCCATATTTATTCCCCAGCCATTGATAAAATAGTTCCCATATCATATAATATTCAGTTTATTCCTTTTCTTTAATTGCAAATGTTAGCCTGTTCGTTTCTGCACATTCTAATATTTTCCTGATCACATTCTCATCTATCGGAATCTCTTCACTTTTCCAATTTTGTGCAAATACAATTCTAGCTGAAGTTAATACATGGACAATTAAGTATGCCTTTTCTTTACTATAATTATTGTAGGCTAAGTAGTGAAAATCTCTTTAGTAATTTGAGGCAGGCTGCTATCTTACATCAAATCTTTCCTCCCTCCCTTTTATTTTGGAAGCGATTATTGGCCTACCTTGCAGGGCTCCAAAGGCGATGTCAAGTAGTAGTGAAAAGATGTCACTCATTTCTCCTGATCTTAATGTGTCATGTTTTCTAGGTGTCTTCTGCCATGACTGATGAAATCTGTCGGCTTTCAGTTTTGGTAGATGAGTTTAACTCTGATTTCCACCCATCTCCACAAGTTTTGAAACTTTATAAAAGTGTAAGTTCTGTCCATTGGCTTTGCATTCCTTGGTCAGTGTTGATTTCTATGGATTGGTTTTGTGTGTATGTATAACTCGCATATCAAGTATTTTTCGGAGTATAAGACACTCCAAAGTATAAGACACAACTAGCTTTTGGGGAGGAAAACAAGAAAAATAAAATCTGCCTCCCAGCAATTTGCCTCCTTGCAGCAAATAGCAAACAGCCTGTTTCAGCTTCAGCACAGCCTGATCAGCACAAGCATCTGATTGTTGGTTGGATCAGCCTCCCGAACGATCAGCTGTTTCAGGCTGCAGGGATTGCCATCACCTATTGCCACCTCCACGTGCCCCATTTTCAGCCTCTGCAACCTGCTTTCGGCCTCTGCACACCCATTTTCGGCCTGCTCCAGGCAGTGGGGATCGGTACTGGTGGGAAATGGGGTGCACGGAGGCCAAAAACGGGGCTTGCAGAGGTGGCAATAGGTGATGGCAATCCCTGCAGCCTGAAACAGCTGATCGTCAGGAGGCCAATCCAACTGACAATCAGCTGCTTTTGCTAATCAGGATGTGCTGAAGCTGAAACAGGCCGTTTGCTGTTTGCTGCAAAAGGAGGCAAATTGTTGGGAGGCAGAGGCCAAAGGGTGGGGGCCGGTGGGTGGGCAGGACTTCAGCAACATTCCCTGCATAAGATGCACACACATTTCCACCCCTTTCGGGGGTTTAAAAAGTGCATCTTATACTCTGAAAAATATGGTATTTGAGCATCATATGTACCAATTCCTGTGAGGTTGATACATAGAGTCGAGAACTGGTCAGTTACATAAATGTGTGATGTTTTAGTGAAAGTAATAAATCTGGGCTCATGGTAAAGCTCATGATTTTCCTTCTGCCAGGAACTCAGCAAGCACCTAGAGGAAGGATTGGGAAGGAACCTGGCAGACCGGTGCTCCAGCGAAGTCAACAGCTCTATGCATCAATCCCAGCAAGAAATTATTGGTAAAGAAGAATGGATAAATACAGCCCTTTGTGACTTCTCCCCTCCCCTCATGCTGCATAATTGGGTGGCTGTATATGGAATTCATTTCAAGAGCCAACTCTTGCCTTTAGTTTTTGCATTTGGTGTTTCTTAAGCAGGTCTTAAGAAATCATACAAAGAACGGTTACAGGAATTTGGATATGTCTAGTGTCTAATGAAAAGAAGGACCAGGGGTGACATGATAACAGTGTTCCAATATCCTACAAAGACAAAGGGGTCAAGTTATTTTCCAAAGCAGCAAAAAGCAAGATGAGAAGCAATGGGCGGAAACTAACCAAGGAGAGAAGCAACCTAGAACTAAGGAGAAATTTCCTAACAATGAGAGTAATCAATCAATGGCTTGCCTTCAGAAGTTGTGGGTGCTCCATCACTGGAGACTTTCAAAAAAGAGACTGGACAATCATTTATCTGAAATGGTATAGGGTCTTCTGCTTGAGGAGGGAGTTGGACTAGAACATGTCTCTTCCAACTCTATTATTCTATGTTCTATGTCTAAATAATGCCATCCTTATTGTTGCTTTATTCACTCAATGCTTCCCCTCCTCCCTAGAAAATCTGCAGTCCCTCTTGCCTTTGGAGGTCCAGAACAAGCTCCATTTGCTGATTCCATGCCGGCAATTTGACCTGAGCTACGATTTGAACTGCAACACCCTTTGCTCGGATTTTCAAGAGGATATCACATTTCGCTTCTCCCTGGGCTGGACGGCTCTCGTTAGTCGCTTCCTAGGATCTCAACATGCCCATCGAGTCCTGCTCACCATGGCTGAACCGGCTCTTGCGGTGAGTACTTCAGATGCTTTCGCTCGAGAGCTTGTATGTGTAGATCAAGGTCTTCAAACTTGGTAAGTTTAAGACTTGTGGACTTCAACTCTCAGAATTCCCAAGTTAACATGACTGGAGGAGGAATTCTGGGAGTTGAAGTCCACAGGTCTTAAAGCTGTCATGTTTGAAGAGCCCTGGTATAGATGGTGTTTCTATATGCAAATGACAGAGTAGACTTGAATATTGGAGATTGTTCAGCAGACCAGTCATGGCTCATGATTGTGAACAGCTTCCAGAAACAGTGACCGGCAACCTTGCTGTACCTGAGTGCCCAGGGGTTGTACTTGACTGTTCAGAAGGATCATCCCCACCTCCTTTTAATGACCCCATAATCCCTTGTGGGGTGCAGTCTGGGCAACTGAATGGAGCTAGCAGAGTGTTTTAATGGCCCGATGCCCTTCCTGTCACCAATGTGGAGTTTCGTTCAGCCGATAACATTCTCAATGTGCCCAGAGAGAGAGAGAAATCTGCTTCTATCTAGGATCGAACTCACAGCCTTTGATTGTGTGGCGAGAGCTCCACCTCTCGGCTACCGTACCACTCACTGTTCAGAAGGATGCTTCTGATGAAATAGGAGGATATCATTTTGCACAGAGAACGAGATTCTTTCCCTAGTTGATGCACTGTGTGTCTTCAGAAGTACCCTTAGTAGCATTTGATTGGCTCATGAATGCACAAATGGAGAGCTTTTTATGAATAATCCAGCTGTCTCCAATTTCCCTCCCCTGGGCAGATTTACTGCAAAGTTTATTATTAAAACATTTATAAATCTTTCAATCAACTCTGGGCAGTTCCCAGTCAAAAATGAGAAGAGATATAAAATCAAATTACCGGCTGCCTGCAATATGGCAGTTTGAATCTCCCCAGGTTCAAGGTTGACTCAGCCTCCCATCTTTCCATGGTGGGCAAAATGAGGACCCAAATTGCTGGGGGCAATAGGCTGACTCCGAAACCCACTTAGAGAGGGCTGTAAAGCAGTATATAAGTCTAGATGTTATTGCTATTTTAAAGAGAACTCAATTTATTAAAACATTGAAAGCAACCAAACTGGGCGCCACTCTCTTCTAATGTGTAGTTATTCTCCCAGTGCTTGGGGAAAATGCTAGGTCTTTCAAGCCTTATGGAAGGCTCAAAGGGTGGCGGCCTGCTGAACACGTGAGGGTAGAGAGGGTTCCATGGGGCTGCCACATAACGGGCACACCTCCCAACTCTCATCAAATAATATTTAGAGGAAGGAACATAGAAATGTGCCCACCCTATCTGACTTGGTAAAGTGGGTAGATATCCTTAGGAAAAGACGGTCCTGCAGATAGCTATTTAGGTCTTCAAGGGTCATAACCAACCCCTTGAATTGCACCTTGCAAGAAACTAGAAACCAGCATCGCTTATGTGACAGAGGTATTACACGAGCAAACCTAGAGAGCTTGTCCGCGGACCGGGTGAAGTTTCTGGATGTAGAGCACAATGCAGTAATCCAGAGAGGAGGTGACCCAGGTTGCATTCTTCTTCTCTAGATTCCTAGATCTCTTGCCTCCACTCCTTGCACTAGTGTTCCCAGTCTAACCCCGGAGAGTGCCTCGCAGGAGGAGCTCATGATTTCCTTGGTCACCAATTTGGCATCATTGACATCTCGGACTTCCATGACGGTTATCATCCTTGGGGGTCTGGTGAGTATCATCACCATCTCTGCCTTGGGTGGGGGGAGTGTGTTCTGTCTTATACCAGTCCCTTCTGCTTAAACAGCTTACTGATCTGGGTCAAGATCTACTGATCTTTCCAAGTCTGAGCCTGTCCCATCTTTTCCAAAACATATTTCATATATCTTGCATTAGATGAATAGCAAGGTGAACTCTTAGCGGTAGTGGCACAAGACTGTATTGCTGTCTAGCAAAATCACATTATATGGATATGGATATCTCACCCAAAGACTTCTTTTCTCTAGCCATGCTGTTGAGAGCAGACTCACTGCTCTCAATAGTTGAGACTCCGGCTTGCAAATTCACCCTTCATGATACCTGTAGATCCTTTTTTAACAGAAGGCAGGAAGCTCTCAAGTTAAGTATAGGCAGGCTACATAAAATGATCAGACTTCACACATATCTGAAGAGAACTTCCCTGCTTAAAAGATGCATGTGGAAAAAGTGGAAAGTTTCTTTTGCAGTTACAAAAATTAAAATGGGCCATTCACAACCTCTATCTTCTTGCTGTGAGGTGTAGCTCCTCTACCTCCAAACTCTGACTGCTTAACACTTTTGTTTATACAAAAGTATCATAGTGAATGGTTTCTCCTTCCATTTGTGGTTCCTCTATAAAACATTGCATTGTTTGGTTTCAAATTGTTCATAACACAAGATTGTTTGCAGAATTCAAAATTTCATGATAAGTATAATCTTAAAAAGTAGCCATTCTTCTTTTTTTAAGAAAAAAAAGTAGAAAACCTTCAAATTAAAAACAGAAAAAAAATTACCTTCATAAGCCAACATCTATCAACATTTGTGAAACAAAGCTTTGTATTTTTTTTAAAGCCAGAAACTGAAAAATGTGTATCTTCTTTCCAACCCAAGGTAAGATTTTCTAGCAAAGGTTCACGTTTTCCGATTTGAACAGTTTTTTGATCAAGTGGCTCTCTTCCAGGTTTGGAGAACTGTGGGCTGGAAGGTCATCTCTCTTTCGCTGAGTATGTACGGGATGTTGTATCTGTATGAGAAGCTTACTTGGACAGCCAAAGCCAAAGAGCGGGCATTCAAGCAACAGTTTGTCAACTATGCTACAGAAAAGCTGCAACAGATCATCAACCTCACCAGCTCCAATTGTAGCCATCAGGTGCAACAGTATGTCTGATCTGCTTTGTAATTGGATTACCCCTTCCTCTGGTAGCCGGGCGGTATTATCCCTGGGCTGCTGATGGATGGCATTTTTCTCTCCTAGGGAAATGGCCACCACGTTTGCTCGCCTCTGCCAGCAGGTTGATATCACAGAAACCAAACTGGAGAAGGAGATTGAACAATTATCTCAAAAAATTACTCAGCTAGAAAAAATCCAGAACACCTCCAAGCATCTACGGTAAGCTCAGGAGTGTCAGTGCCTTGGATGAAAGATTAGGAATAGCAGACAAATGGAGACTTAGTTTCCAGGCTATCTATCTCTCTATCTATCCATCCATGCATTCATTCATCTATATCTATTTGTCACCTGGAAATTGTAAGTGAATGTGCTCTGTGTATGAATTTTAAAATTTATTATTATTAGCATGTGGCATTGTTACAGTATAACCAGGAGACCAGTGCTGTTGCAGAGTAGTAGTATGCCTTGCAAAGGTACCAGCCCTGTTATAAGACGAACTTCCCATGGTGCACCATAGGAGGGCAAGCTGGCTTTGCTCCAGAGGGAAAGACCAGTGGCTCTATCTACAGCATCACTCAAGGCCACCTCCATTCCTGGAGGTGCCTCGTAAGCGGGCATCGCAACTGGGAAGGTTCAGAGTCCTTGACTGCCTGCACAGAGCACCAACTTCTCTCCCAGCCAAAGTGGTACCTATCCATCTACTCGCACAGGACATGCTTTCGAACTACAAATGGACAAAAGCTAAGGCGAGTGATAAGAGTTCACTCTGCCATCTCCAGCATCATTGAGCCACTGCACCTCTTAAGTATGAGAATGAATAGGTATCTGTGTCTGATTTAGATTCATTTAGAGAGATACTTTTAATTTTAATTACTTTTTTTATTTCAAACACTAATTCACCAGTTTCTCTCAAACTGATTTGGGTATTGTTAATGTTTGCAGTCCCTGGAGGACTAATTATTTTCCTCCTTTTGTTTTGTAGGAAGAAAGCTGTTTGTCTTGAAGATGAATTTGACTGTTTTTCAAAGGATTTTCTCCAGAAAAAGAAGAGTGGAATTTAAAAGATTAGCACTGTTTCCCTCACAGGGATTTAGTCACATGAATTTTTCCTGCTGCTTTGACTACTCGGTTTCTCAGTTGCCACCTGGCCGTTCTGATACTTAGGCTATGAATTGTGCCCAAGAACTCAGAAAGGAAGCAGTATTTACTATTGATTGAATCATTTTGCAATTTTTCATAAAATGAACTAATTTGTATCTACTGTAGTATATGAAAATTTATTTGGAAATGTAAAAAGAAAAGTCTATAAAATAAACAAAGAGACCTGTAGTATTTTGTATAAATGTTTACACCAAGAGTCAGCTCCTCTTTCTGGCATCCAGGACAAATCTTTGTTCATATCAATCCTTTTATCATATTCTTGTTAACTGCTATTCTCTGTGTGAGGAGTGATGATTTTTTTTTCAAAGACTCTTGTACAAACCAATATATTATTACAGAATGTTGCCAATTTTTGAAAGAGATTTGTAGTATTTGGATGCAGAGACAATCAGTTCTCCTGATGTCATTCTAGGATTTTCATTTGGCCGAAAGATTAATTAAATCTTCAAGGTGGCATATTTAAAGCTATATTTTTACTGAGGACATTCCTGGCTCAAGTCAGATTGATTTAGCAGAAAAGTCTGGGTGTACTTTAACTCCTTCTCAGAATAACCTTTGTTAGGCAGGGGAACTTTTCTCAAAAAAAGATCTAGGAAACGAGGCTACTGTCATAATTGATAGTGGTGAACAGGATAGTATCTAGCCTTACAAAATTTAATATGCCACTCTGCCACATGCCTATCAGCATTTCAATTCAGGACTGGTATAATGCTCAGATAGCTAAAACTCAGGTGCAAGTACAGTCCAAACCATTCATGAGTAGTTCAATTTCTTGCAGTTCCTAAATTATGTATTTTAAAAAAAAATTCCCAGGATTATAGCTGTTTCACATGAGACAAGAGAAAAGGAAATAATATCCAGGTACTATTTACATCCTTCCTTCCTTTACTTTCACAGCTGAAATGTCTTTAAGATTAACATCAGGGGTTAATGTCTCAAATCAATTTTGGAAACCCACACATGGTGTTACTGGTCCATTTATTCTTTCTATGCTGGTGGGATGTCATAATGGTTGACCCAACAGAAAGCATTTCCCTGCTTTTCTATTACCTCATGACAATTTTTGGTACTTTCTGCTGCTTTTGAATTATATCATTTATGTGATAATATATGAAAGACTTTCTTTGGAGCATAATTGTCATGGAAGTAATTTTAATTAAAGAACACAGTGAAAATTAACTTCAGTTCTTAAAAAATATTGGGGGTGGTGGCCAGGCTCGGAAAGAATTCCTAAGATACAAAGAGCTAGTAACACCATTAGCAGTTTTCTCAAATTTCTGCCTTGTTCAACAAGAGGCAACTCTTGTATTATTCTCTGAATGTTTAATGGGGAATGCTTCTATTCTTAGGTCAGATCAATCCAGTAATTGTAGATGGAACCAGTGACATTTACTGAGATGTTAAACAAAACGACAACTTGAACCATACACAACTAAACTGGTTAAAAAATTGCAGCCATTTTTCCTTCCAGGATTTTAGCATGGAAGAAATTTAAAATAGAGCAAAGAAATTACTGAATAATATCCCTTCTTTCTGGGAAAGTCTCTTCAGCAGGGCATAAAAACATACATACATTATTTACATCCTCATATGAGCTTCCAGAAAAAGTTTTTAAAATGGAAAATGCTCTATGTTTTCAAGCTTTGCAATTTAAAGATATGTGGATTTCAACTCCCAGAATTTCTCAGCAAAGATGAAAACCATTGTTCTATTCCAGAGGTGTCTTAACTTTGGGAACGTGTGGACGTCAACTCACAGAATTGCCCAGTCAGCATGACTGGCTGAGGAATTATGGGAGATAAAAGTCCAGAGTTCTTAAAAGTTCCAAAAGATTGGACACTCCTGCTGTATTCTGTTTCTATTTAAGACATTTTGATTTTCTCTATAAACACATGCCCCACAATTGCTGGTATGTATGGCTGGCTTCCTTTTGGTTCAAGAGCTACAGAACATGCCTTGGAGACCCAGCATGGGGTGGGGTGGGGGTGGCAGCATGAATTGAGTTTGATCCATTCTGCAGAAGCAAAGGGACACCAGTTTTGTAAGGTGGACAGGAAGCTCAAGGCTACAAGTTGCAATGAAAAATGGAAAAGCATCCCAGAAGGCAGCCATGGAAAACTACTTCCATATTGTGGCCAAGAACATGCGAGTGTGTCCATCTGGTCACCAACTCATGGGAGGTGTTAACTGCTAAATTATGACCAAAGAGTGATAAATGGAGTAATGGCTATAAATAAAATTATAATATCTGGAGTTGCAACCTGTAATGTATATTGGGGTTCCTGTAGTTCATTCCAATACACGTTTTAAAAAGTTTGCAATTTCCCTAAAATAAGGAAAAGTCACACAAACTCCTCTCATGTTAACTGCCCTCCCCTAATATATGTGGTTAAAACTAGGACCTGTTTTTGTGTACTGGGTTTGATCCACCATTTTAATACTTTTAAGGCAGTGTTTTCCGAACCATAGCCATTTTAAGATGTGTGGACTTCCAACTCCCCGAATACCCATCATCAATGCTGACCAAGGTATTCTGGGAGTTGAAATCCACATATCTTAAAATGGCTATGGTTCGGAAAACACTGTTTTGAGGCAGTCTATTTTATGGGGAACTTCTAAAACTAATATCCATGTGTAGGGGTTATAATCAGGATTATTTTATATGAATTGTTGCAGCAGTACAAACTTTTTTTGGGGAGGGGGGAGAAATGTAGACACCAAAAATGTTAATTGTATCAAAACAATCACAATTTTGATGGCTGCCATATGCTCTGGATGGGGCTGCCCTAGAAGAGCATTTGGGAAGGTCAGCTGGTGGAGAATATGGCTATGCGGATAGTAAATAATAGCAAATGTAATACCACTATTACGTGAGCTGCATTGGCTACGGATGTGCTTCCAGGTGCAATTTAAGGTTGCCGGTTGTCACTTTTAAAACCTGAAATGATTTGGGACGTTACCCGACGGACAATCTTTTTTCCAATTTGCCCGATTAGATTCAAATTCTGTAGATCCCTTCAGCCAGAACGTCAAGTGGTAGGAACTAAGCCTTGTCTGCTGTAACAGCCCGTTTTGTAGAATATTCTCCCTTCTCAGATTAGAATGGCTGCAGCCCTGTTGGTTACTTTTAAAACTTGGCTATATTTCTGGGCCTGGGCTCAGCATGTTTAAGTTAAGGACTCCATTTCTTGGCATTATTGTTAATTGGTAACTATCTCAGCCGCTGGATTTATTCTTTGGATGCTTTTAATTGTTTTATAGTTTTAGAATGGTAAGCTGCCAAAGTCACTTGGCTGAAATGGGCGGCTATAGAAGCTGAATAAATGAGAAAATCTCGAGTCCCAAATGCTTGCACGAAATGGCTATTTACAGAATACAGCCTGAGGCATACTGCATTAACATTCTTCTGGCTATACTCAAAAACTTCTTAGCTTCGTTCTATTACCAGAAATAAGATGGCAACTAGTTAGATTTAGAAGGGGGAAGAACGAATCACAAAATCATTTAAAGCTAGAAAGTGAACTACTCCCAAATCCAGTGAGAACATCTCAGTTCTTTCATAAGGCAGAAGATGGAAACGAGGAAGATAGTAAGGATTAGTGAAGGAGAATATTTGTAGCTCAGGGTTGAAATGTGGGCTCCTTGGTGCTCTCTAAGCTTGTTTTCTTGTAGATGTTTCCTTGCCCTAATTAGATAATTTCATCAGTGCTAGTAAGGACTGTTTGCTGTCAGTTTATATTCTGGTGCCTATCTGTGTGAGTGGAGGTAAGGTCTGCTTCTGAACACTATCAATCATCTCCTGAAATTCTATTTAAAAAAAATTAAAAGATTTTTAGAGAAATTCCACCAGTGCAAAAATCGGTGGGTATACCTGATTGGCAGGCAGAGCATATGTAGTTAATTCTTTTTTCTTCTATTTTGGAAAAAAAATAGTTCCTTTTTGTTCTGTGGCAAAAGGCAGTGATGTGTTCAATATACATATCCATTTTTTTTTAAGTGACCTAAATAATTCAAAAGGAATGGCTGTTGAACAACAATGCCCCATATTTTGAATGAATAGGATTCATAAAGTCGAATTACAAGGTAATCCTTTAACACCGTAATATTCTTGAAAAGACTTTTTTGCACTTGTTTTCTAGCATGACGTAATATCCAGGTTCTTTGAGAGAATGGGACTTTTTAGATGCAATACGCTGAAGAACAGGCAAACATGAAATCAACTGAACAGGAGAAAGAGAGAAAGCCTAGTTAAAAGCACTTGTTTATTGGTTACAATGTTAAAGTCAGGCAACATTTTCCACAGAGACACTGTACAATTACAAAGAAAAGATTCATTAGGGGAAGAACTATAAACAATTCATAGCAAGTGTCCACCCCATCCCCCTATTAACACTATGAGAAAAAAAATGGCACAAATCTCTGTGGGGTTTTGTGGTTTTGTTTAATGAATTTGGTTGAATGGAAGGATTTTAAGATGTTCTAAACATACAATCCAAGAGAGGCAAGTGCAGAATTCACTTGGTACCTGGAAATATTTTGGAAGGGTTTTTTTTTCTTTGAGAGAAGACGGTAACAAGTGAAGGTTCAGAAATAACCCAACTGCACACTTCCTGGAAAAAACTGTTAACAGCAAAAGCACAAAGACTGTTCATTTATGAAAACGAGCCAGACCCAACTAACTCCTTTGGAAAAGGAGGAAGAAGAGGCTGGGATTGACAGAGAGATCTGCTGCAGCAAGAAGGAAACAAGAGAGAGCACCATCCTGTTGTAAAAATAAAGGCCTGAAATATCTTTTAAGAAATCCCCACATTATTTAAAATCAAAGAAAGTCAGGCACATTTTTTTTTTTCCAAAAAAAAATCTTATTTATTAATCATTTAGTTAACACTGTGAACAGACTCACCAAAACACCACTAAGCATTTAACAGTCTTGCATGTATTTTACACAATCTTTATTTCAACGAAAGGGGAAAAAAATAAGACTTGCAATGCCTCAAATATGGAAGTAATCCGAGTAGCACAAGGACCTAATTTAAAAAAAGGGAAAGGAGGGTGCAAGAATGCATGGGTTCCCCACCCCCCCCACCCCCACAGGTCCTGTGTGTCTGTATGAGATGGTTTCAGCCACATCTGGAGGGACAGGTATTTTCCCTTCCAGCTGTAGCAAATGCTACTCAAGGGTCCCCCCCTTCCCCCCCACCCACCCAAATAATGTTCAAGGGAGGTTCTTAACTGCAGTTAAGAAGAGGGCTAGAAGGAAGTCAGAAAAGTTTACGAGAATATCCAACAGCTCAGTTATTCATGCAGGACTTAAGTATTCTAGCTAAGAGGGAAAAATTGGTTATATACAGATTGGTCAGGTAAGGAGCCCTATTGCAGAGGGAGGCACTATGTGACCTGGCTTGGCTCACTCTCGGATAAAGCCTACAGCACAGGTTTCCAACTGTGGCAACTTTTAAGACCTGTGGACTTCAACTCTCAGAATTCCCAAACCAGCATGGCTGGCTGGGGAATTCTGGGAGTTGAAGTCCACGGGTCTCAACAGCTGCCAAAATTAGACATCCCTGGCCTACAGTGCTTTCTGAATCACCAATGGGACTCTGTAGACACCACTTCTTAAGTGAATTGCACAATTCATCTCTCGAGGGCATGGCCCGTTCAAGCGGGCGCTACTTCAATTGGCAATACTACAGCCATTCAATCTGACAACGGCAAATTCTTAATCCTATAGCGTGGTCAGCCCCAGAGACAAAACCTCTCGCAGGAGGCAGGGAAATAAGAGAAGGAACAACAGCAGGAATCAACACCCTCAAGGGTCTTTGCTCCGTACACCTTGGCAAATTGGACTTCAACTCCCAGTATTCTCCCGCCATGGCAATGGCGGCTGTGGGATTCTGGGAGTTGAACTCCGTATGCCTGGAAATCGCCACGGTTGGGAAACCCTGCACTGGAGGACAGGAATGGGTAGCCCATAGAGACCAGAAGAGGCAGGAGCAAAGATTTCAGAACGCGGCCTTCACTTTGCAGGTGTCAAGCACCCACAGCAGCAAAGCAAACACATGACCGGGTTGATTTTCCCCATTTAGGAGAGTGAAGGAGGAAACTTAAGTACTTTAAGGCTTTGTACTTTTGTTCCTTAACCCCTTTGGGCCAAAAAAAAAAAAAAGAGAAGAAGTCTGAAATTTCAGCCCTGCCTCTTCCACAGATGTTAGCAGCAGCTATAAATCCTCCAACTCCATGGGAGGGTAGGAAGAGAAGTTGCATATCCAGACCCCACAAGGTTGGCCAATCCCACTGCAGGACATCCATTCAAACTCCGTTTCATTTTGTGCACTTCCAGGCAAATGTACTTTGGCAAATTGTATTGGGAAATCAGTTTTAATTCTTACAATTTACACTAAGGACTCTTAAGATACATCCAGTCACGTATTTATGCAAGCTGTTCTGCTTTCTAGGGGAATTATTCCCCAAATCCAATATGTGGTTACAAACTATTCCTGATGAAGTAGGATAACCAAAACACTAAAGCAGGAATGGTCAACCTTGGCAGGTTTAGGATCTGTAGACTTCAACTCCCAGAATTCCCCAGCAAGCACGGATGGATGGGGAATTCCAGGAGTTGAAGTCCATAGGTCTTAAAAGTTGCCAAGTTTAGTACACCCCTGTACTAAAGTAATAAAACTGAAACTGTATGATGGTTCCCAGCTTCTTTGGCAAACCGAACAACTCACTGCTCTGAATATTTTTGTGCTGGGTCTTTTTTCTTACTCTTGAATTTTTCTTACTCATGCAAGGCAATCTTAATGCCCTTACAAAATATATATTGAATACCAAGGAGACAAGTAGTGGACTAAGGGTGAGGTGATCGTAGAATGAAGAGCTGTATTACAACATTAGAAAAAAATAATAAACCCCTTGGGGTGAAATCACATCAGTATCAGATGTGAAAAAAATGAACCATATCAAAGATAGTAAAAAGGTGCAGATATGTACCCCAATATGTATGATATTTTTTTAGAAATAACACTTCTCTTTGGATGTTAACAGAGGATTCATGGACTGTTAAGAACTTCTACATCCAAAACAATTTGGCACATGCTTTGGCACTTTTGTCACCAGTTAAAAAAAAAAAAGCCAGAATACAGGATAAAAAATTGGTCAAAGTTGAGAAAACAAATGGCACTGCAACAAAATATGTTTGAAAAATTTCAAGAACTACCTAACTAAGAACTAACTAAGTGGGGATCTTAGGAGACATATAACATTGGATGTTTCCTCTACCATCAAATCAGACTATTAACAGAGAATTGAATCTACATTTCAGGCCAATCCACGAATAATCAGATCCACTTCATACCTGCTACAAGTACAGACAGCAAGAAAACTAATTTCCAGGATTTTTCTAAAGCACGTTTTCAGCTACCCATTTGTATATTTATGACAACATAAATAGCAACATAAATATGGCCAATTATTAGATGACCTCCCCTCAAAAATTTAAAAAGCCAAAAGCAGGATCCTACAATACTTGTTACTTCAGAGAAGATTGAAGCCATGGCAAGTCACGGGAAGTCTTGCCCAATGGGATCTCTTTTCAGGAAAGAGGAAGACTGGGGAAGGCAAGTTCATTTGTTAATGTTTCCCCGAGACTTAAACAAACACAAAAACTTAAAAAGGCAGTTCAGTTTTCTGGAATGTTTAGATGAATGCGCCCCGTTGGTTGGCACAGCAGCTATTAAAATGAGCATTCTGCACTTCTCGTAGTGGGTGATGGGTTTAACTGAAGTTTCAAATAGCTCATTAAAAAAATTGAAGTGACATATACCACGGTAGTCTTTCTCAACCTTGGCAACTTTAAGATGTGTGGACTTCAACTCCCAGAATCCCCCAGTCAGCAAGCTGGCTAGGCAATTCTGGGAACTGAAGTCCACACATCTTAAAAGTTGCCAAGGTTGAAAAACAATGTGCTAGTAATACTAATGAAGTATTAAAGAGTCTTCATGCAGTGAATGCAGATTTCAAGAGAAACATTGTGCTGGAGTCTTAAAGAGGCAATAGTAACACTTCCCTGCATATGCAAGATTCATAGGAGAGAAAACTTTTCTACCTGGAATATATAAAATAGAATTATCATGTGTGGATGCACTCAGAATACGCCCCACATACATTTGGAGTGATGCAGTTCAAAGAGAGTACAGGTTCCTTTGCTAGAAATTGGAAGCAGCCCCACATTCAGTCTTAAGCTAGACAAAAAATTTACAGAAGATGAGAAACAGATCTCAGTTACAATTATTCGGTTCCCACAAAAATACATCCATCAAACACCGTCTCAAGCAAATACGTATCCTTCAATTTCCTGACCCTAATCTCATTAAGAGGCTGTTAGAAGGAAGCTCAAAATCTAAATCCTTAAACATTTCAACATTTATGTTGTTCATCTGATCATCTAACTTTGTGGTGATCACAGCCCCTTGGCTTCTAATGAATTATCTGGGATCTGCTGCCACTAAGGGGGAGAAAAAAGTCATCGAGCAAGAAAGGGGCAAAGTGTCTTAAGAGTCGTCAAGGGATTTCCTTTTTTGTTTGTTTTGTTTTACACAGACACTCTGTTATAAAATTTCACAAACAGCTCATTAACTTCACACTTTTATCTACAGTAAATTCACGAAGGGGGGGGGGGGGAAATTATACAGCAGACCAGCCGATCCACTGTAGAACTCAGAAGATACATCTTAGGTTAAACGTAGAGCTATATAAATGCAGTTTCTTTTAAAAAAAATGCAAACATTGTTTCCTTTACTTACAGACAAAATGTTACATGATTGGCTGCTATGTGTATATTCAATTATGTACAAAAAGGTACAGAATTAGCAGGACTGGGGCACAAGCAGAAATCCCTTCAGGGCAAATGTAGCCAAACGAAATGCTAACTGACTGGCTTTTTTTTTTTTTTTTTTTTAGCTTTGCTCACCACAAAGAGGTGTGCCACCCCCCTCTCTCTCTCTGTCTCTTTTTCCTTGAAAGAAAAGTCACTGATTTCTCCCATCTACCACTTCTTCGTTCTTTCTGTGTGTTTGTTTTAATTTCATTTACAGAAAGCCTACTTATGCAATTATCAGCAAGTAGAAAAACTTTCACCTGTAAATTACAAAGTAGAAATGTTATTTCACAGCAAGAGGCTGCAGCATTGCTCTCTCCAGGTCTCAGTGGAGAAGGTGTGCGTGTCTATTGGTGGAGGGGAGGGGTTCAAACACCACGTTAATTCCAGATTCTGAGAAAACTGTCCCAAGATCCTGTAGCTACAGCCATGCCATCATCAGTCACTCCTAAGCAGCTGACTCGGTTGTCATGACCGGCAAGAACACCTGGAAGGGTCAAAGGGCACAGCAAAATTAAACCAATGGCCCTCAAACGTCCCATTCACAATTCTCATGTTCTTCAAGATGTTTATATCTGTTTTCAAAAATAAGTTCTCACCCAAAATGCCATAACTACAGTGCAAGGAATGGATTGAAGTACCCCCCCCCCCAAAAAAAAAAACCCTACATGGGAACAGTGGATTTCAGTTGTGAAAATCAAGGCAAGAGTAAAACACTTGTGCAAATGTGTAACTTTTTTTTCTTAATAAAAAAAAAAAAAAAGTAAACGTTTCCCTTGTCCAGTCAAGTCCGACTCTTAGGAAGCGGTGCTCATATGCCGCAATCTATATGCAGAGGTGCAGGGAACGCGGTGACCTTGACCCACTGAAGTGATACCTATTTATCTACTTGATTTGGCAGGCTTTCAAACTGCTAGGTGGCCCTGACCTGGGGCAAGGAACAGGAGCTCGCCCTCCGCATTGCGCTTGGGTCTTGAACCTGGACTGTCAACTTTTTAGAATATGAATTATGATACACCCAGGGGGTGGGGGAAAATCAGGGTCAAGGTTGACAATGAATTATGTGTCTCAAGAGTCAGCTAGCTGTCAGGATTCCGGCAGTTACCCCAATTAAATCATGAGTCTTGAGCCAAATTTCCAAAACTTCAAAGGATTTATTGGAACATGTCCAGCACTACCTGGGTGTAGCCGACTCTGACACACATAATTCATTGTCAACCTTGGCTCTGGTTTCTCCCACCCCACCCCCTGGGTGTATCATAATTCATATTCTCCAATGGGACACATCCATAGCCAAGAGTCATCAATCATGTTCTCCAGTTAGATGTTTGCGTGGCAGAAACTTCAATCACCTAGCTACTATCTCTGAAAAACTATGTATGGAAAGCACTTTCGATTTCCAAGCTGCCGCACTGTTCTTTCAAACCCCTTTTTCCCCCTCCCTTTCTGTTGGCATCTCTAAAAAGACCATAGAAATATTTTATGACTTGACATTGGGCACTTTTAATCATTGAACCAACACGTTATCCCCTCTTATTAAAACAAAAAAAGCACTAAAGATGAAAGATGCAAAGCACGCACAAATGAAAAGAAAGTTCCAGAGATGAAGGGCCATGACTGGGTAACTTCTGAGGCATATTTGATCAATCCACTTCTATGTAAAAAGGTAGTTAAGGCTTTGAAGTCAAAAACCAGGACTCGTTTGCTTAACAATGAATTTGTATGGCACGTAACTGGTATCCCAGAGCCATGGTAGCACAGAATGCAGTACTACAGGCTCCTTCTGTTGACTGACTGCAGTTCGATTCTCACCAGGCTCAAGATTGACTCAGCCTTCCATCCTTCCGAGGTGGGTAAAATGAGGGCCCAGATTGTTGAGGGCAATAGGCTGATTTTGTAAATCGCTTCGAGAGCGCTGTAAAGCGGTATATAGGTGCTACTGATATTGCTATCCCATGGAACAGTTCACAATAGAAAAATGAACGCACTTGAATCTTCTGGCTCCTATTAACCTATTAGCTTTAACTAATTTAAACTAATTAGCTTTAACTCACCTGCACGTTCACCCTTCAGGGTATCCCAAACATTACAGTTGAAATCGTCGTAGCCTGCCAAAAAGAGACGCCCACTCTTTGAGAAAGCTACAGAAGTGATCCCGCAGATGATGTTGTCGTGAGAATACAACATGAGCTCCTGGTCTGCACGAAGATCAAAGAGTCGACAGGTTGCATCATCTGAACCAGTAGCAAAGGCATGGCCGCTTGGGAAGAACTGTGAAATGCAACAAGAATATGAAAAATGCAGACAGAGGACAGGATGGGGAAGGAAGAGAGCAGGGAGAGGGAAAGAGGTTGGCTCTGGAGCCATATGCTTACATTGAAAATTCACTTAGTATTAAACTCTCTGTGCTCAAAATAAGATTAGAACAGCATCTTGCATGATATCTGAAGGTTTACATTTGCCTGATTTCTTAATCTATTTACAACATTTGCCACGTTTTTTATTCTTCATCAGCAAAGCAAGAGAGTTCTCTCAAATAACAGAACAATTAGCCATCTAAAACAATGTTTCCCAATCTTGGGCGCTTGAAACTACGTGGACTTCAACTCCCAGAATTCCCCAGCCAAAAAGGAATTCTGGGTGTTGAAATCCACACAGCTTCAAGTGGCCACACACTGTTCTAAAACTTTAAAAGAGATCACGTGGATGACACATGATTGAGTTCAGCATTCAAAGACTGCTGGCCTCCCCAGAAATTGCACTCACTTGTAGCTCCGCTAACTCTTCTGCCCAACTAACTATCCCTGAGAAACCCTTCGCCTATGAAAAGTTGGCTTCCACAGATGAAAGGAACGAAAAGGATTTGCACACATCTGATACACTGATGGAAAATCCAAAACCATACTAGCAGATGCCGAGAACGAGCTAGCACATACAATGAAAGAAGCATTCATATTCTCATTTATTCACCAGCGCAACAGTCACTTACACAAACGGCATTAATATCAGACACGTGTCCCATGAATGACTGCCTGCACATCCCATCTCGGATATCCCAGAGCTTGGAGGAGGCATCGCAGGCACCCGAAACGAAAGTGCTCATGTCTGGGCTTAGAGAGAGACTCATGACATCGCCGGTATGCCCAGTAAAGGCAGTAGTCTGTTGGCCCGTCTCGATATCCCACAGAGCACTGCAAAGTGAAGTAAAAGCATTCGAAATCAGAAGCTCAAATAATTAGCTAGGGGAGTTCATTTAAAATAAAATAAAATAAAAAGTGGTCCCAGGATACTCACCAGGTGGTGTCTCCAGAGCTCGTAACAATTTGGTTATCGTCTAGAAAGCGACAGCAGGACAAGTACCCTGAAAAGAGAAACAGTAGCAAAATGGCCATTTCAGACTGCAATTCAAATTCAGTCCAGAATTCTGCTTCCTTCCAGCATCTATTAAAAACGTTTTTTAGACAGTACTGAACACTACATATATATCTAAAGTCAGAGAAACAATTTCAAGGTCTGGGGAAAGCTGAGATAGTGAATAGACTGGAATGGGATGACCCAGTGGCATCTAACTCAAATTGATAAAAATAAATAATGCAATAAAATTTATTTATATTTATATTATATATATATATATGCACACAAAATATATATATTATATATAATAAAATATATAAATATTAAAATATATTAAAATATTAGTAGTAAATATTAAATAAAATAAAAATGAAATAGTATGTATATTAAAATATATTCAAATATTAATATTAAATAAAAAATAATAATAATAATGAAATAAATAAAATAATAAAATAAATACCTACCTTCCAGCCATAAATGTCTATAGCATTTACTATGAAGTTAATTTGCTGGATGCTTAAGAATAGAAATTCTTCAATTGTTTGGACAGAACATAAAAAGTAGCAAATGCCATATGTGCAAATATTGCAAAAAACAGAACAAACCCCCTCCCCAATATCCACAATAGTTATTTAACATCGAATCAAGGGACCAAATTCTGTTAGAAAATGTATTCCTTATTCTATTTGGGGGGGAAAAAAACCATTCCTTTTAAAAACAATCCCAGAGAGAAAATAATGCAATTGTTTTTTCCCAACTTGACTCTCTTGCTTTTAAAGGGCAAGAAGAAAAAGTTTCAGTGGCATTATAGTTTTCTCATTTCATTACAAATGATCAAAGACACAAACAGAAAGAGAAGAGCAGCTGACCGGTATGACCGGGGAGTTCTCTGCTCACTCGTACGTTGCCCTCCCTCGTCTTCAGATTGTAGATGGAACAGATGTTGTCTAATCCACCGCAAGCGACATAATTGCCAGATGGTGCATATGCACAGGTCATTACCCAGGAAGACCGCAAAGGAATAGCATGCATCTTTAAAAATAAAATGGAAAAAAAAAAAAGCACCATGAGGAATTGTCCCCTTTGAAAATCAAATGCAAAAAACTGTTGTAGATGATTAACTGATACCATGGGAACAACTCCCATCACACAGGGAGCAGCAGATATAGGTAGCTCTCAAATTATGACTGTAATGGTCAGGGGTTCCATTGCAGTTGTAAATCAGGCCACTCACAGTTTTTGCAGCAGTTGTTAAGTGAGCACTACAGTTGTAAAGCAAACCAATGGTTTGCTATAGGCTGGCTCTCAAGATTCCGACTGATAGTAACAGCACTTAAGACTTATACAGGTGAAACTTGAAAAACTAGAATATCGTGCAAAAGTTCATTTATTTCAGCAATGCAACTTAAAAGGTGAAACTAATATATAAGATAGACTCATTACATGCAAAGCAAGATAGTTCAAGCTGTGATGTATCATAATTGAGATGATTATGGTTTACAGCTCATGGAAACCCCAAATCCACAATCTCAGAAAATTAAAACATTACATGCAATCAAAACAAGGATCGTACATAGACAATATCGGTCCTCTGAAAAGTATAAGCATGCATATGTATTCACTACTTGGTTTGGGGCCCTTTTGCAGCAATGACAGCCTCAATGTGGCCTGGCATGGAAGCTACCAGCCTGTGGCACTGCTGAGGTGTTATGGAAGACCAGGATGCTTCAGTAGCGGCCTTCAGCTCTTCTGCATTGTTCGGTCTCATGTCTCTCATCCTTCTTTTGGCAATGCCCCATAGATTCTCTATGGGGTTCAAGTCAGGTGAGTTTGCTGGCCAATCAAGCACAGTAATCCCACGGTCATTGAACCAGGTTTCGATGCTTTTGGCAGTGTGGGCAGGTGCAAAGCCCTGCTGGAAAATGAAGTCAGCATCCCCATAAAGCTCATCTTCAGAAGGAAGCATGAAGTGCTCCAAAATCTCCTGGTAGACAGCTGCGTTGACCCTGGACTTAAGGAAGCCCAGTGGACCAACACCAGCAGATGACATGGCTCCCCAAATCAACACAGACTGTGGAAACTTCACACTGGACTTCAAGCATCTTGCATTGTGTGCCTCTCCATTCTTCCTCCAGACTCTGGGTCCTTGGTTTCCAAATGAGATGCAACAATTGCTCTCATCAGAAAAGAGGACTTTGGATCACTGAACAACAGACCCAGTTCTGTTTTTCTTTTGCCCAGGTAAGACACTTCTGACGCTGTTTGTTGTTCAGGAGCGGCTTGACAAGAGGAATACGACATTTGAAGCCCATGTCCAGGATCCGTCTGTGTGTGGTGGCTCTTGATGCACTGACTACAATCTCAGTCCATTCCTTGTGAAAGTCCCCAACACTCTTGAATGGCCTTTTCCCGACAATCCTCTCCAGGCTGCGGTCATCCCTGCTGCTTGTGCACCTTTTTCTTCCACCCTTTTCCCTTCCACATAACTTTCTATTGATGTGCTTTGATACAGCACTTTGGGAACATCCAACTTCTTTTGCAATTACCTTTTGAGGCTTTCCCTCCTTATGGAGGGTGTCAAGGATGGTTTTCTGCACAACTGTCAGGTCAGCAGTCTTTCCCATGATTGTGATTCCAACTGAACCAGACTGAGAGACCATTTAAAGGCTCAGGAACCCTTTGCAGGTGTTATGGCTTAATTAGCTGATTAGAGTTGGATACTTTGGGCCTAGAATATTGAACCTTTTCACAATATTCTAATTTTCTGAGATTGTGGACTAGGGGTTTTCATGAGCTGTAAACCATAATCATCTCAATTATGACAGATCATGGCTTGAACTATCTTGGTTTGCATGTAATAAGTCTACCTCATATATTAGCTTCACCTTTTTAAGTTGCATTACTGAAATAAATGAACATTTGCACGATATTTTAATTTTTCAAGTTTCACCTATACCGCTTCACAGTGCTTTGACAGCCCTCTCTAAGTGGTTTCCAGAGTCAGCCTATTGCCCACAACAATTTGGGTCCTCATTCAACCTGGAGCCTGGTGAGATTCAAACGGCCAAATTGCAAGCAGCCGGCCGTCAGTAGAAGTAGCTTGCAGTACTTCATTCTGACCACTGCACCACCACAGTTTCATTTGATGAACCCAAACCAATCAGCACTCTGAGACTTTCAATTTTCTCAAAGAACTGTTTTATCAAGTACATCATTTGGGCGCAGATAAAAATGAAACTAGCTCTAAATGTTTCTGGTGGTTTCAATATAATTAAAGAAGGGATAATTCTCTCCCTTCAAAGTCACAGATCACATTGTCCAATTAGATGCCAGTGTTCTGGCATCTCCTTGGCAATTCTCTTTGGTCTCTGGCCGGCACCTGTTGAGATGACTTTGGATGGTTATGTTGTCTGGTCTGACATTCCAGACTCTCTCTCTCACACACACAAAAACACAAAGACACACAGACACACACAGTGTGGCAATCTGCGAAACAAAAAAATGGCTGTAGCAGGCCTGAACCATTTCAAAGTTGCCAAAAATGAAGCAAATACTTGTTTTCTGCAAAACCGCAGTAAAAGGCAGTCCCATGATTGCAAGAGACTGCAAACAGCTAAAAACGTGGGCTGGTTGCCAAGTGTCAGACTGTCACAACTTCGAATCCAGGTCATAAGTACTCTTCAAAGGAGAACCAGCATAACTCTAAATATCGCGAAGTGACTGATTTTTAAATTGAGGACTATCTGTAATTAACTGAACTGTAATTAAGTTTCAATAATGTGTGGGCAGCGACATTACAAAATCAATGCAGAACTTTCTTGCAGAAAATCTTGAAGGCTGACACTTTCCTTCAAAATGTTAATATTCCAGCCCAGTTTTCAGAAGGAGCTTCGATCTACTCCAAACTAAGCAGATTTATCCTTTTTGTAACAGGTTGTGACAATGGCACTGAACAAATAGTACAACAGTTTATACTAGCTGACATTTCAACCATTTTTAAAGAGGACAAACCATACATTTTGCAAATAGCAAACTCTTCAATGGCAAAATCACCTAACTTTTTTAAAACAACGTCCAGTGCTTCCTGATATAAGAATCATGAATTAATCTTATACTATCCCAGACTCTTCAAATGAGTATAAGAAGAAAAAAAAACTGGTATTATTAGCTAACCACAAATTGTGTCATGAGAATGGCCTCCCTCCCCAGAACTTGTCTCAACTCCATTTAACTTGCCACATCCCAGGTCTCATTTTACTGGCTCTGGCGAGGATTAAAAAGGTGCGTATTTGCATATGAAGTGACAATGAATGGTTCAGTTAAAAATATCTTAGAGATACTAAGGCAGCTGTGGAGAACAACGTTTTATTTGCTTTCCCAATGTAACACCTCAAAGCACTTCGATATACATTTCAACAAACATCCAGCAGTTTGTCTCCCCAAGTGTTTGAGCCAGAATTTTTAAGATTAATGATACAGAATATTTATGGCATGCTTGAGAAAACAACAGACGGATACTTTCAAACACAGAAAAAATAATAACAAGACAAGAAATCGTATTAAAACCTGAAAAGCATCAAGAAATAACAGGGCCAATAAAGAGGTTTGGATGGGGGACAGAAAAAAAATAAAAGATTAGCAGTAGAATCTAAAAATAAAGCTCATCAGCAAGAGACACATAAAATGTCCAATGAATAAGTTTTTAAAAACCTGTACCTTGTTTGTTGTATAACTATCCCAAATTATTAGTTTTCCATCTTGGGAAGCACTCACTAATAACCTAAAAATAATAGTAAAACAAAACGAAGAAAAAGACAAACAAAATATGTATTAATATGTTAACCTTATATCTTCCTCTTGATGGTTTCAAAATGGAAAGTTCAAAGCCAAATCCTCTGCATTCTCTAAGACCCCAATTTCCCTTTCTCCAGATTGTGAACCACACAGCTTAGGGCACAAGCAAAATATATGAGGGCCACCTATTGAAAAGCTAGTTCTTCTATGAAATCTATCTATATGCTAGATGCTAAGTATCACAGCATGAGCCTGGTTATCTGAAGAACCGTCTCATCCTGATGGGGTTGACCTGTCCCACCCAAGCTGGCATAAGGGGCTTGCTGCAGACCCCACTGATCAAGGAATTCAGCTGGCGGAGTCCAGGAAAAGAACCTTTTCTGCCATGGCTGCTGGACCGTCGCAGCATCTCAGGTGAAATCCGCATCCACCCTTTTGGCCTTCTGAAAGGGTCCAAAGATTTGGCTATGCCAACTGGCCTGAGGTCACAATGTGTCAGAGATAAAATCCCACCTCCTCCCTATACGCACTTTCCCATCTTTGGCAATTTTAAACCACTTTTAGTATTCCCATTTGTTGTTTTAATGTTTCATATTGCTGTTTTTATTGATTGTAAGACACCTAGAGTCGCCCCAGGCGAGACGGGAAGCACATAAGTTTTTAACAAATAAATAAGTGTCATATTGGCTTTGAGTCATAATCCAACCAAACTGGAAAACACCAGGTTGAAGCTGCCAGTGGATAGGATTAAAACCCAGATAAATTGACAATTAATTAAAGAAAAGATAAATAGGTATATCCTATTCACTGCAATAGTATAATGCGTGTGCTTCCTCCTTTTATTTTATTCAGTTTTCTGGAAGAAAGGGAAGCAAGTTCAGATTAGTTTCCTCTATCACTATTACACTGTTTTGAGGAAAGGAAAAACACTCAGAAATGTATTTATTTATTTTACATTTAAATGAATAGTTTCCCAGGAAATTACTGAGATAGCTCCATCTACATAAAATTTCTGATCTATTTCCTTATGGGATTCTAAAATATGCAGGAAAGCCCTGAACAATAAAACTTCTCAATATATACAGCTTAATTGTTAAAAATGAGGAACAAATTCTTTCCTTTCTGTCTAAAATAAGGAATTATTACTATAAATTTCTAATGTTCCATTTTAAATGCTAATCTTCTAAATACTGTTTTAGTTCAAAAATATGTTACTGTAAATACATATGCATGTTCTTTTTTTTAATAAAAAGCAAGTTTAGGGACAGAAATATATTTATTTTTAAACACTGAAATCTAACGTCTCAGAATCAAACCTGAAATAAAGCAAATCTGTCTTCAAATTACTAAGCTTAAGGAGGTTCTTTCAAGCTTTCAATATGTTCCCAAGAATCTAACTTTATTTTTGTTCAGAGAATTTTGTTTCCATATTAACAGGCTGGTTTTTTTTTCCCCCAATGTAACTGTTCATGTGGCCAAGAAACAAGTAACCCCTAATTTTTTATATATTTTATATATATTTTGCCCGCCTAAAGTATTCTATACAAACCTTGAATCAGATCCCCAATGCATAGCATAAATTTTGGCTAAATGACCTCTCAAGGTACGCCTTGTACGCATCTGGATTCGACCCACAGAGTCAAGACTTGTGGTGATCTGAGAAAGAGGAAGGACAAGAGGCTTTTCAAAACCTTTTGCTGGATCCCATAAGAATATATGACAACTGAATATAAGAAATAGCTTAATAGTATACAATGCTAAGTTGTTTCTTATATTTGTCATGTAGCATTTCTTTATTTGAAGAATCTGCTGATGCTAAGCTATGGTACAATAACTTTGGGATTTTACATAACATACAAACCCATTCTTCATGACCTGGTATAATATTTAAATCTGGCCAATGATACAGATGGCTCCATAAACCATAATTTTAAAAACAGGGCTTAATGTACTCAAATGGAACTAAGCTTGAAGAAATGGTTACAGTCCAAGAAGCCATGACTGCTATTTTGATTTACTGATTTCTTTTCTCAGGCCCCTTTAAACTATTAAACTATTGAAGCATACTAGCAGGTCTTTAAACTAGAGTCAATGTCGAATAGAGATCAGAAGTTTTTTCCCTAGCCAAAGAAAAGGAGGAACTTCTGCTAAACTGCAGACTCTGCACAAGCATTTTAGATGCAGTAACTGTCTTAGGTATTTAGAAAAGCAGAGTAGGAAGGAAAAGGCAACCCACCTGAGCAAGAGTTGTGTCACTGCATGCTTTTCTTGCATCCTTTAAAAGAAATTTTAAAGGATTACTTTACATAACAATGAAGTTTTGCATTCTTACCAAATTAATGCATTTATTATTTGGGGGATGGGGGGAAAGACAGTTTCCTTCCAGCAGGCTACGTCTGATAAGTAGCAAGCCACTAGGCAAAAGATTCAGATACAGTACACTCCCTGGCTTCAAATACCTCAAAAAGGATGCACAAGATTTCAGAAGTCAATCCTGAACCCAAAGTTCCAACCAATGGGGCTCTCTGAAAGAGGCCCAGCACTGTGCCCTCAAGACTCTTTCATCCAACATCGTAAAGGAAAGGTGGTTGCAGAGAAATCTGCGCATATAAAATGTTCCCTTCACAAAAAGATCTTCCTGGGTTACCACAAAGTATGTTAGAAAGACATCTTACTCTGATTTGATTCCGGAGCTGCTCTGCCTCCTGCCGTAATTGTTCCAGTTCACTCATTCTCTTGAATGGGTCTCTTCTCTCCTCTTACAGTACAAGTGATGAGAAATCTGCTGAAAACAATTTACGGAAATCACTTGAATCATGTGCCTGTAATTAACAACATCAACATTTGCAATTTACAGTCATCCCGTCATTATTTCCTTCTCCTCCGGCCTATGTGTAGCCCCCCAGTGTCTGGACTGGCAGCTCCAGGGTTTTCCAAATGTTACAGCATAACTAGGCCTTAATGATAAGCAGTGGCAATATTATAAAATATATGGGTTTCAATCATATCAAATGCATTTAATTCATTTAAACACATTTTAATTTAAAAGCTAATTTCAGAATTATTTTTTGCCCCAATTTGTCTCCCCCCCCCCTGAGTTTTCTTGTGAGAATCCAGCATATAAGAGCTTGAAAAAAGTCATGCATGAATTACAGAACACATTTAAATGGCTTAAATTCTCATTCTCTCTCTCTCTCTCTCTCTCTCTCTCTCTCTCTCTCTCTCTCTCTGTGTGTGTGTGTGTGTGTGTGTGTGTAGTCTCAGCATCATTCCTGTAAAAGAAAGCAAATATAGGCCTCAGTTACAATTGGGAGAGTGGGGGGTGGGTGGGTTTAGAAACTTACATAAACAGAAAATCTTGACTACCTCCATGTTACCTAATTTTAATGCAGTGCAACATTTCAGAAAGCATGAGAATAAAGGGTAATACAAGAAAACAATTTTCTCCTATTATTTGAAATGTTTTCTGATTTTTTAAAAAATAAGATAACTAACCGGAAAGATGCCCACTGTGGGGGACTTGATTGATACTTAACAGATCTCTGAGGCATGTCTTAGAGCAGGGAGGTCAAACTCATGGCCTCACGTAACATTTTGTGTCGTTTTTTTTTTCTTTCCCAAAGCTAGGGTGGGCATGGCCTGTGCATGATGCATCCAGCCCGCGGGCTGCCAGTTTGACGCCCCTGTCTTAGAAGTAAGTGAATGAGGAATATTCATACGGTGATCTATGCAGATCGATTTTGCTTATTGACTGCTTGGGTAGCAACCATTCAAAGTTAGGATGGTATTTGAAAAGTAACATTTCGAGCAATGGTCACATTTGACAACCTTCACAGGATCTCTCTCAGTTTACATGAACACTATTAGTTAGTGTGCACATTGTCCTGTGCCCGAACCATTACTTTTTTTCCCCACCAACCGACCCACTGAGTGGAGAGACTGCTTGAACAAGCAATCTCTTCCTGAACTGCTTTTATCCTCAGTGCAGCACTTCCCCAAAAGACGCTAACCTCCAGTTTAAAAGCTCAGGAACTGACAAGACAGGCATTGTGGAATGGTCTGCGGTGGAGGGTGTACACACAAATTCTATTTGTGTTGGGTGTGACAAGCTAGTGTTGTGCAGGCTGGTATTTTGGAAGTTCAGAGCAGTGCAGCCTCGAGATAGCCTCCAGGAAAATCAAAACAGAGGCGTTTTTGCTTGGTGGAGATGGAAACGTGACTGAATTTGTGGGCTTGAAGGTTCTGCTTTTGACTGGAGTTGCAGTAGAGGCTTCAAGCAAATTGCAGGCACATCACTAATCAGCAGTTTAGCACTGGCCAACGACTTTTTATCATGCATTGTGGACTTATTAAAAAAAAAAAAAATCAGAGGCAAAGCCATACAATAATGCAAAAGATATTGCAAACTACCATTATGAGGAAATCAGAATGATTTCCATCAGGTTTTATGAATGTTGAGCCGGAAAAGAAATATGGAAAGTTAATATTGTATAAATAATTGTAATAAGATTATTATATGCACAAAGAGTGTAGAGCAATTCAATCACCACGGTGGAAGATTGAATTATAAAATTGTCTGAACTTGTGGAAATGGGGAAGTTGACCAGTTTGGTTTGGAGGAAAAAAAAATGGCTTGTGGAGTTTTATGGACTTTTTCTTGAAATAAGACTGAATTGACAATTTCTGGATTTGGGGATTAAAAAGGGTCAAAAAAGGTGATGCCAGTCTATAATGCCTTGTTAACACCACATGTGAAATTAATACCACTTTATAATGCCTTGGTAACATCACACTAGTTTTGGTCACCAGGATGTAAAAAAGATGTTGGGACTCTAGAAAGAGAGCAGAGAAGCACAACAAAAGTGATTAGGGGACTGTAGACTAAAACAAAGAATTGCTGGAATTGGGTATGTCTAGTCTTATGAACAAAAGACTAGGAGTGACATGATAGCAATGTTTCAATATCTCAAGGGCTGCCACAAAGAAGAGGGAGTCTAGCTATTCTTCAAAGCATCTGAAGGCAGGACAAGAAGCAATAGATGGAAACCAAATCAAGGAGAGAAGCAACCTAGAACTAAGAATAAATTTCCTGACAGTTAAAACAATTACTCAGTGGAACAACTTGCCTTCAGAAGCTGTGAAAACTCCAACACTGGAAGTTTTAATTTAAAATACTAGAAGTCCGGCAAATATATATTAATAGGACTAGTCCTGTATTGCAAGGAACTTCCACCAATATGTCCCAATTTAGCTATGAAAGCCAGTCACTCTCCCTTAGCCCAATCCACCTCACAAGGCTGCTGTTGTGAGAGAAATTGGAAGAGCAAGGTGTGTGGGATAAGTTTGCCACCTTGAATGATTTGCAAAAGCAACAACATAAATTGCAGCCTGGTAGTACAGTTCTCAAGATCTAGCTTTACCCAAAACTCCTATGCTATTGTTGGTATCATATAAACTCAATTCATTGTTTTTCATCCTACCTCTGCCTTTCCAGCCTCTGTGCCATACCAATGAACCCTACATGGTTCTGCCTCTTTGGCCGAATACCGTATTATCCACCCAGAGTCACTAGATACAAGACAGATGGAAAATAAATTGTATGAATACATTTTAAAAAAAATATATGCCCACCACTTTGGGCATATTCTCTGAGGTCTACTCCAAATTTGTCCCTCCTCCAACCCTAATCTTTAAGAAATCCATAGCAATGTTGGGGGGGGGGGGGAGATAAGGTTGCCCATTGGTTAAACTTCAAACCTGATGATCCGGATATTATGGAGATGAGGGTGCCAGTACTTTCCTCTGAAATATTTTATGACTGGAATCGCCCTGGAAACTACTACAAGTATTCTCAAATGATCCCCCATGTATGTATTAAACCTGGTTCTCCTTAAAAGATTGTTAATTTTAATCAGTAACTAGAGAAATGTTAAATGCTCACTAAGCAACTTTGAGCCAGTTGCTTTCTCAGTTCCTCCTCCCTCACAGGATTATTGGGAGGAAAAGCATTTCTTTTACTTTCTCATTTTAAAAAGGAGTTGTACAAATTGTCATGTTCCTCACCTTCACAAAAAGACGACAGAAAAACCAAGGACTAAAATTATTCACATTATTCACAACCATGTTGCTATGATCCAGTACTTGCAATGAAGTTTAAACCAACCTTTGCTTCTGCATAAAGAGATCTAGATTATTTTCCCTCCTAAAACATTCAGAGACATGGCAAATTATTCTGACATCAGTCATGGCAAATATGAATCCATAAAATATGTTTATAAAATGCTTTTTAAACTTAAAATATCTAGCCACGTGCACAGAGTTTTACCTATCCGACAATACATTTTTAAATACATTTTTTTGCTGATCAGCAGAGAACGAGTCTCCTCTTCCCATCGTGGACTACTGAAACAATGGAAGTCCCTGGATAGTCATGAGAGTTTAAGTTCAGAAAGAGCATTTAGAAACTGAAATATTTCTCCCCATGCTATAGAACAAAGGATTCTATCACCTTCCAGCTATTATCAAGACCAAGGGAAATTCTAACATTCATCAATTCTTCAGGTATAATTAAATTTGTAGAAGAATTAGGTTCTCAAGACTCACTCAGTCTTGTAGATGTCTTAGAATTGGACATCTACAAAAAAGGAGCTTTATTTACAGGTTGCTTGAAGTGCAACTGAACTCCTATCACTTATCATTAACCACAGCTAGCTGTTTTGTTTTAATTCAAAGGATCAGGCTGAAAACATGTAACTAAAAGCTACACACCCTCTTCACTATGAATATTTACCCCTGGTAATGACTGCCTATGGCAGATTACAAGTGCCTCAAGGTTCACATCACCATTGCTTCTCATTTGGGAAATGTCAAGAGAAATCTTTTGCTGTTTGGCATGAAGCCTTTGTTTCTCCAAAAATAAATACAGGAAACAGGCCTAGGTGTGTCCTTGATCTTTAAGGTTGAAGATATTGTGCATATTTTCAAAGGGCTCTTCAGCACTGTGCCTCCACTGCAGCTACACAACAAAACACAGGAAGCTCTGCCCCAGAAGGCAAGATTCAACCTGGAGCCTGACTCCCAATTCAGCTCCAGTAACTTCAGAGGCCCCCAACTTTTGAGGACAAAACCAAACCTCCCCTTTACAAAAAGAATCCACATTTTCCATTGCTTCTCTTCTTCTACAGTGGGAGAAGTTATGATCAACTATAATCACATGGTAAAAGGTTTCAGGCTACGTGGTACCTCATCCTTAACCGGTTCCGGGAGACGCAATGAGTACCAAAAATGATGAATGCCAAGCAAATTTGTCCCATAAGGAATAACACAGTGAGTCACAAAGCAGCCGACATTGACAACTTCTTAGCTTTTGAGTTCAGTTCCAAACAAACAATGAAAACGGGACAAAATTTTCATGTCAAAATGCGCTGAGTACCCAACTCGATGAGTTTCAAAGCAGTTGAGTACCAAGGCACCACTGTACAAGTGAATACGATTTTCAAGTAGCCTTTAAATTGCGGATCTAATCATACACAAGATTGTGAGAATTCAGTGAAACTCCAGATCTTGGCTCAGAAATAGATGACAGTGGCATCTTCTCATAGGGTAGCAATCCCTAAGATACTTTCCAGCTAATTTTGTCTCTCTTTGAAGCCCCCAAGCATTGCTGTCACAGATACAGTGCCAAAAACCACAGCTTTTGGCAAGTTCCTTTCATACCATATCCCATGACATTGTGTTCACGTAAAGTTACTCCTGGGCTCGAAACAATGACATTCCTCTGCAGCAATCATTTTTCATACATGGATTATTCAGAAAAGGCCATACTCATTTCTTGCGTATTCAAAGCCCCTAAATTTCTGGCCCCTCAAACCTCTGTGGAAGTAGACACATTTGGAGGGCTCTTACTTTGGATAAATACTGAATTTACCATAAGTAGCCTTATTCAAGAAACAATAGCTAAAATATAAGGCTTAAACATTCAGATTTAAAATTTAAAAATTAGTGGATTTCTCCATCTGAAACAGAGAACTTTGAAAGTGCAAAAGCATAAGTAATAATTTTCTGGAAGAAGTATCTCCGTATATTGGGCCATGAGAATATAAAAGGTTTGTTTTAAATTACTGTATAATGGCACTTTTAAAATATTTTAAAATGTCATGCAAAGCTTTGTTAAAGTGCTTCAAATAAATATTTCATAATTTGGTTGCATGTCCCATGAGAGCTGTCCTTTGTGACCTATTACAGTGACAACTCAAAAATTCAAGTTGAAGTCTATCATCTTTATAAAGGGTCAGAGGAGGGGGGAAATGTAATCATTCTAGCAACTAAAACAAGACTGCAAAATACTTCTAAGGCAAGTTATCACATGCACTAAGGTTGAAAAGGTGCAATCAGTAAGTTCTGGGAAAAATACTGAATTCATATTAAAAAGACTATCTTTTTTAAAACAAATAACTGCCACTTATCAGTCTGAAGATTGCAATTTCTAATTGGGGAGGAAGGGAAGATTTTGCAACACAGACACTATTTGGATTAAGCATTAAACTGGTGCATATGCAATAAATCTCATGGCTTTTAAAGATTAAATGTTTATTAGACACATGTACCAGTTTTAGAGATTAACACTTTAGACTTTAAATGCTAAAAAGCATATTTAGGGGACAACTTTGTATCTTGGCAACAACTCCTAAAAGAGACACACAAGATGCTGCTTGGCCTAGAAAGTAAAAGACTCTGAGTTTTAGGCCTCTTTTAGACATGAAAGCCAGCTGAGTGAATAACGTTCATGCCAACTCACCTCACAGGGTTGTTGTGAGGAAAATAAGAGGCAGGAGCATTTTGCATGCTTATATATGAACATGGAAGGTAAAATAACAATACTACTATTGCTGCTGCTGCATTTAGGCCCCCACATGCTCTGAAGCTCCTTAGAAGTGAACCTAAAAGACTTCACATATCTTTCAAAACTCTCTGAACTAAGCTACTTTTAAACTTTTTTCTAAAGCCTGATCTGGTCATTACAAATGAAATCACAGGATATTGTGAAGGGCAAAAACTTCCCTTGGGGCCTGGCCTTGAAGGAGCTCGCTGATCAGGCAGATAAGGAACCATTCTGTCAAACTGAAATGGAAGACAAAGAGGAAAAGGAGTATTGTATTATAAAGGGAAGGGGGGCTGGCTGAACAATAGAATGTGAAACTCTCAAACCTAATGTGTCTGTTAAAGAAAGAGCAAGAACATAGACAAGAATCAAAGGGCTGGATTGGAACCTCTTTTAGTCCAACTTCCCCCTGCTTAAGGCACACCTTATACCATCCTGGTCAAATGCTTGCCCACTCTATTTTTGAAAACCTCTCCAACTCTGGGAGGCAAACTATTCCACTGATTTTCTTACTGTCACAAAATTTCTCCATACTTTCAGGTTGGATCTGGAGGTACTACTCTGAACATCTGAAGCTTCCAAAGTCTGGTTTTGTTTTAAAGCTGTGTTGCTGAAGCTTAGGAGCCTAACAGTGAAAATATTCAGTCAAGCTGACTACACCATCGGTGTCTCCAGGGCTTGCTTTCTTGCCCCTGCAAATGTTACTTAGCTCCCCACTTCCATAGGGGGAGAGAATACCTTGAACAAATCCATCTGATCCAACGCAGATTTCCTTAAGTGGCTGTTTTATGAAGTATGACTCAGGCAGTAAAACTAATTGAGGTAGTCCTCAAATTATGACTGAATTATAACCATAAGTCATTAAGGTTGTAACTCAAGGCACCCACATGACCAAAAGTACTGCCTCTTTTTCATGGTGGTTGTTAAGGGAGTACTGTGGGCATTAAGTGAATGCTGCAGTTGTTAAATGAACACTGGGATTGTTAAGGGAACCCATTCATCTGAATGGGTGTTATTTGCCATAAACTGCAAATCATTATCTGTCACATTATCACAGAATGCTGTGCTCATCCCTAAAGCTGACCTACCCAGCAAGCGTTCATAGGATCTGCACAATCATCTGCAACATTCAAAGATTTACAGGCCATAAACCACTTGTCTTGTGACTGTCATAACTTTGAATAGTTGTAAAACAATTGGTTGTTCAGCAAGGGCTTCCAATATGAAGTCCTTGATTTACAACTGAATTTGGGACCCGCATAGTAAGTTGAGGGCCCTATATGACCAGACCTGATTTTATAATAGTTTTTACACCTGTTAAACAAATCACAAGGCTCTAAGTCCAAGTCAAGCCAGCCAAAACAAAAAAACACCAATAAAAAAAACACCAATTGCAGTCAGTTGACTATGGGATGCTGCAACCCATCATAAATGTTAAGCTGACTGCCAAGTGCCCAAAGTGCAGTCATGTGACCTCAGCGGGCAGAGGCATGACTTTTTATGACAGTCAGAAGTGCCTTAAGGACTATAAAGCCCCTTTCCTAACTCCAAATTGAATTCACACCACTGTACTACCATGAAAGGAACGCCTTGACTGAGGGGTACAGCCTAACTTGCCTGTTCCCATGGCTCCTCCCCTCGCAACTGCTTCAAAACTCTCCCCCTCCAATGACATTTATGTACCATGTTTCCCCGAAAATAAGACCATCTTATATTTTTTTGCCAACAAAAAAGGTCTTATTTGGGGGGGGGGGGGGGGAATGTCATCCACTGACTAACCTCACTTGTGTGGGTCACCCCTGGCCTCCTTTTTGCTGTCAGAGGCCTTCAGGAACTTCTTCTGCGGCCAGCAAGGCTTTCCTGAAGGCCTCTGCAGTGGATAACAGAGCTCTGGATCAATCCAGAGCTTTGTTATCAGATACAGAGGCCTTCAGAAAAGCCTTGCCAGCTACAGAAGAAATGGGCCGGCAAGGCAGGTGTTGGGGTGTTCACGGCCTGGCTACAACTGTCCAAAGGTAAGTAGTAGGGCAGCTCCACCCCCCCATCCCCATCTTTGCTTATTTTTTATCCGTGTACTCTAGAGTGGGCGGGATCTTAATTAGGGCTTATTTTGGGGGGTGGAGCTTATATTGGGGCACACGTGTAAAAATCAAGCTAGGACTTACTTTCAGGGTAGGCGGTATTTTCAGGGAAACAGGGTATTAGTTTGGAACATCGTATTCAAAAGCCTCTCAGTGGTTAACAGCAAGCTATAAAATAACCAACAATACAATCAAATATCCATGGTACAAAGTTAAGATTAAACTACATGGTAACAGGAAATGGCTGTCCCAAGCAAACAACAGCTCTCTTCTTCCTCTGCCTGAAGATTCGCTACTGTTGCATCAATCTCAGCCATTTTCCTAAACAATGGATAAGAGTTCATACCATCAAAACTTCTCTCTCCCAGCTAACTAAGTTAAATGAAAAGACACATTCAATTTAAAATTTAGCAGGGAATGTAAATGCAGCATGGGTTTAGAGAGAAACAAGATTTAAATTTAATTTTAAAGATGAATAGTCACAGTCTTTTTATGAATAGTCATGCTTCCTTGCCAGGTTTTTTTTTTTTTTGGGGGGGGGGGGAAAGACTCCCACATATAAATAAAAAAAAACTAAATAAAAAAAAGAAAAAAAAATATAAAAAAAAAAAAATTTTATATATATATATATATGTGAAAAGCAACAAACAACATAAAACTAAAACAGTTACCAACCCTTGGACAATATTAATCAAATTCCTCTATTTGCTATTACATTCATTGTTAAAATAGATGGAATGAATTTGCGGCAACAGATCTAATACTAAATGAAGGAAATAAGAAATTATGCAGAAATTGGAAAGGAAGTGTTTAATGCACTTCCTTTCTTTAAGAGTCTAATCAACTCTTTTTAGCTAAAGATTGACACTGAAACAATTATTTTTATCTGACTAAAAACAAATTACTATTTGTTTTGCCAAAGCAACGGCCTTTCAGGTTAAGTTTTAGCAAGCAAAAACAAGATGCAACATTTAAATGTGCAATGCCCACATTTTCTTTCCTTTGGTTCAAATGTGCCTGACTCTCAGAGACCGACTGCATAAAACCTCTGTAATTTTCATGGCAAGATTTTTCAGAAGGGGCAGTTTTGAGACTACCCTTTTCCTAGGGCTGTAAGATAAACCCAAGATTGCTTAGCTGGTGCAACTAGAACTCACAGTCTCCTAGCTTCTAGGCTATCCTGATGTCTGAACCACTACACCAAACAGTCTCTTGCCCACAAGAGATTGTTGCTTGGTTAGGAATTCAAAGGACAAGAGAATGCTTGCTTATATTTCAAACTCATCCCTCACTGAAGATGAATCATGGTTAAAACATGCCAAGGAGAAATTTTATTGATATAAACAGCAAAATGACTCAGGAATTCTCCCAAACTAGCTGGAGATAATAAGGAATCTTGCCACAAGTCTGAACTCAACAGATTTTGCCATAGTTAGATATTTTATCTACGGCTGGAGGACAAAAATCTACCCTTGTATTCCTCATATTGTTGACACATTGCCACATTATAGGATGAGGAAATAAGATTGAACGGAAACATATCAGGGTTCTTTCTCCTCAAATAAGTAACTTACTCAATATAGCAAAGTAAAAGTACTTGTACTGGACTAGGAATCAAAAAAGAAGTTATTGCAGGTGAAACAGAAAATTGTGGGTTTTGTTTTACTTTTTGGAAAAAAATGATCACTACTTTTTAAATGCTTGTTTTATGGATTCCTTTTTAAATTTAATGCAAACTAAAGGTCATCTGCAAGAGACTGTAGCGGGTATATAGAATATTGCAAATATTTGACATGTTTCTTTAACACTGTGACCTGAAGCAGTTCAATAATATTTATTACTAAAATATTTTTGGGGGTTAAATCTACATGCTGCAGCCTTTAGAAAGAGCTTTCAAGAACCCTATGAATTCCACCATTATCTCAGCAATTCCTAAAACAGCCTATATTATCCATGCATTGTAGTTGGAGGTTTACACGAGTATGTAGCTTGCCTAAGACCATTTACTGATTTCATAGCTAAAGTGACATTTGAATCAGGTATTTCCAGATTCATAACTTAGTATGTTGGTCACCAGAGAAATGCTCCTATCACCTGAACTCCGGGGTGCATATCAGGAACATTACTCATAATTTAAAATTCATACTGGGGCAATAATAACTTTATTAAGTTAAGGTTTTCAAGCCACTTGTCACTTTTCAGTTTAATAGCTCTTCATCAGCCAAAATTATTCCTCCAAACAAAGGAAGCCCTGCTAATTTTGAGGCATTGTATACCAGGTTACCATCTCCACACTCTGCAAAATCAGTCCTGCTAAAGTGCAGAAATGTTAAGTTGTATCAAAATTCCTTCAGAGGTTTGTTAGGAATAAAAAGCAAGTATATGAGGGCTAACAAATCATTGTTAGCCCCCATATCAAAAATATAAAGTTCAGCTGCTTAAACTATTTTAGTCTTTTGTGAGATACAAATATTTCTTGAAAAAGGAAAGGAAAGGCTAAAAAGGAAAGATTCTCTTTAACAAAACTGAGCTGGATCGGAGTATTTCCTACTGGAATTGTTCTACAATCTATTTTACATAATTTTAGAATAAAGCTGTATCAAAACTTAGCTACTCACTTCAAACCACCTCCCTTTATATTAAAAAAACAATGTTTCCTACAAACTGAAGCAAGTCTTTTGAGTGGTTTTCTTCAAAGTCTGCATGTATCTTCAGTAGACATTGTAGAAATGGTAGAAATAACAGATGTAAGAATTTTGGAATGATATTATATGTGGAATGGGTAAAAAAGAAGTTAACTCTCCCACCAAAATTAATGGGGTATAAATGCTTCATTTTGAAGCCACTGCTACTGAAGGCTATTCAAAACCATTCAAATGCTATATTACACCAAAATTTATTATCAATTCTGATATATAGCAGTTAAAAAGCTTAGGATAAAAAAACTAACATCACATCCAAAATGAAGTTCATGGCAAGAATAAATTATGAAACATGATTCCACTATTTCAGTCTCTTTCCCCACAACCTTAAACTGAAAATCATAATCATATGACAATAAATTGGGTATTTTCGTCATCTTACCTAATTTTTAAAAGTATCTTGGCATCGCTATTAAAATAGTTTATAATGATGGATTTAAACTGCTTTTTCAGCTGCTTTAAAGTAAATCAGCATTATCTAATCCTTTTCCAGCTTTGTTATTATGCTGTATCAATTTGAGAAGCCAATAAATACTTTGCTTCCTATTAATTTATTAGAAACCAATTCCAGTATTTGAGTCTCCTCTTTTTCTTCAAATCATTTCAACTCCATCTTCACTGACAAATAGAATCCTACTGGATCACAACAAGATTGGCAGGTAGTCACAGCAGAACAGCTGTACATAAATCTTTCAGATGAACTATGATTGCAACAGACATTAAAGAATTTTCATGCATAATATCTAATAGAGGCTCTTATGCACAGATAATTTGTTTTGTAATATCTTGTCTGAAATTAAAGGGCACGATGGGTGTTTGCCTGGACACAGCAGGCCCAGCAAGATGCTTTGTATAGTAACACCAGGAAGCTAAGAAGTCAACTGAGGAAGAATGACCCACCATGTAACACAAACATTTCCCCAAATCGAACAAATCTGAACATGTTTTCAAACAGTGTTTCTATGAATTTCCAACATTTATGCTATTACTTTCATTCATTCCCCTACAAGTATCTGAAAAAAGCAGTTTTAAATGGGAACTCTTCCACATAAGCAAATAATGCTTTGTCATGTAATTTTTTTTCAATGTATGTGGGCCTGTCAATATTTTATTTTCATTGAGGTAGTATATAAAGGTGAAGCAATTGAACAAAAAAAAAAAAACCCAATGAAAATTTAATTTTCTGATCATTTATTCAACAAAAAATTAACAGATATGTCACTTCCTTCTGTAGTCAAAGTAAGTATACCCTCAGGTCTACTAGTTGGTATTGTCCCCATCCGAAGAATGAACCTGAAGTAGACATTTCTTATTAACTCTCTACCGGTCTCTGTCATGGACTGGGAAGAATTCTTTCATACTCTTCCAAGCAGATTTTTTGCGATGTGATATTTAAAGGCTTTCTTCTGTCACAGCCCATCCCAAATTTCTTCACAGCATCCAAAAGGGAATTAGATCCAGGCTTTGATTTGGCCACTTTACCAATTAAAATAATAAAATTGTCTCCCTCTTCTTCTGGACCTTAGATAGGGGGACTCAATATTCCAATTAAGGACACACATATTAGATGGATTAAGGGCTGTGCCAAAAGCAGCCAGCTTTTTCAATTGTAATTCCAAGTTTACTACCAACCAATGTGCACAGCCTACAAGACCAGGGTTATAAGATCAAGCAGGTTTTCTCAATAAATGAGCTGCTATATCTAATGTACTAATGAAGATGGAGCCAATCAAGTGACTGATTTGTGTTGTTGCTGCAATGAGCTGCAAAGGGGGGAGGGGAATGGAGGGTTTTTTAAAATGGAATTTATTACATGGTAGATTTTTTTTAAATGATGAAAGACTAACGCAGAGTCACTAATGTGTTAGTTAGAAGGCTATATAAATTTGTTTAATAAATAAAATAGTTCTTCTGAGCAGTCTTCAAAAGCAACCCCATGGAAAGGGTGCATCCTAAAGCAATAAGGACATGGGTAACTGTTGTCATTGTTACACCAGCTCTTGGACAACCCCTGTACCAGTGAGTGTCTGCCTACTTGTCCAACAATAATTGCAAGTCTAGGAAAACCTGTTCCTCCAGGTGGGAATCTACCCTATCTGAACCCCTCAAAGCCAATAAGGAGCCAAACGAGTTTCTCCACAAAGAGCACTTTCACATCTTGCAGAGTTTCTGTTTTGGCTACTTTCTTCCCATGCAATCCCCCCAAGGCTTTAGATGCCACAAGATCAACACAAGATCTCCAGCAAAGACCAGACAGATATGAGCATACTGCTGACACCACAACCCAAACTGAATGACTTCGCCTTCACTTAATAAATGTTAAACTTGAGCACTGACAGAGACTAAAACCTGTGGTACTCAATACAGAGCAATTGTTAGGTTGAACTCTTTGCCTCCACTGCCTGGGACTACCCAATTAGGAAGGAGGGGAAGTACTATATAATTATGCCACTCCCTACCTGCAGCCAATTCATTAGGATACTATGGTTGATATAGGAGCACAATGTCCCTCTCCAGATCTCAAAAAAAGACTATCAACCAGAATGACCAATGCTATTTTGATCCTATATCAGGTCTGAATTCAGACTATCAGGGATCCAGGCTAACTATTTTATGAGGGTGCTCTGCATTTACATCACTTTCTGAAAAATCTTTCCTTGAAATATAAAGGTTGGAGAATGGGTTATAGCTAGTTGCCTAAAAGTACTGGACCCAGGGAAAGGCCTCTTCAAAAAAAAAAAAAAAAAAAAGGGGGGGGGGGTTATATGTTTTGGCAATTTCAATACATAGGTTTTTTAAAAAAAAAAAAAGCTATGGTTTTTTTGGCTACATATATGAAAAACGCGACACTGTATTTTAATTGCCAGAATTATCTATTCAACAGTGACTGTGACAATTACATAGCCTTGTTCTAACCCTCAAACTGTATTCAATATTTTTGGAAAAGTGGGAAGAGGAACAACAACAAATATTCTGAAATTGAAGGGCTTCTCTGAATGAAAATATCTGGACTTTGTGCAACCCTCCCTCCAACAACCAGATCGTTAATTGTATAGCTACAGTGCAATTAACTGTCTAAAAAGCCCATTAAATAAGGCTACTGTCCAAAACTAAAATCAAATATTAGGTCAACCAATACATTTTAGAAAAGCTTAACAGCACATCAATTCTAAAGGGGGAGGAGGCTGTTGTTCTAGCCTCATAAACTATAGGACTTTCCACCCCACCCCACCTCACTATTTGTAAGCATTACTAGCTTCCACATTGTTAGGGGCAATAAAAGAGAAATGGGTAGCCTGCACACAGCATTCCCTTCTCTAAATAGGGCACCATGCACTATGTGTTCCAAACCCCTGAATGTAAAATCGGTCTGACACAATGTAATACCATCATCCTATCATTTATGTGTGCAAGTATTAGCTTGAAGTCCTATTGTCTATGGAGATTCTCAGTCATCCAGGTCATGGTTGTTCCAAAGATGCTTTGCAAAAGGAAACTGGACTTTCTTGGTTTCTCTTCCTTGAAAATTTTTCTTTTCTAATCCAAGCAACTTTTGAAAAACATATTTGGGACTTGAAGTCATATTATTTAATTTCACCCTTTACTAAAAAATACCCCCTATTTTAACCTGGTTCTTTCCCATTTTAATTTCAAACTGTTTCTCATTCCCAGTTTCTGCACTCACTGAATTGATCATTACAGATAGTTCTTGGCTTACAAACTCATCATTTAGTGACCATTCAAAGTTACAATGGTATTGAAAAAGTGACTTATGACCGTTTCTCAATCTTATACCACTGCATCCCACAGTCATGTGACCAAAACTGGGATAATTAGTAACTGGCATGTATTTATGATTGTTCAAGTGTGCCAGGATTTATGTGATCACTTTTTGTGACCTTCTGACAAACAAAGTCAATGGGGAAACCAGATTCATCTAACAAGCATATAACTAACTTAACTGCAGTAATACAAAAAACTGTCATAAAATGAGGCAGAACTCAACAACAGCCTTGCTTAGCAACACAGATTTTAGGCACAACTGTAGTTGTAAAATATAACCACAACTCCACGGAATCCTACATTTGGGGCTATCATAAATATTGCAATCAGAGTGACAGCATTGCTGTTTTTTTTTTTTTATGCTCCCAATTTCATGATGCCATTCTCTACTTCTTATATAGTACCTGCCCAGAATTCAACAAAACATCTTTGATTGCAAAATATCCTTTTCTCTGGTCTTTCAAAGGAGGCAATTCCTAAACATTAGCTGGAAAAAATTAATCAGATGCTTCTAAAAGTTCTCTGAAATAGTCAAGTATGCTATCTTTCCAGAGGAAGAATACGACATAATCAAGATGGAAATTCTGTTTGGCTGGATTTTAGGTATTAGGGGATTTTCTTTTAAAAGGCCACTGTGATCATCTAAATATCTGTGACATACCAATTTCTTATTTACTACAGTGCTACTTGTGTTACTTGGCTGCTATCCCCTTTCTTTTGGATCAAAGTGCTACTTTAATTTATATTACTACCAATTCTGTTAAATACCAAAGCATTTACTCATTAGATATGTAAGTATGGTATAAAAATTTTAATAAATGAAATACTGAGCTATCTCTAGGTGGGAAGCCCTTGGGAGCAAGGAAGCCAACATTGAATAGCATTAATAAATATTTATACCAATTTAGCAGGATAAATATTCTAACTTCAGAAAACCCTTATGTGCAGAATGGCCTGCTGTGACTCAGCATGGATGCAACACACATAACAGACAAGAATGTCATTCTCCACATGAATGATGACTGCAATATTTTAAGCATCAATTTGACCCAAAATTTCATGGTGCAAATACATGTTTCCACATATAACCAGACCTTCCCCATTCTTAAAAGCAAACAACTTGCAACAAGCCATTATAACACTATTTTTGAAATTAAAATATGTTGAAAGTATTTTTAAAAACCCTGTAAAATTACTAGAGTTATGAGATAGTTCATGTTTTTTCATGTATTTTAATTGGAAAACAGTAGTTCCAGTATAGAATCCTGCAAAGCAAAATACAAACCAAAACTTTAAAAAAGGGCCATGTAATCTTAATAAACATTTTATCCCTATTACACACAACACACACATATATTCTCATTTTTTATTTTGACTGTATCACTGTTGTTTGCCATAAAGTTGTTTTCAAAAATATGATAGAAAGGTTAAGCATCTTAAAAATATCATCTGTAATTTGATGGTTCAGATGTAACTCAGATATGAGATTTTAAAAAATATGGCAGATTTCCACAATTTTTAAGATGCAAGCCAGCCCACACCTAAAGATTGGCCACAAGCCTCAAAGAAACACTTTGATTTTTCAGAACAGTAAAGACAATTTCACACATAGCACCACCCTTGTTGTATTGCAGTCATAAATGAAGTAAAGTCAACAAACATACACTGCATGTATAGTTGTTGGTTTTAAGTGTATGGCAACCATCTAGCATTTTGAAACCAGTATTTCTGCAGACAGAAGTCTTACTCTGCCTAGTCAACCTCGACTTTAACACAAACCATTCTCGTTGTGCTCAAGCAATCTCCTACTAAAAACGTCTCAAGATGGTACAGCAAGCCAGATTGCTCACACCCAGCCATGTCAAGCTAATTCAATAGGTTCCCAATGCTCTTTAAGCCACGCTTCAAAGAATTACAGCAATCACACATTTTATAATTCTCCCTATTTTAACTGTTTACAGGTAGTCTTCCACTTACGACCACAATTGAGCCCAAAATTCATGTTGCTAAGTGAGAAATTTGTTAAGTGAGTTTTGCCCCATTTCACAACATTCTTGCCACGGTTGTGGTTAAGTGAATCATTGCAGTTGTTAAGTGAATAACTCCGCTGTTAAGGAAATCTGGCTTCCCCCACCAACTTTGCTTGTCAGACAGAAGGTCACAAAAGGAGACCCTGCACACGACCCCAGGACCCTGCAGCCGTCATAAATACAAACCAGTGACCAAGCCTCTGAATTTGGATTACATGACCACGGAAATGCTGCAACGGCTGTTAAGCTGAAAAAAACATTTGTTAAGTTCCCCCTTTTTCAGTGCTGCTGTAACTTCAAACAGCCACTAAACGAACCGTTGTAAGTCGAGGACTACCTGTACTTAAGAGACAGAGCTACCTCTTTTCCTAGGAAAAGGGATGAATAACGCTTCGAACGTCATGGGAAAAGATGGCAGACAAAAGGAATCCACCAGTTGCAAATATATGGCATTGTCCTGATAATAACTTTGTAATTCCTAGTTCCCCTCCTTCTGTCCACTCCGAAAGACACACAGCTCACACTGTCTCCTCCTCTATCTTTTCATCACAACCCCACACAACCACAACCCCGCACCAGCCTCTTCTTGGGACCGACAGTCCTGACTACTGTGTATGCGCTCCAAAGACCAGGCAGCCATTTATTTATATGCCCTCCCACACAGCCACAAATTGGTTCATGCTCTCCATTATTTCCCAGACACACAACAACCCCGAAAGGTAGGCCTTTGAGCGGGAAAGGCTTGAACTTTCTCCATCCTGGCTTGTATGACTGACTCAATGTCGGTCTTCAAACCGGAGTTGACCCGCCTTGTGGAGGGGGGGGGGGAGCGAGGTGTCGGCTCCCATTCTCACGTGCACTCCCTCCCTCCCTCGACCTCCTAAACGCGGGTTTCGTCCCCTTATCATTCCTTCTTCTTTTCCCCCCTCCACACTCTTACGAGAAAAAAATCGCCCATTATCCCCACCCAACATAAGGAGCGGCTGGCCGGGAAGGATAGGCGTTGTAGTCCACCTCAATAGCCACGGGAGTTGATGAGAGGCGCCCCTTCCCCTCCTCACGACCCACCTCTTCGCCGCCCCCCCCCCAACCGCCTCAGCCCACACCCAGAGAGAGCGAGGGGGGCGCCGCCGCCGGTCAGCTTTTCCCAAGCCCCCCCCCCCCCCCGGCTGAAAAAAAGGGCGGGAAGGGGGAGGGCTTGCCCTCCAGAGAACCGTACCGACGACTCCCAGAGCCGAGCACGGCCGCAGTGGCTCCCCTACCTACCTCAACCCACCTGGCCGAAAAAGAAGACGGGAAGGCGCCGAGAACCGAGCAGGCCAGTCCGGGCCTCCGACAGCCAAAGGGAAGCGAGAGGAGGAAGGGGAGGAGGGGTGGGGGAAGAGCGAGAGGAAGAGAGAGAGAAAAAAAAGGGGGAGGGGGAGGGGCGCGGCCTGGAAAGCTGCCCGTCAACGCTCCGTTCCCCGCCCCTCGTGGTCGAAAAAAGCCAATCGAAACACCGCCCGCGGCTACAACTTTTCAGGCGCCGGGACCGCCCTCCTTTTTCCTTTCCCTCGTCACTTACTACGCGAGGTGGTACCGCCCCAAGACTCGCTGTTTGTGATCTTCAGGCGCGCCTTCACCCCTCCCTCCCCCCTCACCCCACCCCCCACCACCCCCCGCCGGTGGCTGCTTAATGGAACGCGCCACCCGAGGGGCTGAGCGGGACAAAAGAGCCGAAAGGGACGCCCGTCTCTTCGGCAAAGCCCGCCAAAAGAGGGCTCTGTGAGGCGGCTGGGCTCGGTCCACTGCCCGGTGGATCGAGTTCAGCAGTCGCGTGGTCTCTTTTCCTTGCCTCCCGAAAGGTTTCTGGCGGTTTGCACCAGGATCAGGGTAACGCGGATGGCGTCGTTATTAGTAATGCCAACCATGCACTTACTTGATTTTATTTTATTACACTCTCATGCCATCATTCATTCCGTGCATGCCACTTTTTCCCTTCCCACGGTCCCACCCACCTCCCCACCACCCCGGACACCGATACAGTGGGTCGCAAAAACAAGATTTAAGCACAAACCCAGAGATACAACGGGCTACGACGGCAAGGAACGCACCTCCCGTCCCTGTCTTAATGTTCCCTTTTATTCGTATCTACCTCATGTGTTCATAATCGTGTTTATACTTATATTTATTATCAAATGCATGCTTGACTAAATTAAAAAAAACAACATTTCATCTCATGCTATAGCACTAAAGCAAGCCCTAATGTGGTTTTGGTTTTTCAACCCTTTATGCACCAATTGTCATCTATTCCATAAGCCATGGATAAACAAGCCATGGTTTAACGTGGATTAACCGAGATAATGAAGCTTGGGGGGGGGGAGGTTTCCTCAGCCTAACTGCTACTGTTTGCTTTCTATAGATGCACAGAACTGCAGTGTTAAATAGTCAAGATTAGTTGGGACATTTAAATCTGTATAAAAAGTCTTGTCATGATTAAGGAAACCAATGTATACATTTAATTGTAAAGGATGTAAACTTTGGTGTTTCCTTTCCTTATATGAGAAAAGGAAATGCTTTTTGACTAGTTTGCTAGAATAATCTTAGCAAAGTAGACTATCTTTGAATATAACTCAATTTCTCATATGCAAAATACAGTGGCAATAAGTGTAAAGAAGAAGAGATGGAGGCTGATTCATAAACAAAGTATATTGAAATGGTTTGGGGAGGATTGAATTACAAACAATTATATAAAGGAAAGGGCTAGAAAGGGAAAAAGAAGAAGAAAAAGTCATAGTTGGATAGAACCGATCATGTCTTCAAAAAGAAAATAGAAAATTTGAACAAAATGAACTTGTTTATATGTATCGCAAAGATAGAAAGATATGGAAATGTCTTCATAAGGAAAGATAGAAATGTTGCTTCATAAGGAAAAACAAGGAAAAACATTTATTCTGGTATTGGACCAGATTATTAAATATCATGTTAGTGAGCACTTGCTTTGGCTTCCAACAATTGACAAGAATATGGACTTAGAGTCAACAAATCATTTACTATTTTGACAGTTAATACAGGTAGTCCTCGGCTTATCTCAATTGAGCCCAAAATTTATGTTGCAAAGGAAGTGGTTTTTGTCCCATTTTACCACCTTTCTTGCCACGGTTGTTAAATGAATCCCAGCAGTTGTTAAATTAGGAATACAGTTGTTAAGTGAATCTGGCTTCCCCATTGATCTTGCTTGTCAGAAGGTCGCAAAAGGGGATCACACACAGCAACCATCATAAATACGAGCCAGTTCTGAGTTTTGGTCATGTGAACATGGAGATGCTGCAATTGTCATACGTGCAGAAAAACTGTCATAAATCACTATCTTTACAGCCATTGTAACTTTGATCAGTCACTAAGTCGATTCTTATAAGCCGAGGACTACCTGTAGCTTAATAGATTGGTGGAATGCTATAGATGCAGTATATTTGACCTCAGCAAAGCATTTGCCAAAGCCTCTCCTAAGGACACCCTGATTAATAAAATGGTAGATTATTGGCTAGATAACACAGCTGTTAAATAGAGTCATTGCTGGGGTGAAGGAGAATACTATTATGTGTAGAGCTCTACTCCTGGCCAGTGCAATTTTGTTATGGAGCTGGATATAAGGGGCCAGGAGATGATCACAAAACTGGCAGAGAGGGCATAAGTGGGAGTAGTGACTAAAACATAGGAACACAGAAGGTCCCACATTTGAGGAAGGAAAAAAAAAACAATGAAAGGCACAAATACAGAATGGGAGAGATTTGGCTTGGCCCTAATACCTGTGAAAAGGAGCCTGAAGTGTGATGCAATTGCTAAAAAGGCAAATGCAATTTTGAGATATATTCACAAAAGCATTGAATCCAGATCATGGGAAATAAACATCTCAGGACCGACCTAGATTCTGGGCACTGCAGTCTACAACAGACTTCTCAATATATTGGAAAAAGCAGAGGCGGCTATTTAGCCAAGTCTAATGAAAAATTGTTTTTAAAAAATTGCAGAAGACAACTGAAGAGAGAAATGTAATGGTCTTTTCTTTGTTAGACTTCTCAAAGACTTTTGTTAGGGAAGATCTGGACTTTTTGTCCATTTTGGCAAAACTGGCAAAATTTGAACAAAGCTACAGAGAAGCAGGTTCAAGCTGATTCGAGAATTAATAAAGTTGTGTGTTTTTATTTAATAGATGTATAATAGTTTGTTCCCTATCCCTGGCTCTACTGAAAGAATGTAAAAACACGAGGTCCTTCTTGGGAATCTAATCCAGGCATCTCAAAACTTGGCACCTTTTAAGACTTCAATTCCTAGGATTCCCTAGCCAGTATGGCTGGCTGAGGAATTCTGGGAGTTGAAAACCGTAAGTCTCAAAGTTGCCAAGTCTATAGACTCCAGATCTAACCTGTTAAAGATAAATAGGAATTTTACGTGTGAGTAGTCATCCACAGGGTAAGTTACATTATCTGGGGGCCCGTACTGAATTAAAAGTTGGACTTCTGGGAAAGTTCAGTCAAATTAGATTCCGTATGTTTTTACTGCAGAACACACCATCAAATCACATTTAACGAAATCATGACAAATGGGTATCTCCAAAGGAAAATGCAACACCTGTACTGCACAGCATTATGCATATACTTTTGGAGCAGCTGGTAACCTGATCAAATCCGGCTTCATCATGTGGAATGGAATTAATCAAGCCTAGAGTTGTGCATACGAAGCCTTTCCCCTGGAGACCTGTATTTAATGTGTTGGCTTAGAGTGTGGCACCGTGCCCAATGTCAAGAACAGAACTGAAAGAACCAGCCAAACTTCATCTGCCACTCATTGCCCGATGCATGGTGGAACGTGTTAATAGAGATTAAGAGTGTGCAAATGTTTGATTTAGGCAAAGCGCTCATTGGTCCATCAGAAGGCAGGCATAATCAACTACGAAGGGAATAAGTATTTTTAATCAGCTACTATACAGTTTTGCACGTTTACTTGGATGCAAGGCCTGTTGATTGCTATGGGCTAAAATTGGGAGTCTTAGGGAAGCATTTATGTGGCTCCAAACCTCCGCCAAATTCATAAAAATATAACTTGGTGTCAGGCACACAAAGTAAGCCATGCCCACCTCAGAAAAAAAAAATGTTTTCATGAGAAAAAGGAAGATATAGTTACAGTGCCATAGCTTTTTTAAAAAAACAAGTCATCTCCACCATTCTCATGGAGATTACTCATGAGAGGTAAATTAAATCCAGAGTGTACAAAAGAATAGCAAAAAATATACAGTGGATGTAAGAAATCCACACACTCTTGTTTAAAAAGCCAGCATTTTTGAGGTGCAAAAAAAATCAGACCAAGATAAATCATTCAGAATTTTTCTACCTTTAATATAAAATATATGTTGTACAATTCAATTGAAACTTAAACCGAAACCTTTTAGGGGGAAATAATAAAAACCATAAAATAAGGTGGTTGTATGTATACACCCTTAAAACCATAAAATAAGGTGGTTGTATGTATACACCCTTAAAACCATAAAATAAGGTGGTTGTATGTATATACCCTCCATACACCCTCATTGAAGTATCTTTTGATTTTATGACAGCATTCTGTCTTTCGGGGTAGCCTGTTAGCATGGACATCTTGCAAAAGTGCTCCAAGTCTGTCAGATTGTGAGAGCATCTCCTGTGCGCAGCCCTCTTTTCAGGTCACCCCACAGATTTTCAATTGGATTCAGGTCCAGGCTCTGGCTGGGCCATTCCATAACTTTTGATCTTCTTCTGGTGAAGCCATTTTTTTGCTGCTGTTGTTGATTTGGAACTATGCCCTGGGTTATTGTTATGTTGAAAGTTAAAATTCCTCTTCATCTGCAGCATTTTAGCAGAGGCCTGGAAGTTTTGTGCCAAATTTGACTGCGATTTGGAACTGTTCAGAAGTCTCTCCACCTTGACTAAAGCACCAGTTCCAGCTGAAGAAAAGCAGTCACAAAGCATAATCATGAAGCATTTCCATGCTTCACCATGGGTACGGTGTATTTTTGGTGATACGCAGTGTTGTTTTTGCGCCAAACATACATTTTGGAATTATGGCCAAAAAGTTCAGCTGTGGTCTCATCAGACCCTAACACCTTTTGCCACATGTTTTGACAGACCCAATGTAGGTTTTTGCAAAATGTAGATGGGCTTGGATGTTTTTTTTAGTAAGTCTTGTTACCGTACCTCTTAGCCCAGACATATAAAGAATACAGGAGATTGTTGTCACAACCAGTACTTCCCAGACTTCCCTGCGGCTCCTTTAATGTTGCTCTAGGTCTCTTGGCAGTTTCTTGAACCAGTTTTCTTGCTTCATCAAGTTTGGAGGGATATTCTGTTCCAAGAACGGTTGTGCCATATTTTCTACACTTGATGATGACTGTCTCCAATGTATTCCATGGTACAGCATATCCAATACCTTGGAAATTTTTAGTATCGTCCTTCTGACTGATACCTTCCAATAAATGACATCCCTTTGACGCTTTGTAAACTGTTTGCAGACTATGGCTTCTGAGACAACTGAGTAAATATCAGAAAACTCCCACTTCCACAGCTGAACTTTGTATGGGCTTGATCACTTTAATCAATGGCAGGTGTGTACTAATATTTAACATCAGTTTGAATGTGATTGATTAATTCTGAACACAGCCACAGCTTACTAAAACGAGGGTTGGTATACTTATGCAATTATATTATACATTTTATTGTTATTTTTCCCTCCATAAAAGATTTCAGTTTCTTTTTCCATTAAATTGTTCACCTTATATTAAAGGTAGGGGAAAAAAATCCTGAAGTGATTTATCTTGGTCTGATTTTTTTTTCCCCACATCTCAAAAACCTGGCATTTTAATGGGCGTGTGTTGCTCCACAAAATATGGGAGAAAATGTTTTTAAATCGTCTTAAGTGCTATCATTGAATTATTCAGAAAAACCAGTGTAAAGCTAAAGGTATTCTGTTTAATCTCGTAAGAGGTTTGGTCTTGATGCATCAAAATGAGTTGCAGCATCCAAAACACATCATATATCTTCTATATGACTGTTTTCTAAAAAGAAAAAAAATGGGGAAACCAATAAACAATTGGGATTCATATTTAACAAAGGACTGGCAACTTTATGTATATATAGATAACGTGAATTGGCTCACATAAGGACTTTGACTCAGGTACTACAGGAATCTATTTTGAAATAAATTAAACAAGGTAAATAAATGCTATTTCCTGAAACTCCCTAAAATGTTTTGAGAGTTCATAACCATTACGTGCTTCTTGCTCAAAACAAGAATTACCTGGGAAGGCCTTGTTCCGTTAACATTTGTGATATATAATAGTAAGAGTTTTCTCCTTGCTTTTCGTCCATCATTGCCCTATATGTGACGAGGAAGACTAATCTTTTTACTGGCAAAGCTTTGATTAAGACTTAATAACTCCATCTAGCTTGCATTCCATGTTCACTGGAACCAATATGGTAGAAACGCCTGCTCTCACGCTAGGAGTAACCTGACAGACTACACTGCAGAGCACTTTTTGCTGCATCATTTCTGCCAGAAAGTGGTGGGAATGGCACCATACTGTCTGCAAAACATCTCTGCATTTTGGAAAACAGGACTGTTGTGTTGGGACTGTTTGCTTATCCATCTGTGGGCAACAAATCCACCCATTCAGTAGAATCCATATGCAAAATACATTGACACCCCCCCCCCAAGACACGCAGCTGATGTAAATTGTATTTGTAAAAAAATCTTTACACCTGAGCTAAGGTTTTAATAAGGGGGATAAGTGAAGGGGGAAAAAATACACATTATAGTACAAGAGTTGTGGGTCTTAATGTACATGGCCACTAACAGGATTCTCCTCCTAGGTAGCAACCCAGTTGAACATCTTTTAAAAAGCTGGAGTACCGAAAACGACAGAATGTAAGGCAACGTATTGTGAGAACTTAGTCTCAAAGTGCTAAAAGCAGGGCTTGTAAATTACAGTAATGTCATTTCATTTTAAAAAGGGTCCAGTTGCCCCCCCATCTCAAAATGTTGCCCCTCCACAGATCAATTCTACAGATACCCCTAACAGCCACCTGCAATACAACCAAGAGATGGCCAGAAACTATTAGTTTTAATTCACCCTTTTGAGAGAGAGAGAGAGAGAGAGAGATGGAGAAAGAGGGGGAGAAAGTGGGAGAATCGATTCTACATTTTGGGAAGGGGCAGAATTTGGTGAATGCGGACAATGTCCCACCCTGATTCTTTTGGTGCGGCACGCCGCCACAACTTGTGAGCAGGCAAGCAAGGCACCTGTTTGCTGGATGCTCCTCTTTCTCCCATGCAGAACCAATGAGCTCCCCGCCACATCTCCGAGCCCCAGACTACCAACCATCTCCTTCCCGGAATGCCCCCAAACGGAAAGCGATGCTGTGCATTGAACAAACAAACCATGTCCATCCAAAGACACGCCGGACAAGTTGCAGAGAAGAGGAAATTAGAAGCAGCGTCGAATAATTATTTTTTTTTTTCAAAAAAAAAAAAAAAGAGCGGGGGGGGGGGGGGGGTGGGGGGGGGGGGGGGGGGGGGGGGCTGGGAAAAGACAGGTCTGAAGCTGGCTGGTTTCTGTGACCCGGGAGATCTTCAACCACTCGTAGCAGCAACTTCTCAAACGAGAGCGATCCCTCCTCCTCCTCCTCCTCCTCCTCCTCCTGGGACCCCGCAAATAGGCTCGTCCCGGGACCCTCACCCCGCAATTTGAAACAGGTGCCCCCGCTGGATTAAGAGGACTTGGGAGCGAGGGGGGGGGGAGGGTTTCCACCCTCCCTTGCGGCAGAGAGCCGTCGCCACGCCCACCCCCCTTTTCGACCCGCCCCGGGGATTTCCGCGAAACGCCGCCGGCTGCGGAGAAAGTCCGGGCGAGGCGGGAGGGGACGCGGCGATCGGGGAGGGGGGGGGGGAAAACTCCCTCTCACCCACCCACCCCGTAACCGCCACCCTAACCTATGCCTCTCCCCCCCACCCCACCCCACCCCACCCACCCCACCCCCCCAATGGGCGCCCCGCGAGCCGCTCGGCTGGCTTGCACGCCTCCGCCCAGCCCAAGACAACCGCGCGGTCGGGAGGCGAAGGGATCGAGGATCCGGGGGGGGGGGGGGGGGGGGGGAGGGGGGGGGGGGGGTTTTGGGAGGGAGGGGGGGGTTGGGGGGGGGGGATTCCCCAGCAGGGAAAAGAGCCTACATTTAATTTAAAGCATTAAAATTAAAATATGGCCCTAGGCAGACTTGGGGCTACTACGTGCTGCGCCCGTCTCTTTTGTTCAAAGGGAGGAAACGGCGAGCCGATGATGATCGGGCCCGGAGGGTGTTTTTTTTTTATTTATTTATTTATTTATCCCCCCCCCCCACCTTTTTCCTCCCCGCTGCAACGTGGGTGGAATTTTTTTTGTTTGTTTGTTTGTTTGTCCTTTTCCCAAGCGGCGATCCCGGCTTGCCACTGGAGCGACGCCGACCCGGAATCGGCAAGCGGCTCGGGGATGGATGGATGGATGGGTGGATGGGTGGGTGGATGGGTGGGAAAACGGGGTTGCCTTCAGCGGTGCCGCGCGCCTCTTTCTCACGACCGACAGCTCCGCCACACACACAGACACACACAAGAATAAGGTTACACGGCTTACTTGCGATTGCCTTGCCCCGGCGCCGTCCCTGCCTTCTTCCTTGCCGCGCGTTTTGGGATGGTTTTTTTTTGGGGGGGGGGGTCTTTTTTGTTTTTAATGCAAAGCTCCGCTCGGAATGTCACAACACAAACGCGTCCATTGTGTCCTTCCCGAGCGCTCCCGGAGCCTCGCTTGAACTAGATCCCTTCTTTTCTCCCACTTCCCTCGTGTGCTCAGCCAACGTGATGGACAGTTGCTATGGTTTCGCGGCTCTGACGTCAACGACATTAAAGAGAGAGAGAGAGAGAGAGGCGGGGTTGGGGGGGGGGAAGAGGACGCGCGTTTCTCACTGCTGGCATAACTTGAGCTTGTAAAAAAAGAAAAAGAAAAAAGAGCGAGGATTTCTTTCTCCAGCTGAGCCCGGCAGGGCGTAGTCCAAAGTCTCCCAGCTTTCTTGTAATTGGCTTTTCAAATTTCTGGAGCTCCAGAATCTCCAGAAATCTGAAAAGCTCTTTGCTGGTTGGGTCACTAAGAGTAAGGAGAAAGGGGGGAAGAAGGAGAAGGAGAAGGAGAAGGAGAAGAAGCTCTTTGCAAAGGTGTAAAAGCATCTGGGATGCGTGCAGAAATATACTGCAAATATTTTATTAATTACTCTGTGCATATCGTGCAGATAAGCAACTAGGCACAAGTCAAATGACAATTCTGTACCTTCTTTGCTTCGTAGGAAATTCATGGTGGTGGTATCTAAACTGGCTTTTCCCTACACCTCCATCACCACTAGCTAGCTGTGTTGGATAAACTAAATAAATGAGGCAAAGTGAAGAAACTGTGGTTTAGAAAGCTGGTCATCCAGATAGGTTCAGAAAGCTCCCTTGAGCCAGATGGGAAGATGTAGGGCCATCTTATACCAGAGGCAAAAGTATCTTTGGAGAGAAGCAAAACAGAATTGTTTAAATGTGGATAAAGGTACTTTGTGGAGAAAAAAAAGAGCACTAGGTTTCCAAGGTTTCTTTGATCCAGATGCCCTCAAAACAGAATCATGATTTATTTATTTTTCAAAAGTATTTGCCTTCTGGAGCCATAAACCTTGCCTTGGTTTGTTAAGTGTGATCAGGCTGGGTATCTGAAGTAATTTATCAAGAAACAGCTGGTGGGTTCATGATGTTCTGAGCTTGGTTGTTGCCAGCCATTGGAAACACCCAGATTAGCTAGAAACAGCGCTAAATAAATAGCCAGGAACAAAACAATACTGTAATCAAGGAATTTTCAAAGAAGCAGCAGCTGGCAGGACAAACCACCACATATAAACTGCAAGCAAATTTCACCCCGCCCCTACACTTGATGAAGTTACTTGGCTTGGTAGATAAAAGATCTGCAGGAAGATGATCCACTTCAGAGAACGCCAAGAATCACATAGTTCATATCCTGAGCGATATGTATCCTTCACTACACTTGCTCAATTTACAGTCACTTAGAGACCCTTTGAAGTTACAACAGATTCTCGGTTTTAAAGTTTGAACATCACTTCCCCTGTAGTCCCATGGTCACAATTTGTGTACCTGGCAACTGGCCCACATGTACAGCCTTTTGCCAGGCTTTATAGTCATTTGACTGCCATTTACAAAGGTTTGGCCAGATTTGTCAGATAACAGATAATCAGAGTTGGAATGGACCTTGTAGGTCATCTGGTCCAACCCCCTGCCCAAGCGGGAGACCCTACACCATTTCTGACAGATGGCAGTCCAATCTCTTCTTGAAGGTCTCAAGTGATGGCGCTCCCACAACTTCCGAGGGCAACTTCTGTTCCATTGGTTGATTGTTCTCATTGTCCTCATTTTCTGGATGCATTTACATCACGTGCTATTGAATGATCTAGATTTGATGTAGGTGTAGCTTTAACCTCTGGTGTGAGCCAAACTGGTTGGGCGAGCTTATGATGTCTTTTCCAAAATTGAAAAATGAGTTAATTCAGAATCCACCTTTGCATGAACGCAGTCCAACTCTCCATCCAATAGACTGGAATTGGGATGATGATGATGATGCAAGAATGGAACAGACACAACACATAATGGGGAAAATAGCAAGAGGAAGGTGTATTATGAAAATTTCCTTTTCTCTTTGGAGATTCTCAATCATCCAGGTTGTGACTGTTCCAAAATGCAACTGGACTTTCTGGGGTTTTTTTTTTTCAGAATAACAGAGTTGGGAGGGACCTTGGAGGTCTTCTAGTCCAACCCCCTGTTCAAGCAGGAAACCCTATATCATTTAGTTATATGGCTGTCCAGTCTCTTCTTAAAAACTTCCAGTGTTGGAGCATTTACAACTTCTGGAGGCAAATTTTTCCACTGATTAATTATTGTAACTGTCAGGACATTTCTCTTTAGTTCCAGGTTGGTTCTCTCCTTGATTAGTTTCCATCCATTGCTTCTTGTCCTGCCTTCAGGGTGTTTTGGAGAATAGATTGACTCCCTCTTCTTTGTGGCAGCCCTTCAGATATTGGAACACTATTAGTCCTTTTCATTAAACATTTCTGCAACCATTCCTCGTGTATTTTAGCCTCTGGTCCCCTAATCAACTTGGTTGCTTTTGTCTGCATTCTTTCAAGAGTCTCTGCATCTTTTTATATCATAGCACAAAACTGGATTTGCTACCTTGAATTATTTATAAAGTAGTAAAGGTGACATAAAAATCTAATAAATAAACACAAGGGGAAATAAGTCTGGGATAGAGAGACAAAACAGTAATTTGGGTTATACTTAAAAATAAATAAATTATATAAATAAATACTGTATCATTTATATAACCTCCTCCTGTCAGGCTCCAAAACCGAAGAAAGACATGTAGTAATTCTTCTAAGCAGATTTCTTTATTGTTCAACACCTACAGACAGATTCTTGCCAAACTGAAGCAAACTACCACCTCCCTAAAGCATATACTCTGGGAACCATTCGGGAGATGGTGTCTTCACCCTCTTTCACACAAACTATCAGAACTGAGTTGTCTCTTGCTCCTCTGGAATGCACCTTCTCCCTCCTGGGAATCCAGGCTACGTTCCATCACAGCTGCAAGGGACTTTTGTGCAAAGTGTTATGAATGGAACTTGGTAGGCTCCAAGTTCCCTATTCTGATTGGCCGAAAAGGCCATTCTCGTATTGACCATTAGAGAACCAATCCAATTGGCCCGCCTGATGGCGGGAACATTTAAAGTGATGTCATTGGCCACAAGCCGCAAGCAAGCTGCTATAAAAAGGGCTGCCGCGGCTTGGGTTCTTATTCCGTTACCAATGCTTTACTGAGTTAACCTGGTCTCACGCAACTTATTTCCGGATGGAACACTGGCGACAAAGGTGGGATCGTCGTAGAACAGCGAGACCGAAGCACGTGGCAATCTGAACCGAGCAAGAGAGATGGCCGTTAACAATGCGCCTCCCGCACCATTCAATCCTGAGGAAGAGGATTGGGAGTCGTATATCAATCACTTTCTTATGTTTTTAGAAAGCAACGAGCTACAGGAAATATCTGACCAAAGGAAGAGGGCTGTCTTCCTTACACACTGCGGTCCAGCCGTCTTTAAAATGGCAAAGGCACTAGCCAAACCAAGAGACGTCAAACCGATTACTTGGCCCGAGCTGAACAGAATGCTCTGAGCACATTACGCACCTGTGGTCTCCAACTTGATAAAAAGACACAAGTTCTATCAGAGAGACCAAAAAGAAGATAAAACCATTGGAGATTTTGTAGCCGCCCTGAGACACATTGGAGAAGCCTGCGAGTTCCAGAACATGGACGAGGCCATGAGGGACCACGTGGTCCTCGGGTTAAAGGATGCTACACTTCAGAGTAAGCTGCTGAATAGACCAAACATAACTGTAGCCAAGGCTATTGCAGAAGCCACCGCCGCTGAAGCAGCAAAGAAATCTGCAGCCACCATGCGCCTGATGAATTTGAATCAAGACCCACCAAAGCAGAGAGAAGAAGGCAGAGGGAAGCAAGAAACAGCCCACAGCGACCGCCCACTATGAAGATCTTGAATCCCAGACACTGGGGTTGAAAATGAAGATGTCCATAGATTCCAATCAGACAAGAAATGGCGGGAAAAGAGAAGAAACAGGCGGGAGTTTCAGTGTGCAGGATGTGGAGGCAACCACCCACGATCTAAATGCAGGTTCCTAGATGCAATCTGTAGGGCTTGTAACAAATGGGGGCACATTGAAAGGGTCTGCGAAAACAAAAAGAGCTATAGTCCTAAAATACGTGGCATCACCACCACCACCCCAGACATGAAAAGAGACAAGCCGGAAGCAGATAGAACCGAAGCAAAAGAACTAGCGAAAGAGAGGAAATGCACCAGACAGTAACCATTGGAAATGCCAGGGCAGCAAACGGAAAAAAGGTCCGAATAGAGGTGAACATCGAGGGGATGCCCTATGAGATGGAAGTTGACTCCAGGTCCTTTTTATCTATGGTATCCTGGAATACCATCCGGCGCCTGATACCGGACATCAAACAAAAAGAATTACAAAAACAAAGACTAATTTTAAAAGACTACCAAGGAAATCGAATTCCGGTATTGGGCCTTGGACATTTCCTCATCAAATTTAAAAATCATGCCAAAATCTTGCTTCTGACCATCGTCGACCGCGATCATCCTAGCCTGCTAGGAATTGAATGGTTCGCACCCCTGGGAATTGGGATAACCGGGATAAACCGCATTGCTCCAGCCAACTGGGAAGAGAGCCTGTTACAAGAATTCCAAGATGTTTTCGATGGAACCCTAGGCAAGTACAAGGGGACCCCAATTTCGTTTGGCCTAGATCCAAAAATAGCCCCCATCCGGTTAAAAGCCAGATGCGTCCCTTTTGCCTTAAAACCAAAAATTGACGAACAATTAAACAAATTAATAGCAAAAGGGGTTTTGGAGCCAAGCGACCATGCCAGGTGGGAAACACCCATCGTGACTCCCGTAAAACCAGATGGGTCAGTGCGCATCTGCGGAGACTATAAGGCAACCCTAAACCATGCGCTCCAATAAAGCACATACCCAGTACTGGTAGTGCAACACTTATTGCACTCCCTCGGGGGAGGAAAATTTTTTGCGAAGCTTGATCTCGCACAAGCGTACCAACAGCTACCCATTGACTCCACTACCGCAGAGGCACAGACTATCATGACACATAGAGGGGCATTCAAGTGTAATCGTATCCAGTTCGGTGTTAGCTTTGCCCCAGGCATGTTCCAAAACCTCATGGAGCGTCTGTTAAACGGAATCAAGGGAGTCGTTCCTTATTTTGATAATGTTCTGGTGTCAGCAAAAAACGCTAACCAACTAAAGAGCAGATTAAGAGAAGTCTTAAGAAGATTTAGAGATGCAGGCCTTAAGGTAAAGCGAGAGAAATGTAATTTAGCCACCAACCAAGTCGAGTTTCTGGGCTACCTAATAGATGAACAAGGGATACACCCCACCGAAAAAAAGATAAAGGCAATCAAAGACGCACCTAGATCTAGGAACAAAACTGACTTTCAAGCATTCCTAGGTCTCATAAATTTTTACAATGTGTTCCTGCCCCATAAGGCAACCATAGCAGAACCCTTACATCGGTTGTTAGACAAAAAAACTATCTGGAAATGGGGCCACCGGGAACAAGCAGCATTTCAAGGTATCAAAGATTTATTAACGTCTAACACCGTTTTAATCCAGTACAACAACACCCTGCCTTTGACAGTCACCTGTGATGCATCGCCTTTTGGAGTCAGCGCCATCCTGAGCCACAAGCTTCCAGATGGCAGAGAGGCACCAGTCACTTTCTATTTGAAAACACCTTCCAAATCAGAATGAAATTACAGCCAACTCGACCGAGAAGCCCTTGCAGTCATAGCTGGACTCAAAAGATTCCATGAGTATCTTTACGGCAGAACTTTTTCAATCATCACTGATCACAAACCCTTGCTAGGGATCCTAGCAGGAAACAAGCCAACCCTGAACATTCTGTCACCTAGAATGACAAGGTGGTCTGAATTCCTCGCTGCCTACACCTACACGCTGATCCACCACCCAGGAAAGATCATCACCCATGCCGACGCCCTGAGCTGTTCCCCGCTGCCCATCACAGAAGAGGACCCAGCTCTCACTGTCTCCACACTCCAACTCGAGGCCTGGCCGAACCTACCGCTATCCGCAGCGGACGTCACGAGAGCCACCGCGAAAGACCCTTTGACAGCTTGCATCCTGCATTGGGTAGGTAAGGGCTGGCCGGAAGAGTACAAAACTGAGACTTTTAAACCATTTCGCACCCAACAGACTGAACTGTCAATCGATAAAGGTTGCATTTTGTGGGGTGACAGGGTGGTGATACCACACAGACTCCAGGAAGATGTTTTGTGCATGTTGCATGAAGGGCACCCGGGCATAGTTGATGAAAGCCCTGGCCAGGAGTTACGTCTGGTGGCCAGGGCTGGACAAGGACATTGAACGTTGGGTGGCAATATGCCATGACTGTCAAAAATCGAGGCCTACCCCCTCACAGGCACCAGTTAGGGAATGGGAAACTCCCCGGGGCCCATGGTCTAGACTACATATTGACTTTGCTGGGCCGATGAAAGGCAACACCTTTTTAATAGTTGTGAATGCCTACTCGAACTGGTTAGAAGTAATACTCATGGCTTCTACAACCACCGAGGCAGTGATGAAACAATAAGACAAACTTTTTGCCACACATGGACTGCCTGATGTATTGATGTCAGACAATGGGCCCCAGTTTACCGCATTGGCATTCGAGCAATACTTAGCTGCCCAAGGCATCCGACATGCCTTAACGGCGCCGGCCCATCCGGCTGCAAACAGCAGGGCTGAACATATGGTTCGGTACACTAAGGAGGGCCTGGATAGAATGGACAAGGGGGACGTGCAAGAAAAACTAAACCGATTACTAATCCTGCAGCATATTACCCCTAGCAGCACAACCAACAAAAGCCCGGCAGAACTCCTTATGGGTAGGAAATTGCGTTCCTACCTTGACAGATTGCACCCCACTTATACCTGGGATAAACCCCCTGACTCCAGCAAATACCGTGCATTTGAAATAGGCGACCTGGTCTATGCCAAAAACCTTACCGGGGACCCGTTATGGCTTCCAGCCATGATCACCCAGGTCACAGGTCCCCGGTCTTACCGACTACTCCTAGACGACGGAAGAGAATGGAAGCAGCACATCAACCAGATTTGTTCTCGCACGCTCAAACGCAATAACACACCAGCACCAAAAATAAATATCGACCAAAAAATAACCGAGGAAGGGGGGGAAATACAAAATAATAAAAAAGGGAGAGATGAACCTCCTATAACAAGGCACAAACACTACACAAAGACTCTCAAATAAATCAAAAAGAGCACTCACAGTTAGATGAGCTCCAAAAGAGAAGTCCGGGAGCAGGAGAACGAAGCGAGGCCTTCCTGGAAGGAGACAGCCAGACCAGGTCGACCAACCCGGACAAACCAGGAGGGAGCGGTGGAGCCATCTCTACCAGCCCAAGAGACTCAGGCAGGAGCAGCAAGGCTGACTTACCTTTCCAGGGGGTTCCATGGAGAAGGACCAGAGAGACAGCGAACCCATCCGAACCGTTTGAAGACCACGCCAAGACTGAGCTGCGCAGGTCAACCAGGACCCAAAAAAGCCCCACCTACCTGTGTGACTACATGATGCACGTTGGACTGAACCAAGGGGGGAGGGGTGTTATGTATGGAACTTGGTAGGCTCCAAGTTCCCTATTCTGATTGGCCGAAAAAGTCGTACTCGGATTGGCCATTAGAGAACACATCCGATTGGCCCGCCTGATGGCAGGAACATTTAAAGTGGTCATAAGCCGCGAGCAAGCCGCTATAAAAAGGGCTGCCGCGGCTTGGGCTCTTATTCCGTTACCATTGCTTTACTGAGTTAAATAAAAGAGTTGTTGTTGGAACCTGGTCTTGCGCAACTTATTTCCGGACAGAACACAAGGGACTGTGGGTGGCTTACAAAATTTCAAAACAAACAACCTCTCCCTGCCCAAACATAATACCACTTCCACCCTGATAACAATAGTACTTAGACTTATATACCACTTTACAGCCCTCTCTAAGCAGTTTACAGAGTCAGTCTATTGCCTCCAATAATCTGGGTCCTCATTTGACCAACCCTTGGAAGAATGGAAGGCTGAGTCAACCTTGAGCTGGTGGGAATCAAACAGCTGAATTGCAGCAGTCAGCAGAAGTAGTCTGCAGTACCACATTCAAACCACTGCGCCGCCACAGCTCAAAGATAAACTACCGGTAGCCCTCATCTTACCACCATTCATTTATTTATTTATTTATTTTATTTTGTCAAACGATTGTAAGATAAAAGGTATAAGTATAAACATAGTTATGAATATATGAAATGGATACATATAAGAAAAATAAAACAAAACAATAGGACAGGGATGATAGGCACATTGGTGCGCTTATGCATGCCCCCAACAGACCTCTTAGGAAAGGGGTGAAGTCAATAGTAGACAGTCTAAGGTTAAAGTTTTTGGGGTTGGGAAAGAAACCACAGAGTCAGGTAGAGTATTCCAGACACTGACCACTCTGTTGCTGAAGTTGTATTTCCTACAATCAAGTTTAGTGCAGTTTACCTTGAGTTTGTATCTATTGTGTGCTCTTGTATTGTTGTGGTTGAAGCTGAAGTATTTGAGGTCACAAGGGCATTGCAAAAGAGCAACTTATGACTGTTCTTCATAGCTATGATCCTTGCAGCATCCTCATGATCGGGTAATCTGAATTTGGATCCTTAGCAACTGGCACATATTTATCTCAATATGAACAACTAGCTCATATTTATTACAACTGCAGAGTCCTGGGGGACATGTGATCACCTTTCTTGCCCCAGGTGTTAAGTGAATCACTACAGTTGTTCAGTTAGTAATGCAGTTGTTAAGTGAATCTGGAGATGTCAGATTCACTTAACAATTGTATTACTAACTTAACTGTAGTGATTCATTTAACATCTGGGGCAAGAAAGGATGTAAAACAGGGAAAAACTCATCGACTTGTTTAACCATGGAAATTTTGGGATCGGTTGTTTAGTTTACTTTATCGTCATTGCACCTTGTACAACAAAATCAAACACCATCTTCAGTGCACACCATGACCATGAAAATAAACACAAACACACATCCTTCACACACCACACATTGAACCGAAAACTTGCAACACCACACTGTGCTATATAGTAGAATTCAACAGAGCTACTGTCCTGGGATAAAAGCTGTTTTTCAGCCTATTTGTCCTTGTTTTTATTATCCTGTACCGTCTGCCAGATGGTAATAGTTCAAAAAAAGGGTTCCCAGGGTGAGATGGATCTTTGAGAATGTTTTGAACTTTCTTAAGGCAAGGGGAGCTACAAAGCTCTTCCAAAGAGGGGAGAGGGCAACCCATGATCTTCTGGGCAATGATGTTAACCCTTTGGAGTGCTGTCCTGTCTGCCATGGTGCAATTGGCAAACCATATAGAGATGCAGTATATTAAAATGCTCTCTATGGTGCAGCGGGAGAAGGTCACCAGCAGTTTTTGGTGGTTCCCACTTTGGTGGGAAGTTAACAGAGTTCCATGTATCTTCGGTGTTTAGTCTTGCCGGCCACATGACCACGGAGATGTCTTCGGATAGCGCTGATTCTTTGGCTTTGTAACAGAGATGAGCACTGCCTTCTAGAGCCAGAAGCGACTAGCATGCATGTGTGAGGGGAACCTTGAGCTTTATGTTTTTACACTAACTATAAACCATCAATAGTAGCAGAACATATTCCCCAACCCCCAACCCCTTTATCCTGGGATAATAGTCTGGTCTTCAATACCTTTCAAAAGGCAATTTAGATCACCAGAAGGAAAGCTGTTAAATTTCATGGCATCTTTACTTGTCATGGTGGTTAGAGACCTACAGCTCCATCAATGCTAAAGTTCCACCGAACACAGATGGACTTAAGTCTCTTTATCTCGTCATCACCCAGTTCTAATTCTTATTGCTCTCTTTCCCTGTTGCATCCTCGGACAAACACTGCAAACACAAAACAAGAAGCACGATTGTAAAGCCAAATTCTGGGATTCAAATAGGCCATTTGTTATTAACTGCAGCTGCTCCTAACTCTCTTCCACTTGCTGCCTGGCTATTGACACCTGTTTTAACAAAGAAGCAATAATATACCAAAAGGAAATAAAATAAGGGTTTATTTAATTTGCTCTCTGACAAAAACAGGCATGTTAAAGCACTTGACACGATATTTCTTTCCCTTAATTGCAACCTTTTTAAAAAAAGAATAAGAAAAAAAAAGCAGAACTTGACAGACACTGGATATTCTTAGAGCCGAAGGAAAAAAATAAACCAGAAGTGTCATCTCCTCCCCAAGTTACTTTAGTTTGAATGGTAATGAGGCTATAATCAAATATACATTGGTGGCTCACGATGTCTAGGCCTGGTCTTATTGTCCTTAACTGTAAATTGCACTGGAGTCAAAGCTTGTAGTTACTAACACCAACACAAAAACCAGGGATTTAGACTTCTTCTGCTCCCTGTATTTTGAGTTGATCTGGTAGACCAAGACCAAAGGATTGGTCAACATTCAACCTAGCAATAAATAGTCAGGGTAGGATTCACCAAATAAGGGTTCACCAAATAAGGGAATTCACACGTTGCCTTAATCCGGGGTTGGATTAGCTTGTTGAACAAGTCATAGTTGGCGGGATCATATATACTGCCCTGGTGGCACAGTGGTTAAGTGCAGTATTGCAGGCAAACTCTGCCCACAGCCAGTTCAATCTCACAGGGCTCAAGGTTGACTTGGCCTTCCATTCTTCTAAAGTCAGTAAAATGAGGACTTTGATTGTTGGGGATAAGATGCTAATAAGGTGTTGACATTATAAACTGTCCAGCGAGTGCTGTAAAGTGCTATGGGGAGGTATATAAATCTAAATGCTATTGCTATTGCTACGAAAACATAAATCTTGACTTATGAATGATTGTGCTTAGGTTCACACAGTTTACTAAATAAAACCAAATAGACCAGTTTGGTTTGTCAATCACAATGTGGGAACACAGCTGAGAAGAACTATGAGTTTCACATTCTTCGTATGGAAATATTCAATGAGTATAGCAAAATTCAAGAAGAAACTTCATTTGGATGACTTGATGAAATCTTGCAGAAAACAAAACATATCCATCAAAAATGTTGAAAGACAAATTCCATTCACTCAGATCCAGGGCATCCAGGCTGATAGGACATAGGCAAGATGGCTGGCTGGGGAATTCTGGGAGTTAAAGTCCACACATCTTAAAGTCACACTGGTCTAGCGAAGGAACCAAAAGTAGCAGCCTAAAATTTGGCTACTTTTATATAACAGCTCACTGGGTCTGAGCTGACAAGCAAAGCAAGAGACCTACTGTTCATTTGGGAACGTTGGCAAGATAATGATTTGTATATTTTTGATAGGGTGAAAGTGTCAAAAGGTTTGAAATAACTCCATTTTTCTCTGTGTTCAACAGTTCTACAACTGCCCAACCCAGATTAATAAAATTGAACAGAGCCCAGTAAATAAATTTCATGCACAAACTGTCTTGTATGTGGTAAATGTTCTCAGCCAATAATTACAAAGATTAGCTTTTAATGGGTAATCTTCTATGTAAGAGAAAGTGCCTGTTAACTTAAGGTTAATTCTCAGAGGTCTTGTAATACTAGCATGGGAGATTTTTTACTGATAGTTGCCAGTTAAGATATTTATTTTGGCTGTTATGAGAAGGCCAGCACTGAATGGGAGAACATAGTACATCAATCTTAGCTTGTGGTCTAATATTGAGCTTATTGATTCTTAAGAATTGGGGTTCATTCTTTCATTCCTCACAAGAGATTCTTGTACAAATGTTAAACCACAATTAATCAGTTTGGGAACTGAGTTTGCACAGTGGCTATTCACCCTAAAATAATTGCATAGAAATGAAAGGTTGTTATGGATTTCTTTGAAGGAACTTTGGATCTGCAAAATTTTAGATTTAAATGCATTCGTGCATACCTTGGGAACTAAAAAAATGTACAAACTGACCCAAGATTTAGACCAAGTCTAACAGTAAAAAAGAAGGTAAATCTCTGAGAAACGTAGTTCAGAAGATAGAGTCATATAGCCTATCCTGAACTTCCTTCCCTAACTTAGGTGTGAGTGGAGAATTTCTGTAATGTAAAATTATGATTCTGTTGATGGGATGGTTGCAGGGGTGAGATACAAATTTCTTAACAACCGGTTGTGTGGACTTGGCTTAATTTGTGGGTGTGGCTTGCTGGTCACATAACTGGCTGGGCGTGGCTTGATGGTCATGTGACTGGCTGGGCGTGGCCAACTCAATCAACATCACTCACATTGAGCGGGAACTTCTCCTCGCCTGGCCTCTCATGACTGTGGGGATGCTGTAATGGTCGTAAGGGTGAAAAACAGTCATAAGTCATTTTTTTCAGGGCCATTGTAACTTTGAATGGTCTCTAAATGAACTGTTGTAAGTCAAGGATTACATGATGGTTGATATCTTTGTTCGTATTTTGTATATTCTCCATGTGAGACCACTATTCACACATTTTACAGTTTGAGTTAAACTATTTTTTTACTTGCCCAGAGACTGGGGATGTTATATTTGATCAAAACGGTGAAGATCTGGATTCAGAACTCTAGTCACCATAACACTCACCAAGTAGTCTTGGGCAACAGTCCCTTGGCTAAATCTGGGGATACAATACCACGTATCTCCTCCTTGGAACTCTTTCAGCAGTTCCAAAAAGGTTCCACATCCATTTGCACAATTCAAGTGACTCAGAGGGCACAGGTAAGCTTCCAAGTGGCCTCAACAACTCTCAGGGAGAGTGCTAACAATCAGATGACTGCAAAGAATACAATTCCTTCCATTCTCCACTGTTCAGTCAGAACTGAAGAAGCTTCTTGGATGAGAAGTGAAATGTCTTCAAGCAAAAATAAAGAAAGTCCAGTTGCCTTTTGAAAAAAGCACCTTTGGGACAACCATGACCTGGATGACAGAGAATCTTCATAGATATTTACCAAGAGCTATAGTTCTGCCCCAGTGTGGTTGCATATAAATGTAATATAGTTAACTAAACTGGAAAGATTGGGATAACATATAGGAATATAGCAGTAGAAAGTTCAACAATTATTTCATCTGGTGGACCATTAGCTTTGGGGGGTTATAATCAAGGACATCTGGAGGGTGCCAGTTTGGGGAAAGTTTAAAGTGAGTTAGACTAATGGGTCCTGCATTTACCACAGGGGGTTGGACTAAGACCTACAAGGTCCCTTCCAACTCTGATTATTTGTTATCTGTTATCTGTTAACCATAGTCATATACAGTAAGTAAAAAAAAAGATTAAAGAAAAATTATTATGTTGCTTTTTGCTGCTAAAACTAACTTCTTAATTTATTTAAATACTTTCCTCTCCTCTCCTCTCCATAATCTTGTCAGCTTGACAGTTGCATGAATAAAACCATGTTTTTGACAACTTGATTACTGTATGAAACACTGGAGGATATAACTGCTAATTTTTCATGTCGTGAAGTAAGTTTTAGCAACATTTAATGATATTCTGGATGTTGATACAAATAGTCATTGCATGGAACGCTAAAGAAAATGCCAAATGGAATGGGCAAAGGAGGGAAGAAAAGACCAGCTCATAAATATGTGGAAAGATTAACCAGACCCTTAATTCATGGCAAAGGAGAGGACTGCCCTTATCATCTCAATGACGAGAAGGCTAAAAGTTACTTCTCCTCAAACTACAATTCTTTCCCTCTTTTCGGAGACAGAGCTGTGGATGACACACATTTCATCTTCAACGTATTAAATAAAGATTGCAGTGCAGTGGTAGGATTCAAAAAAAATTACTACAGGTTCTGCAGGCGTGGCTTGGTGGAGGTGGCTTGGTGGGCGTGGTGGGAGATTCTGTAAAATCTCCATCCCCTCCCCACTCCAGGGGAGCAAAATCCTCATGTAAAATCCTCATTCTCTCCCCACCCCCACTAACCTGCTTTCCAGCTCCGTTCTCCTGTGCAGAGCAACAAAAGAAGACCCAGACGTTTAGCTGGGACTCGGGAGGCAGAGAATAGATGGGGCGGGGCCAGTCAGAGGTGCTATTCCAAACTACTCAAAATTTCCTCCACCAATTCTTCAGAACTGGTCAGAACCTGCTGAATACAACCTCTGGTGCAGTGAGAGTTGGACCTTGGGCCACAGCCTGTGTTTTGTTTGGAAAACACACGAGGTAGACCGGGTTCCAACAACAAATACTTTTATTGTTAACAGTTAGTAACGGAACGCCGGCTGAAGCCGGGGCCAGCCCTTTTATACAGGCTGGCTTGCCTGCTTGCAGCCAATGGCAGCTATTTAGATTTGCCGCCTTTTTGGTATCTCTTTGGATTGGTTCCTAGTGAACCAATCCACTTGTCTTTTCCTTAACCAATCAGAATGGTAGATTTGGAGTCATCCACTTTACATACAGAACACCCCTCCCTCCTTAGTTTAGTCCTACGTGGTGACGTAGTCTCGCAGGTAGGTGGGGCTTTTCCGGGCTCGACCTGACCTGCGCGGTTCATTTCCAGTGAGGACTTCGACCAGTTCGGATGGGGCTGCTGTGTCGTCCGTCCTCCTCTCTGGAACCGTCTGGAAGGGTGAGTCGGCCATTTTACCGCCGCCTAAGTTTCTTAGGCCGGCGGTTCTGCCGCTCCCTCCCGTTTCCTCGGGGCAGGTCGAGCTGGCTTGGCTGGCCCCTTCCGAAGATCTCTCTTCGTGGGTCTCTTCAAACGGTGAGTCTTTTGGTGGCTCTTTTTGGTCGTTTTGAATGTTAGTTTTATTTTTAAAAAGTTCTTTATTCGTTTCTCGCCTTTCCCCCCCCACCTCGGTTTGCATTTCGCCGTGTTCCTTTGTGAATGTTTTTAAGTCCGCGGTTCTTTCCACAATTCGAGATCGAAGCTGGTCTATATGCCGCTTCCATTCCCTCCCATCGTCTAATCTTATCCGGTAGGATTTGGGGCCTGTAAGTTGGGTAATTTGCCCGGGTAGCCATACCGGGTCCCCGGAGAAATTTTTAGCGTAAACTAAATCATCTGTCTCAAATTATCTGAACCGTGTTGAGGAGTCAGGGGGGTTCTCTGGGGTGAAATTTGGGTGTAACCTATCCAGGTGAGATCTTAATTTTCGCCCCATAAGCAGTTCTGCTGGTGATTTATTTGTGATAGTACTAGGTGTTATGTGCTGCAGTGTGAGCAGCCGGTTTACTTTTTGTTGTGTATCTCCAGCATCCATTCGTTCTAACCCCTCTTTTGTAAACCGGACCATTCTCTCTGCCCTGCCGTTCGCAGCCGGGTGAGCCGGCGCGGTTAGTGCATGTCTTATACCTAGGGAGGCTAGGTATTGCTCAAATGGTATACTGGTTAGCTGTGGTCCATTATCTGAAACGAGGATGTCAGGTATGCCATGGGTGGCAAACAGGCTGTCTAGTTGCTTAATTACGGCTTCTGTTGTCGTTGATGGCATGATTTTTACTTCAAGCCAATTGGAATAGGCATCAACGACAATCAGAAAAGTATGCCCCTTGGTAGGCCCCGCGAAGTCAATGTGTATTCTTGACCACGGTCCTCGAGGGGTTTCCCAGTCCTTAACGGGTGCTTTTGGTGGGGATGGTCTAATTGTTTGGCATTTGTGGCATGAGCTTACCCAATACTCTATGTCCTTATCAATACCCGGCCACCACACGTAACTCCTGGCGAGACTTTTCATCTTCACCATTCCCGGGTGCCCTTCATGTAAAAGCCTAAGAACCCTGGGCTGCAGTTTAGCAGGGATTACCACCCGATCACCCCACAACAAACACCCCTTTTGGATGGAAAGTTCAGTCTGTCTGGCCCGGAAAGGTTTGGAGTTTTCAGTTTTTAGATTGTCCGGCCAGCCTTTACCTACCCAGCTAAGAACGCGGGCAGTCAATGAGTCTTTCGCGGTGGCTCTTGCGACATCATACGCTGAAATGGGTAGATCGGGGCATGTCTCGATTTGCAGTGCTGTCATCGTTGGTGCCGGGTCTGCGTCGGTTGTTGGCAAAGGCGCTCTGCTCAAAGCGTCCGCATGGGAAATTTGTTTCCCTGGTCGGTGTGTCAGAGTGTAGGAATAAGCCGCCAGGAACTCTGACCATCTCGTCATTCTGGGTGAAAGTATGTTAGGTGTTGGCTTGTTTCCCGCCAAAATCCCCATTAACGGCTTGTGATCCGTTATAATTCGAAAAGTCCTCCCATATACATATTCGTGGAAACGTTTTACTCCAGCGACAATTGCTAGAGCTTCCCTGTCCAATTGGCTATAATTCCGCTCAGTTTTTGATAGAGTCCTAGAATAATATGCGACGGGTGCTTCTCTGCCATCCGGTAGTTGGTGGCTCAGGACGGCACCTACTCCATACGGTGAGGCGTCGCAGGTCACTGTTAATGGCAGAGTGTCGCTAAATTGGATGAGAACGTTTGTCGATGTTAGCAGTCTTTTAATGTTTTGGAAGGCTTTTTTTTCCTTGTAACCCCAAGTCCAAGTAGCCTTTTTGTCTAGCAGACGGTGTAGCGGTTCTGCTATAGTGGCTTTGTTTGGCAGGAATACATTATAGAAATTGATTAATCCTAAAAATGCCTGGAGTTCCGTTTTATTTTTAGGTTCAGGCGCGTCATTTATCGCCTTAATCTTTTTATCAGTGGGGTGGATGCCTTCTCCGTCTATTGAGTAGCCCAGGAATTCGACGTTGTTTTTAACTAGACAGCACTTCTCTCTTTTAACCTTGAGGCCAGCTTCTCTAAACTTAGTCAGAACCTTTTTTAGTCTGTTTCTTAATTGTGGTTCATCTCTGGCCGAGATTAGGACGTCGTCGAAATAGGGAACGACTCCTTGTATGCCATTTAGCAGGCGTTCCATTAGACTCTGGAAGACGCCAGGGGCTACGCTTACTCCAAATTGGAGTCGGTGGCATTTGAATGCGCCTTTATGGGTGACAATAGTCTGCGCTTCTGCTGTTTCTGGGTCTACTGGAAGTTGCTGATAGGCTTGTGCCAAATCGAGTTTGGCGAAAACTTTGCCATTTCCCAGGGAATGGAGCAGATGTTGGACTACGGGCACCGGGTATGCGCTTGGTTGTAATGTGTGGTTCAGGGTAGCCTTATAGTCACCACAGATTCTGATGGACCCGTCTGGTTTAATGGGTGTGACGATAGGCGTTTCCCACTTGGCATGGTCCACAGGTTCTAACACCCCTTGGGCTACTAATTTTTCCAGCTGTTCCTCTATTTTTGCCTTTAGTGCAAAAGGAACTCGCCTGGCTTTTATTCTTCGTGGGGCTATTTGGGGGTTTAAATTGAAAGAAATAGGGTTTCCCCGGTACTTGCCCAGTGATCCGTCAAACACGTCGTGGAATTCTCTGACGAGGTCGTCTTCCCAGCCGGCTGTGGTCACTCGATCGACCCCGGTCATCCCGATGCCCAATGGCGCGAACCACTCGATGCCCAGGAGGCTTGGTCTGTCTTGGTTGACTATGGTCAGTGGAAGCACTTTGATGTGGTTTTTGTAGGCAACTTGAAAATGTCCTTTGCCCATCACAGGGATTTGGTTTCCCTGATAGTCTTTGAGGGTTAGGTGCTGCTTCATCAAGTCTTTGGTCTTGATACCTGGGACTAACTGTTGAATTGTGTCCCATGATACCATGGAGAGGAAGGACCCCGAGTCCACTTCCATTTTGCAGTGTTTTCCCTCGATTTCTACGACGATTTTAATTTTTCTTCCATTTTCCGTCTGGGAGCTTTGGATAATGACAGTTTGGTGTGTATTGGCTCGCTTTTCTTGTTGCCATTTTCTTTCGGCTCGACTTGGCTCGGCTCGTGTTGGGGAATTTCTGCGTCTCGTCGGGCTGTAAGATTTTTTATTTCTGCAGACCTTCTCGATGTGCCCTCTCTTTCTGCAATGTCGGCAGATGGCATCGAGGAATCTGCATTCGGCTCGTGGGTGGTTTCCTCCGCAGCCAGCGCATTCCCGCCACTTTCTCCTTTCGCGCTCTTTGTTTGTGAGCAAACGGTGGACCTCGTCGTCCTCCTCGCTTGATTCGTTTGTTTCGCCCGACTCTTCATAATGGGTCGTTGTGGCAGGATGCTTTTTCTCTTTGGTTGATGTTTCATCGCCGTGCGTGTTCATTTTCTTGAATGTTACTGTGGATTTTTTCGTAGCTTCCGCGGCGGTGGCTTCCGCAATGGCTTCGGTAACGGTGATGTTGGGCTTGTTGAGCATTTTGCTCTGTGCGGTTGAGTCTCTCAGGCCCAACACCACGCGATCTCTCATTGCCTCGTCTATGTTTGAGAATTCACACTCACCCCCAATTTGTCTGAGTGCAGCGACGAAATCGGCAACGGTTTCTCCCTCTCTCTGGTCTCTTCGGTAGAATTCATGTCGCTTTATTAGATTAGACACCATCGGGGCGTAGTGTGCTTTCAGGAGTCTCTGTAATTCTGTCCACGTTAATTGTTTAACGTCCCGAGGCTTGGCGAGGGCTTTAGCCATTTTAAAGACGGTTGTTCCGCAGTGTGTCAGGACCACGGCTCTCTTTCGTTGTTCGGAAATGCCTTCCATTTCGTTGCTCTCCAAGTACATTTGGAAGCGATCAGCATACGAATCCCAATCCTCTTCGTTGGGATTGAAGGGTGCGGGCGGTGCGTTGTTTCCAGACATCTTAGTTGCAGTCTGGGCTTTTATCACCACGTGCAGGTTTTGTTCCGTTCAGGACGATCCCACCTTCGTCGCCAGTGTTTTGTTTGGAAAACACACGAGGTAGACCGGGTTCCAACAACAAATACTTTTATTGTTAACAGTTAGTAACGGAACGCCGGCTGAAGCCGGGGCCAGCCCTTTTATATAGGCTGGCTTGCCTGCTTGCAGCCAATGGCAGCTATTTAGATTTGCCGCCTTTTTGGTATCTCTTTGGATTGGTTCCTAGTGAACCAATCCACTTGTCTTTTCCTTAACCAATCAGAATGGTAGATTTGGAGTCATCCACTTTACATACAGAACAGCCTGGAATTTCACAATCCAGGCAATCTGGAATTCATACTCGCAGATAGAACACCAGGCGATGAGGTCGACATCAAATGTCCTGGCATTGACTGATGGGGCATCTTTTCTTCTTATTCCAGTCTGTACTATATCATGATTTATTGTAGTGGCCTCCAACTTTATGGGCACCAGGGACCTGTTCCATGGAGAAAGGTTTTTCCGCAGGCTGGGAGAGGTGTGGTTTTGCCAGCTGCCTACATCCCAAGGATGGCATTTTGCTTGTTTGCGTGGCCTGGTTGCTGGCATGCCATGGATCAGTGCCAGTTCACAGACCAGAGGTTGGGGACCCCTGATTTATTGAATAAGCCAACACTGGTTTGTTCTAGATCCTAGGGACTAGAGCAGAGGCCTCCAAATTTGGCAATTTTAAGACTGACTTCAACTCCCAGAATTCCTCAGCGAGCCATGATGGCTGGGGAATTATGGAAGTTGAAGTCCACCAGCCGTAAAGTTTCCAAGTGTAGACTCTTGGTCTAGAGAGAAAAAAAGAGCTTTCCCGTAAAATTGAGATCGACTGAAATACTCTGAGCTGTCTTTTCCAACCTCAACACTATTCTCCAGAACTGTTTTTTTATGGCACCACAGAAGGAGTGGAGCTTCCCAGCTGATGTTTACAAGCCCTGCCCTCAGAATCAGGATTTCTAGGACATTCTCCCCACCAAAGAGTTTTTGCAACCTGAAGAAGTTGGTAAACCTCTTCTCTCTAGCTCCAGATGAGCTTATTTGTATTAGCTGGGTATGTCCCAGGAAGAATACAATATATGCATTGTTTGTCTGCCTTTGTGGTCAAATAATATGAGGGTACTTCTTTGAAACATGTGACATATTAAGAAAGGCCAATTTTTTTTTTGTCTACATAAAATAATTTTCCAGGAAGAAACTTAACCCAGTTGATGGCCCTGGATCTTGATTTGCAATGTAGGTAGTCCTCAATTTATTACCACAAAGGAGCGCCACATTTGTGTTGTTAAGTGAGACACTTGTTAAGTGAGTTTTCCCCATTTTCATTTAGAGACTGTTCAAAGTTACAACTGTTGTGGTTCACTGGCAGCTAGTGCAGCCGCAGCGGAATCGGACAGTTGGAAGAACAGGGACCAGTCTGGGAGTCTGGAGAGGACTTGGAGGAGGGTCCTGCATCTGATGGACCATTTGGGAGTGGGGGGCTGCCTTTGGAGCCTTTGGACTCTGGCAGCAGAGAGGCAAAGGACCCAGGGGAGGCTGTTCCTAGTGCACGTGTGCCTAGAGCTGCTAGAAGGTGAGAACAGCTGAAACAAAAGGGGCAACTTGGGAGTAAGGCTGGGAATATATATCCCATCAGGTATAAAGGTCAGGCAAAGATGACAAAACCTTTGCAGGAAGCAAAGTTGTTTGTTCGGTTCAGATTCATTCTTGAAGCTCTTTGTACTTCAGTTGGGATTTTTTTCTAGTTCATTTGACATTTCTGTTATTGGCAGCACTTCACAGGAAAGAAAGGTGGATGCTTATCTCGGGGGACTGTTTGAGATTAATTCCAGCTGGGAATGAAAATAATTCCCAGCGTTGCAATAAAATAAGTCTTGTTTTTAAAATAAGTGTGTGCATAATTACGGTTTAGGAAGCCTTGGTCAGAACAACAACAGCACTGGGGGGAAAAGTGACTTATGATTGTTTTTCACACTTAGAACTATTGTAACTTCCCATGGTCACATGACCAGAATGCAGACGCTTAGCCACTGATGGCTGTTCCATGTGGCAATTCCATGGTTCCAGGGTCATGTTGTCACCATTTGTCATCTTCCTAGCCAGCTTCTGACATGCCGGGTCAATGGGAGAAGCCAGATTTGCTCAACAACCACAAGATTCACTTAACTGCAATGATTTGTTTGATCACTGTGGCAAAAGTTCATCAAATGAGGCGCAATACAGTAACTGCCTCATTTAGCAATGGAAATAGAATAGAATAACAGAATTGGAAGGGACCTTGGAGGTCTTCTAATCCAACCCACTGCTCAGGCCTGAAATCCCAAATGACTCCAGACAAATGGTGTCCAATCTCTTCTTAAAAGCATCCAGGGTTGGAGCATTCACAATTTCTGGAGGCAAGTCGTTCCGCTGGTTAATTGTTCTAACTCTCAGGAAATTGCTCCTTAGTTCTAGGTTGCTTTTTTTAACCAATGTGGTTAAAGTCATAAAATGGAGCAAAGCTGACTTTACAAATTTCTCACTTAGCAACATAACTTCTGGGCTCCGTGGTGATCGTAAATCGGGGATTACCTGTCGTACTGTGTTCATTTCTGTGTATACATGACTTCAGATTATCATATATATTGTACTTCTTATTCTGCACTTGTTCTCATAGATACAGCCCATGGGCATCATGTAGACATAAACAGTGAAAGAAGAAAACAGCCATACAGCTTTCTTTTGTAATTGTGTTTCGTTTTAACTGCAGGAGCTCATTCTAGATTGCAGAGCAGAGTATTTAGATCAGGGAACAGGTATGAAAAGAGAAGGTTAAACATACTGTTCCTGATTGCTAAGCCGCTACACATGCTTGCTTATAGGTAGGTGGGAAAACAGCTTGTTAAGTAGAGGCACACCTTGTAATGGCTCTTTTTTTTTTTTTTCCCCTTCCAAACCTCCAAGTTAGGTTTTCGCACAAGCAGAAATCTTTCCTGCAGAAAGGACCCTGACCCTTTGAAAATCGATCTTTGAAATTAATCCCTTCTTAGAATACAGAGACTGATTTTACACCAAGGGTGCTTTCAGACAAGGCTTTCTGTGTGTCATCATCAAGGTGTTTGTTCGCAAGGAGGATTCAGATCGTATCATTTTTTTTTCCCAGTGGTAGCTCTCCTTTGGCTTTCAGCTGTTTTGGTCTGTCTTTTTCCTGCCCATAAAATGTGTCCAACCCAAATTGGTACAAATGCTGTAAGAGGAAAAGATAAGATCGCTACCCTGTGAGATTTGATTGTGATTGCATGGATGTTCCTGTTTCAAAACATCCTAGTCTGGCACCCAGAGATGGTATTTAGCAGGTTCTGACTAGTTTTGGAGAACTGATAATGGAAATTTTGGGTAGTTTGGAGAACTGGCAAATATCACCCCTGACTGGCCCTGTCCCCATCTTTTCTCCGCCTCCTGAGTCCCAGCTGATTGGCTGGGTCTTCTTTTGTTGCCCTGCACAGGAGAACAGAGCTGGAAAGCAGGTTAGTGGGGTGGGGAGGTCATGGAGATTTTACCGTAGACTTTCCCTGCCATGCCCACCAAGCCACGCTCACCAAGCCATGGCCACAGAACCAGTAATAAATTTTTTTGCAATCTACCACTGGCCCTGAAGCAGTCATTTGTTCGTTTCTTAGAAAGCATCTTTATGGGATACTGGAATCCAATTGTCTCCCTGTGTTTAAATCTTTCAATCTGATTTATTTCTTTATTTTACATAGGTTGTGGGCAAGCAAACCGCTACCAAACTACAGCTAGCTGAGATAGATTTCTGCAACGAAGAGAAAGTGGACCTAATGAGGTACTAATACCACTCTATAAAGCCTTAGTAAGACCCCACCTAGAGTACTGCATCCAGTTTTGGTCACCACACTATAAAAAATATGTTGAGACTCTAGAAAAAGTACAGAGAAGAGCAACCAGGATGATTAGGGGACTGGAGACTAAAATATATGAAGAACGGTTACAGGAACTGGGCTTGGTTAGTCTTGTGAAGAGAAGGACCAGGGGAGACATAATAACGGTCTTCCAATATTTGAGGGGCTGCCACAGGAGAGGAAGGGGATCAAGTATTTTCCAAGGCACCCAAAGGTCTGGCAAGGAATAATGGATGGAAACTGATCAAGGAGAGATTCAATCTAGAAATAAGGAGGAATTTTCTGACAGTGAGAACAATCATCCAATGGAACAACTTGCCTTTGGAAATTGTGGGAGCCTCATCATGGAGGCTTTCAAGAAGAGATTGAACTGCCATTTGTTAGAAATGGTGTACGGTCTCCTGCTTGGGCAGGGGGTTGCACTAGATGACCTGCAAGATCCCTTCCAACTCTGTTAATATGTCAAATGGCCCCTCTCAACTACCAGTCCCTGATTGCATAAAAGAAAGCTATTTGTTAGTGGTTTACAGACAGTCCATGACTTACAACCATTTGTTTTGTGACTGCTCAAAGTTAACAATGGCACTAAAACTAGTGACATGACCATTTTTCACACTTACAGCAATTGCTGCATCTTCACGGACAAGTGATCAAAATTTGGACGCTTGGCAACTGGCACGAATTTATGATAGTTATAATATCCCAGGGGTCATGTGATCCCCTTTTGTGACCTTCTGACAACCAAAGTCAATGGGGAAGCCAGATTCACTTAACAACCATGTTACTAACTTAACAATTGCAGTAATTTGCTGAACAACTATGGCAAGGAAGGTTGTAAAACAGAGAAAAACTCATTGAACAATTGCCTTGCTTAGCAATGGAAAATTTGGACTTGATTGTGGTCATAAGTCAAGTAGTACCTGTACTGTGTTATCACTATTATTATAAACTTTTATTCAATAAATATGACACTCAGTCAACTAAACATTTAAAAATGTGACACAAATAATATTAACTGGAACTGATGGTTGATATGGGTTGCTGCCTAGGTATTGACCAAGTATTTTTTTTTTAAATATACAATGTTCCGGGTAGCACAATTTTTTGCAATTCTGCTGGTGTTATTGCAGGAATAACAATTTCTGGATGTGTTTTGCAAAATTCTTGGACATGGTACCAAGTGCCCTGATGACAATGGGTATCACTGTCACATGTTTCATCCATAATCGGGTAGTTTCCATGGCCAGGTCGCAATATTTGGTGATTTTTTTTTCTAGTTCTTTTTCCTCAACTCTGGCTGGTAGCAGAGTTGTTGTTGTTGTTTTTACTATTATTATAAACTAAAAATGACAGTGTACACAGCAAACAAGATAACTATGCTGGGTTTTGTATCACAAATCACTTGTCAAACACTTCCCATGCGTTTAGGACTGTGTGATGTATCAGCGGATTATGTGAGCAGATCCCAGTAAGGTGGCATCATCATCATCATCATCATCATCATCATCATCATCATCATCATCAT